>JAYEPQ010000007.1:37575146-38175146 GCA_036321105.1 Dracaena cambodiana
TTCTCTTGTGTTATATTGTTTCCTTCATCTCTACAATCTCGATGGGGGGATTCGATCCCCATCAAATGGTATCAGTATATGCCTCTGATTCTGCAGCTTGCATCTGTGTTCTAAAGGCAAGATTCTTGTGCATCTTTGAATAACCAACCACTTGTTCGGGCCAAAACTTAAAGTTTTCATACTTCTTCATTAGTTTCTTATTTGCTTTTGCTACGCTATGCCTCTATGGAGATGATAGGCCTGAAGATTCCACTCACAGCGTCTTGGAAACGGTTTGCTTCCTTGGACCCATTCTGCAAAATTAATCACTGAAATACATCATAGCATAATATTATTATTTCTCAAAATTATGCATGAATTTAACACACATATTATATATGTCTACTATGTTTTATTTAATTTATTTTTTTTCCTTTTTTTAATTACATAATTTCATATTTCCCAATTCCTCTTTCAAAAATTAATCAAACTCTACTTTAATTTTACTATTAATGTATGAATTTGATATACATTAATTATTCAACCAATTCATGAATTATTATGCTAAAATGCTAAGATTTTTATTTCTTTTACCCTTGAATTAGCATGTATTTTTAATTATTTCATGAAATGCATCAAAAATCCTAAAAATTTGTTAAACCACTCCAAATTTACTAAGAAGTAAGGATCTCTTTTCAATTTACTTAAATTTGTTCATATAAATTCATAGATCTAAGTTTTGAGATAAAAATTTACTTTTTATGAAGAACAATTCAAAGATAAACTAGAGAGAAGAAGACTTACTTGCTTGAAGATCGTTGAAAATTTGAAAGAAATTACATGGGAATGGTTTTAGCTATAAAAAAGAGAAATTTTTGCTCAGGGGGGCTGTAGAAAGGAGGCTAGGGTTTAGTTGTAAAGAAAAAAACTCAAAGATCTATTTATAATTAGTTCTTCCTATCAACGGTTGTCGACAACCACTTCGACAGTGACTTCGATAGTCACTCTCAGATAGAGCAGAAATTGCTCTGCAGTGGCTAGCTGTTGACAGCGATTTCGATAGCCGCTCTCTGTTAAGAATTGCATCAAGCCAAAATTTTTATTTTTATTTTTTTCTTATTGTTATTCCTAAACTAATGTTATTCTTAAAATCTAATTATTAATTCCTAATTCAAAAATTAATTCTAAACTAAAAATTAGTTCCTAACTCTAAAGTTAGCAATAAAAACTAAAGTTTAATTTAATTCTATAAAAACAATTAGAACAAAATCATTAAAAACATCATGGGTATCAAAACTATGTTATCTATATAAGTAATCCCCCAATTTAAAATGCACATTGTCCTCAATGAGCTGATATATTTATTTAATTAATCAAGAACTTGTAAAATTTAAGAGAGAGTGTTTAGAAATTACCTCGGTTCGATACTCATGATGTAACAACTGCAAAACAAAATTGTTAGTACATAATATACAATAGTATACATTGTATCTCAGTCTAGCTCGTAATGAATGAAATATCAGAGGATCCACTAGATCGTGAGATTCCTCGAAGTGCTTTAGAAATTCCAATTAATCCTTTAATTGTTCTCCGTTTACTTAAATGTATGACCATTCTTTGGATTTTCGATATCGATTGTGCCATGTGGATATATAGTTTTAACTATAAAAGGTCCAATCCACCGTGAATGCAATTTTTTCGAAAATAGCAAAAGGTGTGAATCTTATAGGAACACTTTGTCAGAAGGATGAAAAACACGACATGTGATATGGTGATTATGTCATATTCTCATTTTCTCTTCTGAAATACGTGAATTGTTATATGCATCATGTCTTATCTCTTCCAATTCATTTATTGTAGTTTTCATAATGGGCTAGTTGAATTAAGATCCAGATTAACTAATCTGATTGCTCAAAACGCCTTGTGCTCTATCATTATAGGAAATGAAAATTTTTTCCATTGACTATTCTATATGGAGACATACCTATGGGTGTTTTATATGTGGTACGATATAGCCATAAAATATCAATTAGTCTAAACGACCAATATTTAGAAGACAGATTAACCGTTTTCTCTAAAATTTACTTAATGTTCTTATTGGCTAGTTCGACTTGTTATTCGACTGTAAGTGATAAGGTGTAGAAATCTTGTGCATGATGTGATACTTCTTGATCAAATTTTCAAATATTTTGTTGCAAAAATGAGAACTGCACCGCTTATTATGGCTTTAGGAACTCCAAATATGGACAATATATGCTCCTTTAATAATTTGATAACAGTTTATTAATTATTGTTCCTACATGCTGCAGATTTTACCCATTTCGAGACATAATCGACAGCTACGACGATATAAAAATCTCCATTAAAAAAAAGAAACGGTCCCATGAAATTAATGCCCCAATAGTCGAATATCTCAATTGTAAGTATGGGTGTTAGATGCATAGTACTCTTCCTAGTTAGCGTTTCTTATTTCTGATAGGATTTGCATTGTTTACAAAATTCATATGTGTCTCTAAATATAGTAAGCCAATGGAAACCATATTGGAGTATTTTGGCTAACATTCTTTTAGACAAAAAGTAGCCCCCACATGTTTCTGTATGACAGAAAGTAATTACGTTTTGAATCTTATCATCAGGCACACAAAACCTAATGATTTAATCTGAACAATATTTAAATAGGTAAGGGTCCTCGAAAAAGAAACGACATACCTCATATAAAAATCGTCGTTTGTCTTGCGCATATGTCAACATACTAGGAAGTTATTTTAATTGAAAATAGCTACTCATCAGGGAATAAGTCCCTAACTAGTTGCTCATCATTATCAAAAGTTGGGCGAGAGAGGTGGTCAGCAACCATATTTTCTATTCCCTTTTTGTCTTTAATTTCAAATTCGAATTTTTGAAGCAGCAGTATCGACTGGATTTGTCATGGTTTTGTATCTTGCTTTGGCAAAATATATTTGAGCATCGAATGGTCTGTAAAAACAAGCACATGTGAGCCTAAAATATATGAACGAAATTTATCAAAAGAAAAAACCTACAACTAGAAGCTCCTTCTCTATTGTCGTATAATTCTTCTGTGCATCATTAAGAGACTTCCTAACATAGTAGACCACATAGGGCTTTTTATCTCTTCGTTACCCCAATACTGCTCCAATTGCATAATCGCATGCATCGCAAATAATCTAAATAGAAGTGACCAATCTGGAGGTTGCATTATTGGCGCTGTGATGAGCATCTCCTTAAGCGTTTCAAAAGTTATTTGCATAATGCATGCGTCTATTTATACTGCACATCTCACGTAGGAATGTGAGAAAGGGATCTAGCAATAGTACTAAAATTCTTTATGAACCTTCTATAAAATCATGTATGTCCTAAGAATGAACTTATGTCTTTCACGGTTTTAAGTATTGGTATTTTGGAAATAGAATCAATTTTAGCTTTATCTACTTCCATCCCTTTAGATAAAACTATATAGCCTAACATAATAACTTCGCAACTATAAAGTAGCATTTTTTTTCCAATTTAGGAGTAGATTTTTCTATTGACATTTTTCAAGCATAGATCCTAAATTAGTTAAATAAGATTAAAAAATATTTCCAAAATACATAGAAATCATCTATGAATACCTCTAGATAATCTTCAACCATGTCGCTAAAAATGCTTATCATACACCTTTGAAATATTGCGAGCACATTATATAATCCAAATGGTATTCTTTTAAAAGCAAAAGTGGTAAAGGGACTAGTAAAAGTTATTTTTTTGGTCCCCTAGAGCAATTTTAATCTGATAATAGCCAGAATAACTGTAAAAAAAATAATAAAATTCATGTCAAGCAACTATTTTAAGTACTTGGTCAAGAAATGGTAAGAGAAAGTGATATTTGCCTGTTACTTGATTCAATTTTCAACGATCGATGCATATACGCCAACTCGTAATAGTAGAGTGGGTATTATCTTTCTATCCTCGTTTTTAATTACTATTAGCCCACTCTTCTTCGGAACAATTTAGGTTGGATTTATCCACTTACTATCAGTAACTGGATAGATGATACTAGCATCAAAAAATTTCAATACTTCAGCTTTGACTACTTTCTTCATGGCAATGTTAAGCCTTTGTTGTATTTGTCTAATAAGCTTGGCTCCATCCTCCAAAACAATACAATGTGTACAAAATAAGGGGGTCCATACCTTGATGTCTATCATATTCCATCCAAGAGCCCCTTTATATATTTGCAATGTTGATAGTAGTTGCTCTTCCTGATTCTTATCAAAATGTACTGAGATGACCATCGAAAAAGTTTCCTTACGTTCCAAAAATGCATACTTGAGATCTTTAGATAGTGATTTTAGCTCAATTATCGGTGCTTGGATATCAGATAGTATTAATTTCTTTTTAATTTGAGGTAACTCTTCATACACTTTCATTTTATGGATCCATCCTGTGATTTTCGAATATTGAGCATTAGTTAAATGTTTTATAATTTCAATGATATGTTCGGATTTGAGATAATCAAGGAAATCATCGTTCATTGTTAATGTCAGCTCCAAAGGATCAGTCATGTATAATGATACGATATTTCCTTTATCACAGATTTGTTTAATTAAATTAATGTCTTGCAATTCATCATTATCAATATTCAGTCATTTGCAAACATTAAAAACATTAAATTCAAGAGTCATATTTCCAAATGAAAACTTCACCCCACCGATTCCTACAATTTATAACCGCATGAGTCTTAGTTAAAATAGACGTCTGAGGATAACTGGAATATGAAGACTTAAAATCTTTTACAGGTACAGTGTCGAAACCTATAGGAAAATAAAAGTTTTTGATTTACACTAGAACATCTTCCACAATGCCCTTAGGATGCTTTTCCGACCTATTTGTTAACTATAGTGTGACCGGTGTAGGTTTAACTTCTCCAAGACCTAAGTGCTTGTAAACCGAATATGGTAGGAGATTTACACCCCAAATCTTTTTCTATCTTATGTTGACCTATCACATAAGAAATAGTATGACATCCAGAATCTTTGTATTTAAGAGACATTTCAGAACAGAATAATACACTTGCCTATTCTGTGAGAAATGTTTTTTTCTGTACGTTGTGACGTCATTTGATGGTACATAAGTCCTTCAAGAATTTTACGTACGAGGAGACTTATTTAATTACTCTCAACAGAGGTATATTGAACTGTAACTATTTGAAATTTTTCAAAATATTAGCATAGGATGCATCAATATTTTTAGTTTTTAATCTTTGAGAAAACGGTAGGTAGCATATAATTTGTGAAAGTGGATTCTTTAGAATTATCATTTTTATATTGTTGTACTGAATCATTGCCCTGTTTCTCTTTTGTATTTTCTTTTAAAACGAGCTCATCAAGCACTTTTCCACTTTGAAAATTCATTGTAGTAGTTACACAAGTATTTCATTATCAATGGAAGAAATAATATCATTTATACCTTCGACTTTACTTGAAGTACTGGCGTACAGTTGAGATGGTAGTTTACCTTTTTTCCTTTGTTTGCAATACAGAAATGAGGTGGCTTATCTGTGATAGGATATTACTGAATGTTGTCGTATTCTGACTATTGATCGTTTGCTGACTGGATAAACTATTGATGCGCTTAGATAATCTGATCCATTCTCTACTATATCCGCAAAAAAATATCCATATAATTTCTCTTCAGTGGTACTTGGTACGCCGAAGGTTGATTAGAAGGTTGGACGTATTGTTGAGATGGATTAGTGAGTGGCTTATTTTGATGATTAAATTATTGTTAAGGATTCTGCTACCATTGAAGATTTGGATGATTCCTCCAAATAGAGTTATATTTTTATGAATATGGGTTGTTTGCTAGTTAAGGAATAGTGTTAAAAGCATTAGCTTGTTCGTTCAATATTCTTTAAAAGCATGAAGTATTGGACATTTACGAGTCATGTGTCCTTATAATTCGTAAATATCACGAATTTTCGAAACTTCTTCTATTGCCTTAACTGTTTCAGCTTTCTTTGCAAGTAACTTTTCAAATTTCTTAGTGATAGAAATCAATCATGCAGCTATATCTTCGGTTTCTTCCCATTTAATAAGTTCAACTCTAGTATGAGATTTCTCTTTTAATTGGTGTCTATCCGAAGTAACCTCAATTTTTCAGGCTTATAAATTTCTAGCAAGTGAATCAAGATAATCTCATGCTTGCTCAGCATCTTTGCTCAAAATTTACCATTGCACATACTTTTTACAAATTGCCTAATTGTAGTGTTTAGCCCTTAATAAAAGGTTCTTATAGTCCTTCATATCTCGAAACCGTGATGTGGACATGAGAGTAGCAAATTTCTAAATCTATTCCAACACTCGAACAATGGTTCATCTTTTTTCTGTCGAAAGTTGAGAATTTGTTTTCGCATATAATTTATTCGATGTGACAGAAAGAATTTCTATAAAAATTCTTTTTGCATCTTATAATACCCCAAAATTCGAGCTACCTGTATTTCTCTTTTAAATCTGATCGTGTCGAATAAGGCTACCGAAATTAATTTTGGATACCGAAATAACTTTCGGTGAACATAATTTTAAATTCGCAACTCCAAATGACATTCGGTCTTTGCGGTTATTAGTTTTATAATATTTAGAATTTTTAGAAATTTTTCTTGTGAGCCCAAAAATACTCCCAAAATTGCTAATTTAATAATATTAAAATTATCCTTCTAATTACTTCAGAATTTTAGTTCATTTATTCTGAACATCGAAATGACAAATGGATAATTTTGTAACTTTTTTCTCATGAGCACTATGCCCTGCATTAATTTGATAGTATTTGGAGAACGTTATATAGAACCGAAATTATTAATTTATTAAATAAATAAATAATTTAAATAAAAGAGAGAGACGGTGGTCTCCCTAGGGACCAATCAGGTTGGAGGGGCAGGTTAAGAAGATAAATCAAACTTACCAATAATTATAATTAAAATAAATTTATATATTCTATAGTTTAGTTTAAATTTTTAGTTAATAGAAATCCAATATTAATTTCTTTTTAGTTCCATAATTTATTCTTAGTGTCACACAATAATCAAAATGATCATCGAGAAAACGATCTTGTGTTACTACCCTTATACTACTTATCGATGTCTTGTATTTGAAAGTACACGATTTAGATTACAGTCAAACTCCTCTTAAGAAAAGAGGCTCCCAACAAGTTTTTGAATATCATCAAGATATCGGGCATATCATTGAAGACTACTATCAGTTAAAAAAGATATTGAGAATCCCATCCAATGAGGTAACATCAAGAACTTCATTGATAAAGAGAAATCCAAAATCCAGTTAGGGTGTGTTTATTTGCATGAAAATAGAAAGGAAGTAGTGGAAGTAAAGTCGCTTTTACTATTTTATGTGTTTGTTTGGATAAGAAGTAAAGTGGAAGTTACTTCTACAATAGTGAGGTAGATTCTATGTGGTATCTTCACTTCTCAAGTTTACTTCACATTGATTTTGGTTGGAAGTAGAGTTGGAAGTAAAAAAAATAATATTGTATTATTTTGTGTTTTTCTCTCTTTTCCTTTTTTTTCTAAAAAATAAATATTTTATTTCTCTTTCATCTCTTCTATCTTTAAAAAATAAAACACAAACAATAGAAGTATATGAAATATGATATTTCTATCTCATCCTTAGTTAGCCCTCATCCTTAGTTAGCCCTCGATTGAAGTTTCAAGATAGTGATAAGTTCCCAGCAGATAACTCAGTTATATTATAAACATCATAGAGGAGATGAAGATATCTACTCAGCGAATAGACCCAATAAATAATTTGGCTTTGTGCCTCATAATTAAGTACACTACATTGTTATCTTATAGTACAATAAAACTTTATATGTTTTTTCCATTCAGTATTTGAGCTAAATAAAAAATATTTTAGTTTTTATTACATAGTTTTTATACATGGTGATTTTATTTCGACAATGCCCACTTCAATGAGATCCCAATTCGGCGAATGGCCACCTCGGCAAATGCCACCTTGGCGAATGCTTAACTTGCTGAAAGTCCACTTTGGCAAATTCCCACCTCCATGAATGTCCATTTAGCGAATGTCCGCCTCAGAAAATGCCCACTTCGGCAAAAGTCCACGGTGGATACCCACTTTGGCAAATGTATACTTTGATGACTGCAATCTAAATTGTAACTCCTAACTGTAAAAAATTGACAAGTAATACAAAGATAGTAATCCAAAATCGTTCTCTCGAAAATCGTTTTGATTATTGTGTGACACTAAAAAGATTAAATTATGGAAATAAAGAAAATAAAGATAGGATTTTTATTAACTAAAACTAAAACTAAACTAAAAAGTATGTAAATTTACTTGAAATAAAATTATTGGTCGGATGGATTTAACTCCCCTGTAGAATAATTTACTGTGTTTATATTTTTTATATCTTAGTTGCATAGATCACGTGAACTTCCTATAACCGGAAAATAAATTAATGAAGCACAAAATCTAACAAAATTGCAAATTTGATATTTTGAATAACTTCTCCTAAATCAAACCTATATGAATCTTGAGTTTATCTAAATATGCAATATGAACAACAAAAATAAACGTTCAAAGTCTAAACATACGCCATGTCTAAAGAGTTTACATTATATCAAAAACTAAGCAATGAATATATCATTAAATAATAAAATATCAAAAAAATTAAAATCATATCTTAATCTTTTTAAAGATAATAAAGAATCAAAAATATCAATTTTACATAAATCATTTAAAATAATAAAGATAAAAATCACATACCAGTAAATTACCTAGGTTTGTTATCCCATCTTAAACAATGCAAAAATTTAGCCACTCATACTCATTATAGTCATGAATATAAAAAAGGAATTCTTTTATTAATTCCAATAAAAGAGTACAAAAACTAAATCATGAATTTCTAAAACTCGCTAAAAATTATTCACCACTTAAAAGCATTCAAAAGCATTACATAATTCTGAACTACATCATATATTTATAACTTTACAAAACCCTAATAAGAATTCTATTTACAAGAAAACTCTGTATTCTCTCAAAAATTTTCAAATAAACCAAACTGCGGATGTGGCCTTGGACAGTCCTATTATTAATTGCTCTCGGGTTGCATTACAGTCGATGGTTGTCGACAGTCAACAAATTGCTGTCAACAGTCAGACCTGTAAAATCAAAGTTCTAAACTGATATTTGAGATATGCGATTGTTCGATTTCCTTGCATATAAAATCCTGCAAAAAAACTAGAAAATACTAGAAAACATCATATAGAGAAGTTGATCAATAAAAATTATTTTTCATTAGTTTTTTATATTAATTAATCAAATTGGATTACGCTTGCATAAAATAAAAACTAAAATAACTATACTTTTCAAGCGAAATCATTTGGTGAATGCCCATCTTGGCGGATGGCCCATCTCGATGAAAGCTCAGCTACCCTTTTGCCCACATTGGCAAATGTCCAACTTGGCAAATGACTACTTCGATGGTTGCCCACATCAGCGAATGCCCACCTCGAGGAAAGCCCAACTCTACAAAAGCCAAATTCAACGAGCGCCCATTTATTCAGCGACATGTATGTAGACTTTTCTGTTATTTAGGCATAAGATCATATAATGCACGAGTTCGCCGAAATTCTCTCCGGCTTTGGACTGAACCAAGGCCACATGTTTGCCAATAGTGGATCTCCAATGGCTCCCAGTATAAGTTCACGAGCTATCTTATGGCACCAGTTCGTCAGTTACTTTATTTTCACATGGCGCCACCAGATTGCAACTCGAGGGCTCCTTTGAAGAGATCCTAACTCGCCATCTATAAATGGCACTAAGACAAATCAACTTTCGTAACAAGTCGGCATAAGACGGGTTGAAGAGCTTATAAGAATGAATACAGGAGAGGGAACTACTGTTGATTCATAATTTGACCGGTCCAAGTCTGCAAATTCTTCGTCAATCAAGATCCTTGTCAAACAAGAAAATCAAATTTGTACAAACGGGAAATCTCCCCTCTAAAAATAACAAAATCCAACTCATAGCAGGAAACTCTATACTTATTAAGAAACTATATGGGATGCAATTCAACTACAATTCTACTAACAAATAATAATAAATACACTCATTCACTATGAGGATGGAGCATCTCTTTTTTCTGATTTAGAATCTCCTCCTACATCTCCTCTAAAAATTATGAGAGCTTGTAATCTAGAAAGAGAAAAGAGATTGAGAGATTATACCCATAATTATACAATAAAGAACATGTCAGATGATACCTTATCACCGAGGATGTAGGCTCGAGAAAAGATTTCGTTATATTGTTGTGTACATCACCATATTGTCTACTTTTTCTTTTTATTATCTAATATGCTCTCTGCAGATTATTTCGAGTGAGAGACTATCGAATCTGATTTTGCTCAAGAGCCATTCTGCGTAATTCTATGTTAGATTCTCGAATTGGCCTGATCAATCTAGTCCATCAATTTTAGAAGTAACAACTTGTTTCCAAGTGTATTTGATCCTCAATTCTTAGAACATCTACTATTACAGACAAAACATGCATTAGTGTTTATTTTAGCTCAACATTATGATATTTCCATTAATTCCATATATGATACTTTTGAGTCTCATAAGACAGTCCAGCGCAAAATATGCAGATGGACGGTTTCAGTTTTCATAGTAGAGTAACGTGGAGACATGCTTACAATGTGAAAATTGTGTATCTATAAGCAGATCATGGCCATTTGGTTTGCGATTGAACACAATTTTGGTTATAGACTTATAGTGGGGGGTTCTACTCCTCTGCTACACGGACAATTATATAAGCCTACAGACTACTTTGAAAAGAGGGGGAGAAAGATCAAAACCAAAATCAAAATTCTATGATAGTCAAATGTATACTTCGTAGGGTTCCAAAAATGCAATTTTAAGATAATTCGTGCGACAGATAACTAATTAGGGGTGCTCTACTTTAAGATGTAGTATGTTCAATATGGTTAGGGTTAGGGTTAGGGTTTTTGTTCTATGCAAGGGATGTGAGGATACCGCACATCAATTACCAATGTGAAGCGAAGATTCGAGAGCAAGCCCCTTTCGTCATCCATTATGTACGTAGAAATTCTATATGGCTCTTGTTTGTGTGCGGAAAAAAAAAAAGATACAGAAAATTAACTGCTGATTTCTGGTTATCACTTACTTTTGTTACGAAAATTATAAGAACACACTTTAAGATCCTGAACACGTACGAGACCTTTGTGAAATATATACATCTTGACTATCGAGAGAAAAGAACTTTATTGAATATTTTGATATAAACAGTAATTTGGTTAAATATGGATTGCCAGTTTGGTCTAAACATGGAAAGTTGCATTTCAGCAACTTAATTGAGAGAATTAGTCGTCACAAATCATGCTATCCAAAATGAGTAATATTTCTCAATTTGTGGGATTCAGTTTTTTCTCTTGCTAGAAGGTTGCATATGAACAACAAATTTCTCGTTTGAGCAAAGTCTTATAGTCTAGTTGCAAAAGTATATGCATGATTTCTTGAAAAAATGAGGGGAGCTAGTAGTAGCTGAACAATCCGAACCGCCAGAACCAACACGGCACTCTAAACTCTCAACTTTTGTTAATTAAATTCCAAAATAGAAACTTTGGTCTAAGCTAAAAGTCCATGACATTCCAATCCGTTTGAGACAATCTAGATAGAACAAGCCCAGAGGTTATTTTTGGCAGGCTGGCTCCTCACCCACTCTCTTGCTGATGCATGAAAGCGTGTGCTATCTCACGACTTTTGCTCTCTTTACAAAGCCATTCAGAGGCAAACTTTTTCTTTTCTTTTTTTTTCTTTTTTTTCTTTAAAGATTTCTTAAGAGGAAGCTAGTAATTCAATTACGCAATGATAGGAGCATTTTTTTTATTAATAAATTTAAGTTAAATTTGAAATATGTACAAAGCCGAAGAGAGCTTTGATCTCGACAAATCAATAAAACTTTGTTGCAAAAGGTAAGGACGACTTCACACCAACTCTTCGACGTCTGTCTTCGCTGTCCTCTTCCGCCTTGTCATTAGAAGATGGGGCTCGAAATCTCCAGGCTTCCAAGAAGACTTCAATTTGTCTATTCGGACAGGCATCATTTCTTTCGCAACTGTCGAAGCGTCTCTCGTAGATGTTCAGGACATCCTTAATTAGCAAAGGCCCTTCTCCCCTTGTATATCTTCAAGACTAAAGCTCGATTTTACTCCGACTCTATGGACGTAACTATAGCCTCGGTAGCATGTAGCTTCTCTCTCAATTGCTCCAATTTAGTCGTATGTGATCATTAGAGCAGATTCACTTGAAACACCCCATTTTCCAGGAGCTTCTTAAAATAGAACTCTATGTAGCAGCCGCCATCCGGAATGCTAGATAGCTAGATCGTTCGGTAACATATTCATGAAAATACGCTAAGTCTCAGTATAATATCAGTCATTGCCATATATCACAATAATATTTTAATAAAAATGGAACTCTTATTCAATGGGCAAGTGGATCACAATAGACAACGAATAAAACAAAGATTGAGAAATAACTAAGGATAGAAAAATACTTTTCAAGTGCGGAAGCAATCTAAAATATCAATGGTAATCTACTGACTTTCCTACTCCACATAGAACTTTAGATCTTCAATTTTCTCCACTAGAAATGTTCAAAATCTAGGTATGCAAACTCAGGGTCATTGCGTCCAAAATATAAATAAAAAAAATTAAAAAATACCTGTATGAAAAGATAAAGAGTACGAATAACTAAAATAGACATGAATAGTGTATATGAATGCAAATATAGACCAAAAAATAATTTATTAACTAATTCTTGATAATGTTTATTCTATTACAATTATGTTCTTGTCTACATATCCAATGTTTTAATCTAAGATATCATATAATATTGAAGAATCTAACTGATACTATATCCATATTTCGATTGTCTCCCGCAAGGATCCAGAAAAATAATCACATGATTGTCCAGAACTAAACAAGACTTGCACAATGGCAACAACAATATTGTGATGTGATCCAACTAATCACCACGCACTCATGGTGTGCACAAAAATCAGTTATACGACTTAACAGTTCAGCCAAAATATAGTATTCACATTCAATTAATATATCTCCCAATCAAGTATTGTTTACAGTTATCAAGATCCTATCAAATATAATACCATAGACTTCTAGTCAATATTCGATCTTAATTCAGTTCGAGTTCAGGTGTAGTTCAAATTCATTATATTCATGTAAAATCTATAAAGAAGTTTTTAATTCTAATATGTTACCTAAATTTCAACCACTAATTTGAGAGATCTTCTAACTGCATATCATAATGATGCATGGTCAGATAAGAGCAGGAAGTGTGAGGTTTTCTGTGTAAATATGTTTCTTAATTAATAACTAAAGTTAGAATAAATATTCATTAGTATAAAAATTAGTTATTGAGTGTTGCATTTCTTTATAAATATTCATTAATCAATTTTATAACAAGATTACAATTATTATCACCAAAAACTAATGTTCCAATTTAGTATTTATAAATATTCACTAGTCAATTTTATGAATTATATTTCATTTGAATAAATTTTGTTAGATTACCAAATTTTATGTAATTAAATAATATTTAATTATTTGAACATGTATAAATGAGAGATCCAAAATAATAGAAGAAGTGCATAAAAGTGAGTTTAAGAAGGAACTCAACTGAATGTGAAAATGCATTCGTAGAATAGATTAACTTTAAGTTTTTAACTAAAACCAATATCTCTTGACAGATTCTATAGAAGAAGAAGGGAAAGGAGTTCTGGTGAGGGGCATCGACACGGTTTAATAACAGCGATGGGGGATTGGGATTCCAATGGATTGATCAGGACTGCTGGTGGTGGCAATACTTGTCGTAAGATGTTGTTGTTGGTAGTTATGGTGGTTGTTGGTGTTAAGTGGTCAATGGCAATCTAGTGGTTAGCAGCACTCCAGCAATCAACAGCGATTCAATAGTCGGCAAACCTTCGGCAGCTGGTTGAGGGAAGGGAATGAGAGTCTTAGGAGGCAACTTCCAGGAGATTCTATGAAGGTTGGAAGAGTTTCAATAGGGTTAGGAGGCAACTTCCAGGAGATTGGGTGGTAATGAGAGTCTTAGGAGTAGGTGGGTGGTAATGAGGAAGAGAGGTGGGTGGTAATGAGGAAGAGAGGTGGGTGGTAATGAGAGTCTTAGGAGGCAACTTCCAGGAGATTCTATGAAGGTTGGAAGAGTTTAAATAGGGTTAGATTGTAGGATTACAGGGAGAGATTAGTGGGTTTTTAAGGAGATTGAATTCATATTTGAATGGATAAAACATGCGATTTTAGTGATGAATAAGTGTATTAAGGTGAAGGATTTTGAATTTGAAAATAGGAATAAAACATGTGATAATTGTGGTTAAATAATGAATTAAAAGAGGGTTGATTAAGATATATGAGGAATTGATGTGAGTAGAAAAGAAGGTTATATTAGGAAAATCAATTAAAATCTTATCTTACAATGTAGTGATATCTTGTGTTATTGGTTTAGGAGTAATCTACTAAGAAGTTGGGTTTGGGTTCAAATCCTGACACAAGTATATTTTATTTTTCTTACATAAGAAAATATGTTTTTGGGTTATGGTGCAATCAGATGGGCTTGCGCTCAATAAATAACAATAATATTTTTTAAATGAATTACGAGCTTTAGTATAAAACAA
Source organism: Dracaena cambodiana (assembly GCA_036321105.1). Taxonomy (NCBI): domain Eukaryota; kingdom Viridiplantae; phylum Streptophyta; class Magnoliopsida; order Asparagales; family Asparagaceae; genus Dracaena; species Dracaena cambodiana. The sequence continues at coordinate 37,589,886 of JAYEPQ010000007.1, forward strand.
TATTTATATCTATAAAATCATAATAAATTAAAATAATAATTTGATTAATCTATTTTGAAAATATACACAAGTATATTTTAAATAATCATAAAAAATTTAGTCAATAATTAAGTATATTTATGTCAGTTTTGAATAGTTACATCCTACCCTTAGAAAGAATTTCGTCCTCAAAATTTCAGTAAAGGTACCCAAAAGTTCGTGTGACGATCAATCTGCTTATTTTCTTGGTAGCACTTCACTGTTTTGTTGATTGAGCTTGATCTTGATTCGCAAAATAAATAAACCTTCTTCCAAAGAAAATAAAGAGAATAAATTCACCAATAGGCTAGAAAAGTTATATTTCAAAAATAAGAATAGGTAATTGGAAATTTTCAAAAAAAAAATCATCTATTAGGAAACAAAATAAGAGACATGAATGGATCAAAGGAATGGAACTCAAAGAATTCTACGAATGTAGTGTATATATATATGTGGCAAAATTTATTTACCAAAATTCAAATCAATCAAATCACTTGACCTGATTATAGAAACCTAGGCTCCGATGCCACTTGTGATAACCCACCATCTAAAATGTTGAATAATTGAGTCATTCAGTAGCATGCTCGTGAAAATATTCTAAGTTTGAGTACAATAGTAGTGTTTGCCACATACTCTCATAATATTTTAATGAAATTGGAGCTTTTATTCAATTGACAAATGGATTACAATAGATAACGAAGAAAATAAAGATAGAGAAATAACTTAGGATAGAAGTACATTTTTCAAGTGCGAAAACAATTTAAAATATCAATGGTTGTTTACAAGCTTTGCTACTCTATGTAGTATTTCAGATTTTCAATTTGCTTCACTGAATCTGTTTTAAAATCTGGGTATACACACCTAAATCATCAGATCACAGCCAAAATATAAAGATAATACTAATATGAAAAGATAAAAAAGTGAGTAATTAAAATAGACATGAATAGTGCATATGAATGTAAGCATAGAATATGAATTAATTCATTTACTATTTTTTATAATGTTTATTCTAATTATAGTTATGCTCTAGTTAACATATCTAGTATTTTCAACTAAGGTGTCATATAATATTGGAGAATCTAACTGATGATATATCTATGTTTTTATTATCTTCAACAATGGCAACAGTAATATTCTAACAAGATCTAGCTAATTACCACGCTCTCATGATGTGTGTAAAAATCAGTTGTACAACTTAATTGTTTAGCTGAAACATAGTATTCACATTCAATTAGTATTTTCCAGCCTAGTATTATTTATAATTATCAAGATCCTATCAAATCTAGTATAGTACACTTTTAATCAATATTCAATTTTGATTCAGTTCGAGTGTCAATATTCAATTTTGATTCAATTCAAGTTTAGGTGTAGTTTTAACTTCATTATATTCAAATAATATTTTAAAAGAAGTTTTTAATTCTAATATATTATCTAAATTTCAACCATTAATTTCAAAAATCTTCTGACTGCATATTATAATGACACATGACCATGTTAGAGTAAGAAAGTGAGAGGTTTTCTATGTATACAAGTTATTTAAGCAAACAACCACTTTGCTTTATAACTTTTTCATAGACACTGTTATCAAGCAATGTTACAATCATCCTAACCAAAAATTAGTATTCTGATTTGTTATTTATAAATATTTATTAGTCAATTTTATGAAATAGATAGATTTAATTTGAATAAAGTTTGTGAGATTATCAAATTTCATATAATTAAATAACATTTAATTATATGAACATGCATAAATGAGGGATCCAAAATAATAAAAGCAGTGCATGAAAAAATAAGTTTGAGAAGAAACTCGCCTTAGCCTAAAAAAGCTTTCGTTGAATAGATTCACTTTAAGTTTTTGACTAAAACCAATATCTCTTGATGGATTCTAAAGGAAAAGAAGAGAAAGGTGTTCTTGTGAGGGGTTACGATGTCGACATCGTGTAATAACAGTGACAGGTGGCTTGGAACTCCAGTCATAAGATCAAAACTATTGATGGTGGTAATGGTTACTGCGAAAGGTGGTTGTTGGTAGTTGCGGTTTCGGTGGTCCACAGCAATTTGGGGAGGCGCTCCAGCTGTTGACAGCGATTCAACAATTGGCAGGCCTCCAACAGCTAGTAGAGGGAAGGGAGAGAGAGGTAGAAGAGAATTGGGTGGTAAGGAAAGTTTTAGAAAGGCAACTTTAAAGAGATTCTATGGAGGTTGGAGGAGCTTTAATAGGGTTAAATTGTAGAATTAGAGGGAGAGAATAGTAGGTTTTAAAGGAGATTAAATTCATAGTTGAATGGTAAAAAATATGTGATTTTAGTGATGAATAGGTGTATTAAGGTGGAGGATTTTGAATTTGCAAATTGGTGGGGGGGGGGGGGGGGGGGGGGGGGGGAAGAATTGTGATAATTGTGGTTAAATAGTGAATTGAAAGAGGTGTGGTTAAGATATATGAGGAATCGGCAAGTGAAAAAGAAGGTTATATTAGGAAAGATTAAACCAAATAAAACTTTATCTTATGATATGGTCATATCTGGTTTTTTTGGTTTAGGAGTAATCTATTTTGGAGTTGGATTTGGGTTCAAATCGTAGCACAAGCATAGTTTATTTTTCATACATGAGAAAATATGTTTTTGGGTTATGGGCAAATCAGATGGGCTTAGGCTTAATAAATAATAATAATATTTTGTTTAAATTGAATTATGGACTTTATAGTATAAAATTATTTTTATGGCTTTAAAATGGTAATAAATTGAAATAATAATTTGATTAATCTATTTTGAATTATACACCTCTATATTTCTTTATTCAAATCTAATAAATAATTATAAAAAAATCATACAAAAATAATTATATTTATGTCGGTTTTAGATAGTTACATCATACCCCTTAGAGAAAAATTTTGTTCTCGATATTTTGGTAAAAGTACACAAAAGTTCGTGTCACAATCAATCTGCTTATTCATTGGGTAGCACTTTACTGTCTTATTGATTGAGCTCGAACTTGATTCTTCTGAAGAAAATAATGAGAATGGATTCAGCGATAGGCTATATAAGTTAAATTTAAAAAATAAAAATGGATGTCAAAGGCAAATGGAAATTTTCAAAAATATATCTCTTAGGAAATAAAATTAGAGTCATGAAAGGATCAATGGACTGGAACTCAAAGGATTCAGCAAGTATTGTGTGTGTGTGTGTCTCTATATATATATATATATATATATATATATATATATATATATATATATATATATATATATATATATATATATATATATATATATATATATATATATATATATATATATATATATATATATATATATATATATATATATATATATATATATATATATATATATATATATATATATATATATATATATATATATATATATATATATATATATATATATATATATATATATATATATATATATATATATATATATATATATATATATATATATATATATATATATATATATATATATATATATATATATATATATATATATATATATATATATATGTATATATATATATATATGTATATATATATATATGTATATATATATATATATGTATATATATATATATATATATATGTATATATATATATATATGTATATATATATATATATATGTATATATATATATATATATATATATATATATATATATATATATATATATATATATATATATATATATATGTATATATGTATATATATATATATATATATATATATATATATATATATATATATGTATATGTATATATATGTATGTATATATACATATATATATATGTATATATATGTATGTATATATACATATATATATATATATATATATATATATATATATATATATATATATATATATATATATATATATATATATATATATATATATATATATATATATATATATATATGTATGTATGTATATATATATATATGTATATATATATATATATGTATATATATATATATATGTATATATATATATATATGTATATATATATATATATATACATATATATACATATATATATATATATATATGTATATATATATATATATATATATGGCAAAATTTAAGTACTAGGATTCAAATCAATTCAAATCATTTAAACTGTTTTGAAAAACCTAAGCTGTAATGACATGCCAACCAGAAAGCTGGATAGCTGAGTCATTCAGTAGAGTATTCGTGAAAATACGCTAAGTCTTAGTGCAATATTAGTCTTTGCCCAATATCATCATAATATTTTAATAAAAAATAGAGCTTTTATTCAATGGACATATGGATTACAATAGATAATATAGAAAATAAAAATTAAAAAAAAAATAACTGAGAATAGAACAACACTTTTCAAGTGTGGAAGCAATTTAAAATATCAACTGTTATGTACTAGTTTTGCTACTCCATATAATATTTTAGATTTTTAATTTGCTCCATTAAATCTGTCTCAAAATCTGGGCATGCACATCAATGTCATTAGATTATGACCAAAATATGAAGATAATATCAGTATGAAAGACAAAGAGTATAAGTAATTGAAATAACATGAATAGTGCATATGAATGTAAGTATAGAACATTAATTTATTTATTAACTAATTCTTTATAATGTTTTTTCTAATTAAAGTTATACTCTAGTCAACCTATCCAGATTTTTAATCTATGATATTATATAATATTGGAGAATCTAACAAATACTATATCCATGTTTCGATTATCTCCCACCACGGCAACAGTAATTTTCTAACGTGATCCAGCAAATCACCACGCACTCTTGATGTGTGCAAAAATTAGCTGTATAACTTAATTGTTCAACCGATATATAGTACTCACATTCAATTAGTATTTCACCCAACCAGTATTATTTATAATTATCAAGTTCGTATCAAATCTAGTACAGTATATATCTAGTGAATATTAAATCATGATTTAGTTCGAGTTCTGGTGTAGTTCATTTTTATTATATTCAAGTAATATTTAAAAAGAAGTTCTTAATTATAATATGTTATCTAAATTTCAACCATTAATTTAAGGGATCTCCTGATTGCATATCATAATGATACACAGTCATATTAGAGTAAGGAAGTGGCGGTTTTTCTATGTAAGCACTTTATTTAATTAAATAACCACTTTTCTTTATAAATTTTTCCTAGACATTGTTGTCAAAAAGTATTACAATCATCCTCACCAAAATAGTATTCCGATTTATTATTTTTAAATATTCATTAGTCAATTTTATGAAATGGATTTAATTTGAATAAAGTTGGTGAGATTAGCATATTTCATGTAATTAAATAATATTTAATTATATGAGTATGCATAAATGAGGGATCCAAAATAATAGAAGCAGTGCATAAAAAAGTAAGTTTGAGAAGAAACTCGTCTTAGCCTGAAAAACATTTGTTGAATAGATTCACTTTAAGTTTTTAACTAAAACCAATATCTCTTGATGGATTCTAAAGGACAAGAAGGGAAAGTAGTTCTTGCGAGAGATTGTGGCATTGACATGGTGAAATAACGACGGCGGGTGGCTCTGGACTTCAATCAATTGAACAGAACTGCTGATAGTAGCAATGGTTGTTATAAAAGGTGGTTGTTGGTGGTTGCGGCAGTTGTTGGTGATTCGGTGGTCAACGAAAATTTGGCTGCTGGTGGCACTCTAGTGGTCAGCAGCGACTCAACATTCAATAGATCTATAGCAACTAGTAGAGAGAAGGAGAGAGAGGTGTGGAAGAGAGTTGGATGGTAAGGAGATTTTAGAAGGCAACTTCAAAGAAATTCTATGGAGGTTGGAAGGGTTTAAATAGGGTTAGATTGTAGAATTAGAGAGAGATTAGTGGATTTTAAAAGAGATTAAATTCATATTTGAATGGGTAAGAATATGTGATTTTAGTAATGAATAGGTGTATTAAGATGGAGGATTTTGAATTTGAAAATGGAATAAAACATGCGATAATTGTGGTTAAATGGTGAATTGAAAGAGGGTTGATTAAGATATATGAGGAATTGATGCGAGTAGAAAAAAAAATATTATATTAAGAAAGGTTAAACCATTTAAAATCTTAGCTTATGAAATGTTGGCATCATATCTTTTTAATTGTAATCTATATTGTAGTTGGGTTTGAATTCAAATCTATGAGCCAATGAGATGAGCTTGGGCTCAATAAATAACAATAATATTTTCTTGAAAATGAATTATAGGCTTTAGTATAAAACTATTTTTATGGTTTTAAAATGATAATAAATTAAAATAATAATTTGATTAATCTATTTTAAAATTATACACAACTATATTTGTTTATTCAAATAATTATAAAAAAATTGTAAATTATTCATTATTTTTATGTCAGTTGTGGATAGTTTACCCGTTAACTAAGAGAAAACCTTACAGGCCCAGGATCTTGAAATAGCATCAATTACTGTCACATTCAGATGCATAAATAAAATATAGAAACTGAAAAGATATCATACTGTTAAAAATTGATTATATAAGGTGGCATACTATCCTAATCATGTACATCCAAAACATCAAATAAAAAATAAAGCAATACCCAAACAAAAAATAAGTATAAAGAAATATGTAGAATAGATCTCTAGATAGTGGCCTCACTACTTATTGCCTTTTTGCCTATTCTAGAAAATACGAGACTTCTGATGGGGAAAGCAATCCTTCCATATCTTCCAAACTTGGTTGCAGAAACTAGGAGATTAAACCATGCAAGGATGCATAAAGGAAAAGGAATGTGTACTATCCAAATACTCAAAATAGATAATCGTGAATATGTTATGCCAGTGTCGGTTGTGATAACATGAGTCATGAATTTTGTAAATAAAAGAAAGTCTCACTTAAGTTAGATATACAGATGCACGTAAGTCAAATATAAGCAATAGATCTCAATCATAGATTGTATCAGATATCAAAAACTAAATAGATTATTGAAACATGTTTGACATATTGGATTATGCTATGTTCTATTATCATATAAGTACTCGTACATATTCGAGATCCAACCTCAGATTCATGACACTGAATCATAATGCATCACAAGTCACTCAAAATAGATTTTGTATCAGAATTGATGTTCAAATTTAAAATTCAGAATTATATGGTGTTCCAGCACCACCGGAGACCGCTATAATATATCTATTCTTCTTTATCACAAGTAGAAATCTAATCTTCCAATTCTGGATATTTTTGGATGATCAAGACTTCTTATATGCAGAAATTTTCTTTGGTGTCCAATATAGTGGAAATAACAGCCTGCACTCTCTTTCAATTCCTGTACCACAACAACGTCATTCGTTTAGTAGTTTTATTCGATGTTGGCTTCACAAATACATCTTCATTGGCCATATGCATTTAAACATCTAGAGTTGGACATATAGGCTTAACATTAGGGATGAACACAGAACTCCACTCCGACCACTCCGTCCGGTTCCAATCATATTCGGCCGGAGTTCGGTTGGAATTTAGAAAAGAGTTCGGTCGGAGTTATATATCCCAAATAACAAGCAGACAGAGGCGGTTGGAAAATCGTCGGACTCGATCGAACTCCAACCATACGGCGAGTATGCAATCCGAGTTTCAGTGGTGACGGATCTCCAGCAATCTTCTTCTACTCAGGGCCTTCAAAAACTTCCATTTTTTGAATCACTGCAAATGAGGGGGAGAAATCGTACAAGGAAAATTTTGAGGGATTTATTTGGGTTTTTTCTTTTCCTTTTCTATTACTTTTAATTTATATTCTTTTTTTTGGTTTTTATTGATGGTGGTGGTGTGATAGAGTGGGGTGCTTTGCGTGGTGAGATTACCCTGTGGAAAGCCAGACTTTGGCCTACCCGCAGTAACTTGCTGCTGCTGCTGCCGCCATAAGTGAGGCCTACACTCACTAGCTTACAGCTACTGCTACCGCCTTCTTTAATTAATGCTATGTCAGTTGACAAGACATAGGACTGTTCTACTTTCTTGCATGCTGGTGTTGCTGTGGAGAGACTCTCTCTTCTTTAATTATTATTTTATTTACTTATATTTTTTTAACTGGTGAAAATACGAAGGGTTTTTCCTTTCTTGGATCAGATAGCTATTAAGGGATGAGGAGGGGAGCTAGAGAAAGGCTTTTGCTTTATTGAGACTGGTAGGTGGTTTGCTCTCTCTCTCTCTCTCCTCCCTGCTAGCCTGTTCCCCCTCTCCCTCTCTCCTTCAACCTCTCTCCCCTTTATCTTTCCCTAAAAACTCTGACCGATTCTGTCAGATTCCGACCACTCCGACCGATTCGGAGGCAGTCGGAGATCGGTCGGATTCCGATGAACAAGACGATCAGAGTTTCACCTCCTTCTTCTTGTCGGAATCAGTTGGAATTCTCTTACCTCCGTCAGCTCCGACCGACTGTTCATCCCTACTTAGCATGGCCGAAGCTTTTTCGATCTTAAAACAGGTGCAGCACCCTTTCAAACTCCAATGGGATCTAAAGCGGCCATTCGTCTTCAACCTTAAAGGCAATTAATATGCTTCATTTGTTTCGTGGTGGTGCTTAGTTCGCGAAATATTTTTGCAAAAGAGAGTTTTTTTATTGGCTATTGTCGCTTTGTCTATGAAGAAAGAAATCATTATGAGACTTATTAGCCTGTTAAAACTTTCATGGGACTAGAGTTTTTTTATGCAAAATTGGGAAACAAAATTTTACCAATAAAGAAAACACTAAATTCCTTACAAGAATTATTGATTTCATCAATTATTTCATAATTAGTAACTTTCCGTCAAACAAACAAGGTCCTCCCCGCATGATCCTATCATACTCATCCTTGCCCCCAAATTTGAAAAAGAACCCGTTCGAAAGAAAACAAACTTTAAATTAACTTTTCTTCAAGATGTCACATTGAATTGGAAACTGCTTGGAAAAAGAAGTGGAAATTGCTTCAAAAATAAGAGTGGAGAAAAACTATTCAATATTTAGTATAATGATAATCGTAACATAATATTTTGCCTCTGTTAGCTTACATCATAAATAGCATAATGCATAATTTAGGTTATGTAATTTTCTATTTATTTAATAAAATAAAATATAAATATATATATGTAATATTTTCTAATTTGAAAATAAATTTGATAAAAAAGAAAATAAAAATATTTTACAACACATGAAAACTATTCTATGTTTCCTGTGAAGCACAGATATGTCAAAGTTTGGTATCCATATTGATATGTATCTGATATTGATGCTTACATTACACTTGTCAATACATATTGAACGTACCAAATCTGTTTCGGATTTTAAAAATCCTAAAAACTTGCATTTGGAGCAATATTTGCTTTTGAAAAGCCATATATATCACAAATTGGGACCGTATCCACTTTCCAAAAGTCATAAAAATCATGTTTTAAGCACTACAGAGCGTATATTGCCTATAAAGAAGAAAAAATCTTTCTACGTAAAAGAGGTACAAAGCTAAGAGGCCCCAGATGCCTTATAAAGAGCCTTCAAATATTATATTCAATGCTAATCCATTAAATTGAATTCGGATTCGTTTCTTTAATGTAATTAGTTGATTAGAATTAAACTTTTATAATATTAAAAAAATTCTTTATATTTCAAAAATTAAAAATATCTTTAGCAATTACGGGATTTAGGATGCATAAAAACACATATTTGTGTTTTTATATATCACATGCATAAAAAACACATATTTGTGTCCTCGTGTCTCCATATCCTGGGTCCTAATTTTTTAGGTTTGTCATGTTTCCATATCCATATTGTATCGTATATATGTCTTGTATCCGTACCATGCTTTGTAGTAAGTTTTAATAAGTTTCATGATATTTATAACATTTATCTTTATAAATTATATAAAGTTCAAAATCACAGATTTAGTAATCGCCAATAAGAAAATAAGCTTCAAATTTAATCATTTAGTTGTATTCATCATTAATGATATAATTTATTGTATGTAATACTTGATTATTTTTATTTGTAAATGTTTATTTCAGTTAACATAAATGTTCAATAGAATTAACAAGTAAGAAATTTTTATAATATATGATAAATTATAAGCACAAGTATGCAATCGCAAAATAACATTCAGGCAAATTCATGAGTATTCAAACAAGCAAAATTTAACAATCGAAATAAATAATTAGCAACAGTCTAGAATTTAATCAAAAAATAGTAGTAAATAACGTAACATAATGTAACGTAATATCGTATAACGTAAAATAACATAAAAACACATTGTTATAATGCACTAAATTATATTCGCCTATTAGATGGTGTTGGATTTGCATTAAGTATCGTAATGCAATATAACTGGTTCTCTAATACGTTATTTTCATCATTGAGCTCATTATTTTTGAGACCCAGGAAAAAAAAGAAAATCTATTATAAAATGGCAAGAAATAAAGGTAAAAACCGGACGACCACCTTAAAATGTTCGATATCAAGGAAAAGCAATTCTTGCTTCAAAGAGGACTCATCTTCCGATGAAGAAATAGAAATATTATTTTTTTTCAATTTTTGGCAATTATTTTCATGTTTGTCATAACCGTACATGATCCATATAAACCAATCATTTTCATATATGCAAGGCAGCTTACTCATCTCCTTTATTTGCACATATTAGAAAATTAGCATAACTTAATTAACTTTTTGTAAATATTTTTAATTCTGTCGTTCATAAAATATAGGTCTTAATCGTTCCATTGATTTTTATCAAAATTAAATCATTTATCTGATATTGCAGAGGAGAAGTTGAAAATAACCAATGATAGGACAATTATATCCTACCTATTTCCTTATATATTTCATTCTTGTCGCCGAGTTTTTAAATTAGTCCAAACTTATGAATGTGATTGTACTAATTATAATTTTTTAAATAATAACATTAATGATTTTAGATTTTTTTTTTCTCTAAAATTTAAAATTACGGGAGTTTCCAATCTTTAGAAGCTTTTTAGAAAGCATATTGAAATTGAAGATTAATTTCTGCCGAGTTTTTTGTGCCTATATCATACAACATAAGCATATATTGTAATATGTCTCATACTGAATTTTTTTGGCTCTTACATGACCTAGTTTACGGTTGATAAAACTATGAACAAAGAGAGAATGAATAATAGTTTTGTATTCTAAGGTGTTTATAAATTATACAATGTTTATCATTTTATAGATGAACGAGGCAAATATAAAAAACAGAAGACAAGAAAATATATAATTAGATACTACTTACATAAAATTCTCAATCAGCCTAATTAGAACGATTGGTCAAATATAATAATTTAGGAAGATATTTTAAACTAGTGAGATATTCTAATAAATTAAACAAATTTGTCAAAATCCTAATTTAGAAAGATATCCTAAATTGGTGAAATATATTAATATTTCCCTCAAACTCAAAATAGTTTGGAAGACACAATTTGAGTTTAGAAACGAGATCACGATGACGACTAGGTGGATGAGCTTTACGAAAAATATCGGCGAGCTGATTAGTTGGCGAAACCGGGAAAAGATGAAGAGTGCTTGCTCCTAGGTGATGGCGCACAAAATAATAATCAATCACAATGTGCTTGGTGAGCTCATAGAAGACATCATTGTGAATAATCTGAATAGCCCTGTGATTGTCATAATAAAAAGGAGTACTGGAGTCATGAGCTATATCCATATTCTGGATAAAGCAATGAATCCCAAAAAACTCAAAAGTAGTGTCAGCAAGAAAGAAAACAGATATGCACTTCATGGCATAATCAGAATGAAAGATTTTAGTGGTCCGATCAAACTAAGTTAAATAGTAGCCATGGAATACATGTATACGTCCTTTCTTGCTGACAATACTCTTGAGTTTTTTTTTATTCATTCGCTTCTCCAGAATATAGGTGTATCTCAGGACTCCAGTACGCCTCTTCGGACAATCTCTCTGCTCCCAAAACTGATTTAGGATATTAGTATAGCTCATTAATTTAGGATATCTTCCTAATTAGGATGTTTGATAAATCCCTCTAATTTATTAACATATCTTACTAACTTAGGATATCGTCCTAAATTAGAATATTTGATAAATCCTCCTAATTAGGCTGATTGAGAATTTATGTGTTTTCAGTGAAAATTGAGAATCTTTCCATTGCTATTGAGAAAATTAACAGATTATAAAAATTTTCTCTTTTTTTATTATAATGAAAAAATTTGAAAAAAAAACAGACAAAGAGGACTTATAGAACACGTCGCTCTCTTTTTATCAGAAAATCGTGAGATCAAGATAGTTATAAGGATTGGTTTATTCCTCATTGACGATCTGACATCGATGATTAGAGGCCGTGGAGATTTCTTGAGTTTGTTCTTCTTCTCTTCTGATCTTAGAGAAAACTTCGAACTCTTGTGCGAGAGAGATCTGGCCAAAAGTCTTTTTTGAATCCCTCTTGAAGAGTATTTATAGGGCCTAAGTTGTTGAGAGAGTTTTCTTGTAGATAAAAATAGAATCTTATTGTAATCTTGATAAGATATTTGAACTTTTTGATTAAATTTGCTCCAAGATTCGTTGTATGTGGTTCTGATCGACCCGAAAATTAATTAGACTTAGATTAGAATTTCTAAAATTATCAAACTCAAATAAAATTAATTTAGAATCCTTAAAGTGTAACCAGATTAATAGTGGCAGAGCAGCCGGTGATAGGTAGCAAATAAAGTTCAAGCAGATCAATCTAATTACATGACTAGTTTAGAACTAGACTAACTTTTAACCAAGTATTGAGGCATAAAACTAAGTTTAGACTCAGCTTTCATGCATATGCTGATGTCTTGTTAGAGATATATGCCCTTGTAACTATTGGAGTTCCTGAGTGGCTCCATTTGGAAGATAGGAAGCTTGTTTTGCTTCAAAATCCGCACCCGCATTTGATTCCCTTCCAACATGGTGGATCCAGAAGTGTGAAAAACTCGATTTAAGCTGTTGGACCTCATCATTTAGTGGGATCAGGACCGGGTTCCTAATTTCTCACTGGCCATCCACCTAATTGCAGACTAGAAGGGAGTCACCAGAAGCGTGAACCTCTGTGAAACCTTTGTGAAGAGCAAACACCAACCCCAGAATCAGACCTTGGTACTCAGCCACATTATTAGTTGCAACATCCAATCCTTCACGTAGACACCACATCCTACCATTAGAAGATCTGACGATTGCTCCAGCGCCAGCTTTTCCTGGATTTCCTCTCGATGCACCATCAAATTTAATGTAGCAATCTGGGCAGAGAACATCGAGGAACCCAGAGTAGTGAATCATGTTGAGAACTGAGAAACCCCAAAATCCCTGCTTCCTTTTAATTTTTCTTTTTTTTTTGTTTTTGGCCTCTTCTTTTCTTTTCTTCTAATCCTCGGGGGCGCGAGGCATATTCCCAGCCTCGCGCAAGTGCGAGGCTATTTTTTTTTTATTTCTCGTTTGTTTTCTCGTTTTTCGTTTTGGCCTCGTGTCCACGAGGCTTCCTCTCTCTCTCTCTCTCTTAATCTCTCTTGGCTTTGATTTTGGCCTCGTGCCCGGTCTCGCATCCACAAGGCTTCCTCTCTTCTTTTTTTTTATTATTTTTTTTATTTTTTTATTATCCTACAAGACCCTCCAAAGTCTTTAAAATTTTGTCTCTTTTAGAAATTTTGAAATACTTTGGACTTTTATTCAAAATTGATATCCCAAACATAAACTGTTTAAGGTGCCTCATGAAACTTTCTAAAAATATAACAAGCTGAGTTTTATTGATCATTATGAGGTTGACTCGCCTGGATAACAGATAAAGTCTTGGTGATCGGGCTAGAATCACGGAGTCATATACAAAGCTATAGTTGACGTGCCTATGAGGCGATCATTTTGAAATTGATGGATTTAATGGAGTTGGTGGATGATTTTATGGAAGATTGAACTTGCAAGGGTGTGGAGATACATTAGCAAGCTGAGCATTTTATTTATGATGTGACTCATTTGGATTACCAAATAGAGCCGATGACTCGCCTGGATGACAGACAGAGTTGGTGATTGTTTTCAAATTGAGAGGTGACTCGCCTGGCTGATAGACAGAGCCTATAACTCACCTGCATGACAGAAAGAGCTAGTGATTATTAGATTGGGATTGAAGAACCATGAGTAAAGATATTCAGAAAACGTACCCATGGAATTTTGACAGAGGTTTATTGTTAAGCATATCAAGATTGCTTGCCATGTTTAATAGGATACATCTCTCCTTTGCATTTTTGGCATCGGATTATTCCTACCCCCACTATGATATGATTGTTCGAGAATTTTAGCTTCCTCTTACCCCTTGTCTCAAGAACTTAGAGTTGTCCCACATTCTTTCTTATCATAATAAGTATCTATCTAATAGATTTTTGGATTGTAACAGGGTGAGGGTCAAAAAATCATAGGCAGAGGTATTTAGAAAACATACCCATGGGGTCTCGACAGAGGTGTTCAGAAAACGTAAGGTATTTAGAAAATGTACCTATGGAGTCTTAGCAGAGGTGTTCAGAAAACTTACCAAGGGGTTTCAATAGAGATGTACTGTTAAACATACTGATGGAGTCTCAACAGAAGTGTTTAGAAAATGTACTGAAGTGACTGTATTAGGGTCGAAAAACCATGAGCAGAGGTGTTTAGAAACCGTACCCATGGGGTCATGGCAGAGGTGTTCAGAAAACATACCAAAGGATTTCGACAGAGGTGTACTGTTAAACATACCGAGATGATTGGATTTAAATTATGGAGTATCTCGCTTGACTGACAGACAAAGCCGGTAACTCACCTGGCTGACAGACAGAGCAAGTGACCATGTTGGGATTGTAGGGTGTATTATTTGTGTGATTGCTCAAATCTTACTGTTAGAGGTAAGATCTTAATATGACAAGTTTGGTTGTTTTTTTAGATGAGATGGTTTGAAGCTCTCTGTTGGAGATAAGAGCTTAACTTGACATATTTGATTATCTTTGAGATGAGATGATTTGATTCTCACTATCATATGTAAGAGTTTAATATAACAAATTTGGTTGTATTGAAGTGAGATGATTTGAATCTCGCTATCAGAGTTAAGAGTTTAACATTACCAATTAATGGGATTTTTAGCAAACCCCCAATTATTAACGGATTTGACATGCATTTACCAATCGCCGTTTGCGTTGGGCTAGCCATGTTAATCCCCTTAGCATGATGAGTTGTTAGAGGTTTTATTCGGGGTTAAATACCAAACTTTCCCTCTTCCCTTTATCTTAGTAGCTATGGGTTTATTGTGACAAAGTTTGTCATGGAATTTTTAGCAAACCCCTAACTACCAACGAATTTGAGGTGTCTTTACCAATTGCCGTTAATATTGGGCTAGCCATGTTATTTCTATTAGCATGATGAGTTGTCAAGAATTTTGTTTGGGTTTAGACGTCAAACGTTCTATCTTTCTTTTGCCTTTTTGGCATTGGGTTGTTTCCACTCCCAGTATGATGGGGTTGGTAAGCGTGGCAATGCTTTGCGTATATCACAGTATCTGCACAGAAGTAGCTGATTCTTCTTATGTGAACCCGGAGTTTTGGCCCTGCTTGTTGGGCCCTGGAAGCATTTCTTGAGCTTTCCTTTTTGAGAGGAAATGAAGGTACCATCCTGTTGTTGGTAAAATTTCCAGTTAGTTAAATCATCTGTTATGAAGGAAAAGATCCGCGTCTCTGAAGGAAGGAAAGGCTAGAATGTGACACTCATAGAGTCGTATTTTATCTCTCAAAATAGCCAAAACGTGGATATTTAGCTAGAGTTCTGCGAATTGAGATAACAAGATTGGGCCCCACAGGTTCTTATCATCGCATCCAAGCATATTATGCAAACAGGCAAATATGTCATCATTAAAAGCTATGAATCTAAAGGTTGAGATTCACGATCTAGTTACAATTAAATAAATCCATGAATCTAAAGTTCAAGATTCGCGTTCATTCAAGCAGATATGCAAATCTAAAGTTTGAAATTCACGGTCCAGCTAAAATCAAGCAGATTTGCGAATCTAAAGTTTGAGATCCACAGACCAGCTACAATCAAATAGAGCCACAAACCTAAAATCGAGATTCGCATCTTAATCAGGATCAAAGGAACCGCGAATCTAAAGCTTGAGATTCGCGTTCCGTATTTCAGTTACGATCTAGAGGATTGAAGACGCCGGTTACAAATTCTGGAGATTTAATACAAATTTACCAAATCAAAAGGTGTGAAATTAATACTCAGATCGTGGAAGCCGACAGTTAAACGGTTACATCAGCTCAAGAGTCTCTAAATTGCTATAAAAAGCTCGAACTAAGGTTGAAAAATGGACCAAAGGCCAGAAATTGGAGACCAGGAGATCAATACGATATAGAGAGTTCTCTTGCTATTGCTGCCAAGAGTTTAAAACCATTGCCAACTAGAAGAATTTGTGCAAAGTGTCAATGGAGAGCAGGATCGTTCTCCATAGCTACTACAAAACCCAACCTTAAATAAAGAGGGAATTCAATTTTTCGCATCTTCTGTAAACGAAAAACCGTTGAAATTATAATCTTTTATTGAGAAATTCAATAAAGAAATCATTTTACAATTTTTATGGAGAACAGAAGATTGGTGACTTTTCTGGAGAACCCTATCATTTCTGATGATATAGTTGTAGCTCAATCCGACAGTATTCCAATTGGCAGTGTGGTCAACTCGCTCATCATTGAGTTCGACCAGGAGAAATGCGAAAAATTTCTTTCCTCCGGCTCCAGGAGCCCTAACTTTTTACGGAAGTGCTGTAAGGTCTCCAACAACTCAACCTCCAAAGAGGTCTAAAAGACAACAGTCCAAGCAAAGGACTCTACAGACCAATCTAGTCTAAAAGGAGACTCCTTTCCTTCACCAATACAAGACTCAGGGTCAGCTCTTGCTAAGGCCCATGATCTCCTTGAAAAAATGGATTAGGATCCCCATGATAATAAAGGAAAACGACTATTATCCGCTTGTCAGAAAGATGATGTGGAGAACAAGGCTCTTTTCACTCGTACGATGAGAAGAAACATAAGAAGTAAGACTCGCACTCTCCGCAGAGCCATGCAGCAACAAAAAACTGTTGAACCACTATCGCAAGGACCTACCATCCAAGTATGGAGGTCAAAACGCAAAGGAATGGTTTCAGAAAGAAAGAAGAATCAAGATGCATAAGGGTTTACTTGCGTTTCCTATAGGAAACAGTGTACACCCACCAAATTTATTTATGATTACAAACGCGAAGTTTACATTCGCGTTCTTATTACCAGGTGAGAGCCACATTTTCATGCCCTGGGAGGAAAACGTGATTTCCATGATCACGTTCTTAAAAGTGCGAACCTCAAATTCGCGTACCAACCGGAAAATGTGATTTTCAGAAACTTGTTTCCGAAGAAGAGTCTACTTCCAAGGCAGAAGTTCATTCACCTATTGTTCCAACTAAGGTGAAATTTGCTCCGGGGATCTTCAAAAGAATAGAGACTCCTATTCCAAAGATATCTTTCGGAGGTAATCCACCACCAATGATCAAAAGAGTTCCAATACAAGAGATCTTAGGAAACTTCTTAATAAAAAAGAGAAGAATCCCGAGCATCTCATTGTTATTGTGAATAACTTATCAATACAATACTATCACACTGTCATTGTGTGGTTGTTGCTCCTGCTAAATAGTCAGTTTTTAATTGACTTACAATATCTTCGTCTCAACCATCAAAGAGAAGACGACGTAACAAGCAGGAGTTCTCGAAACTTGAATATCCCGAAATGACATCTAACATGATAAGTTTTGCGTAGAAAAAGAAGAAGAAGAAGAAGAAGAAGAAGGAGAAAAAGAAAGTCTCTAAAAAAGATTCTTCTGATTCTGAACACTCTTCAAGCTTGAAGAGTGTGTTCAGCAATGTACGAGGTGTTTATCAGAACACTCGACTTAAAAGGGGAGTAACAACTCCAGTAAATTACAGACAAATAGCTGGAGCCTCTTCTGATGAAGAAGACATAGTTAAATCAATCATGGCTGAATCTCAAACATCAGATTCATTATTTAAAGACTCTGCTTCTGCATACATAGCACATAATGCTACACAAGAGGAGTTCATGCGGAGGATGGATAAGTAAGATAGAAACATCCAACAATAGTAAAATACCATTAATGAAATTAAAGACATGCTTCATATTTTGCTGGAATTGGAGAGAACAAGGTTGAAGAACACAGGAGAATCATCTTCAAGGGCTCCACCACATGACCCAGGAGCTGACAAAGGGAAAGGAGAAGATCACACTCCCCATACAAATGAAGATGAAAATAATGAGGGTCACCGCGAAAATAAAGACAATCATTCTGTGGATTCTCATCATCAAGAAAGAATCCTAAATCAAGAAGAAAATGCAAACACAGCTTGGATGGAGAGCTTTCAGAACCAATTGAATGCTCTCATGCATAAGAACAAGTTGCAAGAACTAGGGGTTGTGAGACATATCCAGTGGAATGGGAAAACATACCATTCCCAGATAATTACAAGCCATTGAAGCTCAAGTTATTTGATGGTAAAGGGTGGTCACCAAATCAGCACCTTTACTATTATAAATCTCAAATATGATATTTAACTAAAAATGACCCAATCATTACACGAGTGTTTGTTAGTACCTTAACGGGGCTAGCATTTGAATGGTTCCGGAGATTGGAATCGGAAACCATCAACTCATGGATGATATTGAGAAAGCCTTTCTGACAAGATTTTATAAAGATGATATGGAGGTGATGAGTGCCATATATTGCATATTTATAGCCTTCATATTACCTATTTTTGTATATAAATAATACTACTCGGGTATTTTTAGTGTATTTTTCAGGAATTTTATTCGTACCAGAAGACGGCATGAAATCAGAGTTGGAGCAGGAAATCAAAGTCCGAAAAGTTTCTAAAGTGACCGAGACTACGAGATCACGATGCTGCAGAGAGTCAAAGTGCAATACAGTCATCAAAATAAACTCAAAAGGAGAAAATACTTGAGGGGAAGAAAAATCAGAAATTAATTATTAATATTACTGATAAATAGCGGCCCAAATTGGGCCCCACTATCCGAATTTTCTCCCGTGTCTTCTTTGTAATTTTGTAGTTTTACAATTGTATTAGAATTGGGTTTGGTTTTCTGAAGCCTATATATTGGCCGTATCCATGTATTTTAGGAGAATCCTGTAAGTTTTGTACTCGTTTTAAATTAATAAAATTAGGATTTTGCTGAAGGGGTGACGGCCACAATATCGTGCTCCAGAGGTAAGCCATTCCTTTTAATTATTTATTCGCTTTTTAGATAGAGTTAATTGCTTTTTAGTATAGATTTATTCACTTTATATATTAGATTTTATTATGTTCATGAATAAAAATAGGATTTTGCTTACTAGAATTATGAGTAGCTAATTTTCTTTAGCCCTAGGATATAGATGAAGTTAGTTTAATAGATCTAATATGGATTTATCTCATCTTCTTTCTTAAAAAAAATAAAGTTATGATTTTTCTATAAATAAATAAAAGATAGAGTTCTCAAATCATAATTCTTTGATAGATTATGCTTAATTAATATTTTTGATAATCTACACTTAAATGAAGTTTGGAATTCTTATTCTTTGTTTATTTTTAGAATTATCAATAAAGATTTTCTTATAAATAAATTGACTTAAATAAACTTGTAAATCTAAATTCTTTGATAGGTTATACTTAAGTTCAGTCTTTTGATAGCCTATACTTAGATTCGGGTTTGAAGTTTATTTCTTTTCTTTTGTTTATGAGATTTTCTACTTGATATGATTTGTTTTTAAGAAAAGTGTTATCTTTGATGGACTATACTTGTACATCACTTGATAGGTCATACTTAGGGGCACTTGATTAAAATCAAATTAAAAAGATCACTTTTTTAATATGTTACTTAACCGTGCATAATTAAAAAGTTAGGAAGAAAGAGATAATTCACTGTTAGGCTATAATTCTAATGGATTCGAAATCCTAGGTTAATCTCTAGAACTTAGAACCAATCTTCCCTCAATTTAGAAACTCTTAGTTAATCCACTAGAACTAAAGAAATAGTAAGAATCGCAAAACACCTGAGATTTCTGTGGGACGACCTATTAAGTCTACAACTGACACTGTACGTTTGTAGTAATTTATCACATCAAGTTTTTGGCACTGTTGTCGGGGATCGACGGTGTTTTTCTTGCTTTTTCTAAAGTTTTACGGGTTAACAGTGTGTGTTGAGTGTGCAGGGAATAGAAATTGCTGATACAGGAAGACAAAAGAGATCACAAGAGCATCTGGACTAAGCAACAAAAATCAGAGGGTCGAGCTCTCTGATTTAGCCACTATTTGGCGGCTAAACCCGCCATGTAGCGGTCTATCAGATACACTCTGAGTCTACTTTTTCTCCAGTTCTGTATTTTGGTTCCCTAGTTCTAAAAACAATAAAAAAAACAATCAATCTTTTTTTTATTTCTTTTCCATCTCTCTCCCTCTCCACCTTTTTCAAAAAAATAAAAAAATATTTCAAAATCAAACTGGTTGCTATCATTGTCATGATCTATATCATAATTATTATCAGTGTCCATGGATAGGAAGTTCATTAGGACTATGTCATAATCAATTTCACAACATATATAATAATCCTACGAGCGCTTCTTATACACAAAATTACAATTATGAATGAATGAATAATTCTAATTTTACATATAATCAAGAGCCGTATCAAGAGAGTCCTCCATCTGATCCTTTCTTTATGGGCTATTCATCTTCATTCAATCATGAACAAGATATTCAACTGAACATGTTAGATGAAAGATTAAAAATATTAGAAGCAAGGTATACATGTCATAAAAAATTACCTACAACCACTTCATATTTGTCATCAAATATGTACACAAATCTATCATATCCACCATCAAATTTCACTCATGATCTCGAGATGCAATTATTTGAGAAAAATAAGAAAAATTACGATCATGAGTCTGAGGAACGAAGACATATAATAGAGGAAGATATAGAAGTTTTGCTAAAATCATCATCTCAAAAATCATTCTCTCAAATTGAATCTTTTATGGAAGATCTTCTCAAAGCGATTTCTCAAACTAAACTTTTTGGAGATCAACCATCTAATAGTTTGAATATATCTTACTCCAACAAGCAATCACTTTAGTCATCTTTTGAAGTAGATATGATTCAAAATGAGTTAAATAATTTTATGCATGATGAGTCTATAATTCAACATTATGATCAACCTATTTTAGACCATTGTGAAAATAATAAAACTGGTGATAAAGAAAATATTTTGCTTGGTGATTTGCCTCATGATGAGCTTACTAGTGACACATTATCATCTGATTCTTTTAATGGAAATTGTGAAGAAATTTGTAAAGAAGAACTTTTATCCCTTCATAATAATTTGATTGATGATAAGTCTACTAGTATGCCATTGTCTTTTGAGAATTTTGATGACATGGTTGAAGAAAAATTGCATGGCAAACCCATAATACTTGAAAATCGGAAGGAACTACAAAAAGAAGAGATTATGGTACCTAATGATTTGAAAGGGTGATCCAAAATCAAGCTCATGATTCCGCTACATCAAAGTGAGTATGTTATTTCATAAGTTGATAAAACCAAAAAACTTACTGCTATAAACGATGCTCGTTGGTCAAATATCGATGATAAAGGTATGATTTCCAACTTCAAAATTTTATTATTGAATAAAAAAAAGAAGGGTAGAAATAAATAGAGAAAAATAAAAAAACAAGATGGAGAGATTAAATGCAAAATTGACAAAAAGGCTAAGTTTATCCATATCAAAACATAAAAGGACATTATGAGAGTGGAAAGCGATCAAAAGGTCGTAATCGGTTTAAATTTTTTAGTAAGTGTATAATATTTATATAATAATTTTCTTATTTGTTTTACCACCCTTGGTTTGTGCATGAGGGCATACATGAGTTTAGGTGTGGGGGAGTGGGTTAAGATATTTTTTTGTGTTTTTCTAAGATTTTAGTTTTTTTAGAGTTTTTATTTTATTTTTAGATGATTTTTGAGTTTCTTTATTTTAAACTTTGGGTAGCTTTTAGGGTAACTAATTGAAAAAAAAAATTAAAACTGAAAAAAATAAATAAAAAAACTGAAAAAAATAAAAAAAAATTTACAACTAATTTATGTATTTTTATCAATAGATCAACCTAATTACAGATAAAGGAACAAATTTAGATTTAAGATTGGATAGGAGAGTAGATTGGATGATACACTTTGAATTTTATGAAAAAAATCAAAATCCAAAAAAAAACACCGCTAACAGTAGTTTTGAGGCAAGTATACATCTATTTTTCATTTCACAATAGTTTATTAGGTTAAGGACAAAGATGATAACGATTGAGTAAGTCTTCTCTCTCTAAACAAAGAAAAAATCGAGAGTGATAAAATATGGGGTGAGCCTGGTATTAAGGCAATAGGCTCAAGAGTAAAAAAAGAGTATGATCCAAGTAATCGGATACTTTGCGCCTAAGTAAGCATGAATATTCGCATGAAAGGTAAAATATTCTAAAAAAAAAGAAAAAGAAAAAGAAAAGAGTATGAACCGAGTAATCGGGTACGTTGCGCCTAAGCAAGCGTGAATATTAGCATGAAAGGTGACATATTCTTAAAAGAAGAAAAAAAAAGAAAAAAATGTTATGAGAGAGGAGATGAATCATGAGTTAGAGTTGGAGTTCAAAACCGAAGTAGACTATCACATGTGTACGTAGATATATATGAGCCAATTGATTATCTGTTAGTAGGTATTGAAAGATAGGATTTAAAGTTTTGATTAAAATGATAAGTGTATTTGATATGAAGCTCGATTTGAAAATTGATAATCTAAATGCGTCTTGAGTTTGTATATTAGTGAGATTAATCGATGAAAATATTATAAAAAAAAGATTTTTTCTTTCTTTTGTATAAAATTTTTATTTTTCTTAATTTTTTGTTATCCTTATTTTTCTTTTCTTTATTTCTTAATCTATTTTCTTAATAAATTTTGTGGATATATTCACTACAAACCCTCACGAGAGAACACTTGTCCACCACGGTAACCTAGGGGTTTAAAAGCTTGTTGCAAGTGCTAAGTGCAATCGCGATTCCTGCGAAAGTGAGTTAGGATTTTTAATTTTCTTTTTAGGGTTAGGTTTTGCTCGAGAATTAGCAAAAAATAGGTGTGGGGGTGTGATGAGTGTCATATATTGCATATTTATAGCCTTCATATTACCTATTTTTCTATATAAATAATGCTACTTGAATATTTTTAGTGCGTTTTTCAGAAATTTTATTCGTACAAGAAAACGGCATGAAATAAGAGTTGGAGTAGGAAATTAAAGTCCGAAAAGTTTCTAAAATGTGCAAGACTCCGAGACCACGATACTGCAGAGGGTAAAAGTGCAATACAGTATCAAAATAAACTCAAAAGGATAAAA
Organism: Dracaena cambodiana; assembly: GCA_036321105.1. Classification (NCBI taxonomy): domain Eukaryota; kingdom Viridiplantae; phylum Streptophyta; class Magnoliopsida; order Asparagales; family Asparagaceae; genus Dracaena; species Dracaena cambodiana. The sequence goes on from JAYEPQ010000007.1 coordinate 37,613,378, forward strand.
TACTTGAGGGGAAGACAAATCAGAAATTAATTAATTAATTGTACCGCTAAATAGCTGCCCAAATTGGGCCCCACTATCCGAATTTTCTCCCAAGGCCTCATTGTAATTTTGTAGTTTTACAATTGTATTAGAATTGGGTTTGGTTTTCCAAAGCCTATATATTAGACATATTCTTGTATTCTAGGAGAATCCTGTAAGTTTTATACTCGTTTTAAATTAATAAAATTAGAGTTTTGCTGAAGAGGTGACGGCCACAATACCGTGCTCCAGAGGTAAGCCATTGCTTTTAATTCTTTATTCGCTTTTTAGATAGAGTTAATTACTTTCTAGTATAGATTTATTCGCTTTTTAGATTAGATTTTATTGTGTTCATGAATAAATTAGGATTTTGCTTACTAGAATTATGAGTAACTAATTTTCTTTAGCCCTAGGATGTAGATGTAGTTAGTTTAATAGATCTAATATGGATTTATCTCATCTTCTTTCTAAAATGAAATAAAGTTATAATTTTTCTATAAATAAATAAAAGATAGAGTTCTCAAATCATAATTCTTTGATAGATTATGCTTAATTAATATTTTGATAATCTATGCTTAGATGAAATTTGGTATTCTTATTCTTTGTTTATGTTTAGAATTATTAATAAAGATTTTCTTATAAATAAATTAACTTGAATAAACTTGTAAATCTAAATTCTTTGATAGGTTATACTTAAGTTCGGTCTTTTAATAGTCTATGCTTAGATTAAGGTTTGAAGTTTATTTCTTTTTTTTTTGTTTATGAGATTTTCTATTTGATATGATTTGTTTTTAAGAAAGGTGTTATTTTTTATGGTTTATACTTGCACATCACTTGATAGGTCATACTTAGGGGCACTTGATTAAAATAAATTAAAAAGATTACATTTTTAATATGTTACTTAACCGTGCATAATTAAAAAGTTAGGAAGAAAGAGATAATTTACTGTTAGGCTATTATTCTAATGGATTCGAAATCCTAGGCTAATATCTAGAACTTAGAACCAATCTTCTCTCAATTTAGAAACTCTTAGTTAATCCGCTAAAACTAAAGAAATAGTAAGAATCGCAAAACACCTGAGATTTATGTGGGACGACCTGTTAAGTGCTACAACTGACATTGTAAGCTTGCAGTAATTTATCACATCAAGTTGTTTCAATGCCTACACGAGTAGCCACCAAGCAAAAAAAAGGAGAATCAGCTTGAGACTTTATAAAAAAATTCAGAAATGATTCCCTTAGATGTCCATATGAAATGCCAGAGAAAAATTTAGTAGAAACCTGTCGATATAATCTCTCAATTAAAGTTCTGGTCAGAATGGAGCTGTAAAATCCTCAACCTGGAAAGATCTTTGTTTACAAGCTGAAGAAATTGAAGAGATAACACAAAAACTCAAAGAAGAAGAAGGAGGAGAAGAAAAACAAAGACAAAATAACAATCATAGGTCTTGATCCAAAGGACACAAAGAGAAAGAAATAATGGTGACTAATACTCCACAGTCAACAAAGTCTTCTCCAAAACCTCATCCTCAATCGCGGATTCCTCAAAAGCAATATTCTTTCAACGATGAGCACACCAAAACCATCTTCAATTTGCTTATGACGAAAAATATGCTGAAACTATCAGAGTCTAAGCGCTCTGAAGAAGCAGGAAAGGTTAATGATCCTAATTACTATGTATATCACAGGATCATTAATCATCCTACACAGAATTGCTATGTCCTCAAAGACAACATTCAAGCTTTGGTGGATTCTAAAGTCATTATGCTTCAAGAATACCAGAAGAAGGTAATCGCGAATATGGTGACTTTCAGATTCGGCAAAGCGTAAGATTGGATAAAGTCAACTATTCAAAATGGATTGCAAGACATTCCCAAAGGCATGATGAAGGTCATAAATTATGATCCGCATCAACAGCAAAAAAAAGGATTATGTCCTTTTGTGGACTTCAAGCTCATCTAAGAAGAAGCAGAAAGGAAAGATTCTTACTTTCAACGTTGTCACTATAATCTCAGAAGATGATACAAATATTCCTACTCTGATGGATTCAGAAGAAGAAGCTAAAGATTTTCTGATGATTAACGCAGATCAGCCTACCTCTAGGACACGTTCAGAAGAGACTACTTGAAGAATTACGAGCAAGTAGCAGAACCTCAGCCACCTCCAGAGAAGAAAAAGCAAAAGGAGCTCAAGTTTGATAAAGTTCTCAGAAACAACGGTAAAGATGTTACAGAAGGTTCCAAAAAGTCATTCCAGTTTGATATATTAGCACAATTGACCAATATTCCTACGAGGATTACCTTGTATGAGCTCCTAAAGCTCTCTAAACTAACTAGAGAAGTTTTAAGAGAAACTCTACAAGATTCTAAAGTGTTTCTGGCTCAAATGTCAGAAACAATTGAAAAAGAAGAAGTCTGTGCAGTATGTCATCAGGCTTCAAGAAAAAATATCCCTTACATAACTTTCTCTCCAGATGATATGCAAGTCAAAAATAATAAACATTATCACCCTTTGTATTACAAAGGATACATAGGGTCATCAGATATTAACCATATTCAAGTTGATCCTGGATCTTCTTTGAGCATAATGCTGCGAAGAGTGTTACGGTATCTTGGAGTCCCAATGAGCACATTAGCTACAACGAATACTACCATCTTTGGATTTAATACCAATGGTAGTAGACTGTTGGGAAAAATAAAGCTAAAATGTCAGATTGGCGATTTAAACATGGAGGTCAAATGCTATGTGATAGATGTTGACACGTCTTACAATCTTCTGTTTGGAAGGTCCTAGATCCATATTAATCTCATTGTTCCATTACACTTTATCAGTGCATAAAAAATGTGGATAAAGAGGGGAATGTGAAGACTTTGGTGGCAGAGAAGTAACCCTTTAAAGGAGTTGAAAACTACTTTATTGATACGTTGCTATATTAAGACACGTTTGATACCTCAGAACAAGATGCTTCAGAGGCGTTTGATAGTGGCAATGAGACTGATACAGAATCAGGATCCGAAAATTCGGAATCCAATGATGTAATTTGGGATGGAGAACCCATTATAATAAGTCTTGAAGGCCTTGATGAAATGACACCACCCATTCTGACGGTGAGTGGATAATAAATGAAGATATAGTATTTACTTATTCTTTTGTTGTTGATTATAAACCCTCAAGTACTAGTACTGATGTGGTCAGTGATCACCTAGATAAAATATACTCTTTAGTTTCTTTTCAAGCACCCATCCGATCATCCTTTTATGAACAAAGTGATGACGATGGAGATGCGAATGAAGCCATTTTTGAAGTTCCTCCTAAGGACAAAATTCAGAAACGTATAATATTTGGAAAAATGAATGATAAAAGTAGAGAAAAATATTTAGGTTCTGAAGAAGAACAGGAAAATGCCGAGTTATTCTATTATGGTGAAAATTCTCATAAGTTAATGAGAAAAATGGGATACAATATAGCCAAAGGCAGGGGTTAAATTTCAAAAAAGGAAGGAAAGCAATCTTTTAACCCTTTGTTCCAAAAGGAAAAATATCAGATTACTACCATAAAACTAACAGGGGGTTGGGATATGTTACCACTTCCGAAGATCTTTCAGATGAAAAATCTTAAGAAAGACAGCCAAATCATTCATCAAAATCATCCTTCTAGGATTCAGATGTGAGTGTTGGCATCATTTTCCGTGAAGTTTCTGTTAACATGGTCTCCGCGAACTAAGAGAATGAAGACACTGGTGAAATTCCGCTAATCAAAGATGATCTTTGGATAAAGCATCTTAATATGAAGTGGGAAATTTAGTTTGAACAACATGAACCTCCAACTGAAGATAAAGTGATCCAAATAAATATAGGTGATGAAACTAATTCTAAGCCCATATTTATAAGCAAAAAATTATCTTCGGAAGAAAAAGAAGAGATGATATCTCTCGTTCGCGAAAATATTGATGTCTTCGCTTGGAATTATGAAGAGATGCCAGGACTAGACCCAAAAGTTGCAGTTCATAAGCTAAATATCCGACCATATGCAAAACCAGTAAAACAACAAAAACAAAGATTCTGTCCAGAAATTATGGAGGCAATCGAGGTTGAAATTAAAAAGTTGATCGAGTCAAGTTTTATTCGCGAAGAACAACATCCTGACTGGGTCGCGAATATAGTTCCTGTAACCAAGAAGAATGGGAAGATCAGGGTTAGCATCGATTTCAGAAACTTGAATGAAGCATGCTCTAAGGATGAATTTTCATTACCCATCACTGATGTCATGATAGACAACACTTGTGGCTATGAACGTATGACATTTATGGATGGATTTTCAGGATACAATCAAATCAAAATGTATCCTAATGATGAAAAGCATACATACTTCAGAATACCACTTGGAGTGTATTATTATACAGTTATGCCATTTGGTTTAAAGAATACTGGTGCCACATATCAACGTACTATGAACACGATACTCCAAGAACATCTACAAAAGACAGTAGAATTCTATGTAGATGATCTGGCTTCGCGACCTGAAGACGATGTTTGATCTTATGCGGAAATATCAGTTTAAGATGAACCCTACTAAATCTTTTATGTGGTTTCTAGCGGAAAATTCCTTGGTTTTATAGTTACTTCTCAAAGAATTCATCTTGATCCGGACAAAATAAAGGCAATTCAAGAAATACCACCTCCTAAGAATCTCAAAGAACTAAGGGGACTTCAAGGCAGATTGGTGCACATCTGTAGATTTATATCAAATTTATTTAGGAGATGCCAACCTTTCACAAGATTGATAAAGAAAGAAGTGTCATTTGTTTAGGATGACGCATGCTAAAAAGCTTCGAAGAAATCAAGGAATATCTCACTAAACCACCTATACTTGTAGCTCGAATTTCAAGAATACCTTTCATGTTATATGTGAGGGCTATGGATCATTCATTGGGAGCTTTATTGATGCAAAAGAATGAATTGGGCCATAAACAAGCTATTTATTACCTCAGTAAAATGATGGTTGGGGCTGAACACCGATATAATCCAGTGGAAAGGGAATGTTTAGTTTTAGTGTTTGCTATCCAGAAAATGTGATACTATTTAGTTGGGCAAACTATCCATATTATATCGGGAGTTAGTCCCTTAAGAATATTAATGACTAAACCCCTATCATTAAATTTGAGGTTATCCAATTGGGCTATTTTGCTATTACAATATGATATGCATTTTATTCCGCAAAAGTCAATCAAGGGACAGGCTATAGCTGATTTCTTGGCCGAACACCCAATTCCCGCATCTTCAAAATTATATGAAGAAAATCCTGACGAACTAAGTGAAGGAAATTCAGTTACGAAAGAAGATATTTCACGAAAAGATGATAAAGTGAATGATGTTATGGAGGATGTATGGCAGCTTTTCTTCGATGGTGCCTCCATGATAGGACCCAAAGGAAAGATGGTAGTAGGAGTAGGAGTTGTCTTTATTTCTCCTTACAACCACATCATTCCTCGAGCATACTCATTGATAAATTCATGTTCCAATAATGTTGTTGAATATAATGCCCTAATGATTGGTTTAAAAATAGTCAAACAACTAGAGTAAAATATTTAGAATCATATAGAGATTTCTAACTTGTCATAAATCAAGTTAAAGGGGAATATGAAGTTAAAAATGAAGATCTTTTGCCATATTATCAAGCAATAATCAAGATTGTTGTTAGCTTTGACGGCTTCTACATCAGTTATGTAAAGCACCATCAGACAAGTTATGCAGTCTCGCTAGTTTCCTTAGCTGCTATCTTAGCGTTACCCAAAAATGCTAAGAAACGAATTACAGTGGGAAGTAAGGAATTATTCTGTCCAAAGAACAAACTTGAAGGAGAATTTAAAAATCAAAAAGCAAGTGAAGCATATGCTCTTGAGTCAAACTCGAACCAAGAGATTGGAGATTTCCTTATATAGATTATGTTCTTTATGAAATATTGCCATAAGATCCTAAAGAAGCAAGAGCAATTCAAAGAAAGGCTATTCGATTTTATTACAATGCTGAACTTCAGATATTATATAGAAAATTCTATGATGGAATTTTACTTTATTGTCTTTCCAATAAAGAGGCTCAGGAAGCACTCGAAGAGGCTCATAATGGCATCTGCAGAGCACATCAATCAGGACCAAAACTTTGGGATAGACTTCGAAGAATAGGTTATTATTGGCCCAAGATGATGACATATGTGGTCATTTATGCTAAGAAGTGTAAAACCTACCAAATACATGCAGACTTCATACATCAAACTCCGAAATATCTCCACCCAATGACTACATCATGGCCATTTGAACAATGTGGAATGGACATTATTGGATTAATTTTCCCACCATCAATAAGAGGGCATCGGTTCATATTAGCTATAACATATTACTTCTCAAAATGGGCTGAAGTTATTTCTCTAACTGAAGTGAAGTCATCTGATGTAATCAAATTCAGTAAGCATCATGTGTTATATCACTTCGGAGTGTCCAGGAAAATTATTCATGACAATGGACTTCAGTTCATGAGTCAGTCATTCTCCAAATTTTGCAATAGATATAAAATTGGAAGTGTGGTTTCTTCTCCATACTATCTTGCAGCCAATGGTTTGGCAGAATCTTTCAACAAAATCATTGTAAAGCTCCTCAAAAAATTTGTTTCATCCAATCAAAAGGATTGGGATGAAAAACTTGGAGAATGTCTTTGGGCGTATCGCACCACTGTCAGGACTTCTACTAATGCTACACCATTTTCTTTGGTGTATGGGTCTAAAGCGATTTTGCCACTGGAAATTCAAATTCTATCATTACAAGTTGCATTAGCAACTAAAATGACATAAGAAGAACAATACTAACAGAGACTTCTAGAGTTAGAAGCTCTAGATGATAAGCGACTGGAAGCTCAACAAAGCATCGAACTTTATCAAGTGCGGATTTCCAAAACCTTTAATAAAAGGGTCAGGCAGAGAACTTTCAAAAAGGGTGATCTGGTCATTTCAGTAAGGAGACTGATCATAACTAATCAGAAATCTAAAGAAAAGTTCTACTCAAAATGGGAAGGGCCTTTTGTCATTGATGCGGTATATTCTAATGGTGCATATCGGTTGGAAAACCGAATTGCGACAAAATAATGATGTCAATCAATGAAAAAATTCTGAAGAAATATTAATCTTAAAGGTTGTGGAGCACCAGCTGAATCTTATGTCTATGTAATTTAGTTTGGGTAGCTTAACGCAAACAACGAATCAAACCCGGTGTAACTGGGGGTTCACTAAAAGATTCTCTAAGACTTGTGTTGTCTTTGAAAAAGTGAAAATTTATGATTCTGGATCAAAAAATTTGAATCACGAACTTTCATAATATTGCGAATCAAAATTTTCTTTCCTCCAAATTTGCTAAGTTAAAAATACCTCTAGCAAATCAAATTTTCCTTTCTTCCAAATTTGTTAAGTTAAAAACACTCTTGGCTAATCAAATTTTCTTTCTTCCAAATTTGCTAAGTTAAAAATACCTCTGAAAATTCAAAAGTTGTTATACTACAAGTTACTGAATAGCATGAACTTTAACTTGATCAGGAAAGTTAACAGTTACTTCTATCATGACTCAAGAAATTTATTCATTTACAGCAAAATTTATTTTTGGATGATTGAATAATGACTTCAATATCATCAAGTTAACAGTTACCTCTAATGATCAATATCAAAATCATTCATCAAGTTAACAATTACCTCTGGTTGAATGACAATATTAAAAAAAACTTTATTCATTATCAAGCCAAAATTACAAAAAGTTCCTTGACATCATACAATCAATGAGAATGAATACAAATCATTGAGTCAAGAGAACATTAAATTTTTTTGTCAACATCTATAGAATAGCTTAAAGGCAAAAAGTTTGCTTCTATAGCCTCCTCCTGCCAATGGTTAAGGACCTCCAAGTTGGTTCGCGCAGTCATGATCAACGTCACCAGTGACTTGATTAGTGCAAAACTGAGTATACCAAATGCATATTGCCAAACATACAACTTGAAGAATTGCTAAACTTGAGTGTCACCTACAACCATTAAACATCCTTATATTAAAGATGCTAGACAGGAAACAGAATAATGCCACAGACCCGAAATCTTTTCTCTCATGTAAAGTACAAGAGATCTTCCAATACTCCAAAGGTATTAGAAGCAATTACGAACCAGTTGGGTCTGGGCCATTGTTAAGAAAAATGACTACGATTATAACCTGCGATGGATCCAAAATCTTATTAGGAAACATAAAAGAAAATACATGATTTGATGTTCATAACAAGAGAAATTTACCGTAGTTAAGAAAAATGATTACGGTAATAAGGATCTTTTTAATGAAATACTCCTTCTCCAATAGGTAGATGCTATCTGGGGGTCTTGTGACATGTCAGCCCCAATCCATCACCTCAATCAGGGAAGAGGAAGAAGAACATAGCAGCATAAGAAAATCAACTTTGAAAGAATTTGAAGAAGATAGAGAGATCAGAAGAATTCTCAAGTCAAAATGGCTCTCTATGAGAAGAGTTCAACTCCTTATATATAGGATTTTATGATCAAAATTTTTGGTTAAGAGAGTTTATAGGCGAAATTTTTAGTTGAGATCTTTGATCCAGATCTTGATGAAATTTATTATTATTTCATGGGACGCTTAGATATCGGTGCCAAAGAAAATGAGATTTTCGGCGAAGATCTTTGATTAGAATCCTGTCATTAATAAAGGTATGCAGCGCTTAAATCATTGCACCAAAAAGATCAGATGGAAAGTCGTTCCATATATCACTATCAGATTTTATGCGAAGCTGCACTCATAAATCCGTGGATTCTAAAAGAGGGTTATAAGCACACTCGCGGATTTTCAAACTTAAAGTCGCGAGTCTGGTACAAACTCTTGTAGACAAATACAAGGTTGCAGATTTGAGGCACAAAGTCATGTCTGATACACAGATGCTAGGATATGCCAAGATCTACACAGAGTAAAGCCAAAGGAATTGTTTCAAAATTTTCATTAATAAAATCAGAAAAGATTACATGAGTTTCTTGAATCATAAAATAAAAAATTTCACTACAATTCAATGATTCAAGAGAGCCTTTATCTTTTCTTCTGCATCACTAATTTCCTACTGAATAATATCATAAGCTTGAACAACAGCTTGCCGGAGCAGTTCTTCTTCACTGGCAATTATACTATTTGCTGAAGCAGACTCTAGTGTTTCCAATTCAGTGCTTGTGTAGCCAGAAGATCTTTGGTTACATTGTCAAGCTGCCTGGACAAACTTATGAGATTCTTCATGGTTTCTTCACGCTCCTTAGTGATACTATCCAGAAAAGCTTGGGCTTTGGCAATGGATTCCTGAGTTCTAATAATGGCCTGATCATGGTCTTTGACAATTGAAGTAGTATTCTCCACCTGAAGAACTAGAGATTGACTGTCCAATTGGCTTTTTTCAATGCAGGCTTTGCAAGCATCAACTTTTTCCTTTATTTCCTTCTGAAACTTGAGCTGTTCTTCCATCAATCTCTGGAAAAGTGGCATCAACTATCTCAGAGTTGTCTGTGCTGCGAGATCTTGACAAAGATTCAGCATGACTTTGAAGTTGAGCCACCATGAGTCTATAAAGAGTAGCCTTTTCTTCTCCACCAATGCTAACTATACCAGTCAAGTAAATATGAAGAACATTGGCAACAGAAGAAAAAGAGACCCCTTTTAAAATCTTATCAATTCAACGATCCAGAAAATGAAGAAGGTTTCCACAGTATCTTTCAACAAGTCAATTTCGAGAGCATCAATCTCCGCATGACTTGATGAAGAAGAACCAGTAACAGCTGGAGTGGATGCAACCTGTACTGTGATTTGGTGCAAAGAAGTAACAGCACGAATATCAGAAGGAGCAATGTTTCTAACAGGTTCAACAGGGGAAGCAGCTTCAACAATTTCAACAGAAGTAGCAGCTATGTAACCCGAGTAGGGATAACAGCTTCAGTAGATTCTACTGGAGGATCCATCACTTCAAGAGTATCAGCAGCAAAAGTAATAACCTCAGTCACCCTACGGACTTCTTCAGAAGTAACTTCCGCAGCAGTGTCAACCAACATAATGTTATCTACAGCTATATACTCTGAAGGTGGAGTAGAAGGGAAAGTTTCTTTTTTGTTTTAAAAAAAAGAGAAGAAAATAAAATGGTTAGATGATGATAAAAAAGAAATGACATAAGATGAGTAAAGTTTAAGAATAAACCTTGAGGTTCAGCACTAGATTCTCCAGATCCGTATATTTCAGTTGTTTCTTCTTCCGTCAAAAAATATATTTGCCATGATCTGATGGAGGAGTAGAAGAACGAACATCATCACTATCAACTTCATCATCATCATCGTGACCCCAATCATCAGGATCTCCTGAATGAGATACTATCTTTAAGGAAGAACCTGATGCGCGGATTTTCCCAATTACTTGCACATTATCATCGTAAGCAGTTTGAGATACTGGATGAGCGAGGGTCACAGAATCCTCTTGTGCAGATAGAGCAGCAGAAGAAGGCTTAGCTACTAAGGAAAGATCACTGGGGAAAACAGGCCCCTGACTTTGGCATTTCTTAGAAGAATGAGGAATTAGACCTGAGTCATCTTCATCTTGTTTTGGTTCTTCTTCAATAGTTTTGAAAGCCGAACTGAGTATTGCTGTACTGACTTCAGCCAATATAGTTTGCGGAATGATAGGAAATTCACTGAGGCACCTCAATCTTTTCCGCTTGTACAAAAGCTTCTTAGGTGGAGACTTTGGCTGAGGAGAAGTTTCTTTCGTCTCGGGAAGTGGAGAAGTTGAAATATCAAGAGAGGCAGATTGATTTGATGGGAACATAACAGTACTATCTTCTTCTCTCTGTTTTATTGTTAACTCCAACTCTTCAGAAAGGTATTCTTCTCCAAAGTCCTCCATCCCAGCTACTGTCTTGTTGCCAGCCTCCCTCTTCTAAGCATATCATGCTCTAATGTCTCTTAGACAATTGAGGTTTGCATTAAAATTCTGAGGTATGGAGTTAGCAGCAATATACCACTTGCAAAAGCTGAAACTCATATATAAGTTTGGGATTTTGAGCGGGAGATCAAACCTGGCTTGTGTACCACTAGAAATGAAATAGAACCAAGCTCTAGCTCCTTCGAACAAATTTCCGACAAAGCTCATCTTCTTGTTCGAATTTCCAACATACAGTTGATCATACCCAAATTGTCGAGCAAAGCGACTTGAGTAGTAGGGTTCTACAAAACAATGGTTCTCTAAGCAGAGAACCAAATGATCTGGGCAAATATTTATCAACTACCAAAAACACCTAAGGGAAAAAGTTATAAATTTATCAGCGCCAGTAATATCCACAAATTCATCCCCATATCCAACATTTTGAAATTATGGGAAACACTTAAACAATTCGTAATTCGCGTGAAAACAAAGTGTTCTATGAATTGTGGTCATATAACCCCCCTTCCACTACGACCTTTCGTAATGTTGCACTTTGGGGAAATTTAAATCTATTTTCGAATCAACTGGGCTCATCAAAGAAGGACAATGTCGAACCAACCAAGCCATCAAATAGGTGTAGTGAAGTTCTACACGCGGATTAGGAGTTCTGATGATCAATTCTCCTTTATTATTCTACTCTTTCTTGATATTGAAGATTTGTCAACCAATTTTCTTAGCCGACTTTGCATTCCACATACCATCGCAGGTAGCAAACTAAGTGGCGGCTGAATGCAAGCAAGACGACCAGATACACTGCTCTAACAGATATAGTTTCATGTAATGGAATTACACATTTTTCCAACCAAAGCATCAAGAAGCCTGCCAGAAAAGCTAGATCTGATAAAGGTTGAAGAGTTTGGTAATGAAAACTTTCAAAGGATGTCACAGCCTTAAAGACATCTTCATCAGACTCGGCGACATATGCATCTATCCCGAAATTAGTAATTATTCTTTCAACCTCCTTTTTAGAAACTGGAGGGAGACGAGTGAAATTGGAGCTATTTTTCAAAAATTTGGGAAGAAGGTATTGCTACCTCTTCTTTTGCTTTACATTACTGGTGACAGACATGTGAGTGCAGACATGGTAATGGTAAAGAAACTCACAATAAGTGTCATAAATTATGAGATGCTGCGTCTTCAGCGAATAAAACTCTTCTCCCGTGGGGACGTACTCTTCCTACGGAATGTCCCTCATAGGTAGTCCTGAGACTTCATCCATCTCATGGAGAGCAAACTCCAGTTCACCGCGAGAAGTAAAAACTGTATAGGTATCAGGATTGTACAGCTCCAATAAAGAAAAGAAGTGGAATCGGCTGGCAGAGATACCATGCTAAACTGCTCTAACGGCATAATATAGGTTCGCATGCTGAAACTGATCTCTAAAAGTCCTCAAAAAGAAACCAGTCAGAATTGCCCACTCTCCTTTTGAAGAGCAGCGAACCCATCCAGCAGGACGAAAGTCTTGAACTGAAAATTCTCCTTGTACGTCAACGAATCAGTGCAAGAATGTCTGGGCAACTATAGGTGTTTCACCCAAGAGAATGTCTTACTTAAAGGATCCCGGAAACAACCTACAAAAGTGTTTTCCAGTAGAATGGGAAAAAGTACCTTGTGCACTGAATGAGCCTAGCAAAACGTCATCATGTGGCTTATTTAAATGCCAGTCCATTCTTCTAGGAATAGAAAGAGATTGGAGATACAAGAATAGGTAAGATCTCTCCATGTCAGAAAGAAACAGGTTTCAACCATTAATTTGACGAAGCCATTCATATTCTCTATCATCCAGGCAATCATCAGGGATTGAGAGATGATCGCCAAACAGAAAAGCAGGCTTGTTTAACAAAGTCATATATTTTCCTTCAAAAGGAGCGGTGGTCATCAGTTCTTGCAATATAGGACGAGTAGGGTTTAAAACTCTATTTTTCTTTTCTCGGCTAATGGAGGCTGCATAAGCGGGAAAAACATGGTCAAACCTTAACTCTTTCTTATCATCGTAGCTGCCTGAATAACCAAAGTAATAATCTTTTGGCCAAGAGTTTAAGGCATAATCGAGTGCATGAAAAAGAAAAATTAATCAGAATAAATTTATAAAGAAAAAAATGCTTTCTAATGTGAGGTAAAAAAATTCTTCCAATCAAAGGTTCTTGCCGAACTACAATAGAGCTAGAAATTGCTCGAGGGTTTTGGGAACCACTAGCAGAAGCACCAGAAGATGAAGTTCTTTTCCATCTTCTTCAGATTACTTTCAAGAAATCCTTGATTTGAAAAAAGTTGAAGGCTAAAGAAGTTTGAAGATGAAGAGTCTTGAAAACTTCAAAAAGAAGTCTAGAGTTCAAATCTCTCATAAAAAAGTTAAAACATGACGAGGTTGGGATTTTATAGAAGATGATTTGATGGACGAGATTTTCGCATAGACGTGATTTCTGGCCCGAATCTCGTGAGTATTTTCTCATTGAATGCGGCTCAGAGAACGTCTCAATCTCTACACTTAAAAAGTGATAATATTCGGATTTTCTGCAAGAACGAGAAAACTACAATTCTAATACAGAGTCGTGTCCTCTTCAAAAAGGGAAACTCACGATTCTAATACAGAGTCATGCTCTCTTCAAAAGAGGGAAGTTTACAGTTCTAATACAGAGTCGTACTTTCCTCAAAAGCGAGAAATCCGCAACTCTAATACAGAGTCTTATCCTTTTCAAAGATATAGAAGTTCAAGATTCTAATACAGAGTCCTGTTTCTTTTCAAAATATGAAATCTACGAAGATGATGTTCTTGCCAAATTATCCAATGTATTCCAAAACACGTTCAAAACTATAGAGTTTTGAAAACTTTGGAGGGGGTTTTATTGGTGAAATTTCTTGTTAGTTTGATCATCTGTTATGAAGGAAGAGATCCGCATCTCTGAAGCAAGGAAAGGCTAGAATGCGACATAGAGTCGCATTTTATCTCTCAAAATAGCCAAAATGTGGATATTTAGCCAGAGTTTTGCGAATTAAGCTAACAAGAATGGGCCCCACACGTTCCTATCATCGCATTAAAAGCTACGAATCTAAAGTTTGAGATTCGCAATCTAGTTATAATTAAATAAATCCGCGAATCTAAAGTTCAAGATTCGCGTTCAATCAAGTAGATCTGCGAATCTAAAGCTTGAGATTCATGGTCTAATTAAAATCAAGAAGATTCGCGAATCTAATGTTTGAGATCCACAGACTAGCTACCATCAAATAGAGCCATGAACCTAAAATCGAGATTCGCATCCTAATTAGAATCAAAGGAACCACGAATCTAAAACTTGATATTCGCATTCTGCTTTTCAGTTACGATCTAGAGGATTGAAGATGTCTGTTATAAATTTTGGATATTTAATACCAATTTAATAGATCAAAAGGCAGGAAATTAATACTCAGATCGTGGAAGCCAATAGTTAAACGGTTACATCAGCTCAAGAGTCTCTAAATCGCTATAAAAAGCTCGAACTAAGGCAGAAAAACGGACCAAAGGCCTGAAATTGAAGACCAGGAGATCAATACGATATAAAGAGTCCTCTTGCTATTGTTGTCGAGAGTTCAAAATCTTTGCCAACTAGAAGAATTTGTGCAAAGTGTCAATGGAGAGCAGAATCGTCCTCCACAGCTACTACAGAACCCAGTCTTAAATAAAGAGGGAATTCAATTTTTTTCATCTTCTGTAAACGAAAAACCGTTAAAATTGTAATTTTTTATTGAGAAATTCAACAAAGAAATTATTTTACAATTTTTATTGCGAACACCTGTGATATAGAGTTTGTAGCACTGCATCACAGTAGAGTTTAGTTGTCTTCTTCTTTACTGAGGCTGCTTCTTTCAGATCTTTCAGAAGTATGTCATATGGCGCATAATTTATGAATGAAGAGTGCCAGTCCAGGACTCAAGACTAGATCCAACTTGGTACACTTTGTCTACCTCTAATATTTTTTTAAGGCAACAAAGATTGTGGCTCCCGATAGTGGCGCGCTTGCTTAACCCAGGTGGCAGTGCCAAAGTTGCGATGAGTGATGTGAGAGCATCTTTATACATATTCTTGTGTCGCAACACATGGTCGATATGAAATTTTTCTAATGTGTTGGCCTTTTGATTGTCACTTGATGATAGAGCACAAGGACATCATGTTAACCTCGTACTATCTAGTCATCTGGTCGATGATAAGCTTCAAATTGTCATACGCCTTGAGACGCTTCTCCCCCAGCTGCTGAGCTATTTGGAGGTTGATTACGAGCACATTGTACTTTATCGTGCCGTTTGTGCATAGTTCAGTAAGTGAGCATGCCCCGGAGGGATCACATATTTGTTAGAAAATATCAGTACTACCCCTACTCCTAGGGCAGCTCTTCTTACTTCAGCAAACTGTCTCTGAGGAAGTAGGGATTTTAATATATCTCAACCCCTACGACAAATAGGAGTTATAATGTGTCACCATCCCGTGTGAGAAGTAAGAGTTGATTTTAATGTATCTCAACCCCTACGACAAATAGGAGTTATAATGTATCACCATCCCCTGTGAGAAGTAAGAGTTGTATCCCTACTCACTGTGAGAAATTGTAATATGTCCCAACCCTCTACGGGTTCTCTGGTCTCTGATTTTATAAAATTGATGCAGATTCTGATTTTCTTGCAGAATTGACCCCATTGCAAAGCACTAGAAAATTGTAAAATTTACGCCTTCGACGGTGTTATGCGATGTTTGGTTCGCGTTCAGAATGCAAACTTAGCTTCATTTTATCTTGGTTGCAAGCTTAACCTAGCATTTTAAGCTGGCATAGCCTCACGACTGGGCTAGTTTTATCTTCGCATTATACACAGGGTTAGAAATTGTGCTAGTTTAGTCTCACACACTGAGTTAGATTTATGCGCTGACTTAACCTTGCACACTAACTTAGATTCACATCTAGTTGTGAGTATAATTTTGTACTCCACGCGGACATAGCATTGCACTTGAGTTACTTTACACGAGCTTAGCCTCACATCTTGATCCCTTTACGTAGGTTTAACTGCAAAGTTTACTGGATGCAGGTCCCACCCCCTGTATGGGCCTCATTTGATTGGTTACGGTCCATTGTAAGTAAATGGACGACCTTCTTCTTCATCTACAAGGCTGCTTGTTGGTCTGACACCTTAAGTCTCTGACGCAGACCTTGACCTTCTGCTTCTTGAAGTTTATGCGGGACTAAAAGTTAACCTCGCATTCTGGCTGTGAGCATAGCCTCGCGTTTAGATGACTTCGTGCTAGCTTAGCATCGTGTTGTATGCGGAGTTTAGCTTTGCGTTGTAAACAAGGTTTATTGGTGTGGGTCCCACCCCCTGCATGGGACTTGTTTGGTTGTCCATGAAGTTTGTCATGTGGTAATAGATTACTTCCTTCTTTGTAATAGACTATGCAGGGCTGAATCTTAGCATCATTTCTGTTTACTTTTGTACTATAGATGAGTTCTATGCGCTGGATTAGCCTCGCACACTAGTATAACCATGCACACTGGTTTAGTCTCGAGTTAGCCTTGCATCTAGATGACTTTATACTGGCTTAGTCTCGAGTTAGCTTCATACCCTAGATGATTTTATGCTGGCTTTGTCTCATGTTGTATGCGGGTATAGCCTCGCGTTCTTGCTTTGGGCTGTTTGACACTATGATAAAGCAAGAAGTTTTTAATTTCTCTTCCGTTGCCTTGGTGGCATTGGGCAACACAAATTCATACATTTTTTTGCTTTTTTTCTTTTATCCTTTTTTACTTTTTTGAATTTTTTTATTTGCGGAGGTCATTTTGCCATTAAATTTTGCAGATCGTAGTTCTTTACCGTCATCCTTCCCGCATGGATCAGATCTACATTGGCCAAAATTTTCAAGGATCCCCAGGTAACTGTCGTTGCATTCACGAACATCTTCTCCTGTTCAAATCTCAAATGAATCACATTTGTATCGATGAGTATCTGAATTTTATCTTTCAGAACATAGCAATTCTTAGTTGGGTGCCTAATATTTTGATGGTAAAGGCAATACTTGGGATCATCTATTTTTTCAGCTTCCTCTAGTTTCTGATTTTCGGGTAATCTGAGCATCTCCTTTTTATTTAGTAGGTGAAAGAATGTGACTGCTTGTTCATCTTTAAAATCGTATATCCATTACGATCTGGAAGAATCTCGATTATTCTGTGGGTTTTTGTTTGCAGCGGGTCTAATAGTCATTGCCTCCTTTCCTTTAGGATGGGATAATTGTGGCCATGATTGATTCATGGCCATCCTCCTTCTGGGCATACTATTCATTAATATGTCGGATTATATCCTCCGTTTACTGCCATTATATGACTAGATCCTTTCAGATTTTTGACTCTACTGCTCCCATTTTAACCAATATCCTTGTTTGAATATTGTGTTTGTAAGTCTCCACCAATATTTCCTGCGATATGCCACGCGGGCATCGCCTGACATTTCGCGAAAATGCTCAATGAAGCTTTTAACCGTCTCGTCTTCTTTTTGATTGTTTGCTAGAAAAGAGTAGATAGATACTTCGGTATCGTCTTCAAAGAAGCGGGTTAGGAACTCCCTTTCCACATCAGACCAAGCATTGATAGTTCTGCAGACAGTTGTATAAACCAAGTGAATGCAGTTCCTCGTAGGGTTCTCACAAAGATCTTTGTCATCACTGGGTCATTGCCCATTAGATGGCCAGTATGAAAAAGGAAATATTACATATGCTGATTCAGAGATCCCTTTCCATCATATGACTTTAGCTTCAGAGGCTTATATTTTGCTGGAAACGGGGCGGACTCTCACTCTATCAGATAGGGTCTCGTAATCCCCGTCTCTTGCAATCCTTTTCGGCGCATTAATACTTCTATTTGACTTTGAAGCTTCTTCATTTTTTTGGCGTGGGGATCGATAACATATTCATCCTCCCTGCCTTTTCCCTCGACATCTGGTTTAGATTCAATATCATCCTTCTTGGCTTTATTAGAAGAGAAAGAACCGCCTGCTCCATCTTTTGTATTCTTTTGAGTGTTCTCCAAGACCTTTGCAAGCATCTCTTTGAGGTTCTCGATGCTTCTTTGTTACTCTTGGATGAGACGCTCTTGTGCCTCAATTCTCTTACTCATTTCGGCCGACTACTCGGCCATATGAACCATCCTTCTGTTAGACCGAGAGGAAGTATGCAATCGCAGTGTTTCTATAGTCGAATGATCACTAAACTCTTCATATTCCTCATCAGGACCCCATGCCAATCTTTTGTAATCGCGCCAGACCTGGGGCGTGCGTGATGATAGGTTTCCTCTGCTTGAGTATCAGAGGCACACCCCTTGACGACTGGTTTCTTGCCTTTATTGACCATATTCGACATGAAAGCAAGAAAGTCTTGATCTGAGTCAGAGTTTTGCTCTTGCAGCTGTCTTCTTTTTTGGAATATTGGATACCGGTGCTGAGAGCCGGTTAAATACAGATAGTCTTGCGGCTTGACAGCGATAATAAGTCAAAACTGCCACGATTAACTCCTCTCAACAGCAGGACTGATGGGGTCGTGCTGTCCTTCTTTTGTTTATTAGATATCTCCGTAAATCTGGAGTTTCTTCACGTGGTGCTGATATAACCATCTTTTGCAGGCGGGGACCATTTCTGGTGCGAGATTTATTTGTCCAGATAGGTATCTCTGAGATGTTATGGAAATTATATTTGTTAACCCCCAGATTGGTTCTATGCCTAAATTGGTTTTGAAATGTTTTGCATGAAACTGCTTGGCACCCTTGCATTCTTCTGTTCTTATGCGAGACTGAGGCTTAACTCTAGTTTTGCATACTGGACGATCCTCTCATGCTGGACGAGAATTGTACATTTGATGGGTCTGGCATACTGATCTATCCTCACACACTGGCTTAGTTGAACTAGCCTCGCATATTAATTTGATTTTCAAATTTACTTATGCCAAGCTGGCGTCTAGTCTTATTCATGCTAAGCTAATATGTGCTAGGCTAAGAAGTGCTAGACTGATATGTGCAGGGCTGATTCTTACCAGGCTGAAAAGTACTAGGCTGACTTTTGCCAAGCTATCTTGTGCTAGGCTAGACAGGCTAAAGAGTGCGAGGCTGGCCAAGCTGAGGAGTGCTAGGTTGGCCAGGCTGATTTTTGTCAAGTTGAGGAGTGCTAGACTGGCTAGGCTGATGAGTGCTAGGCTGGCCAGGCTGAGGAGTGCTAGGTTGATTCTTACCATGCTATCTTTTAGGTGCTAGGCTAATTCTTGCCAGGGTGAAAAGTGCTAGGTTAACTCTTACCAAGCTGATTTTTGCCAAACAATGAAGTGCTAGGCTAGCCAAGCTGAGGAGTGCTAGGCTGACTAGACTGAGAAGTATTAGGCTGATTCTTACCACACTGTCTTTTACCAAGCTGATTGGTGCTAGGCTGATTTTAAGTATGGCATCCTCTGTTCTTCATGTTAGGCTGATTTTGAGCCTGACATCTTTTTTGACTTGTGCTAGCCTAATTTTGAGCCTGACATGCAAAACGGGCTTTTAATACCCTACAGTGCGCCCTTTGATTCCGGTTGCGGATTCAAGTCTATCTTTGTGGAACAATGGATTAGCCTTTGGCATCAAACGCAGTAAATTCTCTGAATATTGGAAGGGACACTGTTTGTTTCAATAAACCATAGTTTGAAAATCCAAGTGGCTATTGATAGATCAACGCCTCCTTGTCATCCAAAACTATTATGTCATTTTTTTGTTCAGGTGATTTTGAATGTTTTGGGTCGACCTCGATCTCGATCACCAACTTCTCTATCATATCTCCAATTTTGTTGATGTCGGATTGGACCTCTATCTCCTCTACAGTATAGAAGATTTCTTCCATTGTGATCGCCAGTCTATTTTCGGTGAAAATTGGGAATCTTTCCATTACCATTGAGAAAAATTGCATATTATAAAATTTTTCTTGTTTTTATTACAATGAAAAGATTTAGAAAAAAAAATAGACAGAGAGAACTTATAAAATACGTCGCTCTCTTTTTATCAGAAAATCGTGGGATTAAAGCATATATGAGAATTGATATGTTCTTCGTTGACGATCCAAAGTCGATGATTGGAGGCGGTGGAGATTTCTTGAGCTCGTTCTTCTTCTCTTCTGATTTTGGAGGAAGCTTCAAACCCTTACGTGCTAGAGATCTGGCCAAAAGTCATTTTTAAGTCTCTCTTGAGGGGTATTTATAGGCCCCAAGTTGTTGAGAGAGTTTCATTGTAGATAGAAACATAATCTTGTTGTAATCTTAATAAGATATTTAAATTTAGTTTTGATTAAGTTTGCTCCAATATTTATTGTATCTGGTCCTGATCCTACATCCGAAAATTAATTAAACTT
The DNA here is from genome assembly GCA_036321105.1 of Dracaena cambodiana. NCBI lineage: Eukaryota > Viridiplantae > Streptophyta > Magnoliopsida > Asparagales > Asparagaceae > Dracaena > Dracaena cambodiana. Next base: position 37,633,798 of record JAYEPQ010000007.1, read on the forward strand.
AGATTAGAATTTATAAAATTATCAAACTCAAATAGAATTAATTTAGAATCCTTAAAGTGTAACCAGATTAATAGTGGCAGAGCAGCTGGTGACAGGTAGCAAATAAAGTTCAAGCAGATCAATCTAATTACATGACCATTTTTGAACTAGATTAAATTTTAACCAAGTATTGAGGCATAAAACTAAGTTTAGACTCAGCTTTCATGTATATACTAATGTCTTGTTAAAGATATATGCCCTTGTAACCATCAGAGTTCTTGAGTGGTGCCTTTTGGAAGATGGGAAGCTTGTTTTGCTTCAAAATCCGCATCAGCATTTGATTCCCTTCCAACATGGTGGATCTAGAAGTGCGAAAACCTCGATTTAAGCTACTGGAGCTCATCATTTAGTGAGATCAAGGCCGGGTTCCTAATTTCCCACTGGCCATCCACCTGATTGTAGACTAGAAGGGAGTCACCAGAAGCGTGAACCGTTGTGAAACCTTTGCGCGGTACGCAGCCACATTATTAGTCGTAATATCCAATCCTTCACGTAGACGCCACATCCTGCCATCAAAAGAGCTGATGATTGCTCCAGCGCCAGCTTTTCCTGGATTTCCTCTCGATGCGCCATCAAATTTAATGTAGCAATCTGGGCGGAGAACGTCGATGAACCCAGAGTCGTGAATCATGTTGAGAACTGAGAAACCCTAAAACCCCTGCTTCTTTTTAATTTTTCTTTTTTTTCGTTTTTGGCCTCTTCTTTTCTCTTCTTCTTCTGAGCCTCGCAGACACGAGGCTAAATTCCCAGCCTCGCACAAGTGCGAAGCTATTTTTTTATTTCTCGTTCATTTTTTCGTTTTTGGCTTTGGCCTTGTGCCCGCGAGGCTCTCTCTCTCTCTCTCTCTAATCTCTCTTCGCTTTGATTTTGGCCTTGCACCCAGCATCGCATCCGCGAGGCTTCCTCTCATTTTTTTATTTTTTTATTATTATTTTTTAAATTTTAATTTTTTATCCTACATTATGTAATTAGCTGCTAATTGTATATTCTCCAGTCTTCTGTTTTTTTATGTTAGTCTCCTTCACCTATAAAATGATGGCTATTGTACAGTTTATAAACATCTCAGAATACAAAACTATTCTTCATTTTCTCTTTGTTCATAGTTTTATCAATGTTTTTCTGCTCTAATACTATGTTAAAATTATGAACAAAGACATAATAAAGAATAGATCGTACTCTAGGTGCTTATAAAATGTACAATGGTCATCATTGTTTTATAAGTGAATGAGGCAAATATAAAATCAGAAAGCAAAAATAAATATACAATTAGATGCTAATTACATAAAATTCTCAATCAGCCTAATTAGGAGGATTAGTCAAATATCATAATTTAGAAAGATATCATAAATTAGTGATATATGCTAATAAATTAAATAGATTTGTCAAATACCATAATTTAGAAAGATATTCTAAATTGGTGAGAGATGTTAATATCCCCATCAAACTAAAAATAGTTTGGAAAATACCAACTTGAGTTTGGAAACGAGATTACGATGACGGCCAAGTGATGAGCCTTGCTAAAAATATCAGCGAGCTAATCAGTTGGTGAAACTAGGAGAAGATAAAGAGTGGCTGCTTGTAGGTGATTATGCAAAAAAATGGTAATCGATCTCAATGTGCTTAGTGCGCTCATGGAAGACATCATTATGAGAAATCTGAATAACACTGTGATTATCACAATGAGAGGAGTACTAGAGTCCTGAGATATACCTAAGGGTGAGTATCGGTCAGTTCGGTTCAATTTTGGGGAAAATACTCCTACCGAAAATCGAACCGAACTAGTAGAACCGAAACCGAAACCGACTGAATTTCCAAAAAAACCGAAACTGAATTTTCGGTTCGGTTCGGTCGGTTTTCGGTTATTTGGGTTTGAAACTAAATATGTGATAAACACTTGTATTTTATAGGAAAGCTAACAATTCTTCTTTTTATTTTTTTCTTTTTCTACCTATTAAAATAACAATAACATGTTTTTCATCAAAGATTTAAAAGAAAAACATATTAAAAATAAATTAAAAAAGAATAAACTACAATTATAAAATTTTGGTTTTTTCGATTGGTTTCGGTTGGAGCTAAAGCCACCGAAACCCAACCCGAAATCCGAAATTAATTTTGGTTTTTAAACCGAACCGAAAATCGAATAAACTGAACCGGTCGGTTCGGTTCAGTTTTGCAGTTCAGTTCGATTTTCTCGGTTTTCTGCTCAACCCTAGATATACCCATATTCTGAATAAGCCAACGAATCCAAAGAAAATCAGAAGTAGTGTCAGTAAGAAAGAAAGCAGATATGTACTCCATGGCATTATCATTATTTTCTACTATGATACTATGGTAAACCTATAAACAAAGAGAGAATGAAGAATAGTTTTGTATTCTAGAGTGTTTATGTACAATGGCCACTATTTTATAGGTGAATGAGACAAATATAAAAGACAGAAGTTAATAGAATATACAAGTAGATGCTAATTATATCAAATCTCAATCAGCCTAATCATCCTAATTAGGGGGATTCTTCAAATATTATATTTTAGAATAATATCCTAAATTAGCGAGATATCATAATAAATTAGAGGGATTTGTAAAATATTCTAATTTAGAAAGATATCCTAAATTAGTGAGATATGCTAATAACGATAAAAACATTGCAGGCAGGGATGAGAAAGTACAGGTCCAAGAACCCACCTTTAACCATCTTACTCAAAAAATTGAATTAAAAAAAAAATATTTTTCTAATTTTAGTTTTTAAATAAGACAGGCCAAGTTTTGGCGTTTGGATTCTCCTCCCCAATCACAAAGGGAGTGGTTACGTCTTGTGGAACCGCTATGTTATGAGCTCAGGTTTTTGTACCTTGATGCTTCCCGTAAGCTCGTAAATTTTTATACTTTATTTGTGTTTGTTTGAGACTGATGTAATACTTTTACTACCTCTTTAATAAAAGAGGATGGAATAGCACGTTTGTATCAAGAGAAAAACAATAGAGTACAATTAGTAAAATACTCATTATATTTATGTAAATGCGCATTCCAAATAATAAGTGCCCGGGGAGCACACGGCATCAACTCCTATGCATGCCAAATTCTCTACTGCCCTCTCCCACATTCCTTTTGCTATCATTGACTCGTCTTATATTTTAATTTTATCAGGGAAATGAGCCCCATTATTTGTCTAACTCCATTTTTTTTTTTTTTTCCTTGTTGATTGTTCCAATTCTTCCGCTCAATTTGGTAAACATTCCTTCGTTTTGATCAAGTTTTGCATTAAAATCCACAGAAGCAAGAGCGTGAGCGTGACGCTACCAATTTCTCGCAGCCGCATCCATCAAGGTCTCCTGTCTCGTCAGCAAATGCAAATGCAAAGGCAAATGCAAATGGGATTGAGTTGTGGGGCTACGAATCTAAGTGTTGGATGGTTGGGTCAAAGTGTTGATGGTGACCTTTGGGAGTTTCTAAATGAGCACACCACTGATTTTAGAGAGCAAATATTGTGAAATTGTAAAAAAATTATAACTTTTCCACTTTATTTGGTGGTCTTATTTTTTAAAAATTATATTTTATTTCCTGAAATCTTCATATTTTGTTTTAGTCCTCAATTTCTTTAAGTTACTTTATTTTTGTCCCTCCGTTAGGTATTCCGTCCAAATAAACAGCGAATTTTAATTTTAATATTTTAGAGATAGAGAAAATAACGGATATACAATTAGTTAGTTTTAGTTTTAGGTCTAAGGTTTGCTCTCCATCTCGCTTCGAACGAAGGGGTGAAGGATTGGGGAAATCGAGCGCACGTGGGTGAGGTGATGGAGGAAATTGGTGGCTTTTAGGGTGAGGCAACCGGAGAAATCAAGAAAATAACTGATATTTCTCTTCTTCCAAGTGTATAATAGGAAATTCGGATCAAAAATTTAACTGACCTAACGGAAGTTATTCAAGAGGAGTAAAGTGGAGTAACATAAAGGATTTAGGGAATTTATGGACTAAAATCTAATTTTTAAATATATAAGGGACCGATATGTAAAAACTCCTATTTTTTTTGGTCCCCACGGGAAAAGCGTGCTCCCTTGGGCCATATGGCGTGCTTTTTAGAAATTCCTGACTTTTAAGATTGGAGTTATTTGAAAAGGACAGAAATGCCCATGCATTCGCTCTATCAGGATCCGGTAGAGGTTAGTTGGGAAACGAGGCTTGGGTCCTCATCAACAAGAATTTCTTTACGTTATATCTTCCCTTCTTTTTTATATTTTTTGCTGAACCTCCTAACTTGGTATATTACAAGTGGAAAATCCGTTTAATACTTGGTAAAATTTGATTGTATTTACTTTAGGGGAAATTCTAAATATGCCCCATCTTTTTCATAGTGAGCCCCATGCAAATTTGAAATATTGCCATTTTTTCTTAGTGAGACTCATGGCTTTTCCACAATTGCACTCTTCCTTCTCTCTTCCTCCGGTCATCTCCAAAATCTTAACCCTAGAGGTCGCCATCATCATCCGTTAACATCACCTTCATCTCCTTTCCCAACAGCAACAGTTGCGGTGGCAGCAGCAGCGGCAACAGCAACAGCAACAGCAGTGGAAGAAAAAATTTGTAAAGTTAAGGATTTTTTATTCAAAAAAATTTATGACAAACTTATAATTGTTTGTTAGCTGTCTGCTTCTGTTGTTGATGCTGCTGCCGCAGCTACAACGGCGCAGCAGCAGTTGCCGCTACAGCAACAACGACGACAGCAATAGCAGCGGTGGAGGAAAAAATTTGTAAGGTTTAAGATCTTTTTGTCCAAAAAAATTTATAGTAAACTTTTAATTATTTATTTTTTTAGGTACTAGGACTCACTAAGAAAAGATGGGACACATTTAGAATTTCCCATATTTTAGGGAAGGTGGAGTTCTTGATGAGACAAAGAGATATTATTTTACTATCACTACAATAACTATAGCAAAAAAAATATTGTTATGTATATATTATTTGTAAGTAATTATTGTAGAGAGAAAAAGAAAAATAAATATATTATTTTATTTCATAAAAAGTGGATAATGCATACAATATTAAAAATGTGTAAAATAAATTAATACAATATTTTCAATAAGTTCTCTGACAATTTTTTCAAAATGACATCTCTCTGAACATGTTAATGATAATTTGTTGTTATTAATTACTTTTATAAAAAAAAAAATTGTTAGAATACACTACTTCTTAAAGTTTAATTTGACAAAAAAAAATTACCTAGAATGTAATTTACTGAATTTTACAACCATTATTTATTACAATTTAAATTACTCTTCAATTCTAATCCTTTGAAATTATATATCTTAGTAAAGTATATTACCAAACAGTTATATCATGCATAAATAGCACATAAAATGAAAATAAATAGGATCTAAGGTAGTTCTATTTTTATCTTTTCTTTCAATTATATATATATATATAGAGAGAGAGAGAGAGAGAGAGAGAGAGAGAGAGAGAGGGGAGAGAGAAATGGAAATGAGCTGCCAGCTCACGCAAGTTATCTGAGCTGTAATTAATTTCCACTATCTCCAATAATATTTTTTTTAAAATTTCTTTTGGATTATAATCTCGACCACAAGGGTTCACCCATACCCAATTTCTTGGGTTTTAGTTTTGATTTGGTCCTCCATCAAATTAACATATAATTAATGGTCTTCAATCAATGCAATATTTTGTATGCACTTGAAGAAATTCTAAATAAACTCCAAAATTTATGAAATTTAATTTGCAAGAAGTTAAGGAGTTAGAAATAGTAATTGTAAATAATATTTTAAAAAATCATTGAATCATAATAATTTTGCCACTAGCTCATGTAACTTTTCCTGAGCTAGCGCTCACCTACAGTAGTCCCATATATATATATATATATATATATATATATATATATATATATATATATATATATATATATATATATATATATATATATATATATATATATATATATATATATATGAGTAAACGGAAAATTCACCGGCGGTGAAGGGAGTTCTTTCACGCCGCTTAGGTGGCCTAATACAATTATTACATGTGGCGCCACTCAAAGGGCGGTTAAGAGAGTTCTTTTATTTGTTAGTTTAAGTGGCGCCACGTGTAATAATTATATTGGGCCACTTAAGCAGCGATGAAGGAACACCCTTCATCGCTGGTGATTCTCTCTCTCTCACTCTCTCTCTCTCTATATATATATATTTATATATGTTTGTGTGTGTGAGAGAGAGAGAGAGAGAGAAAAATAGAAATGAACTGACAGCTCACACAAGTTATCTGAGCTGCAGTTCATTCCATTATCTCCAATAATATTTTTTTAAATTTCTTTTGGACCCCTTAGAGTTCACTCATACCCAATTTTTTGGGTTTTAGTTTTGATTTGGTCTTCCATCAAGTGGACACCATTTTTAACGTTTTTTAGTGAATAAACATTTTGTATCCACTTGATAAAAGTTTAAATGAACTCCAAAATTCATAAATTTAATCTTATTAAGGTTAAAGAGATAGAGAACCTAATTCTAGAAAAGAAAATTAAAGAAAAATTATCTGATTACTGTATTTTGGCCGCTATATATATATATATATATATATATATATATATATATATATATATATATATATATATATATATATATATATATATATATATATATATATGAGAAAAGGAAATGAACTGACAGCTTAAGCAAGTTAACTGAGCTGCAGTTCATTTCCACTATCTCCAGTAATATTTCTTAAAAATTTTCTTTTGGATTGTGATCTCGACCTTTTAGGGTTCAATCTTACCCAATTTCTTGGGTTTTAGTTTTTATTTGGCTCTCCATCAAGTTGACACAAAATTAACGGTTTTAAATTTTTTAAATTAATACAACATTTTATATCAACTTAATGAAAGAGTAAATGAATTCCAAAATTTATGAAATTTGATCTGAAAGAAGTTGTGGATGTAGAAATACTAATTATAGAAAAAATAAAAAAAATATTTTATCACTATATTTCACTGCTAACTCACATAACTTTTCCTGAGCTGCCGACTCACCTACCGTAATATATATATATATATATATATATATATATATATATATATATATATATATATATATATATATATATATATATATAAAGAGAGAGAGAGATATACATACATACATACATATATGTATATGTATACACACACACATATATACATATATGTATACACACACATACATAAAGGTAATCACAATGGATTACGATTTTTCATCACTTTTGCATTTGGCTTCTTCTATGAGTCTTACTATTCAAATTTATTTTAGATGAAGTTTAGGAACCTAATTAAATAATTATCTTTAATTTATTGGAATATTAGATAGAAATATTTTGTTATACAATTTCTAATACATCCATAATTTATTTAAAATATTTTGTTAATTGCTAATTATTTGTATATACGAATCATGACATTCATTGTCAAAAATTAATTTAATGACATTATCTTTCTATATTACTAAGCGAAGAGGAAAGAAATAATATCTAATTTAAAAAATTAAAAATTAAAAAAAGAAAAAAAAATCATAATGGGGCTACTTAATTTTAGAGATTTTATAAATTTTTACAAAATAAAAAACCCAAAATACGATGTGTCTAATAACTGCTATTCTTAAATAAAATATTTTAAAACAAAAATAGACGCCTAACCACCATTCGTTTCCCCTTTGACAAATGCAGCCGCGTGTCACTAAACTTCTCTCTTCCTCGCCTCCACATAAGCAATTTTATGATAATGTTAATTTTGGGGTTAAGATTTGACAATATTTCTTTGGTAATTCATCATTTTATGATAATGGAATCAGATTCTCAAGCTTATAGCCTTATAATATCGTATCGTAATTTAAATTATTAAATTTTTATGATTCCACAGGGTTAAGCCTTGAGGGGGAGAATTCCTGCCAAAACTTTAAAATGCAAGGGGTTTCTGTTATCACTATTCTCAATATTTCATCATTATATCTTAGATTTGTAAATCAAATTTCTTCATTCGTATAACTCTAATTACCAAAATGTATATGAAAATCATTTGTAAAACACTGAAAAGATCTTTTTTTGCGAATATCATTTACCCACTTTATATTTTTTTCTTTAAAATTGTTATACCTATTTTGATTAAAAATTAATTATTACAATTTATTTGGAAAAAATATAATAGACAAAAGACAACTTTTTTTTAATATTTACCATGAATTTTATAGTTTTTAGTATATCTCTTCCTTTCACTCTTTATAGATAAATTTATAATCAAGAGAGTAAGAAAAGATAAATAATATTATTAAATAATTTATCTCATACCTCTCATGTACAAATAATATGATGAAAAGATATAAAAAATAATAAATAAATTTTTGATAATATCGATATCCATATTTAATATTATTATGAAGATTTTGGTTAAAAAATAAATTAATTCAAAACCAAAAAAATTAAATTATTCATACTAAAAACTATAAATTATTTTATCGATAATGCATGTGTCTTGTGTTATGAGAAGAGTAAAAAGGAGAAAAAAAATAAGAAACTATTTTTTGCATTTTTATATTTTATATTTTATTTTATATTATGATTTAAATTAAATTATATATTAGACATGAACTCATAGTTACAATAAATATTAAAATAAATAAAGTTTGAAATCTTATATGTTTAAAATTATCATTTGAAAATAGACGTCTTCTTCTATCTTTTTAGATTCTCTTTCACTTACACAAACTCTTCTATATCGAGATTTAAATAAAAAAGAGAAAATGGATAAATAAAGGTTAGAAGATTTTGAAAATAGATACACAGTTAAATATTATGTACGTGTTTACTAATTTTTTTTAAATTGGAAGAAACACATTAAAAATAAAAAAATGCAAAATATTAAAATTATTACGGGACAAAGAAGATATTTTTAAGACATATGGAATCCATGAGTAGAATGAATAAAAACAGATTTGAAACAAAGAAAGCATGATAAAAAAAATGAATGTTTGCTATATGGAGAATTATAAAAAAATGTAAATAATATTGTTCTGTAACTTTAATGCCTAAGTCGTATAATAAAAAGCCATACAAGAAAAATTTTAAAATTTATTTATCAAATGTATTTACACAGATTATTGTTGCAAATATGCTTGAGGATTACTAAAAAAAGTTTCAAAATAAAAATAGATTAATAAATACGAAAAAATTCATGCATATTAATTTTTTAAAGAAAATTAAAAGTTGATAAAAGTAATAAAGGAAAAAATGAATAATATAAGAACAACTATAGAAATTTTCATCTATATATAATGCATGTCTCTAGTAAAAGAACCAAAAATAATAATAATGTAAAAGTTATTTTTTTGCTAAAATTTTTTTTCAAAGAAGTAACATAATATATAATCTCAAAAGAAATTTTGGACATAAGAAGTTTACTTGGTTAATATCTCCTATCATCTTCACAAAGTTTGTCATTTTGCTCAAATAAAATGTTTCCAACGACACCTATAAAGATAAAATTCAACACAATAAATTATTTCATTACGAAATTAGAGAAAAATTATCAATTAAGTACTTCAAATATAAAATAAAATTACTTACTTTGTATGTATATATAAATCTCAATGTATATGGAAAGATTATGTTATTGTAACCTACGAAAATAAATATTTGTAAGAGAGAGATAATAAAGATGTGAGGAGTTAGTTGTTAAAACTTATTCCTAATAATTAGGAAAACCATTTTATGATTTTATTTTTATTTTATTTTAGGAGATAACAAATTAAAGTGTATTTCAATACCCACTTATATTTTGTGTGTTTACAATTGTCACATATATTTGTGGTTTTTATTTTTGGAGAAGTTGGATACATGTTTCTCTTTTCTACTTTTTAATAAAACTTTTAAAATTCTCCAAAAAATAGCGATACCCCATTCGGATTTCCTCCTTTTTTTTTCGGATTTATTGAATTTTTAAATTGAAAATTTTCTATTTCCCCTTTGCTTAATAATATAGTTAGATTTTCTTTATTTTCTAAAAAAACTAGTAAACGCACATGTACCTCATAAAAAGAGCCACAACTTAGTAGACTTCTTTATGATCAACTCCAAATGTAATTAAGAATAGTAAAATATTTGAAAGTAAATGGTTATTATAATTTGATTAGATTAAAGTTTTTTATTTTTATTAAAAACAATTAAGTTAATTATAATGTTAAGAAGAAAATAAAAAAGTTTCTTCATTTGAAAACTGAAATAAAGGTTTTATAAAGGATTATTTAACAGTTTGATTCTTTTGATTTAATTTTTGTTAACAATAAAAAAGACCGCTGTTATTTTCTATAGAGAAAAAAAAATAAAGGGAGGTTCATATGTTAATTTGAGTTTTATTTTAAAAAAATAAATGCCTCATGTTATTTTTATACGAAATGAGAATATGACTCCGAGTTATTATCACTATACTGAATTTATAAAACCTATTAGTAAATATGTAAGAGATTACAAATTCGAATACAACCTGCATCAATTAAAGACGGAGGAATTAAGGTAAGATAGACTACGGCAATTGTATTATTTTTTTTTTTTTTTTTTTTTTTTTTAAAGAACTACCTACCTTAAGATTAATACTAATAACTATAATAAAAGAGACATATATCTTAAAAGAGAAAAGAGAAAGAAAGAGTTAATCTCTTAGATGAGGTACATAGACTTAAAAGACAAGTATTACTTGCATGCTATAGTACTGTTGCCGCAACAATATAAGGGCAAAAGTCTATTCAATAAGATTTTTTGGATGGCAAATGCGGGGAATTAGAGAACATCGTGATGATAAATTTGCCATAACACCGCGGACAAGCATGATCTTGACAGTAAATTTTCAAAAACACATAAAAATGGCAATCTTGTAAATTGTCTCTATATGTATCATAACCAAAACTTGGAATTTATATAGTAACACTCATTTTTTTTTAAAAAAACCTACAATTAAATGTGAGGCTAGTGGAATTTGGTCCTCGATTATTATCATACTATATTGAAATACCTCCCAGAAGTACGAAATTATGGTGAAAATTAAAAATTATTATTTTCAGAAGACGGAACTGGAAATTTAGAAAGAGAGGGACCAATAGTTAGGGATTACAATAGGCATGTATAAGGATTAAAAAAAAAAATTATTTAATTTAAAATTTTGAATTGGGCGGACCAAAACTTGGCCGTTGGACCTCACCATGCTCATTCCTACCATTAATAAGAGTTTTGCACTTTTATTAAAAAAGCATATTACAATTTATCACAAAATTAATTTAAACTAACACAAGTTTATTACAATTTATTCCAAAAAAAATAACAAACACATTAACAAATTAATTAGTTTTTCAAACATTTTAATGCAGTTATATATTAAAAAAGTAACCAACATTCTTCTGGATCTAGAAAATTATTTATAAGTGTCTCTATGTTAAATTTTATAGCACATAAGTAAATCATGTAATTAGTTAAAAAAATATTTATTATTTGAAAATTTGACTTTTATATTTCACATGTACATTTTATCAAATAAGTAAATGACAATAATACGCAGACAACAATAATGTTAATATATTTTATACAAAATTACATATTACTTCACTGATCAAAGGAAATAAAATTGCAATAATAATCATTTGCAATAAACAAAAAAGCCAATTTAGAACTAAGTAATCCGTCAGTCTAAAAATAAGGCACAATATCAAATGAGAGAGAAAGAGAGAGAGTTCCAATGTCGAACTAGGTAACTTGTTGATTTTTTTTTTTTTTTAATCTCCAAGACTTCGCAACTTCGAAACTCTAATACAACGTTTCGCAACTTTAAAACTCTAATACAAACGTTTTTTTTTTCTCCCTCTCCCTGTAAACAACGCTCAATGATTAAAAAAAAACTATTTTATCTCTGGGATGAAAAAAAAAAAAAATTCTCTCTTAATAAAAGAACCTAGCTAATCCACGGTCCTTGACTTGATTAATTAATAATCAAGATTATTGACCTATTAATCCAAATAATTTCAACAAAAACCCATGCTAATTAATCAAAATAAAAATGTAGGGGGTTGTGGCTTGTGGCCCTGTGGGGGAACTTCTCCCTTTTTTTTTTTTTTTGGTATTTACAGATTTGTCTCTTAAAGCTTCATAAATTATGATTTAGTCCCCCACATCTTCATATTTAGGATTTAGTTCCTAAATCCTCTAAGTTACTACAATTTAGTCTCTCCGTTAGTTTTTCCGTCCAAATAAACAGCAGAATTTAATTTTTATTATTTTTAAATAATGAAATAACTTAAATACCCCTATGAAGAAAAAGAGAAAAAATAGAGAGAGAAGAGCAGAAGAAGGGGGGAAGCCAATGAACCTAATGAAGAAAAGGAGAAGAGAGGAGGAAGAGAGAAGGAGAAGAGAGGAGAAAGAATGAAGAAAAGAAGAAGAGAGGAGGAAGCGGGAATGAGAAGAGAGGAGGAAGAGGGAAGAAGGAATTAAGGAAGGCTAAAATGGAAAAATCAGGTCAAAAAATAAACTAGGCTAACGGAAGTTAGGGAAAAGGAATAAATTGTAGTAATTAGGGGACTAAATCCTAACTATAAATATGTGGGAGACTAAATTATAATGTATAAATATGTGAGGGATAAATCTGTAAATATTTTCTTTTTTTTTTGGAGGGGGGGGGCATGACTAGTTCCGCCCCTGATTATTTTATATTTTAATCGTTGATATCATTGGGTTTATTTTCGAAAATCTCGAGATATGGAAAGGTCAAATTGCGTATCTTGCATCCTGTGTATAGTTGTACTTCTGGATATAATAAGCGTGGATCAAGAAATTTATTTCCTGACCATTGATGTGGTCGATTTAAACTTCCTTCTATTAATTAGGAAACAATTACTAAAACAATCTAAATCCAAGCCCGAATTGAATATCTTGAATTGGATGCTTTGGAGTTTAAAACAGTTGGAGGCAGTTTGAAGTACAAAATCATCTCAGTACTCACTAATTCAAATAGTGACTTGGGGACAGAGATAATAAATCCTTTCACTTTCGAAGGAAATAAATCAGCATCTAAAGGTCCACCCGGCCTTTCCCAACCAAACAAGGGGAGCATCGAAGCGGACATATGGCTAAGGATTGAAGAAGCAATAAGGGAGAGATTCACAGAAACCTAAGAGATCAACTTAACTAATTAAGACTAAGAGATGCTAGTTTCTGATAGAGCTAGCAGCTAAAGGGAAGGCTAATAGACTATAGACCGTTGCTATAAGAAAAGCTACCACATATGCTGAAGATTTATACTATAGGGCAGGAGTTGAATAAAGAAATCACATAGAATAAAGAGGGAGCATACTAATATTACAGGATTAGTTGAGAAAGAAGTTGAAGATGCCGACCGGTACAAAACAAAAGAGAGATATTTATTATAAAGAACAGGAGATCGATAAAGAAAAGACAAAACATTTATTGAAAGGAAAGGAATTATGTAACGCCCCGCATCCAAGATGCGGGTAGCATTCGGCGACGTATTATAAATGAATACGCCAAGCCTAATGTACTTTTAGTAAAACTGAATGTTACCGCCACTAAACCACAAACATATGCACTGAGAAGGAAAAACAAATGGGAAGACAATAAACAAATTCTTTTTATTCCAACAAATATTAAATAGATCAATAAAGATTGAAAGAAGGGTAGCACTTATTACAACTTCAAATTTGAGCTTTGGAAACAACAAGCCAAAGTAGAAGGAAAAATTTGAAGGAATTGAAATAACGAATCTTCTAAATGATGCCATATAATGAAATCACAACCTACTGTCTGCTAACTCTATGAAATGCTGCTCCAGCTGTGGTGGATCCTCTCCTTCAGTATCCTGCAAATTATCTAGGCGTGCCAAACCAGAGTCGTTAGAACGACCTAGCAAGTACTTCAAGAGAAATATAATAATATACAGGCACGCTATGTATATATTTATATGTATGAGCAAAGCATGAAACTAATTAAAATAACTAAAAGCCATGATAAGATTGATGAAGTACAAGTCTTTAGAACGGAATAGAACATGAATCTAACTATAGATATTTTAAACATGATAATAGTCAGGACGTACATCTATTTATACATGTCATGAATAATCTTGTAACAGAGACCAATATAACAAATGAACATGTATACTATGTTATGGTTATTTTTGCTTATTTGATAGGAACTGTCAGAAGTAGTGTGACATATGTTTTACAAGTATCCTGTGCATACCCGGGACCACGGCCATGATTCCTGGTACTGCCCCAGGACATACCGCTAGATACTAATAAACATGAATTCTGATGAGCCTAAACTCCAGGTGCGTAGCCCTATATACTGATGGTGATCCAGTAATCACCCAGAACCTCCATGGTTAGGTTCCTATGTTCGGTTGTACAACCTCAAGAATGTAACACTTCTAAAACATGTGTACAGCTCTTTCATCAAGTTCCCCCATAACCCCAATTCATTTTATGATTTTTTTTTAAAAATGGATTTATGACATACATTATACTTAGTCTCAATTATGTTCAAGTCATATATATATTAAATAAAATGCTCATCTAAAAGTTATTTATAACTATACTATATGTGTGGACATCGAAGAATGGTGGGTTGCAAGACTTTCAAGGACTAATTAAAAACAATTTTTTTTTTAGAAATAATTGGAAAGTTCAGAAGTATTATAATAAAATAAATAAATAAATAAGTAAACTCATAAATGTAAAGGATAGGGCTTACTATTGCAATGTAGATGAATATGATAGTTATTGCAAGAAAGGCATTAGCATGACTTAGTATATTCGTGAAAGGTGAAATTTCAAGCTTCCAAATAGAGTGAATTGGGTTATTTACATGTTGTCCACATATTCATGAATAATATTTGTTCTGATCATTTACATGTTCTCTACACATTCATGAATAATATTTGTTTGGATTATTTATATGTTGTCCACACATTCAAGAATGATATTTATTTGCATAGGACTTTTAATATCACCATTCCCTATTGTCAGGCAACAAGTGGATCATGTAATGATAAATCAACTCTACATTTTCTAGGTGTGTTCAAGTTTCCATTTCCTCTCTCTGTCCTTTTTTTTTCCTAAAAAAATAAAAAAAAATAAAATATAGCTGTTGTACTGTTCAGTGAACAGTACTGCTGTACTGTTCACTGGACAGTACTGCTGTACTATTCATTAGACAGAACTGCTGTACTGGACAGAACCCTTTTTTTTTTTTCGTTTTACTTCATAGTCTACCTATACAAGCAACCCTTGTTTGGATAATTTGTTTACATATCCTAATATCATAGTGTCCCTATGTCAACAAAATCTCTAATTATTATAAATTTATATCTGGTCAGCTACTTAATATGTTTCAAAACCAAGACATTAGCTGTAACATGATCTATAAGAAGTTAAATTAATGGAATAATAACCCTACTTTCTATGGTTAATTTAATTTTTTTTATATCCTTAAACATACCACATGATCTGAATGTAAACACATCTTACTAGTGGTCTATATTTATATATGAAGTTACAAACTGATAAAAGAGTGAACATTTACTAAATAAGTGTGTTGAAATAAGAGTTGAAAGATCCTAGTATAAAGGATACGAATTAAGAATGAGTTGATTTGTTTAATAAATCATACTAGAGAGAACAGAGGGGTTACCCAATACATACAGCGAAGGCAAAATAAAAATTTAAAATGATACTTAAATTTGTATGTGATACAACATAAGAATTTTTAATATAAAATTAAAGAGCAATGATACGACATAACAATTTTTTTTTATATAAAGTTAAAGAGCAAATATAATGTAAAATTGGTACTTGCCTTAAGAATGCCGCTCCAGAAATTGATTGCAATATCCCCTTCTTTTTATTAATATTTTCTTTTAGTCCTTCCTTCTTTTCTCCTCTCTCTCTCTCTTTCTCCCTTTCTCTCTTTCTTTCTCCTGCGTTCAGCAGGAAAAGTTCTCCCTGCTTGCTACCCCTTTTTATTATTATCATTTATTTTATTATTATTATTATTTATTTTTTATTATGATTACCCTAGGATCAAATCTAACCTACCAAATCTATCAAATCTAAACAAAATATCAAATCTCAACCTACTACATCTATTATTATCTAGTTTGTTAGGATTAAATAGTTACAAGTTAAAAGAAAAATCAGATTTGTTAGGTAAATATCTTTATTATTATTATTATTATTATTATTATTATTTTGAGCTTTATAATTCTGAGTCATTACAATCTACCAACCTTAAAAGAAAATTTCGTCCTCGAAATTTTAAAATACGGGAAGAGTAATTTACCTGCATTGGTGAAAAGGTATGGATATTCTTTTCGAACTTCATCCTCGCGCTCCCAAGTAGCATCTCCCCGTGAATATCGGTCCCAAGTAACTAAAACCAATGGAATTGATCGATTTTTCAGTGTTTTCTCCTGTCGGTCTAGAATTGCAACAGGCCTAGTATTGAAAGACAAGTCCACATCCAATTCCAATTCCGAATAATCCAAGACATGACTTGCGTCTGAAACATAACGCCTCAATTGCGATACATGAAATACATTGTGCACCCCTTCTAAAAACGAGGGTAGCATCAACTTGTAAGCCACCTCCCCCACTCTTTCCACAATTTCAAACGGCCCAATGAATCGTGGTCCCAACTTCCCTCGCCTGCAGAAATGAATAACTCCACGAGTCAGTGATATTTTGAGGAATACTTTATCACCAACCTCAAATTCCAAAGGTCTTCGATGTTGATCTGCCCAACTCTTCTGTTGATCCTGTGCTGCCTTGAGATGCTCCCTCACCACTTTGATCTTATCTACCATTTGAGTTATTAACTCAGGTCCAAGAAGTCTCCTCTCACCCACATCATCCCACCACAAAGGCGATCTACACTTCCTCCCATATAATGCTTCAAATGGAGCCATCTTGATACTTGCCTGATAACTGTTATTATATGAGAATTCTACCAAATGCAAGTGGTCCTCCCAAGACCCACCAAAGTCCATCATGCATGCTCTCAACATGTCCTCCAGTATCTATATTGTTCTCTCTGATTGTCCATCCGTCTCTGGATGATAAAACGTCCTAAAACTCAGCCGGCTGCTCAAACTTTCCTGTAATCTCGTCCAATATTGTGATCTGAACCTAGTATCCCTATCTGATACAATCTTAACTGAAACTCCGTGCAATCTAACCACCTCTCAGATATAGCGATCAGCTAAAATCTCCGTGCTCTGACCCACACGGAATGGTATAAAGTGAGCCGACTTCGTGAGTCGATCCACTATAACCCATATAACATTGTTTCCCTTTGAGCTGCGAGGAAGTGCTGTAACAAAATCCATGGTTATCCTCTCCCACTTCCATTCGGGTATAGCAAGTGGTTGAAAAAGTCCTCCGGTCCTGCGATGTTCGGCTTTAACCTGCTGACACACCAGGCACTTTGATACATGACCAGCTATCTCTCTCTTCATTCCATTCCACCAAATTTGTTGCTTTAGATCCTTGTACATCTTGGTGCTTCCTGGATGTATCGAATATGCAGAACTGTGAGCTTCTTCCAACACCTGTTGCCTAACATCTCCCTTAGGTACATATAACCTATTGCCATAACGAAGGGATCCATCATCATGAATGGAAAAGTATGACCTTAAACCTGTCTCCACCTGTCTTCGAATCTTTTGAAGTTGATTGTCCTCTTCCTGCGCTATCTTGATCTTCTCTTTTAAACTAGACTGAATTTTTATTACTGTCAACTGCTTCGAAGTCCCAGGCATTATCACTTCCAAACCCAAATTCATCATATCCTTTACTAACTCCTTCCGTTGTGTAAGATACATAGTTATTGGCCTTCTACTCAATGCATCTGGTACAACATTGACTTTACTGGGATGATATTGCAAATCTATATCGTAGTCAGCCATTAATTCCAACCACCTTCTCTGTCTCATATTAATTTTCTTCTGAGTGAATATGTATTTTAAACTCTTATGATCAGTATAAATTTCTACTTTATTCCCCAATAGGTAATGCCTCCAGATTTTCAAGGCAAAGATAACTGCTGCCAGCTCCAAATCATGTGTAGGATAACTCTTTTCATGAGGTTTAAGCTATCTTGAGACATAGGCAATTACCCTACCATTCTCATAAGGACACATCCTAACCCACTTTCCGATGCATCACTATATATCACCATCCCTCCGGGTCCATCTAGTAATATTAGTGCGGTAGTCAATTTCTGCTTTAGTTCTTCAAATGCATTGTTACACTCGCCAGTCCATATATACTTCTCTCCCTTACGCATCAATTTAGTCAGAGGTCCTGCTATTTTAGAAAAGTTCTGCACAAATCTCCGATAATACCCTGCCAGTCTGAGAAAACTTTTCACCTCCGTCACTGACTTGGGAATAGGCCAATTCTTCACTGCCTCCACCTTTTTGGGATCCATTGAGATTCCTTCACCTGAGACTATGTGTCCCAGAAAAGGTATTCTGTCCAACCAGAACTCACACTTACTCAATTTCCCAAAAAGTCTCTCTTTTCTTAGAGTCTGCAGCACTATCCTCAAATGTGTTTCGTGGTCTTCCCGAGTCTTAGAATAAATCAAAATATCATCAATAAAAACTACCACAAACTGATCTAGATACGGTGCGAACACCCTATTCATCACATCTATAAATACTGCTGGAGCATTCGTCACACCAAATTGCATCATTAAAAATTCATAGTGACCATAACGGGTTCTGAATGCAGTTTTCTGGACATCCATTGCCTTCACACGCACTTGATGATATCTAGATCTAAGGTCTAGCTTGGAAAACACTTTGGCTCCACTAAGTTGATCAAACAGATTATCAATCCGAGGCATCGGATACTTGTTCTTGATTGTGACTCGGTTCAGTTCTCTGTAATCAATGCAAAGTCTTTTGCTACCATCACTCTTGTTTACCAAGAGAACCGAAGCCCCCCACGGGGATGTACTCGGCTGAATGAAACCCAAGCCTTTCAACTACTCCAATTGCCTTTTCACTTCTGTCAGCTCCGCAGGTCCTATTCGATAAGGTGCCTTGGAAATAGGTAATGTACCAGGTATAATATTTATAGCAAATTCCACCTCCCTCTCTGGAGGCAACCCAGGCAATTCTTCAGAAAAAAACATCCAAATACTCGCACATCACTGGGGTCCGCATACCCTGAGCATCTAAACTTGTGAGAACCCTTCCTGTCGGCCTTACTCTAAACATGGCTGGCTCCAAAGATTTACTGCCACCAAGAAACTCGAACTCCGGATGCCTAGGAATTTTGAATATCACACTTCTCTTTCTACAATCTATCACTGCATAGAATGTACTTAGCCAATCCATTCCCAGAATGATATCAAACCCCGAAGAATCAATTACCAAAAGGTTTGCATATAATTCCCTTGCACAAATAACTATAGGGCATAATTTACACTCTTTACTAGATAAAATTATCCCATTCCCAGTATTAATGTTCCAACCCGCAGACAAATTATCACAAGGAATGCAATGGCGGGAAACAAATGTAGATGATGTAAAACTATGAGATGCGCTAGAATCAAATAATGTAAATTCTGGTGTAGCATGCACTAAGATAGTACATGTCACCACCTCACTGTTCCCACTGGTCTGTTCTGACGTCAGTGTAAAAGCATGTCCCTGCCTCTGGTTTCCTACTGCCTGAGCCCCTTGGAAAGCCTGTTGCTGAGTGACCAATGCGGAACCCCTCGGATTAGATCCCGTAGGTCTCTGCTGAGATGGCACCGGTAACATTTGTTGTTGAGGGGGTGTTGCAAGTCGCTGTTGTTGTTGCTGTGATGCTGGTGCTCTGGCAATGTCACCTGTCTCTCGTCGCCATGGACAACCTCCAATCTGATGATCCGCCGAGCCACATATCAAGCACAGGTTGTGGGCTCGTCTGCAGTCCTTTTGAACATGCCCAGGTCGGAAACAGTAGTTGCAAACTACATTCTGATCATGTTGCGTGGCCTGACGCTTCTGTGGTGGTGCTAGAGCACCCTTAGTACTTCCGGTCGTCTGACTCATACTCCTTTTCTGGGACCCTACATGAATTTTTCTTTTCCTATCCGCTATCTGCTCTTGCACCCTTGCAGCATTCAAAACTTGAGCATATGTATCAAACTGTGGGGTGGCTATGCGTTCCTGAATCTCAAAGTTCAATCCATTCTGAAACCTTCGAGCTCTATCTATTTCTTGAGTCACCAACAATGGGGCAAACCTGCTCAATCTGACAAATTCCGCCGCGTAATCATCTACTGTCCGGTTTCCTTGTTTCAAATGGATAAACTGCTGTTCTAGATTCCACTGTGCCGTCTGAGGGAAGAACCTCGTATAGAAACTCTCCTTAAAGGTCTCCCATGTTATCTGTTTTGCCAACCGATTTTCCTCGGCCAACCACTAGGTGCGAGCAATGTCTATAAATTGTATCTTTATCACCTCCACACGGTCTCCATCCACTACTCGTGCCGCCCCCAACAGATTCTCGGTCTCCACCAGCCACTGTTCTGCCTTCATGGGTTCCTCAGTCCCATAAAAAGGTGATGGATTCAACTTTCTGAAATCTGACGCACTGTCCGTCTTCTGTCTAGAAGCTACTAACTCCTGTCGCAATATCTCAGTTTGTTGTTGTTGATTCTCAATAAGCCCCTTGAGCAACTCCATCATGTTGGAATCTTCAGCTTGTGAAGGAATGCGGGAGGGAGTGATGCGACGGCTGGCCATTTCTCTGAAAGGTGAAGGATTTGGATTAAATCGGGTGACGAAATCGTAAAACATAAGGAATCGGAAAAATATGACAGGAATAAAAATCAAAGATAATTGTATTTTATGCATATGTATTTGTGGCAGTAATCCTAATTTAAGGTTTTTAACTTGAAGTGAGCGTCGAACCTGGCTCTGATACCAACTGTAACGCCCCGCACCCAAGATACGGGTAGCATTCGACGACGTATTATAAATGAATACGCCAAGCCTTAAGTACTTTTAGTAAAACTGAATGTTACCGCCACTAAACCACAAACATATGCACTGAGAAGGAAAAAAAAATGGAAAGACAATAAACAAATTCTTTTTATTCCAACAAATATTAAATAGATCAATAAAGATCCAAAGAAGGGTAGCACTTATTGCAACTTCAAATTTGAGCTTTGGAAACAACAAGCCAAAATAGAAGGAAAAATTTGAAGGAATTGAAATAACGAATCTTCTAAATGATGCCATATAATGAAATCACAATGTACTGTCTGCTAACTCTATGAAATGCTGCTCCAGCTGTGATGGATCCTCTC
This sequence comes from Dracaena cambodiana, assembly GCA_036321105.1. NCBI lineage: Eukaryota > Viridiplantae > Streptophyta > Magnoliopsida > Asparagales > Asparagaceae > Dracaena > Dracaena cambodiana. The sequence continues at coordinate 37,655,227 of JAYEPQ010000007.1, forward strand.
CTTTAGTATCCTGCAAATTATCTGGGCGTGCCAAACCAGGGTCGTTAGAACGACCTAGCAAATACTTCAAGAGAAACATAATAATATACAGGCACGCTATGTATATATTTATATGTATGAGCAAAGCATGAAACTAACTAAAAATACTAAAAACCATGATAAGATTGATTAAGTATAAGTCTTTAGAACGGAATAGAACATTAATCTAACTATAGATATTTTGAACATGATAATAGTCAGGAAGTACATCTATTTATACATGTCATGAATAATCTTGTAATAGAGACCAATATAACAAATGAACATGTATACTATGTTATGGTTATTTTTCTTATTTGATTGGAACTGTCAGAAATAGTGTGACACATGTTTTACAAGTATCCCGTGCATACCCGGGACCACGGCCATGATTCCTGGTACTGCCCCAGGACATACCGCTAGGTACTAATGAACATGAACTCTGATAAGTCTAAACTCCAGGCGCGTAGCCCTATATACTGATGGTGATCCAGTAATCACCCAGAACCTCCATGGTTAGGTTCCTATGTTCGGTTGTACAACCTCAAGAATGTAACACTTCTAAAACATGTGTACAGCTCTTTCATCAAGTTCCCCCATAACCCCAACTCATTTTATGATTTTTTTTAAAAATGGATTTATGACATACATTATACTTAATCTCAATTATATTCAAGTCATATATATATTAAATAAAATGCTCATCTAAAAGTTATTTATAACTATACTATATGTGTGGACATCGCAGAATGGCGGGTTGCAAGACTTTCAAGGACTATTTAAAAACAATTTTTTTTTTTTAGAAATAATTGGAAAGTTCAGAAGCATTATAATAAAATAAATAAATAAATAAGTAAACTCATAAATGTAAAGGATATGGCTTACTATTGCAATGTAGATGAATATGATAGTTATTGCAAGAAAGGCATTAGCATGACTTAGTATATTCGTGAAAGGTGAAATTTCAAGCTTCCAAATAGAGTGAATTGGGTTATTTACATGTTGTCCACATATTCATGAATAATATTTGTTCTGATCATTTACATGCTCTCTACACATTCATGAATAATATTTGTTTGGATTATTTATATGTTGTCCACACATTCAAGAATGATATTTATTTGCATAGGACTTTTAATATCACCATTCCCTATTGTCAGGCAGCAAGTGGATCATGTAATGATAAATCAACTCTACATTTTCTAGGTGTGTTCAAGTTTCCATTTCCTCTCTCTGTCCTTTTTTTTTTCCTAAAAAAATAAAAAAAAATAATATAGCTGCTGTACTGTTCAGTGGACAGTACTGCTGTAATGTTCAGTGGACAGTACTGTTGTACTGGACAGAACCCTTTTTTTTTTCGTTTTACTTCATAGTCTACCTATACAAGCAACCCTTGTTTGGATAATTTGTTTACATATCCTAATATCATAGTGTCCCTATGTCAACAAAATCTCTAATTATTATAAATTTATATCTGGTCAGCTACTTAATATGTTTCAAAACCAAGACATTAGCCGTAACATGATCTATAAGAAGTTAAGTTAATGGAATAATAACCCTACTTTCTATGGTTAATTTAATTTTTTTTTTATATCCTTAAACATACCACATGATCTGAATGTAAACACATCTTACTAGTGGTCTATGATTATATATGAAGTTACAAACTGATAAAAAAGTGAACATTTACTAAATAAGTGTGTTGAAATAAGAGTTGAAAGATCCTAGTATAAAGGATACGAATTTAGAATGAGTTGATTTGTTTAATAAATCATACTAGAGACAACAGAGGGGTTACCCAATACATACAACGAAGGCAAAATAAAAATTTAAAATGGTACTTAAATTTGTATGTGATACAACATAAGAATTTTTAATATAAAATTAAAGAGCAATGATACGACATAACAATTTTTTTTTTATATAAAGTTAAAGAGCAAACATAATGTAAAATTGGTACTTGCCTTAAGAATGCCGCTCCAGAAATTGATTGCAATATCCCCTTCTTTTTATTAATATTTTCTTTTCGTCCTTCCTTCTTTTCTCCTCTCTCTCTCTTTCTCCCTCTCTCTCTTTCTTTCTCCTGCGCTCAGCAGGAAAAGTTCTCCCTGCTTGCTGCCCCTTTTTATTATTATCATTTATTTTATTATTATTATTATTTATTTTTTATTAAGATTACCCTAGGATCAAATCTAACCTACCAAATTTATTAAATCTGAACAAAATATCAAATCTCAACCTACTAAATCTATTATTATCTAGTTTGTTAGGATTAAATAGTTACAAGTTAAAAGAAAAATCAGATTTGTTAGGTAAATATCTTTATTATTATTATTATTATTATTATTATTATTATTATTATTATTATTTTGAACTTTATAATTATGGGTCATTACAAATTACACATTCATTAGTGGAAGCAAAAAAGAGATTTGTTCGTCAGAAAGAGAGATGAAAGGACGAACTAACTCCCACACAATTAACAATAACAAGTTTGTCAGCTTTTTCCTGCTATCGTGCTTGGGACACACCTTAGGAGTTTATATGACCTTCTAGGCTCCTCAAGCTGTAACTAAGTGGGTTGCCTCATAACTTCTTTCTTTTGCACTTAGGGAGGTCAGAAACATTATTTAATGAATTTTCACCTGGATATGTTGTAAATTGTTAAATCCCAGTCGAGTTTGGTTTAACCCAATTAATCTTAGATAATTTTGGAATATTTAGTTACCTGAATGGTTGAATCTCATCCTTGATTGGTTTACAAATTGGGAAAATGAATTTAAGTCAGTGAATAGTGCTTATCAAATCGTTTTTTTGTTTAATACTTTTCCTCTTTGTTTCATGGAAAAGATATAGGGATTTGGTATACGATGGAATTTTTTTTCTACTTTCCATTATTTATTTCATGGAAAGAGGTTATGGAAATGAGATATGAATTTAATGATGATTATTGTCAAAATATAATTTTAAAGTTAGATTCTTTCTCTCCTTTATTAATTAATGAAAAAATAAAAAAAATTGACCAAATCATTTATTCAGGGCTGGCTTCCCCACACAATGTGGTTAGATCTCATGCCTAAAATCCTTGGCCATATAAGCAAAATTATATGAGTCAAATTCGTGAACCAAAGTATGAATTTCATGGAAAAGGAATTTTATGGTAGTTAACAATGCCAAAATTCTTTTCCATATTTCGGTGCTTATCCAAATACATGAACCAATCAACCCCTAAGCAAATTAGGGTCAAGTATGTCACTTTTGGATCGGATTCAAGTTGAATTCATTGTGACATTTTCTAGCACTAAAATATTCATCTGGATTAGGAGGATTAATCAAATATTGTTTGATTTGATTCAGTCTGTCTGATACAATCCTACCTACAGTTAGAATTTTGATCTTAAATTCTGCAGCATAAATAATCAAGGGTGTACATTTTGAGTTCGAATCAGAGAAAAATACAAGTTTAACCTGCATCATATTTAGATATTATTGTTGTGCATCATGTTTAGATATTACTGTTGTTTAGAAAAATGAGCGGCCTCAGTCTGGAAGCAAGAAGTCCATCAAACGAAATTCCAATAAAACTTGTGAGGCTCAGAAGACTCGACAGTTTCTAGTCTAAGTAGGAAAAACCCATTTATAACATAACTCGAAAACTGACTTCTAAGCAATTGAACTTCTACTTAAACTCTATCCCTCTTACTTCGTGGATTATCAGAACTCCTCTTCCAAATTGTATAAGAAAACTATGGACTGCTAGTTCCACCTTGACAACGAGCAGAATTTATAAATACAACCCCTATCATGAGGAGGGGAGTGTCTTCTTTATGCTTAGATAACTCTTAAATTTTTGAGAGCTTGTAATCGAGAAGAGATGTTGGAGAGGTCATGTATTTTTTTTTTTTTTTCAATCAATATGAATATCTCGTCGATCCATCGTTTTTTTCATTGAGGATGTAGGCTTGAAATCCATTTCAAACAAACCTCGTTACATCTTTGTATACGTTTCTCCTTATTTTCTACTCTTAACTAACAGTCCTATTTGTTGGGTGCATATCATATAATAGAACTTGAGTTATTAAATTCATATATCAATATGACGAGTTCTATGGAGTTATATGCAAGTTTAGTAAATGCAAAAAATAATCAAGTAAAGTAATGAACAATGTCGACGATGATATACTGCTACAATGTGATGGTGTATATGATGCACTCAAGTTGGAAGTAATTGAGGTTGAGGTTTTACGGCACACTCAAGCTGGGGAATTGAGAAACACTAACAGGATTAGGATTATGCTTTGTACGGGTAGTATTGTGGAGATGACAAGTTTGAGAAACTAGTATATATGGTCATGTACTATTTATTAGATCCGATTTGTGATCTAAGATTTTTTACACTACAAATGGAATCTCCTCTGATCAAGAAAGAGTGGACGTAGAGATTTTTCTAATTATTATAAAAATCTAATATATTCTGTTGTGCATTTTGCTATTTGTGGTTACTTTGCTTTTGCTATTTATAACTCTACTGATTTGATAACTGAATTTAAAATTCCTAGTAACCACACCTCTCTCCCCACTAAAAAAAGAAAATTGTATATCGGTTCCAACACTATTGCAGGTCATAAGTCCCCAATCCTAGGTCACGATGACAAGATTCCATAATAACTGATCTTAATTCATGTCTATCTCAAGTCAAAACATAGTCAACAATTTTTAACGTCAACAATTATGCAGAAGCACATCCATACATATTCATATCATTAAGTATAATACTAATATTTATTTATTCTTAGTTAAATGTATTAAATTATATTTTTGTCATTGGTATCGTGGTTATTTGGATAAAAGCTCAGATTTATTAGTTAAACTTATCATCACACAATGTTGTTCTTTTAACTTTTTTTTAAACATAACCTTAATAATTACAGTCTCTCGTAATGAAATCCATAAACATCCTTCATTACGAGCTCTATAAGCTTCTGAGAAAAATTTTCCTATCAAATAATCATAACACCCAATTTGGTTCTATCACTTACTGTAAAATCTACACACATATTACCTTTCCTTCACGTATGTCAAAATGAATTTTAAAGAAATTACTAGGCTAAAGGCAAGCGTTTTGAAGTAACGGATGATAAGAGGGAGTCATGGGATACGACCCAAAATATCCAAACCATCACCTTCCAACACAATTCAATATCCTAGAATTTTATCTACTATCCATACAAGAGCTTCCTATAATCTTCGAATTTCAGCATCCTATACTCTTTTAACCTTATTAGTATTCAGTTAGACCATCTTATTTAAAAAAAAAAAAAAAACGAAGTCATATCCGAACTATTGAACATTGGATATACATACCAATTAAGCATATTCTGGACAGTGCAGCATGTTCATATTTCATATTTAGCCTTTGACTGCCCATCATGAATCACATGCTTCTCCTCATTCATTCTTCCTTTTTTTTTTTTTTTTTATATATATTAAATTAAAAATGATTTTTTTTTTGGGTGGGGGGTAGGAGAAGAGGAAATAGCGTGGTCTTTACATGACCCTGGGTGATTCAATTCAAAGGAATGGGTGTAGTTGGGTCTTCACTTTTGTTCGCTGGGACTGCGGAGTTGTTGATCCTGGAGAGCCGCCAAATGGAATGGGTCAGACTCGGACAAAGCGTTCGCAAGAGGCCGACCGGACCTTATCTGGTCTCTTGTGTCACGCCATCCTTGCAAGAGAGGGAAAATTCTAAACAAGCACATCACTTGACCTAGTGAGCACTATTTGCTTAAGCACCACCACTTTTTTAAAAAGAGGGGGTTGTTGTTAGCTTACACCCACTTCTTTCAATTTTACTTCTTTCAAACCCACATCTCACCTGTGTCCTCTCAAACTCAAGTAATTTTTCGCTTCCCGCTTGCTCTCTCGCGCTCTCCCTTCCTTCGTTCAGTCCAGCACTCTTCCCAACTTACTGCAAAAATTTTGAAATTTAGAGATATAAAAATTTTGAGGTTTGGATGTGTGCTAAAAGAGGGAAAGAGTGGATGTATTGGGGAAGAAGATAGTAGGGTGAAGAATAATTTTGTCCGAAAAAGAAAAATGACGAACTTGTAATTCTTTACGAGTTAGGATGTGGTGCTACCTAAGTCTAAGTCAAGTTGTGTTCTCATTTAAAATTTCCCGCAAAAGAAATATGCAGAATTTGTTCATAAATGGCATGAAGTCCTGTGTATATAATTAAATAGTTCTGTTGTTTTTTGGATTTCCCATAAATTGACCAGGTAAAAGTAGTAGAAGCGAATTAAAAAAATTAAAAAGTAATTTCTAAAATGGAGTCAGGTGAAGATAATTCATGTTGTGTTTGTTTACTAACCTTTTTTTAAGAAGGAAATGAAAAGAAAAATGAAGGGAGTATTATTTAATTGATTAAATAAAATAATATTTATATAATTTTATTTATTTAATATGTGTAAAAATACAACTTTTGAGTGATAATGATGACATATAAATAAACTATTTATTTTTTTACTTATTTATCTACTTCCTAGAGTTTCTTCCAAACCGAAATATGAAAAACAAAATTTTGAAAGTAAGGTGCCACATAGGCTCTATCTTACCAAATAAGAAGTAATTTCTAATTTCTTCTATGACTAAACAAATACTTGAAATAGTAGAAGTATTTTTACTTCTATTACTTCTATTCTACTTTCATGCAAGCAAACACACCCTTTATGCAACTATATAATGAAAATTCAAAATGGTAAAATTCATGCGTGGTCTATTTTTCGTATAACCGATCATAGACCGTACAATGTACTAACCAATCTATGAAAAAAAAATATAAGTTTCCTTCTTGTTAGAGACTGTCTTGATGATAAATTGCAATATGATCTAATATCTTTTGTCAATAAAAAAAAATAAAAAAAATAAAAGTACTTATCTCCTGCACATTTTTGCATATTCTACTAAGAAAATATTTGGTTCTGACTCATGATTGATTTTGAGACGAGAATGTACAAATTTGTAAATAGAAGTTTTTTTTTTTGTGCTTGGAATCTTATCTGATCTATTAGTTTTCATATTGAATAATTAGGTTGGAGAATTGATACAAGCGCCCAAAATTTGATTCCCGCACTATTCAGATAAATTAGATGAAACTACCAATCATAAAAAATTATGATCCAATAATCAATTAAGATGCAATGGTGGGTAAAATGAATAAGCCTACGAAGTTTTCTCAGATGTATTTCTCATTTTAATTCCTAAAATATATTTGAAGAAATTTATGTCCTATATGCAAGAAAGCCATGGAGCTATATCTATTTTAAATGCATCTTTACATATTCAGACCCACATCTAAACTATTTATTTACTGGATCTACATTTAGAATCATCCGATTCGATCAGAACCCCCATATTTGTATATGAATAACAATATATCAAACACTGTCTCGAATTTGGATCCTCTCAAAAGCGGAAAAAAACTACAAGTATCACCCAAAATATTTCTTAATTGTTATTTAGGGGACAATTAAAATATTTCCTAATTTTTTTTCAAAATTAATAACCAATATACTTTCCATAATTTCTGCTAAAATCAAGTATACATCAATAAAAAAAAATATTAAATAGACAAAAAAAATGTGCTTTAGGCTATCCTTATAGTTTCTGCCTTCGAACCGGATCTGCCTCCCCTTGTTGGCTTGCAAAATTGAACCAAATGCTGATGGATCTCCGAGAACCCCCGAATCCCGCATCATTACAAGGGCATTTGTGTCTTTTCACAGCAACATTCTTATCGCAAATCCAGGAAAATTCTATTTTAGCACACAATTTTAGTTAGTGAGTCCACCTTTCTCATTCGGGGATTAGTTTCTGAAAGGGTTTAATATCATTCGGAATTAATCCCCATCCAGCATAAAAAAAAATGCTCACAAATCATAGTGGTAAACTTATATTTTTTTTGAGTTTTTGCATATCGATCTCTTAATTCTTCAATATTTTAATATTGGTCCCTCAAAATTTTGATTTTTGTAATACTCCCTGAAACATTTAAGTTACTCCAATTTAGTCCCTCTATTATATATTCTGTCTAATTAAACTGTGAATTTCAAATTAGACCCTAATTAGCCATGAAAATGACTGAACTATCCTCAATATGCTGCATTCCCTCCATCAATCTCCTCCCTCATCGTCTCCCACCTGAACTTCGTCTCCGCCCTCCCCACTGCCCCTCCCCTCCTCCCCACTCTCCCCACTGCCCTCTCCCTTTCCCTCCTTCCTTCCTCAATCCCATCTTCTCCTCCCTCTCCAAATCCAAGCACTTCCACTCCGCCATCTCTCTCTCTCTCTCTCTACCATCCCAAAATAAATTCTCTTTTACATCCATCACCTTTGAAGTTGAACACTTCCAAAATCTCAACCGTTTTACTCATTTGTATCTCTTATCATCTCCCCCAATTCAATATATTCAATCATTTCCTCTCGCTCTTCAAAATCCAAGATTAACATTCTTAATTCTTTCAATCTCTACTATTCTGAAAGCCTAGTCTATGGCAAAAGCGAGATGGTTTTCTACTTCAAGGCGCGGCCTGAGATTGGTGATTACACAATTTTCATAGGGTTCAACAAGTTCGAGAACGAAGAGCTCATCAAATACGGATTGCCAGAGGATATCTGATAAAATTTCACAATCAATTTGATTCATTTGTTGTAAATTTGCAAGCTTTTTGGTCGTTTCAATCATTATTCTTGATTATGTAAGCCTAATTTTAGCTTAAATTTGGGTTGGTGGTGATGAATCTGAATTTTTTTTTTTGGCTTGAGGTAGATCATCTCATCCTCATTGATCAATTGATCACTCTTATGTTCATTGGTGGTGATGAATTTTGAATAATGGACGACGATTGATGATATAAGTGAAGGCTTGTTAGAAGATTGTGCTCTGCTTGTTAAAGCGAATTAGATCCAAGGCAATTTCTGTTTGCTTTGGTCCTATTTTTGTTTGCTTGAGGTAGATCGTTATCATCCTCATTGGTAAGATCATCCGCCAACTTAGTACTGTATAACTGCTTTGTCATAGATGTTTGCAAGGCAAGAGAAAATAGTGGCAAGTATTTCTCTTGCATCAACGACTGCATAGTCTGCATGTTGCTCTTTTACAATGCATGAGTTTCCCAATGAATTTTTGACCCCTAAGTGTGCAGTTCCAGAATTTTCATCCATAATTTTATCCTATGAACTGCATTCAGTTTTTCTAGTAAGGATGTTAGACTTCCTTTCATTGAGGTCATCCTGTTGATTCTTGTCTCTTGCTCTTGCGTGGCTGAAGACAATATTGTTCTCTCTTCTCTCATGGTTTGCTTGCTTATCTTCTATCATATTTTTGGCTATATCAGTTGACATGTAACTTTTGTCACTGTGAGGAATGGAGTGCAATCTTGTAATACCCCTATCTCAATAGTCCCACGTTGGATATGAAACAAAAAAATAGAGTAGTTTATAATGATTCCCATGAAGCCATAAAAGTCATTGTAGCTAGTTTTTTTGGGAGAGGAATCCGTGGCTAATTATAAACTATTTTAATTCACGCTCATCTACCAGAGGCTTAGCATATTTCTAAGCGAATATATTGCCGGCATTCCGCTACCCAATTTCCGAGTTGGGGGGGTTACAAACCTGGATGATGATAAATTTTCATTCTCCTCTATTGGTGCATTGAAGTCTATGGATGAAAGGGCTGTTCTATTTGCATTATTTGGTAATTCTCCATTTGAACCACTAAAGATCTGTAGCTCTGTAGAGTTGGATTCCTGAACTTTGTTATCCGCTTCATGTTCTCATTTTGTACCAAAATCTGAAACCTTCGACATCTCTGAGGCAAAATGGAAATAACCAGTCGTTGTAAACATATAAAATGGAGCATTAGAGATTTCTTTGACATATTTGTTAGTTTTGATCTCTCCAAAAGTCATTCTGAACAACTGTCAAGCTTGAGGATGGATATGAAAAGGTTAGATAGGATCAATTGAAGCATGAGAAGTTTCATCATCTTGGGGTACGTTAGGGTCAATGAGCATTGGTTTAGATGAACTAAATGCTTATTTATGAGTTGAGCTAGTTGACACATCAACAAGGCTAACAATACTAGATTCACTCCCTCCTGCAAAATGTATATAGCCATCAAGGTAAGAAATCCAGCATACATAATAATATAATAACCTGTGCAGAATAAGAATTTGAGAGCAAAATATATAACCACAAGTAGTGAAAAGCTTTACAAAAGTTAGCTAGATTTGCTCAATGCATAAATGAGGTTTATGTCAAGAAGAAAGGCACTTTAGCATCCAATGCCTCCAATTAACACGACATAAATGAGATAAAATAGAACAACCATAATGACATCAATTACTAAAAGATGGGAGTGTCAGTTCCTCAATTTTTCTATAGCAATTTCAACTCTTTCTTTCAAATAGAGTACAAGAAGGTAGCAAATCAGAGCTATGGAAGGCAGTTAGAGGGAATTAGGATTTGGGTTTGGACAGGAAGGATTTAGAGAAGTGAAAAGGACGAGAGAGCTCAGGATTCTAGAGTTCTAGAGAAGAGATTAGGAATTGGGGTTGTAGGTGTCTACAAATATTTGGAGGAGAGAACATAGAGGGAGAGAGAGGAAGAAAGAGAATTAGACCCATCTAAAAAGGAGGGAAGAAGAAAGAGAAGAAGAGAAAGAGAAAAAAAGAGGGAAGGAACTAGTCAATGACCAGTTCTATTCGGGGGATTAACTTTGCTGGGGATATAATGTGAAAATTTGGGTCAAAATTTGACTTTCGTAACCGAGTGGATTTAGGAGGAAACTGGAGTAATTTAAATATTTTAGGAACTAATATTGTCGGCGAAAAATTCTTGAAAAGTAAAGCAGATCCACGAATTCAGAGACAGAAGCCCGCAACTCATCGGATCCGCGAATCTAAGAAACTGAGGTCCGCGATCCAGATGACAGAACATGTTCGCGAATCTAAAGCTGAGATTCGCGACACTACTCATAGTTTTCGGGTAGGGATTTAATACAAAGTCACCCAACCCGAACAGAAGAATTGTCACATCGGATCGTGAGAATAACTGCCAAATGGATGCGGCAGTATTACTTCGATCATGGGAATAACCGCCTAACGAATATGGCGGCACTTATCGAGTAGTGGGAGCTAACGGTCGAGCAAAATATGGCGGGACGTTACTCCAAGCCCCCTATAAAAGGCGGGAGAGCGAAAGACGACATAGACGCTACAGAGACACTCTACACTCTAGAGGCACACTCTTCAGACGAACGTCTTCTCTCAGAAATTACCCCTTGTGATCAAGAGTAAAGAGCCATTTTTTCTTTCCTTTAGCCAACTGAAAGAGATTGTACAGAGTGTCAACGGAGAGCAGGATCGTCCTCCATAACTACCTAGAAACCCAGCCTTAAATAAAGAGGAAGTCCATCTTCCTCATCTTCTGTAAACGGAAAACCGTTAGATTGTAATCCTTTATTGAAAGATTGTCAGTAAAGAGAAACTCAATTTTTTTATGGCGAACAAAAGATTAGCGACTCCGCTGGGGACTACCATCACCTCCGGTGACCTGGTGGTAGCTCAATCTGATAATATTCTGGTTGGTAGTATGGTCGACTCGCTCACCGTTCACGTCGAATAGGAAAGGTATGAAGAATTTCTTTCTTTAGGCTCCAAGAGCCCTACTTATCTAAGGGGATACCATAAAATCTCCAAGGGGTCAATCCTCAAGGAGACGGCGATAGCCCCGTTAAGGGAGTCAACGGATTAAGTTAGTCCAAAATCCTCTTCCTTAACGTCGGGCTCTCTGCCAGTTTCGGCAAAGACTCTTGATCTCTCAAGCAAAGTGGACCAAAGTCCCCGTTTCAACAAGGGGAAGTGACTACTACCTGCTCCGCGAAGCTGTCATGCGGAGAAGGAGGTTCTTCTCACTCGTACAATGAGAAGAAACATGAGGAGAAGCAAAGCTCGTGCCCTTCACATGATCACACAACAAAAGGAAACCGCCAACTCATCCAGGCAGAAACCTACCATGCAAATATGGAAGTCAAAGGGCGAGGTTGGTCGAGATGCGGAAGGATTTACTCAATTTTCCAACAGGAAACGGAGTGTCTGTCAAAGTTGTCTATAATCAATGCGGAGCATACATTCGCTGGAGGAAATCTAATCACGTGATTGAAGAAACTCGCGAACCTCAAATTCGCGAAAAATGCATGCCTATCCGCGAGGCTGAGGCTGCACCGTTCTTGAAACTATCTCTCACAAATGAGCCATCACAAGGGACTCCAGTGCAAGAGATCTTAGGAAACTTCTAAACAGAAGAAGAGAAGAATCCTATGTATCTCACTGTCACTATGAACGACTGATCAATGCAGTACTGTCTCACTGTCATTGTTCAGCCCATGCCCGATCCTCGGTGTTTCATCGATTGTTGGCTTCGTCAACATCTTCATCCCAATTGGTGAAGAGGAGACGATGCGGGCTTGAGTTTTCTGAGCCAGAATATCCTGTGGTGTCATCTAACATGATAAGCGTTGGAGAAAAGAAGAAGAAAAAGAAGGCAAAGAAAGTCTCCGAAGAAGAAATTTCTGACCCAGAGCTCTCTTCGAGTTCGAAAGACCCATCCAATGAAGAGCGAGGAGTTTTTCGGAACACTCGACTCAAAAGTGGGGCGGCGATCCCCATGAATTATAGACAGATGGAGGGAATCTCTTCTGATGAAGAAGATATAGCCAAATCTGTCATGGCTGAATCGCAGACGTTTGACTCACTCCTAAAAGACTCCGCCTTTGCATATATGACTTAGAACAATATCCCAGAAGAATTCATGCGGAGAATGGATGAACAAGATAAGCATATCCAGCAACAACAGAACGCTATCAGCGAGCTTAAAAATATGCTACATGTCCTGATGGAATTGAAGAAAGCTAAACTAAAGAATACAGGAAAAAAGACTGAAGAAGAAGGTCACGGCCCTCGCAATAATGGAGAAGAAGAAGAACATCATAAAGATGATGACAACCGCTCCATTCACCAGGAAGGAAACGTAAATACTGTCTTGATGGAAAGCTTCCAGAATCTCTCATGCATAAGGGCGACCTACAAGAACTGGGTGTGGTAAGGCCATATCTCGTGGAGTGGGAAACAGTGTCGTTCCCAGAAAACTATAAACCATTGAAGCTCAAATCTTTTGATGGTAGAGGATTGCCAAACCAACATCTCTACTATTTTAAGTCGCATATTGGGCATTTATTCGGAAATGACTCTATTATTACGAGAGTATTCGTTAGTACCTTAACCGGGCTAGCTTTTGAATGGTTCCGGAGACTAGAACCGGGAACCATCAATTCATGGAGCGACATGGAGAAAGCCTTTCTCACCAGGTTCTATGAAAATGATATGGAGGTATCAATGCCGGCACTTCTAGCCGCTAAACAAAAGAAAGGAGAGTCAGCCCGGGATTTCATCAAAAGATTCCGAAATGATTCTCTCAGATGTTCGCATGGGATGCCAGAAAAGACCTTGGTAGAAACCTGTCGACATAATTTATCGACTAAGGTTCTAGCCAGAATGGGGTCGGTGAAGTCTTCAACTTGGAAAGATCTCGCCCTGCAAGCTGAAGAAGCTGAAGAAATTGCACAAAGACTTGAAGAAGAAGGAGGTAAGGAGAAACCGAAGCGAAGTAGTGATAACAACTATAAGTCCCGACCCCGAGAATACAAAGGAAAGGAGACTATGGTCACTGATACGCCACAACCTGCGAAGACTTCCCCGAAACTTCCTCCTCAGACGCGAATGCTGCAAAAGCAATACTCCTTTAAGGGTGAGCACACGAAGACTATCTTCAACCTCCTCATGAGTAAGAAAATGCTGAAGCTGCCGAAGTTTAAACGTCCAGAGAAAGCAGGAAAAATTAATGATCCTAACTACTGTGTCTACTATAAGATCATTAATCACTCTACTCAAAACTGCTACATTCTTAAGGATAAAATTAAAGCCTTGGTGGACGCTAACGTCATCAAGCTCCAAGAGCACCAGAAAAAGGTGACCGCAAATATGGTGACCGTCAAGTTCGGTGAAGCACCCCACTGGATAGAGTCAACAGTTCAAGATGGAGTGCAGCCCATCCCTAAGGGCATGATGCAGGTCGTAAATTTTGACCCGCACCAACGGCAAAAGAAGGGATTGTTCCCCTTTGAAATTGACAGGGGGAGATACTATGGGTACATCCAGATCTCCTAAATGATGAACAATGGAGTTCCAGTTCATCTGGAAAGAGACGAAGAGAGAAAACCTTCACCTCCAATGTCGTCTCCGTAATTCCCGAAAATGACAGAGTCATTCCTACTTTGACCGAGTAGGAAGAAGAACTCGGAAATTCTTTGGTAGCTGATGCAGATCCTCCTCCCGCCGAGACCCGTTCAGGAAAATATTACTTGAAGAACTACGGCCAAATAACAGATTCTCAACCACCGCCAGAGAAAGTCAAACAAAAAGAGCTTAAGTTTGATAAAGTTCTGAAGAAAAAGGGAAAAGAGGTTGCGAAAGACTCTCGAAAGTCATTGCAATTAGACATCCTAACACAGTTGGCCAATAACCCTGCAAGGATAACTTTGTACGAGCTTCTGAAACTCTCTAAATCTACTAGAGAAGTTTTATGAGAAACTCTGCAAGATTCAGAAGTATTCTTGGCACAAATACCAGAGACGATTGAAGAAGGAGAGTCTCTTTGTACGACATGTCACCAGGTCTCTGGTAAAAACATACATTACGTCACTTTCTCTCCGGAAGACATGCAAGTCAGGAGTAATAAGTATCACCGCCCTTTATATTACAAGGGATACATAGGGTCTACGGAGATTGATTGTATTCAAGTTGATCCAGGCTCGGCCTTGAGCATCATGCCGTGAAGGATGCTACGATATCTTGGAGTGCCGATGAACAGATTAACCACAACCAACACTACTATCTTCGGGTTCAATGCTAACGGCAGTAGACCTCTGAGTAAAATAAAGCTCAAGTGTCAAATCGGCGACCTGAAGATGGAAGTCACGTGTTACGTGATAGATGCGGACGCATCATACAATATGCTATTGGGGAGACCCTGGATCCATAGCAATCTCATTGTGCCCTCCACGTTACACCAATGCATGAAGTATGTCGACAAAGACGAGAACGTGAAGACGCTCGTTGCGAAAAAACAACCCTTCAAAGGAGTTGAAAACTACTTTACTGATGCGTTGTTGTATCAAGATGCGTTTGGTATTATAGATCGGCCTATTCCAAATGACTCTGATAGCGGCGAAGAGGCTGATACAGAATCAGGATCCGAAGATTCGGAATCTGAGGATATAATTTGGGATGGTGAGCCCATTGTGATAAGCCTCAAAGGCCTTGATGTAAATAACGCCGTTCACTCTGATGGTGAATGGGTGATAAATGAAAATCTGGAATTTGCTTATTCTTTTGATGTTGATTCTGAGCCCTCAAGCACTAGCACAGATGCATTCAACGACTGTATAAATGAAATATATTCTTTGATTTCCTTCCAAGCACCTATATCCGATTATCCTTATACGAATTAAGTGATGATGTTGAAAGTGCTAACTAAGTTATTTTTGAGGTCCCTCCCCAAAACGGAACCCAAAAATCCATAGTATTTAGAAGAGCAAGTCACAAGAACAAAGAGAAATGCTTAGACTCTGAGGAAGAACAGGAAAAACCCGAGTTCTTCCATTATGATGAAAATTCTCGTAGAATAATAAAGAAAATGGGATACAATCTGGCCGAAGGCAGGGGGTTGAAATTCGGAGAAGGAAGGAGGACAATTCTTCAACCTTTTACCCCAGAAGGGAAAATGTCAGACTATTACCAGAAAACCGGCAGGGGGTTGGGGTGCGCCACCACTCCCGAGACCTCCTCAAGCGAAAAAGCTGAGGAAGGACAGTACGATCATTCGTCGGAATCATCATGCTGGGATTCAGATGTCAGTACAGGTGTGATTTTCTGCGAAGTATCCACGAACATGGCTTCCGCGATCCAAGAAGACGAAGACTTGAAGGAAACCTCATCAGTAAGAGACGACCCTTGGGACAAGTATCTTAATATGAAGTGGGAGATCCAGTTTGAACAGCGGGAGCCCCCGACCGAAGATAAAGTGATCCAAATCAATATAAGAGATGAAAAGAATCCTAAACCCATATTTATAAGTGAGAAACTATCCTCGGAAGAAAGGGAGGAATTGATATCCCTCGTTCGTAAATACATTGATATTTTCGCTTGGAGTTATGAGGAAATGCCAGGGTTGGATCCAAATGTGGCGGTTCACAAATTGAAGATCCGACCAGAGGCTAAGCCAGTAAAACAGCAACAACGAAGATTCCGTCCAGAAATCATGAAAGCTATAGAAGCTGAAATCAAAAAATTGATCGCATCAGGCTTTATTCGCGAGGAATAGCACCCTGATTGGGTCGCGAATATAGTTCCCGTGACCAAGAAAAACGGAAAAATTCAAGTCTGTATAGACTTTAGAGATTTGAATGAGGCTTGCCCTAAAGACGAATTTTCATTACCCATCACGGATATTATGATAGATAATACTTGTGGGTATGAGCGCATGACGTTAATGGATGGATTCTTGGGGTATAATCAAATAAAGATGTACCCTGATGATGAGAAGTATACGTCTTTTAGGATACCATTCGGGATATACTGCTATACAGTCATGCCCTTTAGTTTAAAGAACGCAGGTACTACGTATCAACCTGCCATGAATGCAATATTCCAAGAGCACCTCCGGAAAACAGTAGAGTGCTACTACGTAGATGACCTAGCGATTAAGAGTAGAAACAAAGACGATCACTTGAAAGATTTGAAGATAGTGTTCGACCTCATGAGGAAGTACCAGCTCAAGATAAATCCAACTAAGTCTTTCCTAAGGGTTTCTAGTGGAAAATTCCTCGGTTTTGTCGTAATGTCGAAAGGTATACATTTTGATCCAGATAAAGTCAAAACTATCCAAGACATGTCACCTCCCCATAACCTCAAAGAGTTAAGAGGACTGCAAGGCAGGCTGGCGTACATCCGCAGGTTTATATCAATTTTATCTGTAAATGTCAGCCTTTCACCAGATTGATGAGGAAAGGAGTATCGTTCATCTATGCTGCATGCCAAAAGGCTTTTGAAGAAATCAAACAATATCTCATGAAGCCACCAGTGCTCGTATCCCTAGTTTCGGGAAAGCCTTTCTTATTATATGTAAGGGCTATGGGCCATTCATTGGGCGCTTTGCTAGCACAGTAGAACGAGTCAGGTCATGAATAAGCTATTTACTACCTTAGTAGAATGATGATCGGGGCGGAATACTGGTATAATCCTGTGGAAAAAGAATGTTTAGCGTTGGTTTTCGCAATACAGAAAATGCGACACTACTTAGCTGGACAAACTATCCACGTTGTATCGAGAGTTAACCCCCTGAGAATATTAATGACTAAACCCGAGTCATTAAATTCAAGACTATCCAATTGGGCTATTTTGCTATCACAATATGATATGCAATTTGTCCCGTAGAAATCCATCAAAGGACAGGCCGTGGCCGACTTCTTGGCCGAACATCCAATCCCAGCATCCTTGAAGTTATACGAACAAATTCCGGGAGAGTTAGAAGAAGGGGACTTGATTCCAGAAAAGGATGATTCAAGAAGGTCTTCCGAAACAAATACAGTCTCGAAAAGTGTATGACAGTTTTTCTTTGATAGTGCCTCCCTAATGGGATCCAAAGGAAAGACGACAACGTGTGCAGGAGTTGTTCTCGTCTCTCCCCGCAACCACATCATTTCTCAAGCTTACTCATTAATAAGTTCGTGCTCCAACAACGTCACGGAATACAACGCCCTCCTAATCGGCTTAAGAATAGCCAAACAACTGGGGGTCGAACATTTGGAGGCATATGGAGACTCTCAACTCGTTGTGAATCAAATAAAAGGGGAGTACGAGGTCAAACATGAAGACCTCCTGCTGTATTATCGCGCAGTGATCAAGATCGTCAATAGTTTCAATGGTTTATATATCAGCCACATAAAGCGCCACCTAAATAGCATACAGATTCGCTAGCTTCCTTGGCTGCTACATTAGCCTTGCCCAAGCATGCTAAAAGGCAAATTATGGTAAGCAGCAAGGAATTGTTCTGTTCAAAGGATGAGCTCAAAGAAGAAATGAAGAAGCCACAGGAAGACGAAGTTGACGCTTGCGCATCAAGCCTAGAACCAAGAGATTGGCGTTTTCCTTATATAGACTATGTCCTTTACGGGATATTACCCGAATGTTCAAAAGAAGCCAAAGCCATTCAGAGAAGGGCTATCCGTTTTTACTACAACGCAGAACTCCAGACATTGTATAGAAAATCTTACGATGGAGTTTTGCTTCGCTGTCTCTCCAACCGCGAAGCTTAAAAGGTACTCGAAGAAGCTCATGCTGGCATCTGCGGAGTACATCAGCCATAACCGAAACTCTGGAAGAGAATCTGAAAGATGGGTTATTATTGGCCTAAGATGATGATAGAAGCAGTCAACTATGCCAAGAAGTGTAGGGCCTGCCAAATACATCAGACTTTATACATCAAGCTCCAGAATATCTCCACCTGACGGCTACGTCATGGCCATTTGAGCAATGTGGGTATGGACATCATAGGGCCAATTTCTCTGCCATCAACGAGAGGACACCGGCTCATTTTGGCCATAACTGATTACTCTTCAAAATGGACTGAGGCCATCTCCCTGACAGAAGTAAAATCGTCAGATGTTATCAAATTCATCAAGCACCATGTGCTTTATCGCTTCGGGGTGCCTAGAAGAATAATTCATGACAACGGATCTTAGTTCGTGAGCCAAGTGTATTCCAGATTCTGCAACAAGTACAGGATTGAGGATGTGGCTTCATCGCCATATTACCCTGCAATGGTCTAGCAGAAGTCTTCAATAAGACCATTGTAAAACTTCTTAAAAAGTTTGTGTCATCCAATCAACGGGATTGGGATGAAAAACTCGGAGAATGCCTGTGGACATACCGCACTACAATCCGAACTCCTACCAATGCCACGCCCTTCTTCTTGGTATACGGATCAGAAGCGGTCCTGCCTTTGGAAATCCAAATCCCATCGTTGCGAGTCGCGTTAACAACTAGAATGACGGAAGAAGAAAAGTATCAACAAAAGCTCCAAGAGTTAGAAGTCTTGGATGACAAGCGTTTGGAAGCTCAACAGAATATCGAGTTATACCAGGCGCGGATCTCCAGAACCTTTAATAAACTAAACGAAGAACTTTTAAGAAGGGTGATCTGGTCCTGTCAGTTAGAAGACCGATTATAACAAACCAGAAGTCTAGGGGAAAGTTCCAGCCAAAGTAGGAGGGACCCTTTGTTATTGATACGGTTTACTCCAACGGTGCGTATCGGTTGACAAAGCCTAATGGTGACAAGGTCCTGATGCCAATCAACGGCAAGTTCTTGAAGAAGTATTATTCTTAGCAAAATTGTAGAATACCAGTTATAATACGACCTGGGTAATTCTATGCGAATTATGAGCAAAAAGTTTCTCTGTAATTAGAAGTTCATCAATCGAAATTTTTGGTTCCGGACTAAAGGCCTTCAGTTTGCGAACCAAATTCTATTAAATTTGCCAAGTTAAATATTATTTCTGGCGAACAAGATTTTCATTCTATCAAATTTGCCAAATTAAATATTACTTCTGGCGAACTAGATTTTCTTTCTATCAAATTTGCCAAGTTATATATTACCTCTGGCGAACCAGATTTTCCTTCTATCAAATTTGCCAAGTTAAATATTACCTCTGGCGAACCAGATTTTCCTTCTATCGAATTTGCCAAGTTAAATATTACCTCTGGCGAACCAGATTTTCCTTCTATCGAATTTGCCAAGTTAAATATTATCTCTGGCGAACCAGATTTTCCTTCTATCGAATTTGCCAAGTTAAATATTACCTATGGCGAACCAGATTTTCCTTCTATCGAATTTGCCAAGTTAAATATTACCTCTGGCGAACCAGATTTTCTTTCTATCAAATTTGCCAAGTTAAATATTACTTCTGGCGAACCAGATTTTCCCTTTTATCAAATTTGCCAAGTTAAATATTACCTCTGGCAAATCAAATTAGTCAACAAGAAGTTCTTTCATCCACAGTAATTTCGGGTACTTCGAAAAATTTTGATTCATTTTGAGATTATCAAGTTAACAGTTATCTCTGGTAATCAATATCAGAATTATTCTTCAGATACTCTTAGTTACGTAAAAAAAAGGAACTTCTTTATTCATCATCAGAGCAAAATTACAGAGAATTCTCTAAGTGCTATACAGCCAATAAGAGTAGATACAAATCACCGAAAAAAAAGGAAGCTTGCTTCTGTAACCACCTCTTTCGGTATGATTCAGATCAAAAAATTTGCTTCTACAGGCTCTTCTTCTGGAAGGACAGACTTGCTTCTGTAACCACCTCTTTCGGCATGGTTCAGATTAAAAAGTTTGCTCCATGGCCTCCACTTCCAATTTGCACTTGTACCCTCCTTTTTCAAGGACGGTTTAAGAGGCATAATTTTGTTTCTTCTTTCCGATCACAACCAGAGACCTCCTGGTTGGTTCCCCCAGTGATGATGCCAGTGACTTAATTAGTTCAAAACTGGACATACCAAATGCAAACCCCAGCTGTACAACTGACGGGTTGTGCAATTCAAGGTCTTGGTCATTAGTACTCTAACCTGGTGGGATACTAGGAAAGAAGAAAAACAATGCTCCAGACCCGAAATCTTTTCTCTCATGAAAGATACATGAGACCTTCCAAGCTCCTTGAGGCATTGGAAGCAATTACGAGCCCATCGGGTCTGGGCTATTGTTAAGGAGAATGACTACGGTTATCTCCTACAGCCGAAACAAATCCTTGTTAAAAGGGAAGAAAAAGAAGGGAGATGAGGATATGAATCAGAAGAAGATGTTTACCTTAATTAAGGAAAATGACTACGGTCAGAAGGTCCTTTTCGGTAAGACACCCCGCTGGATCAATACAGTCTGGAGGTCTTGTGATATGCCAACCCTTACCCATCACTTTAGTTGAAGAAGAAGAAAATATGACTGCGCTGGTAGATCGACTACTAAAGAAGGAAAGAAAAGAGAGTCAGGAAGAAATTTTCTCACGGCTGAATGATCTTTCATTGAAAAGATCATACGTCTTATATAGATAAGCTAGTAACTGTGATCCCTATTTTAGAAGAGATAAAACCAAAATTCTTGATCAAGATTTTCAGTTCAGATCTCAACAGAATTTATTACTGTTGCGTGGGACGCTTAGATATTGCAATCCGGAGATCTCGTCATTAATAGAGGCATGCAACGCTTGGAATTCCACGCCCAAACGGCTGCATCCCATGGCTCGCAGAAGTCTCTACAAATTCAGAAAAATCTACGGTCTATTCTGAGAACTTCCAGACGAAGCATCGCGGACCAGAATTCCGGAATCCGGGTCGCAGGTTAGATATGGATTGTGTAAATCCGCAAACCCCTAAAATTCACGTGACTTAAGAAAGTCGCATAACAGATATACAGATACCAGAGTTTTACAGTGGTTCGCAAACTTCAGACAAAAGATGGCAAGTTCGTTACAAATATTTGAAGAATAACTGCAAAATCATACCTTGGAAGGCCAAAATGAGGTTCTCCATAAACGACAAGGGAACTATTACAAAAAAAGGAACCTAAAACAATGTACACAAGAGTTTTACAATTCAATGGTTCATAAGGGCCTTTATTTTCTCCTCCGCATCGTCAATGTCTTGTTGAAGGGTTTCATAAGCTTGAATAGCGGCCTGACGACATAATTCCTCTTCACTGGCGATAACATTCTGTGTTGCAGCAGCCTCCAGTGTAGCTAATTCAGTTTGTATCGCCTGGAGATCTCTGATTGTATTGTCCTGCTGGCGCGATAAGTCGATGAGGTTCCTCATTGATTCATCGCACTCCTTGGTTATTTTGGCCAAGAAAGCTTGAGCCTTGGCGATGGTCTCTTGAGCCTTAGTAATAGCTTGGTCATGACTCTTGACAATTGAAGCAGCGGCTTCCACTTGGAGAACCAGAGACTCGCGGTCTGATTGACACTTTTCTAAAGAGGCCTTGCAAACAGTTGCCTTCTTTTGAGTCTCCTTCTGAGATTTAAGTTGTTCCTCTTTCAGCTTCTGAAAAGTGATTTTCACTGTCTCAGATTTATCAGCACCTCTAGTTTTCGATAGAGATTCAGTATGCCTTTGAAGATGAGTTATCATAAGCCTAAAAGGAGCGGCTCTATCCTCTCCACCAATGCTAATAATACCAGTTACATAAATGTTGAGAACATTGGCGAGTGAAACAAAAGGAACATCTTCAGTATTTTATCAATACAGCGGTCCAAGAAGTGAAAGAAGGTCTCCACTGTGTCCTTCAGCAAATCAGTCTCAAGCATGTCAATCTCTGCATGAGAAGGAGTAATACTGGATGAGACAGAAGTGGGTTGATCCGCAACCAAGCTAGTACCAGGAGGAATGACACCCCTAGAGATTTTTCGGAGCTACCAATCACAGTCTCCTAAACTACAGCATCAGTTGGAGTAGCTGTGGCCAAAACCGTAGACATAGCAGCTTCGGGAATCGCTGCTTCTGAAGTATCAACCACAGAGGTAGTAACTTTGGTCGCTTCACCAGTTTCAGCTCCTGCAATGGTATTGTCTGGGGAAGTCACCTTCGCGCCCATACACTCTAAGTCTGGAGTCAAAACTGGAGCTAGCAAAAAGAAGAAAATTGATAGTTAAGTATTACAATATCATTTGATAAAATAGCATAATTGCTGAAAAAAGAAGATTAAGACCTAAAGGTTGGACGCTGGATTCTCCGAGTCCGTACACCTCAGGACAAACACTTCAGGCCCGTATACTTCGATTCGAACCTCCTCACTAAAAAAGACATATTTGCCATGATCTGAAGGAGGAGTAGAAGAGCGAAAACTGTCACTACTGACTTCATCATCATCCCCCATTCATCTTGATCTTCAGAGGGAGGTGCTGCTTTTGGGGGATCTGATGCGCAAGTCTCACCAATGATTTGCACTTCATCGTCTGCAGTGCCCTAAGCAACAAGAGCTACAGAATCCTCTTGTAAGGCCAAAGAAGCACTAACTTCAACGTCGGCCTGGCCAATAGGAGGAATAGAACCCTTTTGAGTAATGGGAGCAGGGTTATTGCAAAGAACAGGTCCTTGGTTCCGACGCTTCTTGAGGGAGCGAAGAGTTAAGAAGGAGTAATCTTCATCCTCCTTGGATTCTTCAGCGAGGGATTTAGCAACTGGAGTGGGTGTTGCAGTTCCTGTCCCAGACAGGGTGCTCTGTGAATCAGTTCCCTGCGGAATATTAGGCAAGTCGCTAAGACGCCTTAGTCTCTTCCGCTTATGTGAAGATTTCTCGGGAGAAGACTGCGATAGAGGAGAAGTCTTCCTCGACGTCGGATCAGGAGAAGCATTAAGGGAGGCAGCCTGAACCGGTGCATCAGTGTCCTCTTCCCTTTGTTCCGATTCATTAGATGCATTGTCCCCCCTGAAATCCTCCATCCCTGCTGGCCTTTTTTTTCTGGGTATACCAGGATCTGATCTCCCGCAGACTGGTATGGTGTATGTTGAAATTCTGAGGAGCAGAGTTAGCATCCACAAACCACTTACAGAAGTAGAAACTCATACTCGAGTTCGAGGTCTCGAGCGGAAGATCAAATTTGGCTTGAGTTCCACCTGCGACGAAGTGAAACCAAGCTCGAGCTCCCTCAAGAACATTCCCAACAAAGCTTAATTCTCTATTGGGATTACCAACGTAAAACTGATCATACCCAAACTGTCGGGCAAAGCGACTCGGATAGTAAGGTTCTATATAGCAAAGGTTCCCCAAATGAAGGACCAGATGTCCTGGGCGGATATTCATCAACCACCATAAGCACCTCAGAGATAGGGTAGTGAATTTATCAGCACCAGTAGTATATGTGAATTCTTCCCCGTACCCAGCATTCGGGAAGTATGGAAAATATCTAAACAACTCAAAAATTGATAAATAACGAAGGGTTTTGCGGATCGCGACCATGTAGCCTCCTTTCCATTGCGACCTCTCATAGTGCTGCACTTTGGGAGCACTTAAGTCAATTTGCGAGTCTGCAGGACTCATCAAACTAGGGCAATGTAGAACCAGCCAAGCCATCAAATAAGTATAAGGGAGTTCTATACGCGGATTAGGAGTCTTGATGACAGGGTCTCCTTTCTTCCTCTTCTCCTTCTTCATATTGCAGAATTTATCAGATATTCTTCTCAATCCGCTTTGGATACTGCATACCATAGCGGGTAACAAACTGAATCGCCTACCCAATGCTTGTAGAACGGCTGGGTATATGGCCCAATGGGTATGTTTTCCTGCGAAGGAATAACACACTTTTTCAGCCAAACCAGCAAATAACCCGCCAAGAAGGCAGGGTTAGATAAGAGTTGAAGGGCCTGATAATGAAAACTCTTAAAGGACGTCCCAGCTTTGAAAATGTCCTCGTTAGTTTCGGCAATATAAGCATCTGTCCCGAATCTTACAATTCTTCTCTCAATCTCCTTTTAAGAAACTGGAGGAAGGCGAATGAAGTTCGGATTACTTCTAAAAAAATTAGGCAGAAGATATTGCAACCACTTCTTTGGCTTCAAACTACGGGTGCCCAATGTGTAGGTGCAGATATGATAATGGCAGAGCAATTCCTAGTAAGTATCATAAGCCGGTCCTGAGTCTTCAGCAGATGGAGTTCTTCTCCCGTAGGGACGTACTCTTTATACGAGACGTCTCCCATAGGCAAGCCCGAGATCTCATGCATCTCGTGGAGGGAGAAACCCAACTCGCCTCGAGGGCAAAAGATTGTACAAGTATCAGGATTATATAATTTCAATAAAGTAAAGAAATGGAATCTGCTGGCGGGAATGCCTTACTGAACAGCCCTGATGGCGCGATACAGCCCCACATGATGAAGCTGATCTCTAAATGATCGCAGAAAGAAGTCAGTCAAGACCGCCCACTCTCCTTTCGAAGAACAGTGAACCCATCCAGGGGGACGAAAGTCCTGAACAAGAAACTCTCCTTGTGCATTGGTAAAAAGGTGCAGGAAAGTCTGTGCGATTATAGGAACCTCGCCTCTGGGGAGATCATGTTTAAGCAATCCCGGCAGCAACCCACGAAAGCTCTTCCCAGTACCATGAGGAAAAGCACCTTGAGCGTTGAAGCCCCCCAGCAAGATACCGTCTTGTGGCCTGTTTATGTGCCAATCCATTTGCCTAGGCACAGAAAGGGATTGAAAGAATAAGAATGGATAAGATCTCTCCATATTGGGGAGAAACAAGTGGCGACCTTCAACTTGGCGAAACCACTTGTAATCGCCATCTTCCAAAGCACCGTCGGGCATTGAAATATGGCCCCAAACAAAAAGACAGGTTTGAGCAACGGAAACCGATTATCTCCTTCGAAAGATACATTGGTCATCAGCTCTCGCAATATTGAGTGAGAAGGGTGGAGAATTTTGTCTTCTCTCTTTTGGTTATCTGAGGCTGTACAATGGGGAAAGACATGACCAAATCTGAACTCTTTCTTCCCATCATAGCCGTCAGAATATCTGAAATAATGATCCTTTATCCAAGGATTTGAGGCATAATCAACTGCAAATGACATTCAGATTCAAGATAAAAAAAATGAGAAAGGGACTGCCTTTAAATTTTTTTTACCTCCAATCAAGGGTTCCTGCCGAACCACTATCGGACTAGATGCTGCTTGAGGATCTTGACGACTACTGGCAGCGGCATCGGAAGAAGAAGCTTTCTTCGGTATCTTTTGCAGAGGGAGAAAATCCTTCGCATAGAGAATCAGAAGTTATAGGAGATTGAAGACGAGAAGTCTGAGGAGTCCAAACGAAGAACTCAGATTTCAAATTTCTTGAGATAAGGGCAACCTCTCTCGTAAAGTGGATGTTATATAGCGGATGATTTGACGGCCGAGATCTCTGGACAGACTTGATATCCGGCTTGAATCTCATGAATACCTTTTCACTTAATGCGGCTCAGAGAACGTCTCAATTCTGACGCCGTAGAAAAAACAACCGCCTGCCAGCCTTCCAAAAACAGTTTGCGATCCTAATACAGAGCCGCTTTCTTCTCAAAAAGCGAAGGCTCGCGGCCTTAATGCAGAGTCGCGCCCCTTCCAAAAACAGTTTGTGACCCTAATACAGAGCCGCTTTCTTCTCAAAAAGCGAAGGCTCGCGACCTTAATGCAGAGTCGCGCCCCTTCCAAAGACAATTTGCGACCCTAATACATAGTCGTTTTCTATTAAAAAATGAAGGCTCGCGCTCCTAATACAGAGACGTGTTCCTTCCGAAGCGAGAGTTTGCGACCCTAATACAGAGTCGTTTTTTACTAAAAAATGAAGGTTCGCACCCCTAATACAGAGACGTGTTCCTTCCGAAACAAGAGTTCGCGACCCTAATACAGAGTCGTCTTCCACTCAAAGATGAAGAGTCGCGCCCCTAATACAGAGACGTGTCCTTTCAAAAGCAAGAAGCAGTAGTGGCGCTAATACAGAGTCATAGACTTCAAGCAAACACAATGGAGGTTCTAATACAGAATATTATATCCAAAGTATTCTGAAACTCATCAAAGAATCATAAGAGCTTTGGAAACTTTGGAGGGGGTTTTGTCGGCGAAAAATTCTGGAAAAGTAAAGCAGATCCACGATTTAGAGACAGAAGCCCGCAACTCATCGGATCCGCGAATCTAAGAAACTGAGGTCCGCGAATCTAAGAAACTGAGGTTCGCGATCTAGACGACAGAATAGGTTCGCGAATCTAAAGCTGAGATTTGTGACACTACTCATAGCTTTCGGGTAGGGGTTTAATACAAAGTCACCCGACCCGAACAGAAGAATTGCCACCTCGGATCGTGGGAATAACTGCCAAACGGATGCAGCGGCATTACTTCGATCATGAGAACAACCGCCTAACGAATATGGCAGCACTTCTCGAGTAGTGGGAGCTAACGGTCGAGTAAAATATGACGGGACGTTACTCTAAGCCCCCTATAAAAGGTGGGAGAGCGAAAGACGATAGAGACGCTACAGAGACACTCTACACTCTATGGACACACTTTTTAGACGAACGTCTTCTCCCAGAAATTACCCCTTGTGATCAAGAATAAAGAGCCCTTTTTTTTTTCCTTTAGCCAACTGAGAGAGATTGTACAGAGTGTCAACGGAGAGTAGGATCGTCTTCCATAGTTACCTAGAAACCCATCCTTAAACAAAGAGGAAGTTCATCTTCCTCATTTTCTGTAAACGGAAAACCGTTAGATTATAATCCTTTATTGAAAGATGGTCAGTAAAGAGAAACTCAATTTTTTTTTTATGGCGAACAAATATCAAAATTTAAAGATTTGAAAGACCAATATCAAAATATTGAAGATGTAAAGGATCGATATGCAAAATCCGTAATTTTTTTAGAAGGTGGGTTCACTAAGCACTGTAGTGTGCTCAAATAGCATTTCCCTAAATCCAAGAATACAAAATAAAGCGCCCTAAGGCGGCGACAGGCGTCCGGCTACGGAGGACCCCTCTCTCTCCCTCTCTCAAATTTAGAGAGAGAAAGTGACCAGACGCGGAAACAACAAGGACAAATCTTTGGTCAGAAATTTCTTTATTTTCTTTGTTTAGTTTTTTTCCTTTATACACTAAATAAAAGTTTTGAATTTGCATCCAATTTGATTACTTTTCGACAGGATCAGAGCATTATTAGAGGCTGCAGTCATGAATTTCTTTTTCCTTCCATCTTCCACCCCTGCTGCAACATCCTCACCTGCGCGTACGGACGAGCCCCTCCTGGCTGGCAGCTCCAAAAGGAAAAGAGACAAAAGATTCCCTCCCTCCCCCCCTCTCTCTCTCTACTTTCTCTCTAGACTCTGTACCCAGATCTGTACACAATCCCTTCTCTCTCTCTCTCTCTCTCAATGAGATCCAACTCTTGCTCACTCAGAGCTTCTGCTACTGCTGCTTAGGTTCACTAGCTCTCCGGTTCTACACCAATGGGCTGCGCCGGCTCGAAGATCGACGATCTCGAGGCGGTGGCGCTCTGCCGCGAGCGCTCCAGGCTGCTGGCCGAGGCCATCGCCTGCCGGTACGCTCTCGCCGACGCCCACGCTGCGTACTCGAGATCCCTGCACTCCGTCGGCGAATCGCTGCATCGGTTTCTTGAAGGGATCCAGAACCTGCCTGCTCCGCCCAGCCCTCGTCTGACGCTGCCGGCGCAGCGGAAGGGCGAGGGTTTCCAGCCGCCGGCGGTTTTGGCGGTGGACGACGACGCGCATTCGGGTTCGGGATCCCACATCCACTTCCACTCGGATTCCGAGGAAGATGAGTTTCCGTTGCATTCGGATGGAGATTCGCCGATCCATCACCATCTCCATGAGGAATCTTCCCCGCCGGGGCCCACCACAATGAGCTATGCCAAGAATCAGCCACCGAATCCTTCGGTCTCGTACGAGCAGCGGCCAATGAGCCCTGAGGTAGTCCACTTCGGCGGCGGAGAAGCCTCGTCTTCGTTGTGGTCAGCTTATCGTCCTTACTACGGCTATTCGTATCCTCAGCAAAATCCTGGCTCTTACCCTTATCCGAATGATGGCTACTCTTCGAACTACGGTGGGTATGGTGAAATGGGTGGGTATTATGGGTCTTCTTCGCCTCCGGCGGGAATTGCGCCGGCAGGAGTGGGTTTGGGGCCAGGTTCCCCGACTTCAAAGGCGGCTCCACCACCTCCGTCACCACCGAGGGTCTCCACTTGGGATTTTCTAAATCCGTTTGAGAATTACGAGAGTTATTTCGCCCCATATTCATCGAGCCGGAGCTCGAAAGATGTGAGGGAAGAAGAGGGCATTCCTGATTTGGAGGATGAGGAGAGTGAGGTCGTGAAGGAAGCTTATGGCGATAGGAAGAAGGTTGTGAGTTCGGCTGGGTCGAGCCCGGGTTCAAGCAAAGGGGATAAGATTAGCGAGGCAGGAGCGGAACTGCCACCAAAGATGAAGAAAAGGTCGGTGGATACTGGTACTAGTGAAGCGAATGTGGCTAGCATGGTGGCGGACAAGAATGTGGTACCCGACGTGGTGGAGGAGCCCGAGGAGCAGAAGAATGGGGCTGCTTTCCCTTTGAAGAGGTACAATGATTTGCTGGAAGTTGTGCAGGAGATCAAGTCGCAGTTTGATAGAGCGTCTGAATCAGGGTTTGAGCTCTCAAAGATGCTTGAAGTGGGGAAACGACCTTACTACCCAAGGAATTCTGTGTATAAAGGTGAAACGAACTTGTTTTTATTCAATGCGTTTTTTTGAATTTGTTGT
Organism: Dracaena cambodiana; assembly: GCA_036321105.1. NCBI lineage: Eukaryota > Viridiplantae > Streptophyta > Magnoliopsida > Asparagales > Asparagaceae > Dracaena > Dracaena cambodiana. The sequence goes on from JAYEPQ010000007.1 coordinate 37,684,746, forward strand.
TGTTTTGGTATAGCAGCTTGTGAAATTTGCCGGTTTGGTTTGTAAGCAGTGTCTTTGAGGATGATATGTGGAGCAAGCCCTCTCTCTTCATCAAAAGATGAGTTTTTGGTTTATGAAGATGGTAAATCCATGGGTTCTGGTAATCTCTCATCGACATTACAGAAGTTGTACATATGGGAGAAGAAGCTTTATGATGAAGTCAGGGTACGTCCTATGCTTCCAATTGGAAATTTCATCTTTGCTATTTTTTTTTTCAATATATTGTTTGAGCTGGTTATTTTATTTTTTCTTTTTTCTTTTTTGCAGATTAGTCATGATAATCTTTAATTTAGTTGTCTGTTCATTTTAGTTGTGAAACATGTGGGTTCAGTTTCTTTTCTTTCGTCATGCAATGTAGTAACGGTTAGCGGGGGGTGATAAAAAGAATGCAGAATTGTGTACTGGGGATCCGATTCATAACTGCGAAATGACTGGAAATTGCAATATAGTGGACAGAGATGATAATAGTTTCATTTATGATATAGATGCCTTGTCAATGATATAAGTGAATACCTAGTATGGCTTCAAAAGATTGCTTTGATTTCTTGACCTGATATTTGTTGTTGGTTTTGGGCAAATATAAATTTTTAGCTTTCAACTTAAATTAGAATTTTGTTCATACCAAAATTTTAAATATCAGCGATAATGATACATATTGCCAAAGCATATCCCATTTTCTGATATTATTATAATATTGGTACCGATGTTTCTGATATTTGTCAATATGCTGCGTGTTGTATTGCCAGTTCTAATGCCGTGAGCCATCCTCCATATTGATACTGGTTCTGAGACTAGACCTCGATTCATATGTTATATTTGATTATTGACAATCTTTTTGATGAGTCTTTTCTAGTTTGTTGGACTCTCCTCTTTCATTAGTCATTGTAACATTTCCTTCTTTATCGATTATTATAGACTGTCTTGTTAACTTATACCTAATCATATTTAGCATATTATTTTTCTTTCAGCAGTTTTTGTTCTTGTAGGCATTTTCTAATTCATATTCCTTTAACAACTGAAACACATGCATCCAAAAGTTTAACTAGTCTCTTTCTGGCTGTCATTCATGGTTAAATTTGTTTTCAGTTGTTACGTTGAGTTTCTGAACTGCTATATACTATTCATGCCTATCATTGTTTATCTCTTGTTTTCATGATCTACTAGCTCCTCAGGTTCCTTTCTACAATGTTGCAGGCAGAGGAGAAGATGCAGGTGCTCCATGATAGGAAATGCAGTGAGATGAAACGCCTTGATGAAAGAGGTGCAGAGGCCCACAAGCTTGATTCTACTCTAGCGACAGTAAGAAAGTTATCAACTAAGATAAGGATAGCGATTCAAGTTGTTGACTCCATATCGAATATGATCAGCAGGCTGAGGGATGATGAATTATGGCCACAGATTAGTGAACTAATCCAAGGGTAATGATGCTTTGCTATTCTTTTCCTTGAAGATCATGGTGACATACATAGACATCAGAAATAACTAATATTTATATTTCACGTGTATATTACATACTAACATGAATCACTTATGTGTGCATACTACATAGATTGATCTTGCACTGATCATACTTACTGACTGCTAGTTTCTCTAGTATGATGATTACAACCATTTTCAAGTTTACTGATGCTTGTTAAAATACTGAAATTATCAAAATTATGCCCCAGATGCTCATGTTCATGGTCACGAAATATCACCTCTGGTAAGGATGATTGCTCTGAATTTTTACACTGCCCTTGATTTGTCTTTTATATTTTGTTGATGCTTATTTCCTGAACGTGTTTCGAGTCTTTCTGATAACTATCTGGCTGAAACTATGAAGATGCAGCCTTTGATTGTGACTCCTCAAATTTGCATAAAACTCTTAGGTTTAGCCATCGGCTGCTAATATTTTTTGCAAGATAACAATATTAACCACTTCATTTTTGATAACCTCCAACAAGAAGTATTTAGATTTTGGTTTGCTGCACTCCTCATGTGAAAATATATATCTTTGATCAAGCTGCACAAGACACAGCATGCATGTGCATTGTACATGTGTTGATTTACGCATTCTAGATATGAAATGACCCACCATGTGGATCATGCTAGCCAGATTATGGATCACAAGGGCTTTTTCTTGATTTCTGATTACACGAAATATAACTGCTACAAAAAAATTGGTGTTTTAGTTACCACTTTTAGGAGTATATTTATTAAGCAGAAGCCAGAAACTGCAGTTTAGGGAACCCAAAATTGAATTTCTTTCAAATTGGTAGGCCAATGGGCTATAGGACTAGAAACGGTCTGGCCTAAACTGGACTCGTGTAAGTTGTGTGTCCTTCCTATTAAATTTTGAGCCCAAATCTTCTTCCATGATAATATGTATCTTGGTCATAGCATGGCCATACTAAATACTTAACTGTTGCAATTTTTGTTGCCCACAAGTCCTGCATAATGAATTGAATCTTTACACGGACTAATACATTCGAGAGCGTTCTCAGGTGGTATTAAGTGGGTAGGACAAAGCAACAAATACTGGGAATTTCAGAATTTATGCTTTAAATATTTTTTTTTTTTTTTTTGTGGGGGGGGGGGGGGGGGGTCGGTACCCTAACATTTGTAGTTACTCAACTACTTCAGTGCTCAGTGTATAAGGTATAAGTGAGATGCTTCATTCACATACTGCATTAGTTAAGAAAATAGATGGGCAATACACCAGATGGCAGATACCGTATAAATCTGGTATATCTTGGATTATGTGTTGGTCATATGATTCTTACGGGATGCAATAAGATGAAAAAGTATCTACAGTTGGATTTATTGGTTGTTTTACAAAAATTGGAGTCTCTTTATTTGGGCCAAACTCTTATTATTTTGAAATTTATGTTACTGGATCTATCTTTTCACAGGAACTTTGGGTTTTGGATAATATATGTTTTAAACAAATTCATTTAGTTTTGGTTTTAACTTTAAATTCATTCTGGGGTTCAATTAGTTATGTGACAGTCATATGTGTTAGCAAAAATATAGGAATAATACCAATGTAACAACCAGCGGAATCAAATAGTTAACCGAAGAGAAAAATAGCAGAGACAGAGAACACGCAAATTTAACGTGGTTCGGCAATTTGCCTACGTCCACGGGAATACGATCGAAAGTTTTCACTATATCAAAAGAGATTACAAGTCTCTTTTTATAGTTCTCAACCATAAGAGAAATTACGATAAAATCACACAAGAATTTAAATCAAATTCTAACCTCTTGTTACAGTGATTTCTCTCTCACCCTTTGCTTCCTTCGGCTGCAACAACAACCAAAGCAACAACAGCTGGCTCTTTCTCTATGTTCGGCCGAAACAAAACAGCAACCACCAGAAGCCGCCCCTTTCTTTTCCTTTGCTTCGGCCAAAGAAAAAACTTAGCAGCCGTCCCTGTAACTTTCTTCCCTTTTGGCCAAATACAATAGCAGTAGCCCCTTTTAAATTGTTTTTCTCTGCTTTCGGCCAACAATTGGCAACAACACAAGAGCCGCCTGCACCCAGGAAAAATAATTCGCAGCAGCCACCTAATTTTTCTTTTTTTTTTCTTTTCGGCCAATCCAAACCCTAGCACACACCCCCATATATATATATATATATATCATAACACGTTTGGGCCGGTTTTGGACCCGTTTGGACAGACCGAATCCGTTGCGGCAATATGGCTCCATTAGCAACAATCTCCCACGTGGAGACCTATTGCAAAAAATTGTAATCTCTATACATGATAATCCTAGCGTCCAAAACTTTTACCTCGATCGTTTAAAGTCCCAATTTCAGCATTCAACACAAATGCACTAAAGTTGAGCAATAGCTCAACTTTTTCCCATCAACTGGCTTTGTCAACATATCTGCAGGATTTTTGCTGCTCTCAATCTTCTCCAACTTCAATTGACCATCTTCCAATAAGGATCCAATGAAGTGATATTTCAAGTGAATATATTTAGTCCGTGAATAATATGCCGAGTTCTTAGCAAGATGAATTGCACTCAGACTGTCACTGAACAAGCTGCAATCTACTTTATTAAAATCCAACTCACTCATCAATCGCTACAACCAAATAAACTCTTTACTTGTTTCTGCAGCTGCCACATGCTCAGTTTCTGTTGAAGATAAAGTAACAATTAATTGTAATCTTGAAATTCAGCTTACCGCTGTCCTCCCTACAGTAAAAATATAATCTGTGGTGCTTCTGCCATTATCTCTATCACCTGCATGGTTCGAATCCACAAAACCTTGCACATCAATGTTTTCACCCCCAAAACATAGACAATATTTTGAAGTACCTTTCAAATAACTGAAAATATACTTCACTGCTTGCCAATGTTTTTTCTCAGGATTCTTCATGAATCTACTCACTATTCCCACTGCTTGTGCAAAATCTGGTTTTTTTACTTAGTATTGCATACATGAGACTCTCAACGGCCGATGAATAAGGCACATTCTCCATGTGTCTCATCTCTTCATCTGTCTTAACACGTTACTCTTTTGACAGTTTAAATTGACCACTAAGAGCTGTAGTTATCGATTTTGCATTTTCCATATTGAATCTCTCTAACATCTTCTTGATGTACCCCTTCTGAGATAACCACAATTTCTAATTTTTCTTATCTCAGGTAATTTGCATTCTAAGAAGTTGTTTCGCCTCACCCATGTCCTTCATAGAGAATCTCCCTGCCAACTTTCTCTTCAGATCATTGATTTTCTTCATGCATGTACCTGTCACAAGCATATTGATGGAGATCGGGATTTAATTTGGAAATAGATTTGATTTGATTTGATTAGGATTTGGATTTTATTAGGATATTTGATTTGATTAGGAGTTTAGATTTTATTAGGATTTTGTTTGTTAGGGTTTTCCTATATATAGGGGTTGTATGAAATATTAAGGAGATGAATAATATTTTGAGAAAAATTCTTAAGAAATCTCGGACGTGGAATTCGCTAAATCAAAATCTTTTCTTGTGGATTCGTAGAGAGTGGGCGTGGTTCTGGGTGGATTCCCAAATCCCATAAGTTTTTTCCCCACTCTATCTTTTCTTCCCCAATCTCTCTAAAAAAATCCTAATTTTCAAAATCCTAACCCTAATTTCGCCTCCGTCCTGTGTCAAATTTGGTATCAGAGCCTAAATTCTCTTCTCGATCACCCTCTTCGTCTTCCACATCTCCATCTTTTTTCTTTTTTTATTTTATTTCAGTTTTTATTTTATTTTTGAAAAAAAAAACTCAGATCAGATAAAAAAAAAGAAGCAAAGCCCTCATCCTCTTCCCCTCAACTCCACTTTCTTCATCCTCCCGACTCTCATCCTCTCTCTCTCTCTCTCTCTCGAGAGAACAGCAACGCCACCAGCCACAAACATCTACAAACATCCACAGCAGCCACCGTCCTCTCCCTCAACTCCCCTACCCACAAAACACCAGCAGCACCTCAACATCACCTTCACCTCTTCTCCTCTCCTCTTCCACTTGACCCAACCATCCTCCAAACCCAGCAAGCCCTCTCCCTCAACTTCCCTGCCCACTAATTTTTCCCCCGATCCAACCCAGCTCCCCAAGCTCCTCTCCTTCGAGTCCTTCTCCCTCATCCAAGCCCCGCCTTATTCTGGGGCTCCACCGCCGCCACAACGCTCTCCTCACGAGCTAGATCGAAGACGAGAAATTCCGAGGGCCCGATCTTGAGCTCAGCAGACAGCAGCAGCGGCCCCCCAAGCTCCTCCCCTTCTTCTGCCACCTCGGCGTCTCCGCCGCCCTCGTCTCCATCGCCACCATCCACCTGAAGCTCCTCTTCAGCGACCCCTTCATCTCTCCCTCGAGAGCGAGGGCCTAGCATCCAGCGATTCCAACCACCAGCGTCTCCTTCCTCCCCGTCCACCTTCCTGTTGCTATTCACCCTCGTCGCTCCGCAGCCACTTGTAGATCGATAGAAAGGAGAAGAGAGCTATTGGGTTTTGGGTTTGTTTGTTATTGGGTTGATTTGATTCTGATTTGGATCCACTTATTCAGACCCACATCCAAAAGAATAGAAGGTTGGATTTATTTTGGGTCCAACCCGCAAGCCTCAGATCCGACCCGCAGTTCCAGATCCATTCCACTTTTGGGTTAGTTCAGTACAGTAGCGCAGATCCGTTAAGGAGAATAGTAGTGATTTGGAGCCCGTTCGGAGTCCAATTCGAGTCAGATTCGAGACATTGTTTTCCTGGATTTGTTTCCAACAATTGTGGCAGGATTTCAGGGCTCTTCAGCAGGCGAGCCAACTTCGGCAAACTCCAAGGGACCACTACAAGTGTACGAACTTCTTCGGTATTTGGGTAATCTCTAAACTAATCCATTTTTTTCAGTAAACTTTTGCAATTATTTTGTGAAATTCTGCGTAAGATTGTTAGTTAGAATTACTAATAATTATTTGCCAACTCATTTCTTGCTGTATACTCACATTTTAGGATCCATTTCCTTGCATTTTAGAAATTAAACCTTAGAAAATTTTATTTGATCATATAGTGCACGCATATAGAATTTGACTGAGTCTAGGAAATTGCATTGTATTCGCTTGTTTGATTGTACGCTTCTTCGTAACAGTAAAATGACCACCTCAAGTTCTAGTAATGTGGATGAAAAGTTAGAAATCATGATGAAACAATTAAAAACTATCACTGAACAAATGGAACAGTTTAAAATTGTTAATAAACGACTAGATGCACTAGAACAACAAATGGAAGAACAAAATAATCAAATTTATAAGAATGAATATAACGAAAGAATTACGATAAAGGACCAAAAGGTCGAAATGAAAGGAATAGAGATGAGAGTGTTCCTAGAACTAGACGTGTTGAAAATGACATCACACGTAAGATAAAAATAGAAGCTCCTACATTCGACGGCACTCACGACCCTAAAGTTTTTAGTGACTGGCTCGCGACATGGATTACTATTTCGATTGGTATGACATGCCTGAAGAGCGCAAAATACGATTTGCTCGGATGCGATTGACAGGGCCCGCTAGGATATATTGGACATCGGTAGAAAGAGAATGTGACAGATATCTGGATGCGATAGAGATTTGGAATGACATGAAAGCTAGACTTAAAGAGAAGTATCTTCCAATCACATTTAGGAGTCACCTATTAGATAGGTTGCACAGTTTTCGCCAGGGAAGCATGACGGTCTAAGAGTACATGACTAAATTTGATGAATTGACACTTCGGTGTGATTTGCGAGAGGACCGACACCAGACGATATCTAGATTTCGTTCTGGACTACGCGCAGACATACAACGAGCTATGCATATCCATTCTCGGAATATAAGTTTCTTTGCTCAAGCTTGTCAATTAGCAGAAAATATAGAACACTCTCTCAAATTTTCTATTGACCGTAGGTTTACTCCTAAAGCTGGGGAGCAGTCCAGACGCCCTTCTGAAGATAACAAGAGACCTAACACCCAACTCAACAAAGACTTTAAAGGTAAAGCCGTAATGGGTGAGTCATCTAAACAGGGCACGAAAGGCGTAGAGTGTTTTAGGTATCACGAGTATGGACACAAAGTTTCACAGTGTCCCACTAGAGCTTTACTCGTAGAAGGAGAATATAATGGTGATGATGATGATCTTGAGGAAATATATGAACCAATAGGAAACGCTAGTGAGTCAGACGAGGAAATAGTCATTTCAAATGTGCGCTTAGGCATCGTTAGGTGTCTTTACACTAAAACGAAAAATGAAAATTGGCGTAGATTTAGCATTTTCACCACATACATCACATACGGAGGAAAGAGTTATCGCATAATGATTGACGGGGGTAGTTGTGTAAATATAATCTCAAGAACAGCTGTTGAGAAAATGGGCCTCAAAGATGAACCCCATCCACAACCATACAATGTAACATGGATAGATAAAACTGCTCAATCTATTACCCAGCGTTGTCTCGTGCCTATCCAGATGTCAAGCTATCAGGACCAGTTTTGGTGTGATGTGTTAGATATGATCGCCGCACATATCTTACTTGGTAGGTCATGGTTATATGACTTAGATGTGATGAGTTTCGGCAAGTCAAACACATATACATTCAAATTTAATGGAAAGAAAATTGTTTTGAAACCCGCGCCGCCTAAATCTAGTGATGAGAGCCCAAAGAGCGAAAATGTCACAGGCCAGGTACATAAAAAGTCTCTTCACTTGGTAAGTCGATCACAGTTCATCAAGGAGAGTTTAGAGGAGGGACTAGTGTATGCGGTAATTGTTTTAGGAGAGTCTTCTAGTCCACCTGTTATTTACCACCCGGAGATTCATCAGATTCTCACTGATTTTCGAGATATCATGCCCGATTAATTACCTGATGAACTTCCTCCCCTTCGGAATATTCAACATGCCATTGACTTCGTGCCAGGGTCTAGCTTGCCCAACTTACCTCATTATCAAATAAATCCTGTTGAGCACGCTGAGTTGAGAAGACAGGTCGATGAGTTATTGCGGAAAGGCTTTATTAGAGAGTTTGAGTCTTTGTGCCGTTCCCGCTCTACTCACACCTAAAAAGGATAGTAGCTGGAGGATGTGCGTTGACAGTCTGGCCATCAACAAAATTACTGTCAAGTATAGGTTTCCTATTCCTAAACTTGATGACTTATTAGATATGATGGCTGGCTCTCAAATCTTTTCGAAGATAGATTTTCGAAGCGGATATCATCAGATTTGTATCCGTGAAGGTGATGAATGGAAAACTGCCTTTAAAATTAAGGACGGATTGTATGAATGGTTAGTCATGCTTTTTGGTTTATCAAATGCACCCAGCACATTTATGAAAGTTATGATCCAAATATTGCGTCCTTTCTTAGGCAAGTTCGTTGTCTATTTTGATGACATTCTCGTCTTTAGCCAAACCCAAGAAGAATATCTTTCTCATTTGACACAGGTTTTAGAGACTCTCTGTAAGGAGAAACTGTTTGTCAATTTGAAGAAATGTGCGTTCTTAGCTTTCTCTGTTCACTTTCTTGGGTTTATCGTCTCTAAAGACGGAGTAGCAGCAGATCCTGACAAAGTTAAGGCCATAAGAGAATGGTCTACTCCTCGTACGATCCATGAGGTCAGGAGCTTCCATGCTCTGGCCATATTTTATAGGAGGTTTGTTAGGGGATTTAGTACCACCATGGTTTCGATCACTGATTGTCTTAAGAAAGGGGAGTTTCAATGGACTAAATCTGCTACTCATGCTTTCGAGGAGATTAAGGAGAAGTTAATTACTGCTCCGGTCCTTCATCTTCCAGATTTCGCGAAGGTTTTTAAGGTAATATGTGACGCATCAGGCGTAGGTATAGGTGGTATTTTGAGCCAAGAAAATCATCCTATTGCCTTTTTTAGCGAAAAATTGAATGAGACGAAACATCGCTACGATGTTATGATAGAGAGTTTTATGCAGTAGTGCAATGTTTGCGTCATTGACGTCACTATTTGCTACCAAAAGAGTTCGTTCTATATTCAGACCATCAAGCTCTATGCTATATCAATTCCCTAAAGAGAGTAGGATATCGACACATCAAGTGGCTTGAGTTTATTCAGGAGTACAATTTTGTACTCAAACACTGTGCCGGACTGAAAATAAAGCCGCTGATGCATTAAATAGGAAACTTTGCACTTTACAGACGATGAGTGCAAAAGTTATCAGATTTGAGCAATCATTCAAGACTATCCTACTTGCCGGGACTTTGGTGACATCTATTCATTTTTGACACGGGATCCTTCTACTATAGTAGATGCCTTCATCATTGTTGATGGTTTTTTATTTCGAGATACCCGTCTATGTATTCCCAATACCTCGTTGTGCGATCATCTGATATGGGAAATGCATGCGGGAGGGATCGCTGGTCATTTCGGTTGAGATAAAACTATCATTCTTGTAGAGGACCGATTTTATTGGCCAAGTATTAAACGTGATGCGAGTTTGCCAGATAGTTAAGGGTAGGAAGCAGAATACAGGACTCTACACACTTTTACCCATACCCTTTGCACCTTGGGAGCATCTTAGTATAGATTTCATTTTAGGACTCCCTCGCACACTAAGAAAACATGATGCAATATTAGTCGTGGTGGATAGATTTTCCAAAATGACACATTTTATCTCTTGCCATAAGACTTCGGATGCCTCACATGTTGCACACTTATTCTGTAAAGAGCTAGTTCGTTTGCATGGCTTTTCTAAGTCAATTGTTTCTGACAGAAATGTTCGGTTCACAAGTCATTTTTGGCGAACTCTCTGGAAGAAAATGGGTACCTCGCTTAAGTTCTCACTGCTTATCATCCGCAGACAGATGGTCAGACAGAAGTTGTCAATCGTAATTTAGGTGACTTGCTTCGATGCTTAGTGGGCGATCATTTAACCACGTGGGATCTTGTTTTACCTATAGCGGAGTTTGCATATAATAGTTCAGTCAATAGGTATACTGGGATGAGTCCATTGAGATAGTTACATGTTATAAAGCTAGAAAATCTATAACCTTCTTCCCCTCCCCATAGGTGATAGGCCTAGTGCTTCAGCAGAGTCTTTTGCACAGCATTTGCATGATTTGCATGATTATATTCGTCGGCAAATAGTAATTAGTAATAATAACTACAAGTCTGCAGCAGACTCGCACAAAAGATTGCAGGAATTTGCAGTTGATGATGAGGTGATGGTTAGAGTGCGTCTGGAAAGGTTCCCTCCAGAAACCTTAAAAAAGTTTCATGCTCGACGTATGTGTCTTTACCGAGTTCTAAAGAGGATTGGTTCTAATGCTTATGAGCTTGCGATTCCCCACAATCTCGGGATCAATCCAGTTTTCAACGTCGAAGACCTGACTCCATACCGTGCTCCATTTGATTATCCAGCAGTTATTCCAGATCTACCATCATCAGCTTCACCATGACATCGATATTTTCCCATTCGTACACCGCCTCCTCCTGCTCTACAGAACCATCATATAGATCAGATTGAAGACATATTGGATGATGAGATTGTTTCGACTGCTGATGGTGGATATCAGCGTTATTTGGTGTGATGGCGTGGACGTCTAGATTCAGATTGCACTTGGTTGCGCAACGAAGAAGTCCAGCAGCTCGACCCGGATTTGCTCGACAATTATCATTTTCGTCATTCACCGGAGGTTCATGTTTTGAAGCTGGGGAGAATTGATGGAGATCGGAATTTAATTTGGAAATAGATTTGATTTGATTAGGATTTGAATTTTATTAGGATATTTGATTTGATTAGGAGTTTAGATTTTATTAGGATTCTGTTTGTTAGGGTTTCCCTATATATAAGGGTTGTATGAAGTATTGAGGAGATGAATAATATTTTGAGAAAAATTCTTGAGAAATCTCTGGCGTGGAATTCGCTAAATCTAAATCTTTGCTTGTGGATTCGTGGAGAGTGGGCATGGGCCTGGGCCTGGGTGGATTCCCAAATCCCATAAGTTTTTTCCCCAATCTATCTTTTCTTCCCCAATCCCTCTTAAAAAACCTTAATTTTCAAAAGTGTAACCCTAATTTCGCTTCCGTCCTGCATCACATATCATCTACATTACAAAATAAGTATAATAAAATTATCATCCTTAAACTTTTATAGATATACACAATGATCTGAATTGCATCTGACAAAATCCAAATTCAATATAAACTTGTCGAACTTCAAGTACCATTGCCTCGGTGCCTGTTTCAACTCATACAAGTTCCTTTTCAGTCGACATACCCAATTCTCCTTTTCTTTAACTTCATATCCTCTGGCTGTTCCATATATATTTGCTCCTCCAAATCACTATGAAAGAAAGCAGTTTTCACATCAAACTGCTCTAAATACAATCCTTTCACAGTTACAATACTCAATATTGTTCTGATAGAAGTCATCTTGATAATAAGTGCAAATATTTTATTGAAATCAATACCTTTCCTCTGACCGTATCTCTTCACCACAAATCTAGCCTTGTATTTTTGTGTCCCTCCTGCCTCATGTTTCATCCTATATACCCTCTTATTATGCAATACTTTCATCTTTGCCGGTCACTAATTCCCATGTGTGATTCTCCTCCAAAAAAGATATCTCATCATGCATGGCTTGCTTCCAGTTAAGACGAAACTTATCCTGTATAACTCTTGGTAATTCTCTGGTTCAACTGCATCAGTATACAAAATATGATATAAAGGAAGAAAATTTTTGAGTTGGCTTCCTTATCCTAGTGCTCCTTTTCAAAGTGGGAACACTCTGATAAAGAACTGAAACTATCTACTTCAGTTAGTGACTCTCTCTCCTGTTCGGTCTCATATGAAGTTTGTGTATTCTCAGGTGTAATCATTTCTTCTCTTTTAGATATAGGTATTTCTGCATTTCTTTTATCCATGAGATTCATCCCATCCTGTGGCTCATCCAGCTCCAAGTGCTCTTTCTCAACTGTTTTCTCACTCTTGTTCTCTATTTGGTCTTTATATACAGCTCTCATTGAATACTACATCTCTACTACGAATTACCTTGTTATGCTCATAATCTCACAAGCGATAACCATATTTGTCGCTACCATATCCAATAAATGCACACTTCTGAAATATAGAATCAAGTTTCTTTCTCGTCTCATGATCCACGTGCGCATATGCTATACAACCAAATATCTTTAAGAATGAATAATTCACAGTCTTACAGATCACACCTCCTCTAGAATTCCTTCATTTAAAGTACTAGCTGGACTCCTGTTGATCAGATAGACTGTCGTATCTACAGCGGCTCCCCAAACTTGCAAAGGCAAATCTGCATATAGTTTCATACTTCGAGCTTGCTCCAAAATGGTTCTATTTATCCTCTCAGTCACGTCATTCTGCTGTGGTGTCCTCGATACAGTCTTTACTTTTTTGATTCCGTGGGTAAAATAATAGTCATCGAACTCCCTATTGCAAAATTCCCCATTATTGTCCGACAACCGACATTTCACTTCAAAACTGTTTCATTTTCAACAAGAGTTTTCCATACTTTGAAGATTTTGAAAACATTGGATTTCTGTTTAAGTGCAAACATCCATATTTTCCTGCTTGCATCATCTATGAAAGTAACGAAATAAGAATTACCTCTAAAAGACTTTGCCGTAAGAGACTTTGCCGAAGAAGGCCCTCATATATTTGTATGCACCAACTCCAATCTCTCGGTTTTCTTCTCCTTGCCATCTTTCATAAAACTAACTCTTTTCTGTTTCCCAAACACACAGTTTTCACAGAAATCAAAATTAGTATCTTTCATATATGTCAATATACCTCAAGTGACCGAACCTCTGATGCTATAAACTAGCCTTCTCATTTTTCACAGTGGCCAAACGAACAACGTGATCCACCGAGCTTGAGAGTAAATATAGTGTTTCCACTCTCTCACCCCTAACTACTACCAATACTCCTTTGTTGATTTTTCACTGTTTCCTCTCAAATGAAATGTGATAACCCTCGCCATCCAGCTTGCTAACAGATATTAAATTCTTCTTCAAATCTGGTATGTGCTTGACCTCTTGTAAACGCAGCTTTCCACCATTGTGTAACTTCAACTAAATTGTCCCCTTATCGACAATCTTGCATTCTTGCCCATTACCAACAGTCACATGCCCAAATTAACTTGGACATAATTATCAAATTATTATCTGCAAGCAGTGCAATGGAACGAAGCCCATGAATCCACAAATTACAGATTTGACCTTGATTCTATATAAGTAGACAAGCACAATTCATCTTACTCTTTCCTTGGATTCACCACATTCGCTCCCTCCCTGTATTTAGTTGGACAATCCTTCTTCATATGACCCTCTATTTTATATTTCCAACATACTAATTTTTTCTTGAACTTTTCCTTAGATTTTGATCTCACTTTGTTTTGACTCCCTGCTTAAATTTCTACCCCTTTCCTTCCTTCTTTCATTATCAACAGACATAGTAGTACTTGTAGAAACTGTGCTCTCACCCATACTCTTTTTTATCAATTCATCATTCATGATTGTACTCATAACATCATCAAATTTAAGAGCAGTGTTGGAAGTATTGCTAATGGCCATAACAATATTACTCCAACTATCCGGTAACGAAAACATAAACATCAAGGTTTTAATTTCATCAGCAAAGACAAACTTTAAGTATTCAAGTTGTGCTCATAATGTGTTAAATTCGTTCAAATGATTAACAAATGAACTATCAGAAGGCATTCTCAAGTTCAATAACTTTTTCATTAGAAACAGTCTATTTGAAGCAGACGACTTCTCATAAAATTTAGCCAACGCTGATATCAAATCTGAAGTGGTTTTCTCCTTGGAGACATTGAACACAATATGTTTTGTCAGGCATAATCGAATCTGTGCCAAAACCCTCATGTCTAACAATTCCTACTCCTCACCAGTCATTTTTTCTGCCTTTTATCCAAACAGTGGTTGATGTAAATTTTGCTGATATAAATAATATTCCATTTGCAACTTCCACCATTGGAAGTCTGTCCCATCAAAATTTTCAATCTTTCCCTTTTTATCTTCTGTCATAACTCCCACTCAAAATCAAAACCGAACTGAGTGAAATCTGACCTGAACCAGTGCTCTAATACCAATTGTTAGCAAAAAAATAGGAATAATTTCAATGCAACAACCAGTGGAATCAAATAGTTAACCGAAGAGAAAAAAATAGTAGAGATAGAGAACATGCAGATTTAACGTGGTTTGGCAATGTGCCTATATTTACGGGGACACGATCGAAACCTTCCACTATATCAAAAGAGATTACAAGTCTCTTTTTAGTTCTCAACCATAAGAGAAATTACGATGAAATCACACAAGAATTTAAATCAAATCCTAACCTCTTGTTACGGTGATTTCTCTCTCACCCTTTGCTTCCTTCGGCTGCAACAACAATCAAAGCAATAGCAGCCGGCTCTTTCTCTATGTTCGGCCGAAACAAAACAACAACCACCAGAGCCACCCCTTTCTTTTCCTTTGCTTCGGCCAAAGAAAAAACTTAGCAGCCGTCCCTGTATCTGTCTTCCCTTTTGGCCAAATACAATAGCAGCAGCCCCCTTTAAATTGATTTTCTCTGCTTTCGGCCAGCAATTGGCAGCAGCACAAAGAGCCGCCTGCACCCAGGAAAAATAATTCGTAGTAGCCACCTAATTTTTCCTTTTTTTCTTTTCGGCCAATCCAAACCCTAGCACACACCCCCATATATATATATATATATATATATATATATATATATATCATAATGGGTTTGGGCTGGTTTTGGACCCGTTTGGGTGGACCAAATCCGTTGCGGCAATAGGGCTACATTAGCAACAATATGCTCATCTTTTTTATGTAACCCTTCTGCTTGCAGAAGGATTTAACTTCGGTGAAGAGGGTTTAACTTCTTTGATGAAGAGGGTTTAACTTCTTTGAAGAGGGTTTAATCCCAAATTGGAAAGACCGAGAAAAGAAATGCTCTTTTCCATTTGCCTTCTCTACTATTTCAAAAATTCAGTACATCTTGAAAATTTTCCTCTTTATGGGAAAATAGAAAAGGCTGCCAAGGTTTCAATTAATGAACCCCCAGTTACAGAAGCACAATAGGGACTAGTGATATGGCTCATCTAACCTGCTTAATGAAGATGTACAATTGACTTGTGATATTTCAAATTTCCTTTTATATATTCTTTTAGTATTATGAATGATGACCCTTAAAATCATTTCCACTTTACCAAAACTTTGAAGTTGTTGTGAGAGTTTGGTTTGGAGATACTTTGTACTTAACACGTTATGCAAGCTGAGCGCCTTTTTAATGGGCCAAAACTTGGATTGTGCATAAGTTTATTTATTTATAAAATCTGCAATTTAGCATCTAGTTGAGTTTGAACCTGGATATTTCTGATGCCTTATCAGGAACACTTTATTCAATAACTTATATTGTTCAGTTTTTGTCTAACAAAATTATAGCGAGCTAATTTAGTAGTTAGCAGTAACAATTTAATACCCTCTTCCCGTTTCTTTATTTTATTTTTTTGAGAGGGCATTTATAGAGTTTTCTAATTTAGAACGATGGTTTAAAATATCGAAATTGGTATTGGTCTCGACTGATGGTTTATGGTACCGAAACTAGCAAATCTAAAGCATTTTATTGGTAACATTGGTATTATCGGATATATATAATGCGGTATATCGTATTATCGGTACCTCAATGTTTGCGATATATATTAGTAGCGGCCAATATTTTGGAGTTCGTACCAGACTCCTCTCCCGCTTGGGCCACAACTCAGAGTTTGATACCACTTTTAACACTGTCAGGGAGTACACAAATCCCTTCAAGTAGTAAGATGAGCCTTATTCATAGGATGGAACTAATTCAAACCAAAAGTTTAAGTCGGTAGGTATTATCCACAAGTTTTGATTTAAACCTCTAGTCCTTTTTATTCGCTTCCATGTGGGGCTATACTTGCATTAATTTCTAACAGGGTCTTCTTTTGCTCAAAGTTTCTTTGACTAGGAATCTGACAGTAACATTCACAAAACTTGGTTAGTGGTCAATTCTTTTATGGAACTTCATTAATACTGAGTCCATAGCAAGAACCATTTGATGAAATTGATTTGGAAAATTTTGATAACTAAAGACAATGACAACATTGATAATAATGCGTCCCAACTTCATGTTCTTAAAAGGATCTCTTCCCACTCCAACAAAATGATGAAGCTCTGTTAAATAGAGGACATGTCTTTACCTTTCAATCTCTCTCGAATGAGAGTTAGAGCAGTAGCTCATCTGAGCGTCACATGCTTAACCACATAGCTGTATTTATTTTTTATACCATGATTTCTCCCTTAAAAAACCAACTATGGTTATGTCTTGTTTTCAACTGCACATCTTCTTTGCTCATACCTTAAAAAACACATTTAAGAACTATGATATGGGGGACACACCTTTTAAATGGTTTTTCTTGAGTCAGACACATGTCAACATGACACAGATGTCTCATGCATATAGTTACTTGACACAGAATCTAGTACTAATGTCCAAATTTTGGTCAGTTGTCAATTCCCCTGTGGAACTTTACTAGTGCTGAGTCCATGGTCGGCACCATTTTGACGGAAAGTAGTATGGAATTTTTTGATATCCATGATAGTGACAACATATGATGATGAGTTCCAACTGTATTTTATAAAAGCTTCTCCTCCCCCGCCCATATAATTGATGAGGCTATCTTATATGGCATAAATACCCTAACCTCTCAATCTCCCTCAAATTCCTTCCTCGTTTCAAAGCTTTTTAGCTGGAGAGGGAGAACAATAGTCACTTCCCTAGGATGTTACATAGTTAACCACATAGGTTTATGTATTTACCTATGTCAAATTAATCATCCCTCAGAAAAGCTAGCTACGTTTTTTTTTATTTTTTATTTAATTTCTAAGTTAGCTTATGATTTTTTCCTCAAAAAAGCTAGTGATGACTTTTCCCTTAAAAAAGCTAGTGATGGTTAACTTTTGACATCAACAAGACATCTTAATTCATACCCAACGTGAGACTATTCAATTCGTAATTTTCAAGGCAAAATTCACAAAATGTATTTAAGGACTAGAATATGAGGGACTAATCTATTTAAGAAAATTTTATCTGATATCGTGCCGATATGACATGCATGTTTACGCAGATCTGATGCATGTTAGGAAAAACGTGTGCATCCAATAAAAGTACCAAATATGGGAAAGTTGGCATTCTTACTCTGCTACTATTGAGCATTAAAAGGCATAAGGGAGAGGAAAGCAGTTGCCTAATTGCTAGCTAATAGAATTTCTTATCCAAAAAAATGAATGTTAAAATCCATAAAGAAATAAAAGAACAAAGGTTAAAAAATAAAGGAAATCTTAAATTTTAGCTTACCAAGTTCAGGCTTCCTTAAATAGATTAATATGAGAAAGAGAACCAGACAAGGAAAATAAAAGAAAATAATAGAATGGTATAAAGGAAAACCCGGAAATTTATTACAAAGTTAGTCTTTGATTCAAATATAAGAAAAGGGTTTTTTTTTTCTTTTGGGGGGTTGGGGGTTAAAGGAGCCTTCTTTTTCCGATCTTTTTTCTTTTCATTATATTTCTTTCTCATTCTTTGTTGTAACTTATTTCAGTTTAATCCATTTTCTCATGTTCTTTTCCATATCCTTGTCTCTGTTGTCTCTGTTTGTATACGCACCTAACCTTCAGGATTTCTATCTCTTCCTCCTTACAAAGCAAGAGAACGACTTAACTTGTGCTAACTTCAAGAAATAATCAAACTATTCCTTTCCGCACTGTTAGTTTTAAACTAGTTAGAACAATGGCCATTACAAACTTGCACACCAGTCACTATATATATATATATATATATGCATGCGTGCGCGCACACACATACGAGTACACGGGAAATTCACCGGCGGCACCGTCGCTTAGATGGTCCAATACAATTATTACACGCGGCGCTACTCAAAGGACGGTTAAGGGAGTTCTTTTATTTATTAGCTTAAGTGGCGCCACGTGTAATAATTATATTGGGGCACCTAAGCGGCGGTGAAGGAACTCCCTTCACCGCCGGTGAATTTCCCGTTATATATATATATATATATATATATATATATATATATATATATATATATATGTATATATGGGTGTGTTCCAGTTTTTGAGTTTTGGAGCCTGTTGTGTCAGAGATCTCAATTCCGTGTCTTTATCCGTGTCTCATGTCTATTTCTAAAAACCATATAGAGAAGGGGAAAAAGTAACTAAAGGAACCACAAGAACAAAAATATAGGAATTTACTTCCTAAAACATAATAAGAGAAACAAATGGCATTATGTAGATACAATAAAGGACTTGTATTATGTTTATATTTAATGTTAAATAGTCTTTCAGAAAATTAATTACATATTTGTCACAGAAAATGGAGCTTTTCTTGAATTCTCTTGAAAGCTTCAATAACTAGATGTACATATTCTCTGCTTACTGCTCCATAGCCCGCCTCATCTATGTACTAAAAGACCAGTCGTATGGATCTGATTGTCATAGATGAGTGTTCGACTCATGGGATAGTATTACCAAAGTTGAGCATTGACTGTTATCAATCAACCTATACGGTGATCGAAATTGTAGCAGATCAGGGCGAGATATTCAATTGTTGATGTAGTCAATTATTTCAGCTTATGACCTATAAAATTCTCATTTTAGCTTATCCAATTATGAAACGATATAATGTCATTGATGATATTTGTATTAATTGTATATGCAAATAAAATTTAAATATACTAGGATTCTAAATGGGGAATGCTAGGTTCATGGCTGTTGGAAGGAGCTCACTGTCTGCTAGCATGTCATACATGGTGGTTGGTGACTTGTTAAGGTATGAATTAATAGCAGCCACAATAAAAGGTGAAGGATTTAGCATCTCAAAAATGTAGAACATTAACAAATTTTAATGTAAATCTGATATACTAATTGTCAGCTATCTAACAATGTAAGCTTAATGTGACCATAAAAAGAACATATTCCTGATACAAATAATCGAGCAACAATCCCACATAATATGTTATAATAAATGCAAAGAATACGTGGGAAATTAAATGAAAAAAATTTACTTATTATAATTTGTGTCTAAATACCATTTGAGGCATATGTCAAGCATCATATCTTGTGATATTATCCGATCAAATTCGACATATCTGATATTGTCAGGTCAAACGCGACGTGGCTGAAGACCAGAGGACACGAGTCAAACATGACGTGGCTGAAGACCAGAGGACACTAGTCAAACACGACGTGGCTGAAGACCAGAGGACATTATCAACAATCATCTTCACATCATTGAACCAAAGGCTCAAAAACGTGTTGGTCAAAATATAGACTTTGTAATTGTCTAAGAGAACATATTTGAGTGAGCGAGAATCTGATGTTGCTATGGCAGGATAGCAATTGACCCTCCGTGACAAGATGGAATGCAAGATTGAGGCTTATTAGATATATATGGAAGGTGGGACGTAGTTGTGTAATTTAATTGCTATAACATGACAGGTCCATCACTCACCAAGTTATATGCATGATAGTCGTCAGTTAACACTACCAGTGCAGAGAAAGACACCTGAGACCAAGTAATTAACTGTCACTAGAAGGCATTAATCCCATAATTCCGGTATTAAATGCAGGATGGAATCTGAAAACTCCATGACTACCACTTTGATTGAATCTTATACTCTTCAAAAGTGATGATTGCTCAACTTCTAAAGTGTAGATCTACCTATGTTTAGGAATTTATGGTGGTGTTCTTCATCTTTAAAGGAAGTTGATTGGGGGGTGATAAAATTCTTTCAATAGATAAATCTTACCCTCTTCAATATAACAAGTTCTTTCAATAGATAAATCCTAGGTCTTCTAGTTAAAGCATAAGCATTCTGTACATGTGTATGCTTAGCCTGTTAAGAGGGCAAGGACACAATCACACAGAGACGACATGATCTTTCATGAAACACGAATACCATAATTCTGAAATCATACATAAGAAATGGTAATTTCATGTTAAGTATTATGCTTGATATGTATCTAACAGTGTAAGAATCCATATCTGAAGAGGATGTATGAGTTGCTTTACCATTAAAAGGAGACCGAAGACGAAGTAAATGATCAAAATCGGCCAGAGAGAAATCTGAACTATCTGAGAGGATGAGACTGAAGTAGTAGCAGAGGCTGAATTAGAATTAGAAGCATTAGAAGAAGGATTGGTATTTACCATTCGTGTCCATGGTGGTTTACTAAACCTCTCTCGACAATGCTTAGAAATATGGTTGGTTTAGTCGTGGTATTTATACTGATGCCATCCTTATTCACCTGAATCTCGATCAAGACTGCAGCCTCCCCTAGAATTACGTCCATAACTGCAATCATAGCGACGACCTCGCTCAATATATAAAGCAGATTGCTCATTCGAGACAGGAGATGGAGTAGACTTAGTGGATGAGTCAGATCAAGAATAGGTGGATGTTCGGGAAGGGATACTTTCACGGGGAGGAATTCGTCTCTAAACCTAGGTCACCAAAGATAGATGTAGACCAATATTTAAAATAGCGATAACGGTAACGTAACGTTTTGTCTCTATTAGGTTATGTTACATAGAGCGTAATGCATAACGTAGGTTATACAATTTCCTATTTATTTAATTAAACATAAATATAAAACTAGATAAAATATTTTTTATAAATTGAAAAATAAATTTAAAATATCTAAAATAGAATATAAAATTATTTTGTAATACATAATCTATTTTAAATTTATATTAAGTTTTACAATAATTTTTACATTTATCTTCATAAATTGTATTAAGTTTGAACCCGTAATTTCAGTTATTATTTAAACAAAAAACAAGATTCCAATTTTTATTTCAATTCCAGTTATTATTATTGTTGTAATTTATATTTTGTAATATTCAATTTATCTTATTTGTAATTGTCGATTTCAGTTCAGTTAAAAATTCAATAGAATCAACAAGTAAGATATTTCAACAACTGGAAAGGAATTACAATAAGCGAATAAGAAAATAATTGTAAATTAACAAATTAGTAATTCCACAAGTAATCAAACAAACCAACAACTAATCAAGTAAAAAATTAAAGCTATTCGCTAATAATCAAAATAATAATTAACAACAATATAGAAATTACTAAAAAAATAATTATAAATAACGTAACATTACGTAATTTAACGTAATGTTACGTAATATAACGTAAAATAATATAAAAAACTTACTGTTATGTTGAGTTATTTTCAGTTGTTACGTAGCGCTGAAGTTCCGTTAGGTTACGTAACGCAATATAACGGGTTTCATAACGTGTTATTTTCAACATTGATTTAGACCACAGAGAAAATTTTCTAACGCAAGATCATGACGATACTATCTCAAAGTCTTAAGATCTCTTACCAATGGTTGGTGAATGTCAAGTTCATCTAATATGCCTCGAAGCACAGAATAGTATTTGGAAATAGACATGTCTCCCAGCTGAAGAGTGAACATATGCTCATATAGTTTAAATACTTTAGATATATTTTTCTCATTCCCATAGACTTTTCTTAGAGTGTCTCATATCTCTTTAACAATTTTCAGGAACATCATACCAGAATTTACTCTCCTCCCTATTATTAAGGAGCCAAGTGATTACATAACAGTCATTAGTGAACCAGTCTAGATAGGCAGGGCCTTTTTCATTTTATGGACCTTTAAATAGGTGCTTAATATTTCTCTGAGCACCAATTAAAACCTTAAACACTGAGCCCAAATCCATTTCAAGTTGACACTAGTAGGTTGATAGTAGTAGTAGTAAGAGATCTTGGAAACAAATTCTCTAGATACATTTGTTGTTGTTGTAGTGCTAACAATTCACTTGAGTAGGCAGAAACCATATCAAAAGAAGAGGAAGATCTTAGATTGGAGATTGGAGAGTGAGACACAACTGACCAGAGGTAATCTCAGTACTAATAGCAGTTTGACCCTGAAAAAGAGTTGATTTGACCTTAGAAAGGGTTGAGTTGATTCGGTAATGGGTTGATTCAGTAGTAGTGGTAGAAAAGGGCTGATTATGGCATCAAGAAATGCATAAAAAAACTATAAACAGCATCAGGAATAGAGGTAAAGGACCTGAAAACGGATTGCATCAAGGACTATGGGAGGAAGCGATGAAGCCTGCTAGGCTGGCGGTGCCCCTTGTAGATGATAGTAGTCGCGACTGGTGCTGCTGCCCTCCTCAGTAGCTTGACTACGGCAGTTACTGTTACCGAAAGCCATAGGCGCCGACGATGAGGAAAGAAAGCAGAGGTAGAGGCAATGATAACAAAGGGAAGAGGAAAGCAGAGATGGCTTCGGCAATAGTAATCGGCAGCAGCAGCAGAGTCGGAAGAAGGCGATGGTGGAGGTGGCATGAGAGGAAGAGAGAAGATGGATTAGGGTTAGGGAATTTATTTTAGTGTGTGATTAGGATTAGATCTGATATTTGAATTAAGGACTAAGATTGAAAATTGACATTTATTCCATAACCTTGCTCTGATGCCATGTAATAGAATAGCAAATTAATAGTATTAATAGAGAGCAACTACATGTATATAGGATTACAAAGTGAATAGTACCTTTAACGGGTCTAAACTCAGTTAACCAAATCCATAGTATCTAACAGTTATCATTATCCATCCTCTACAAACCTGCTAACTTATTCCTGTTCTCGTATTTGTTTCTGAACAAGTTACATCATTTTATATAGTTACAGTTTGCTTTTGAGATATTTTTCTATATACTGGAAAGTGTTATCATGTAAAATTGCATATCTCTGCAGGTTAATGAAGATGTGGAGTGTTATGATGGAATGCCACCAAATTCAGCGTCAGGCTCTTTCAGAAGCGAACAATCTGGATTCTTTTGCTTCTGGGGGAAAGATTAGTGATGCTCATATGGAAGTAATGAAGCAACTTGAACTGGAACTACTTGAATGGCTAGCAAGTTTCTCTGCATGGATTCATGCACAGAAGAGCTATATCAAGACGTTGAATGATTGGCTTGTAAAGGGTCTTCACTATGTGCCTGAAGAGACACCAGATGGATATGCTCCCTTTTCTCCCGGAAGAATTGGTGCTCCTCCTGTGTTTGTTATCTGTAACCAGTGGGCTCAGACTATGGAGAGAATATCAGAGCAGGAAGTAATCAATGCAGTGCAGGTTTTTGCTTCCGGTATTCTACATCTCTGGGAGAAGCATAAGTTTGAGAAGCGGCAAAGTTTGATGGCAAATAAAGATATGGTCAGGACATTGAGGATCATGGAGAGGGAGGAGCAAGAATTGCGTCGGGTTGTTGAAGCTCAAAACAAGAAACTGGTTCTTTACTCTGGTCAGAGTCTTGCCTTATTTGAACACACTGAAGAAGATATCAATCTGCATGGCAGCTTGAGACGAATCTTTGAGACTATGGAGAATTTTTCTGCCACTATTTTGAAAGCTTATGAGGAGCTTCACATGCGTGCCAAAGAAGAGAGTGCAGCTAGAGAAAACGACAAGATGACGTAGTAGTATCTATATACTCGGGAACTTCTGTCACCCTATCAGGATCTTGCGAAAAGCTATTTCAGTGGTAATCTCTCTGGACCAATGTAGGGTTCAACATGATGGCACTTCATGTTTGGAGATGACCCTAGTGGATGCCCTTTTCAGGTCTTCACTAGGTGAAGCTGGGTTGAGGAGGAGCCTCTGTTCAATGATTCCATATCCACTCACCTTAAAAGACCTTGAGGATGACTGAAAGAGCTGAACTGTGAAATTTATGAAAAAATGAGATCTCATACATTAAAAGTCCCAGCATTGCTCACTGAGCCTCCTTTCTGCAGGTGTTTCTTGCTATGCTGGTTGATGGGGCTGCAAACAAGAAAATATACCAATGAAAGATCTACATTTACCACTTTTACTGTAGCCTGGGGCTTCAGTGTTAGAATGTTGGTTGATGCTCTGAGAAGCATCCGAAATCTGAATCCATCTTCTTAATGAGAAGGGTTGAGAAACATAAGCCAACATCAAGGAGTTCAGGCACGGTTTGGAACTGGTAAAGGTTGGACGTGAAAGAAATAAGGAATGATTGCAGGTAAGTGGGATTATCAGCAACATTAGCTTGCTTGTCGAAGAAACTGTTCAACTCTCAATTCTGCTACTGCTACTAAATTCGTCTACCACCACAAGTGGAGGGTCAAAATTCTTGTGGTGTTACTGTTTGTGTAGATGGTACTGAATTCATTTTTCTCTGGGACAGTAAATCAATGATGGCCTATGTAGGTGGAGCCAATACAATGGCTGGAAGGTAAGCTTCGAATATTTACAGATTGTATATATGGTTGTTAATATCGGCATCTGGTATTGCCATTCAACTCGTACCTGTATTTAATCGGAAATTTTAATGGCATATTACCCTGGCCTTGTCTGCATGTATGGAGGATGCAAAGGTTGCAAGATTAGGAAACTGAGATCATGTCAAAACTTCATGTAGGCCGTTGTAAGTGCAATGTAATGACTGAAACGGAGGAATTGCAGCAGTGAAAATTTTGAAATGAGAAACATGCCAAATTCTTGGGCCCTTCGATTGAATTAATGTTTTTGGGCGATTGCTTTGTACTTTCTTGGGTGGCAAGTTGCATTCGGTTGTGCTTTCATATATTTCTGCTCTTAGAGACTTCAGAGTGAAGGGGTGAAGTCTGATGATGGTTCTGACGTCTTTAGACTTGAGAACCAGCTCGCAGTTCATTCATAGCTTATAACCATAGCCCTGGTCAATGATCAAATAGACTGTTAAGTTTTGCAGAGCAAAAATGTACAGCGCTGAGACATGATATCGGGCAGAGGAATTGTACAGTTAGAGACTTGATATCGGGCCTCCCTGCATATGATCGTTCACTTATTTTGAGTTGTCTTCCCGTCATTCTAATTTTTAGTTTTATTTATTTATTTTATTCTGTTAATTTTTTTTTTTTTTGATCTCTTTTTCTATTTCATTGGATGGGAGAGGAATGTAGTTGATATTTCAGTTATCCAGTGCAGCAAAACTAGTAGAGAGAGAGAGAGAGAGAGCTATATCAATCGTAACTGTTTGTTAATGTCGAGCTAGCTTCCTTTCATTTCTAATTTAACCATTATGGTCTCTGCTGTGTTTTATAGTAATATAATATTATATACAATAATAAAGGGTCATGATGAGAAAGCAACACTCTCAATCCTAAAAGTCAGGCTCCGGGAGAAGAAAAGGAGTGGAAACTTCTAGAGATCCGATGGTCAGTTAACAATGATTTTTATTTTTATTTTTTGAAATCAAAGTTTGATTCAAATGTTAGTCAAAACTCAAATTTCTAAAAAGCCAACAACAGCAACAACTAAGTTTATTACTCCTTTTTTTTTACGGGAAATTCTATTTGCGCACTGCATTTTACTCTTGGCGCTATAGATACTTTTTACACCAAACTTCTATTTTGAAATACTATGATTTTACTCTCTGCGCCCAAATTTTTTTTTCCAAAATATCCCTCCTCAAATATTTTTGTCGGGTATTAATATCTGATCAAGAAACATTCTGATCGGGTATTAAAACCCGCCCAATAAACATGTTGGTTGGGTATTAAAAGCCGACCAGCAAGCGAAGTCTCCCTATAAAAAAAAATTAATTAACGATAAATTTTAAACAAATATGCATAGAACCTAAAAAAAATTCAAATCGTAAGAAAACTCAAACTCAAATTCACTTGTATATTGGAATTGTATCTTATATTTGTTCTCTGATACCAATTACATATTTGAATTTTCCATTTGCATAAAAAAACTCAAATTCAAATTCCAAATCCAAATTTCACTTTCCACGGTGAAATCAAAGAATTTAAAATTCTTTTAATATTTTCAGGAACGTTAATATAAAATTTTTTAAGGGGCCAAGAAATCAAATTGATGATTTTATAGCAGATGTGTTTTTATCAAATACCAAAAATAAATTATTTAGGATTTTAGAGAGAAAATAGAGGAGGAAGACGATGAGTCGTATTTCCAAATTTTCAGAAGTTTTAGTTTGGAATTTATAAGGGTAATTTAGTCCAAAAAATAATGACAAACTAGTAATTATTCATAAGTTTCAAAACCGTACGTCAAGAGTAAAAAGCCGGGTGCAAATAGAATTTCTCCTTTTTTACTCCTCCAGTCAACTGCTTTTATAATTCAATATTAAAAGCCAACCAAAATTGAACACAACTCTTGAACCCTGACGAGCCGTTACAAATATGGATGAAGATGAACGACTTTTAGGTTGTTCTATTCAAATTTTTGAATTAAAAATAATTTCATTTTTAATCAAAAACTTGAATAGAACCGAATGACGGATTAAGAACTGGTCCTCGGATTCTCATTCCTATTCACAAAAAATTCAAAGATTACCCATCCTCCTATAGAACTATTAAGCCCACTATTTGTTGGGGGATCGAATCTTCTATCGAGATCATAGAGGCGAAGAAAACAATACAATTATAAAAAGAATAAAAGAATTAATGTGATTCGACCGATCAAATTTGACCTGCGTTTATAGGAACAATAAAGAAGATTCATTATGAGAAAAATATCACAAGAAAAAAAAATCCAATCATCTCTCTACCCCTTTTATCTCTCATAATAATAAAAACTATCTCTCTCATCCATTGCTCTCGTCTCTCGTATTACATACAATATATATATATATATATATATATATATATATATATATATATATATATATAGTGTTCTATCATAGTTCTATTAGAATAGTACTATCGCCATCTAATTTGTTTTTCAATCTAATTAGAATTCTGGTTTTGTGACCCAAGTCCAATTGGAACTCTTTGTGATCCTCGATCACATCTGCATATTCAACAGATGTAAGACACAAACCCAACAATCTCCACCTTGGCTCGTATCCGATGAGCCATGCATTTTGGAAAAATTTCGTTGTTCTCGCCTTCCACTTCGCAAATATCCACTGCACATTTACCATGCTCTACCTGCCAAAAACTTGTATAATCATCAGTATCTCCATACTTGAGCACTCATGATTAATGAACCATACTCTTCTTCGAATATTCATGATCACAAAATCGTACTCTCTTGAACACTCATGATTACTATACTACGCTTTTCACTAAGTATTCATAATTGCTACACCGTGCTCCATATCGGTTAAAGTATCTGGACCACATGAGTACTCATTATCACTTATCATGTTATGCACCATACAAAACTGATCTCTACACCATACTCTACCTTGATCCAAAAACCATGACCATATCCAAAAACATAGACGATTATACATTATCATATGCTTCATTATGTCACGAAGTAATCGTATCAATCAATATGAAGTACTACGCCGTACCTCATCATCGTGCAATCAACTAAACATCAATCATCGATCATCTTAGTCAATATCAACCTCTCGATCATCATCTTATTCATTGCTATGCAGAAATCTTTTCCAAACAGTGGATTTTTCCCAATATGCATCCCTTATTGGGTCTAGAATGCCGAAAAATGTAGTATTAAACTCCTGGATCACCTTAATTGGATACCGATTCCTCGATTCATGCTCTGATCAACCAGAGCCGTCACCTTAGAATCCATCTTAGATCGCAACCACTCCTTTTGGTACACATTGCTGGAGCCTGCGGTTGTGCATGTCGATGGTTGTACCCAGCTATTTTTTTCTCTTATTCTTCTTCGTGTTGTATTGCTTTTGATACTTTTGCCAACCTCCTTGCTAACTTGACATAAGATCTGTTATCTCACAACCTCGATTCCGGATCCATAATTCCGGCTCTAATGCCAATGGTTGAGGATCGAATCACCTGTTGAGATTACAAAGACGAAGAAAACAATACAATCACAAGAAGAATATAAGAATTAAAATGGTTCGGCCGATCAAATTTGACTTACGTCTACGGGAACAATAAGAGAGATTCATTGCAAGAAGAGATCCAATCATCTCTCTATCCTTCTCATCTCTCATAATAATGAAAGTCATCTCTCTCATCCATTGCTCTCTTCTCTCGTATCACATGCAATATATATATATATATATATATATATATATATATATATATATATATATATATATATATATATATATATATATATATATATATATAGGCAAATGACCATTGAAAGTGGGTTAGATCTTGTTGACCTTTTTCCTACTTGGGGCTTTTTCTATTTGATGTCAGACTTACTTGAGTTTTATTTGTCAATCGGAGTTTGAATAGAAAATAGCAAGAAAAACACACAAGGCATGTTTTGAGTAGGTTGAATTTTTTTTTTTTCATAAATATCTTGTTTTGCGCGTAGTAAATTTGAATTCTATGCACAGAGGCATATAAGCACCTTCTTTGGGCAAAAACATGATTTAAAATGTATTTCTCTATTGATGGGTGTAATAAGGCCAGTTTTAGCCCTATGCTCGCACACACACTTTCTCCAAACAACGAAAGAGCTAAAACAACATCAGTAAGTTTAATATCCCAATTTGTCTTCCATCATTTAGTGAATGCTATTTTCCGCTGATATGGACCATTTCCTCAGTCAAATAAACCACCACCATATTCGTCTTAATTTACTCCATCCAATTTTACTTATGCCTCCCTTTAGTGCTCGCTGCTCCATTAACTATGATCCCACTACTTCTCCTAACTAGTAACTAGCACACCTTTTTTTTTATTTATTTTTTCTGTTGCACATGCTCAACCATTTCAATTGTTTTTCTCTTATTTTCGTTAGCCTCTATCATATTTGTCTTAATTACTTCCATCCAAGTTTAGTTAGCCTATCTTCCCTCCTTGGCACTCATTAACTTGGTTCCTGTTACTTCTTCTAGTTAGTACACTTATTGGTGCTAATGTACATGCCAAACCCAACATACATATTATGTTATAAATTATAAAATACGAGATTGTAAACTCCATTTGTAAATTAATAGTTCAGAATATGAGCTGAGCATGTTCATGAAATAGT
The DNA here is from genome assembly GCA_036321105.1 of Dracaena cambodiana. Lineage (NCBI taxonomy): Eukaryota > Viridiplantae > Streptophyta > Magnoliopsida > Asparagales > Asparagaceae > Dracaena > Dracaena cambodiana. The sequence goes on from JAYEPQ010000007.1 coordinate 37,714,331, forward strand.
AGTCCAAAATGTGAGCCGAGCATAAAGTAAAATAAATTACACACATAAAATATAAATTAAATAAATATTCCGAGAAAGGAACAAAAAATAACAGTGTTATTTACATCTTCTTGCTTTCAGTTCCTCAATTTTTTTTTTCTTTCTTTCTTCTCTTTATCTCTTTTTTTCCCCTCAAAATTCTCTTGTGTGCTTTTTAGTCTTTGGCGTGAGAGAAGTGAAGAAAGAATGAGAAAGAGTGGAAGAAAAAAAAAAATTATATCACCCCAAATGTCTTAATCCTTAAGCATCCCCTTATGGTTGGCTAACAAAGAGGCCACAGTCTTCTTTAGCGGTGGATGTAAATAATTAAATATTTATTTTTTAAAGTAATGAATTATTTATCCGATTTCGGTTCCGCTTAATATTGTCTAAATGTTACCAAAATAATGTAGAGTGCAGTGCTCAACAAGAGTAACACTAAAAATTTGTCTGTTTATCAATTTGATGTTCGAAATAAAGGAACTAAAATTTCAAAATAATTAGAAGAATAATTCAATAGTATTATTAAAAAATTTGGAAATATTTTTCGGGTTTACAAGGAAAATTTCTAAAAATCATAAATATTAGAAAACTAATAACACGATGATCAAATATCATTCGAAGTTACGAATTTAAAGTTGCATCCATCGAAAGTTATTTAGGTGCTCAAAAATTGATTTTGATAGTCTTATTTGGTATGATCAAACTCAAAATAATGATACAGGTAGCACGAATTTTGGGATATTACAAAGATCTCCACCCTCTTCCTTTCCAAAGCCCAATTCCTTCTCTTCCTCTTCATTCTCAGGTAAAATATTCTAGCGAAATACTTTCTAATACTGACATTTGTGCCCAATGATGGTATTTCTCATTACAGTAAAGATAAAGCCCTTTATCTCCTTTTCCATGTATCTCTTATGGTGTTAATTTCTTCACAGGAATAGTAGAGTTGTTGGTGGCGTGTGAGGGTGTGGTTTTCACTCATGAACTCTCGCTTCTAGAGTTGAGAGATCCTTCTAAGCTATTAGGAGGATTGGCTCGTGTATAGGTAGTGCTCTACGACCTTCAGAGAGAAATAGTTTTCTCCTCTTTGACTCGTGCAAGCCTCATAGCTTCCTTCACTGTGGTCGGTTTCTTTGAGATAAGTTCATATTTCACCACATCGCTTAGTCCTCTTATGAAGCAGCCAACTAAGAAATCCTTTAGTAGATCTTGTATCTGAATTCTTCCTGATAAAACTCGTAAGTATGGCCCTCCTACTTCAATTTTTTGAGCTCCCCAAAGTATTTGGAAACGGTCTACTCTCCATACATTGACTCAATGAAATCACTCCACATCCGTGTATCTTTCTTTTTCCTTAGCCGCCACCTATAAGAGCCTTTAATATGTTTTACTACCAATCTTACTTGATGTTCAAGAGCAATATTATAGTAATCGAGCATATGTTCCATCCTATATAACCATCCATTCAATCTATCCCTGAAAAAAGTAGGAAATTCCAATTTAGATTTCAGCACATAGCCATTCTTCTGATGACAATTAAGAGTAATAAGGGAATCATATTCTGTTGGAGAAAGAGGAGGGGGTAGATTCGACGGTAAGGGAGGTGGGCTCGGTAGTAGAGGGGGGGTGTTTGGGAGAAGGTAGGTACAACTCTAGTGGTGGTGCATTAGACATTGGTGGTGGTGTTTAGACGGGCAGTCCTTCCCGTGGAACACTTCCTCCGCCTTCACTCTCATAGATCTGACTGGATCTGATGTGGAGAGAGGACATAGTGAGTGATTGCTGTAGTGAATCGGGACTAGATCTCACTCGGTTACTAAGACTGACGATGAGCGCCTTCAACTCCTCTTTGTCATTGATCTGTTTCCTCCGATCGATGTATCGATCCGTCTGGATCTTCTTCAACTCCTCACTCATGGATCGAAGTTGTCCGATGACATCGATCAGCTACCCAGCATGGTATTGAACAACCAACTAAATTGAGTCAACATCACTGACCAAAGAAGAATGGCACCAGAGGAAGCTTCAAAGCTCTTGGGGATCACTGGGAGCACTGTACCTACTCTGATACCATTGTCAGGTTTTCCCTCAATGGATCGCTAAGAAGTACCCCCATCTTCTTTCTCTCGCTTTTGCTCACCTCAACTGTTGGCACCCAACGGCTAGTGCAGTGAAGGCGTATCAGTGTGTACGTTTCATGGGCCTAAACCAAATGTTTGGGCTTTAAGGAACTAGTGGGATGTGGGCATCATCATTTACTCTTAAGAGAAAATCAAGCCTCATATCTTAGACAGTTGGCCTACTTGAGGTAGTTATAACTACCTAGATTGTAAAAGGATCCCAGGATGGATTCTGACACATTATACTTTGAATCTTTCTCCCCCTCAAGAGCAAAACCTCAAAAAAATTCACTGAGATTAGGAAAAAAAGATCATTAAATATCACCTTTTGATTTCCGGGAGTCTAGAGAAGCAATAAGATGGATTGTTGCTTCTCTGGACTCAAGAAACACAAGAAGCATAGAAATAAAAAGAAAGCACAGATGCCACAGCCGCCCTAAGTGCAACATGATTTTTCCCAGTAGCCCTCAGGTCGTAGCGGCAATAGCAAATTGTCGACATTCTTGGAGTTCTCTTTTGCAGAGCTAAAGGCGGCTACTGACGGATTCGGGTCCAGTAACGTGGTGTCATAGATAGGTGACAGGGGTCCCAATGTCGTGTACAGGAGAGTGATTACGAGTAAATAAGTATAGTTATTTTAGTTTATTTCGTACACTCATAATCCAATTTTAGTGATTAATACAAGAAATTAATGATAAATTATTATTATGAATCAAACTCTCCACTTTAATATTTTTCTAGTGTTTTATAGACTTTTTGCAGGGTTCTATGTGGAAGCAAATCAAAGAATCAAAGTGTATCTCAAATCAGCCATATTTTATAGATTTGGCTGTCGACAGCCACTTGTGGGCTATCGACAGCCACCGACTGAACCAGAAACCTGAGAGCAGCTTTTGAAGGCACTGTATATAGAGTTTTGGACAACCACAACAATAGAAACTTGTATTTGAGGGTTTTTGTAAAAAAAAGAGAGTTTCCTTGTAAATATAATTCTTTCTAGGTTTTTGAGAGGATATAAGCACACAATGTAATTCAGAATTTTGAGAAATATATGAGATATAGATAGAGATATTATAGTTTTATATTTTTAGTTTTGTACTCTTTTATAGTTATTAATAAAAGAATCTCTTTTATTTATATATTGATGACTATGATCAGTATGAGCAACTAAATTTTTTCGTTGATTCATATAATATGCTTGATTGTATGTGCTTTATCTGTTTATCATGCTTGATTGATTTGCGTAAAATTGATATTTTTGGTTCCGTATGATCTTGTAGGGTTTTAAATATAATCTTAATTTTTTGATGATATATACTTTGATGATATAATCATTACTTAGTTTTTGATATGCCATAAACTCTTTAGACACGGTGTGTGTTTAGACTTTAAACATTTATTTTATTATTCATATTCATGCTTAGATAAACTCAAAATAAATATAGGATTAATTGAAGGAGTTAGCCAAACTTTCGAGTTTACAACTTTATCTGATTTTGTGCTTTAAATATATATTTTTTAATTGTAGGATGACCACGTGATCTATGCAACTAAGATAAAAAAGTATAAATATATTCAATAAATTATTCTATGGGAGTGTTAACTTATCTGACCAACAATTTCTTTTAAGTAATTAAAAATCCTTCAATATTTAGTTTTAGAAATTTAATCTTTTTATTCCGTAATTTATTCCTTTAGTGTCTAACACAATAATTAAAATGATTCTCAAGAGAATGATTTTGGGTTGCCACTCTTGTACTACTTATCAATTTCTTACACTTGAGAGTGTACGATTTAGATTGCAGTCAACGTTTTTGCGATGTTACCTTAGATCCTTACTATTGTGTTACATGTTAGTATAGATTATGATTTCTACGTCATTAATTTGTGCGATCTTGAATTTACATGACCAGTTGGAAGAGAACTTCTAATGATAGACTCATTTGATCATACTCAGATCCGCAAATACTTTCAATTTATCAATCACTTCACAATATGAGCACTAATAATAACAACAACAACATGAACAATGGTAATAATAATAGATTTGGAGAAAACAACACACACAATAAACAACAACTATCATGGAGGCAATGGGAGGTCTTTACGCAATTATCTACAACCTGATAGAATAACCTAACCTTCATGTATAACATTTCCTTTGAATATGAGACATTTCGAGATTAACTCTGAAGTAGTTCAATTTTTATCTAAATTGCATGGGATTAATGCGGAGAGCCCATATTTGCATATTCGAGAATTCAAAGAGGGTTGGTTTACTATTAATCTTCAAAATATTGTTATAGGGCAATTAAAACTTAACCTCTTTCCATTCTTCCTAAAGGATAAAACAAAAACATGACAATACTCATTATGTCTCAATTTAATAGGAAGATGGGATGAGACACAAAAAGAATTCTTAAAGAAATACTTTCCTTCATATTGAACAAATTATATGCGAAAATAAATTCTCAACTTTCGTCAGAAAGAAGATGAACCTTTATTTGTGTATTGGGATAGATTGAAACATTTGAAACTCTCATGCCTACATTACTACTTCAAGATATAGAGAACTGTACGTACCTTCTATCAAAAACTAAACACTACAACCAGACGATTTATAATATTGGTGAATTTTTGAGCAAAGACACTGATGAAACATGGGAATATCTTGATTCACATGCTGAGAATTTACAAGCTTGGAAAAATGAGGATATTTTGGAAAGAAACCAATTAGTAGAGAAGTCTTACAATAGAGGTGCACTTACTAAATTAGGAGAAATTGAAGATATAACTGCACGATTAATCATGATTACAAAGAAATTTGAAGATCTTAGTTAGGAAATAGAAACAGTTAAGACAATAAAAGAAGTTTTGGAAGTTTGTGACATTTGCGAATTATAAGGACATGTAAATCAAAATTGTCCAAATCTTCCCACCTTCAAGGAAGTACTAAATGAACAATCTAATGTGTTCAACACAGTTCCTCAATGGCAAATAACCCTTATTCACGAACTTATAATTCTAGTTGAAGGAACCTTCCAAATTTTCAACTGAAGAATCCTTAACAACAATTTAACCATCAAAATAAGCTACCCACTAATTTGGCACTATAGCAATACGTCTAAACTTCTAATCAACCTTTGGTGTACCAACCACCATCAAAGCAGAATCTTGAGGATAATATTTTGCAGATACAACAGAGAATGAATCAAATGATTCAAGCGTAACAACAATTTATTCAGTCACAACAAATGATCAATAATCAGAATGCGATAGTTTTCAGTGATTTACGATTTTAGATAAGCCATCTTAGTTCCGCTCTTCAAATGAAGGAAAATGGTAAGTTATTATCTTAACTGGAGACTAGCACTTAAGGTAAAATTGAAGTTATAAATACTATTACTTCTTCAATTAATAATGATATACTAGAAATTTCCGCTGCAATTAGTTTGCAAAGTGAAAAAGTACTTTTGTTATACATATCTAGTACAATGTCACTACAAGAAAATAGAGAATTTGTGACAAAAAAGTCGTTACTAAATACATGAATGTTGTCACTGAAACTTTTTAGTAATGACTTTCGTGACGACCTTTAATTGTTACGTATACTGCCGTTGTGAATGCCATCCGTGACGACTTTATGATATTGTCACAAAAAACCTTTCTTTCATGACGATATTTAATTGTCACCATAAAGTTTTACTATGATGATATCTGTTATTACTGAATGTTTGCCTTTCGTGACAACGGCAATTGTCACTGTATGCAATACGTGACAAGTAAATCTCTTCACTATAAAATGTCTACTATGACAGTATTTATTATCACTAAAACTCTTCCGTTCGTGACAATAGTCGTGGTTACCATATATATTATGTGACGATATACTATAGTCATACAAACGTACATGTTATTACATATTTTGTGACGAGTTTTGTTGCCATAAAATATGTATAGTGACATGCAAAATATGTTGTCACTAAAAGCATATTTTGTGACAGTCGTTGTTATCACTAACTATCCTTTTTGGTAATAATGTTTGTCGCCACAATATATTTTTTTAGTAACAACACTAGAAAATTGTCACTAAAGAAGAGATTTACTCACAACAAATATTGTCACTTAAAAGCTGATTTTGTGACAACTTTGTCACTAATTTTTTTCAGTGACAACACATGACATATGTCACTAGCATACCTTTTCTGTAACAACATATATTACAAATACAAATATCATCATATATATAGTAATCACAGTCCATTAAATATAATCATAGCTGATCTAATAACAATCACATGTAATTTAACAACATATTATCAACAAAATATTTGAATCAACAAGTCCAATAATAATAGAAACATGCATATAAAATAACTTGTTTAAGTACATTACGAATATTCAAAAGTTCTGTTCCAATGTTAAATAAGATCACCATTGCAAATAATAAATAATTTATGTCCAAATACTGAATAATACCAACTAACCACAAAACAATTAAGATTTGGATGATTGTATAGAATTGAAAAAAACAAGCATACATTCTTGAAGCATTGAATCGAACTCAGTTTGTATTTCAGCTCGAATCTGAGACTTCATTTCATCTTGTGTCTGAATTCGAACCTCAGTTTGTACCTCTCTATTTTTTTCTTCAAACTTTATCATCATTGCATTCTTGACTTCTGAAAATTCTTCCTTCATTGAATATTGACTTCAGTAATAGCCCTCTGTACTTTCTCTTTCATATCTTGTCTTGTCCTTTTACTTAGAGATTTTTTCTTGCTCCTTTTTTATGGACATAACCTGATTTCTCTCCCAGAACATGAATCAAAATCTCATCATTAATCATCTGTGGTTGACCCTCCTGTGTTTGCTGCACAACAAAATATTGTAGTTCATCCTGAATTAAGATAGAACCAACTATAGTTTCTATAATGGAAAATAAATAAACAATATTTATTGCATTCACTTTCTAGAACAGGGATGAAATTTTGCTCATCAAATAATGTCAGTTTTAATGAATGCAACAACTATGAGGCTGCTACCTAAGTTGGGGTGGGCTCGCCTGTGGCTTGCGAGGGTGCACAGATCTCGCCGGTGACTTGCAAGGATAAGTGGATCATGCCTAACGACTTGCAAGGACAATCACGAGGCGGAAGGAGTCACGGCAGGTGTTAGACAAATGGTTTCTGGTGTCACAGCGATGTGAGATGAGGAGTTGGGGCAGCGGTGTGAGAGGAGTTGGGGTGGCGGTGTGAGAGGAGATGTTGAAGTGCTTCGATCGGCTGATCAGCGTCGCGTCTGATCGTTTTGTAATGTTAGAGATAAACAGTCGCACAAAAAAAAAACTAATTTGGGATATTCAGAGATATTTAGGGAAATTCTAAATGCGCACCACTTTTTTCTTAGTGAGCACCATTTTCCCCTGTCTCTCTCATCACTTTACTATAGGATGTGGTGCTCAGTTAGCAAAGTGTGGTGCGCATTTAGAATTTCCCGAAATTTAGGTGATACGGGGAAATTTGGGAGATATGGGGATCGTGCGTATAAGTCAACTAGAGTTGTAAAGGGAAATAAATTAAAAATTCTAAACATTAGGGGTACCCAATAAATTATTAAAAATAAAAAAAAATTATGTGACAATCTTATCATCACAAAAATCCATCAGTGACAACTATATAATTTTTATCACAAATTTAAAATTCTAAATTGTATTTTGTGACAACAATATTTATCGTGACAAAACATATGATATTTAGTGATAAGTTTTAATTCATTGCCACTACAAATTACAATTATGTGACAATTATTAATTTTCCTCACAAAAAATATACTTTTTAGTGACACAATTTATTTGCTGTCACAAAATACTCCCTTTTAATGACAAATTTTACATTCCTCACAATAAATTCACCACTGAAACATAAATCTATGACAACTAAAACTTATCGTTACAAAAAAATAGATATTTAGTGACAAGTTTTAGTACATTGTCACTAAAAATGAGGATTACGTGACTAATATTTATTTTCGTGACAAAAAAAATCTAAACTTTAGTAATAAGATTTATTTGTTGTCACAAAATACTCTCATTTAGTGACAATTGTTAATTTCGTCACAAAAAATTTGTCACTGAAGTATAATTTTGTAACAAAAAATATTTATCATCACAAAAAATAAATATTTGGTGATAATTTTTAATACGTTGTCACTGAAAAATAGGATTACGTGATGAATATTTATCGTCGTCACAAAAAATCCTTTTTTTTGTGACAAGATTTATTTGTTGTCACAAAATACCCTCCTTTAGTAACAAATTTTACAGTTCTCACGAATTTTTTATTACGAAATCCCAGTTTTCTGATAGTGTGAGCCTGTTTAAAAAAGGATATATTGAAGAGAAATAGGACAATGATTCAGTACAATAACCTAAAGGTGACAACTCCAAAGAATCCACTTCCACAACTTACGAACCACATATGCTATTTTTTCCAACATTTAAAAACTAAAAATATTAACGCATTTTATACTGATATTTTAAAATTTTTTAAATAAATATAGATCAATCTCTCTCTGTTGGAAGCAATTAAATAAGTTCTCTCATACACAAAATTCTTAAAGGACTTGTATACAATTAAAAGATGTCACAATATATAAAAGAAACATTTCTCACAGAGCAGGTAAGTGTATTATTCTGCTATGAAATGCCTCTTAAATATAAGGATCCTAGATGTCCAACTATTTCATGTGTGATCAGTCAACACAACATTGAAAAAGCTCTATCAAATTTGGGAGCTAGTGTAAACTTTTTACCATATTTGATTTACAAGCAACTGGGTTTAGGAGAATTTAAACTAATATCCAACATACTACAATCGGCTGATAGGTCAGAAAGATATCCTAAAGGTGTCGTAGAAGATATTTAGTGAAGATTGAAAACTTCTACTTTTCTGTAAATTTTATAATTTTCGATATTGCACCTATAAAATATTATGTCTTCACATTCCTGTTATCCTCAAATATCCATTTTTAGTCATGACTAATGTGGTTAACAATTGTAGGAATGGTGTGATGAAATTATCATTTGGTAATATGACCCTTGAGCTCAATGTTTTTAATGTTTGCAAACACCGATGAATTGTAGGATATTAATTATATTGAAGAAACTCGTGAAGAAGGAGACATTGTATCATTGTGTATCACCGATCTTTTGGAGCTTGCATTAACAATGGATGATGGTTTCCTTGAGTGACTTAAATTTGAACACACCGTTAATATCATAAGATACTTAACTGAAGTTCAATGTTCAAATATCACATGATGGATTCCAAAAAAGAAAGTATATAAAGAGTTACCTCAAAATATAAAAAAATTAATACCATTCGATATCCAAGCACCAATACTTGAGCTAAAACTGCTACTCGAGAATCTCAAGTATGTATTTTTGGGACCTAAGGAAACCTTTCCGGTGGTCATCTCAAGCATCTTTATGAGTAATATCAGGAAGAGCGACTATTCTCGATATTGCAAAAGCATAAGGGAGCTCTTGGATGGAATATGACAGACATCAAAGGTATGGAACCCCTTATTTGCATCCATCGTATCACTTTGGAGAATGAAACCAAACCAATAAGGCAAATTCAGTCAAGGCTTAACCCTGCCATGAAGGAAGTGGTTAAAACTAAAGTGTTAGAAACTTTTTAATACTGACATCATCTATCCAATTGCTAATATTAAGTGGGTAAATCTAACCTAAGTTGTTTTAAAGAAAAGTAGGGTAATAGTTGTTAGAAATGAGGATGGAGAGATGATGTCCACTCATACAAGTACAAGTTGGTGTATGTGCATTGATTATAGAAATTAAACTAAGTAACATGAAAAATCACTTTCTGTTATTATTTCCAGACCAAGTACTTGAGAGAATTGCTGGGCAAGAGTTTTATTGCTTTCTTGATGGTTATTCTAATTATTATCAAATTGAAATTGATTTATGAGCAGCTATCTTTATATATGAGTAAAAAGTATAGTTATTTTAGTTTATTTTGTGCACTCATAATCCAATTTTGGTGATTAATACTAGATATTAATAGTAAATTATTTTTAGTGATCAAACTCTGTACTTTTAATATTTTTCTAGTATTTTATAGTCTTTCTGTAGGGTTGTATGTGGAAGGAAATCGAAAAATCAATGCATATATTAAATATCAACCAAGAACTGTCATTTTACAAACTTGATTGTTGACAGCCACTTGCGGGCTGTCGACAGCCATCGATTGAACCAAAAATCTTAGAGCAGCCTTTGAATGGACTGTAGATAGAGTTTTGGACAACCACAACCACAAAAGCTTGTATTTGAGGGTTTTTGTAAAAAAAAAAAAAAAAAAAAAAAGTTTCCATATAAATAGAATTTTTTCTAGGCTCTTGAGAGGCAATAAATACATAATGTTATTTAGAATTTTGAGAGATATATGATATATAGATAGAGATATTGTAACCCCTATTTTTCAGCTGCTTATCAAAATAGAGGATGCTGTTTTAAAACTATACTATATTACCTAGCAGTCGGAGGATCTTGGAATAACATTTACTACTGCTACAACAGATGAATAAATAGCATATATGAAACTGAAGTTACATTTATAAAATACAAGGTTGATTACAAAAAGGACACATTGTTCTAGATATGTATAACAAAAGAATCAAAAGAAGGAACAGTGCCCAACAAAATGAAATATAAATATTATATACAAGATTATGATAGTATATCCACCTCCTACTAATACTTGACTTGAGCAACAAAGTATGAATTGTCGACTGGTACAAACTCTCCTTTCACTCCCTCAAAACCTGGGTTCAGAACCCTGGGGATTAAACCCAACAAGTAATATTTTAAGCAAAAGAAAATGTATACTATCATAGTACAAGAGCATCAGTACACATGGGTTTGCTCATGGTAGTGTTGATCGTGAACATATAAAATTATTTATATAAACAAATATAAATAAATAAATAAATATGACAAATAATTACTCTATATATCTTAATCATATATTCTATTGGTCTCAGTCATCGTCCAACTTAGTTGTAGAAACTATATTAATGAATAAGATATTATCGTATAAGTGTATACATACCTGGGTCTTGGCTGTTTCCCGCAAAATTCTTGATTTCTTTCATTGCCATAGATTACAATAATTTTTAGAGATTACAATGAAAGAATCAAACAAGAACAAGTGAGAGGACTTATATATTGTTACTCTCTTTTACAGAAGACGTGGGCTCTTGATGTGATGGTGGGTCTATCTCGTAGATCCTGTTGACGACCTAATGCGAAGATTACTATTGAGGGAAGTAGAACGGCCTGTCCTAACTCTTTCTCTGCTGATCGGAATGCTTCAAGGCTCTCGCGTGTGAGTTGATCTGCCAAAGAACCTCCCAAAGTCCCCTCTTGAAGGCTATTTATAGACTTTAGGTGGTTATGAGGGTTTCCTTAGAGATAGAGATGAAAGATTTTTGTATTTATCAAGGATTCTAATAAAATATTTGATCTTGATTTGGATCTCTTAATTTTATATTATGGTGAAACTTAATTCGGGTATTGGATGATCTTGAATCTTAATTAAAACCAATTATAGATTCTGAAAATCTGTCGATGCGAGGCTAATAGCCTTGGAACACAAAGCTAAGAACTAGCTTCGTGTTATAATAAGTGTCATATATTACATATTTATAGCCTTCATATTACCTATTTTTGTATATAAATAATACTACTCGGGTATTTTTAGTATATTTTCAGGAATTTTATTTGTACAAGGAGATGATATGAAATCAGAACCGGATTAGGAAATCAAGTCCAGAAAAAAGTTTAAAGAGCGCAAAACTATAAGATTAAAATACTTCTGAGAGTCAAAAATCGAATACAGTCAATAAAACCAAGAGTACGAGACATGAAACTCATATAGAAAAAATTTCAAGCCAATATCTCAAAATAGTGCAGCTAATTAGCGGTATTTACCGCCACATAATGGCCCAAAGTGGGCCCCACAAGCTGATTTTTCTTCAGTATTTTTGTTGTAATTTTTTAATTTTTCAGTTCTATTAGAATTAGGGTTTGATTTTCTAAGCCTATATATTGGCCGTATCCTTGTATGCTAAGAAAATCCTGGAATTTTGTAATCGTTTTCTCATTAATAAAATTAGGATTTTGCTAAAGGGTGACGGCCACAACACCATACTCTAGAGGTAAGCCATTATTTTGAGATCTTTACTTGCTTTCTAGATAGAGTTAATCGCTTTCTAGTTTAGGTTTTTCTACTTTCTAGATTAGGGTTAACCATATTCATGAATAAAAATTTGATTTTGCTTATTAAAAATATGAGTAGCTAATTAGTTTAGCTTTAGGATGTAGATGAAGTTAGGATCCACCATGTAATTGCTTTCTAATATTTTTCTTCTTAAATAAAATAAATAAAGACATAATTTTTCTATAAAAAGATTAAAATACAAGAACTCAAAGATTAAGACTTTGATAGGTTATACTTGAATTAGGTTTTTTGATAGCCTATGCTTAGTTAGGGTTTGAGATTGTTGATTTTATCTTTTACATTGAATTATCTAAAGATTTAGTTTATTTTTATGAAGAGTAGTATTTTTGATGAGTTATACTTGCACACCACTTGATAGCTCATGCTTAGGGCACTTTAAATAAAGATTAAACTAAAAAGATCAAATTTTTATGATAGAAGAAGATAATAGAAGTAAGGACATGATTAGAAATTAGTGGATTCTAGATCGTAGGCTATTTAGATAGTAACAAATCCAATCTAGAAACTCATAGTTAGTCTGTTAGACTAAGGAAAGAGTAAGGAACGAAAAAATACTTTAGATCTCTGTCGGACGACCTGTAAAGCGCTATAACCGACTTTGTACGCTTGCAGTTAAATTATCGCATCAAGTTCTTGAATGTGAGGCTATGCTCTAGAACGCGAAGCTAAGAGTTAGCTTCGCATTTTGTTCATTAACGCGAGTTTATCCCTTAGCCTTGTGTTTGTCTGGAAGCTATTATCCTTGTTTCTTTCTCTTCGTAATTTTTCTCCTTCAACAAAACCCCCCTCCAAAGTTTTCAGAATTGTCATGATCTCAAAGGAAAATTTTGAAATACTTTAGATTTTATCGCTTTTGCAACTTCATAATCTTTTACTGTTTCACAAGAGCAATCCTCAAAAATGATTTGAAGTGAATTCATTCTCGGTACGTGAAGTTGATCTTCCAAGCTCTGCATTTTATAGCCTTGCATAACACATGAAGTTTACTAACTTCACGTTCAACCGCCCTACCTAGCTTTGTGGTTGCCTCAGACTCCGCATTGAATTTGAAGAGGTTGTCTTTTCTGATTTAAATAGAGACCCTCTTCTTCTTCCTCCTCAAGCTTTTAGGAAATCCATAACTTGGAGACCCAAAATCTTCTGCGAAATCTTCGTCAAGACTTCCCCATCCACTTCTTCGATTTCTTGACTAATGGCACCCAAGAAGAATGCCTCTCCTTGAGGTCACTCCTCGTCATCGGCCGGCTCGCTTGCTACCAGCGGTCGCAGTGACGGCTCAGTTTATGCCGCACCTATTGGAGGTAAAGTTTCCATTCTTGACTCTTGATTTGCGCTGTAGCAGCGGCTTAGTTCAACTTTGGTTGGTGAAATCCTATCTTTACCGGTGAAACTATTACCGTACTCCAGTCGCTCCGGTGACTTGGAGAAAAGATGCTTTTTCTTCTATTTATGCGATGCTATTCGTTAGCTTCACGTTGTATGTTACTATGCTGGGTTATTCTTAGCCCTGTGGTTTTTAGCTGCTGTGCGAAGTTATTCTTAGCTTTGCGTTCCCTGTTGATGTGCGAGGCTATTGCTTAGCTTCACGTTTTAGTTTGATGCGAGGCTATCTATTAACCTTGTATTTTGACACTTAGTGTCCTTTTTGCAAATCCACTTCTTTTTTCTAATTCTTATCTCTTTTTTTGCAGTGAGTTATTTGGTGGATCCTTTATCAAGTAAGCACCATTTTGGATTCGTTAGGGGACCAAATGGAGCAACTCAGTTTAGATATGAAGCCACCATTCCTGTGTACCACCCAGGTGCCAGAGAACCATGAAAGGTTGATGAGGTATAGCCCCACCACTGCGAGGGACATAATGAATGACGCTCCTTTTGAGGCTATGAATCGAGAAGCCTTAGCGAAGCCTGCTTTCCTTTTCAGTGACAAAGTGTTGGTTTCAGATGAAGTTCTGTTCGAAGAACAGAGCGAGTGGCTCCACCAAGTTGGGGACCTTCTTATGTTTCTGTCTGACATGGAATATAGCTATCCTCTAGTATATCTCCAAAGACTGTAAGCCCTTTTGACAAATGGACTGGGATATCACTCGAGAACATGATGGGGTAGTGAAAGGAAAATTTGGTGCCCACAAGCCCTACCAAAACGGTCTAGGGAGATTTGTCACCAAGTCCTCCCAGGAAGAGTGAATAAAGAGCATCCAGTGGGAGAAACTGTTATTCGCGGCAAGACCTTTACCAGCAAATTTATAGCAAAGGATGAGTAGTATCCTTCTAACAATTTCAGGACCCTAGGTAGGATTTGCTCCACAAACAAGATATGGTGGGCTCGACTAGTGGGGTACATGCTTGAGTCCCATGAACAGGTTTTGAAGGAGATAGGTTTATACCGGGAGATCCGGAATGTTCAATATGGCATCCCCCAAAACCCATATTGCCTATTTAGCCTTCTAGAGATGTATAACTCTGAGACTGGCACATTCTTTACCCTTGTTGGTGAATTGGGACTTGCTCTTCATGATATGTATAAGATGTCGGCCTTGTCCATGGGTGAAGTTCCTTACGAAGAGTACATCTCGATAACCAATGAGCTGAGCATGTTGAGAGCCAAAGACGAATGCATCTGCCAGACTTACTGAGAGATGATGTATCACTTTCGTATTTGCACTGATATATATGGGACCAGAAGTCAAGGGGTCAGCCACAAAGTATGGGCTACTTACTTGTTCAGAAATTTGAAGGAAAGCCTAACGAGCATTACAGGACATAAGCCTATTGACAAGGACGAAATTGAGTGGTGCATCACAGAAGCAGGACATATATCCTACACCACCGAGTCGAACGAAGTGGGGTTCAGTGCCGATACGGTGTTCAGAAGCTTTCATTACCAATCTGGGTTTCCTGTATCAAATCGAGGTCTGATCGCTGGGTTCCTTATATTGTGGTTGAAACGATGCATCGTCCCATCACTTCCTAAGGATGCTAATTCTATTAACGTGGTCTACCTAGTAGTCCTTCTTATGTATGGACGATCATTTGGACTTCTTCTAGCCATGCTCTGCAACCTTCAGAGTGTACTACGAGCACTTTCCGACGGCTTTCTTTCGAAAGATAAGGCTAAGGGGAAAGCAACCAAGGGACCCATCAAGGTGAAGGCGCCGAATCCTCGAGTGGAGATACCTTACACTTACTTGATGGCATGGCTTGTGATGCATTATCCTTTTCTGATGACATCTACCAATTATTGTCCTATGGACAAGCCTTTTTTCGTGAAGATGTACGAGCAGTCTTCCTGGAGGGGTCACTACATGTCAGTTATCCGCAAAACTCTCCAGAATCACCAAAATTATGAGATCAATCGATGTTTTTTGATTTTCCAAATGATAGATATGGGTCGAGATTTAAAGACACTCTGGGGGCCAGATAATTTCTCTACTCTATCTTCGAGGGCTTTTTGGTGGTTGTTGAGCATATGTTCCGGCCACTTAGTCTATAGGCAGGACAACATGTGTTACATTGAGCCTTACACTCCCAGCCGCTTTGCCTGTAAATTTGGTTACACCCAAGTATATATAAGTAATCCATACAAGAATTTGGCATATCAAAGGAATCTATTTGAAGGTGCTTGAGCTAGGGTACTGGTGCTGAATTTGCCTTGCCCTAGAAGTCTTTCGTTCTGAACTCGGTGCTCAACATTTGCACATGGTACTGCATGACCAACTCTGAAGTGTCTAACTTCTCGATCAACCATAACTGTTGTAAGGAGATGAGGCCTTCTACTCCCGGCGTAAAGGAGCCAAGAGGGTCTACGACAAAGGAGTGGACGAATACTTGGACCTTGAAGCCGAGTCATCTGATTGTAAGGGCGGTTCAGAAGACGATGACACTGGTGATAGTGCTGCTGGGGTTGGAGAAGCTCCTGAGGTTTCTAGTGGTGAAGACGAAAATACTCGCAGTCCTTTGCCTAAATGCCACCAGAGGGCAAAGGTGAACCAACCCATAGGAGAAAGAAGACAGTACAATGCACCCTTCTGACTATGATAATTCCTAAAGAAGAAGCGGTCCAATTTGCAGCTAATCTTTTAGCTTTAACATTCTCAATGGCACTGGCTCAAGAGGACACTCCTGTGCCTCTTTTAGATGTCACGGGTGCTGCAAACGCCCCTGCCCTCAACTCTTAAGACTGCACTACAGAGTTTCCTCTAACCAGTGGAATGGGTGCTCAGCTGGACACTGCAATTGTTTCTCCCTCTAGTCCGACCACCGGGCTAGTTTCTATTGGTAAAATTTAGCCTATTTCTTTCTCTTTTCTTTTTCTTTTATTTTATGCCCATGGGACTTAGCATCTTTTCTTCCTTCTTGGGGCTAGGTAATCAGCCTCACTTGCCCATGCACTCTTTGATAAGGGTAGAGTCGGAAGAACGAGTGGATTATTTTGATGTCAGTGGGTCGGTGGGTGAATTGGGAAGTTCCGCTGAGGAGTATCATGCGAATTACTTCATGCCTCAACCTGGCTCCATTAAAGTTGCTCCTCTTAGGTCGGACAAGCTAGGGAGTGATGATAGAATACAATCCCCTGCATCCACAGTGCCGGAAGCATCCATTTCTCTAGAGCCGAGGGTCTCTTTTTTGTCTCCTACCCCACCTGCCTCTTGTTTTGAAGATAGCTTTTTTGTTGTTGTTGGAGCACCCATGACTTCTCAACTGGCTGTGGCAACGCCTTCTGTGGCCGTGGCTGAGATTCCTGCAGCTATTTTCCCCTCAACACCAGAGGAGACTCTTTGAAGTTTTCTTTTGAAGTACTATCTGGTGTCGGGGAAGGTTCAGGTGATGGTCCCTCTTCGAAATCTACCCCCGTTAGTCCTGTTGCCCTAGTAGCTAGCGAAGGTGGCATCTCTACTCAAATTCCCAGTTCAGCTAGTTCCTTGTTACACTATTGGCTCCTCATATTATGAATATTGTGCGAGGGCGGGCCTCTGCATCATCCGTTTCCAGTGGAAGCTACACCCCCACCTGTGGTTCCATACTTGGCGTTGCCTGTTCTTAATCTCGCCACCAAAGACCCTCTCAAAGAATTCTTCAACTTCAGTGTTAGTAACTTCATGCAACTACTCAGGAGATGCATCAACATGATTCTGAGTGGGCGTGATTTCTTTGAACTTGGGCGTCCAATGTTGACAAGTTATTTGGACAACATTGAGAGGATCAGGGGTCGTAAATGGGCAGCTCCTTATCGAGCTCGTCTAGAAGCCTTAGAAGAACAAGTTTGACGTTGAACACTCTTCGCCAGGCAGACATGGTGGCAATAGCGGAAATCGAATTAGAGCGGTTACGAGTGGACTTAATGGCTCGCCAAGAGGAATTCAGATACCAAGAAGAGGCCTAGTCTCATGAGTTAGCTGACCTCGGAGCTAGCCAAGAAGCAATTTTGGTAGATCTGGAAAAGGCGGACTTCGAGATAGAGGCTAGTCAGATGGCAGTATTTCGAGCCCGTGAAATTCAAAGGCTCATGCTATTTTAGAGGCAAACTAGGCCAAATTAGAAGAGTCCTTCAGGAGAAAAGAGGAGTTGGTCATGCAACATGGGAAACATGAGCAAGAAAGGACAGTAAGGACTCGGGACATCGAAGAGTTTCGGCTCCAACTCTCTCAGCAACTTTCCATTAACGAAGATGACTTGCATTGTCGAGCTCTGCATTCTGTGGAGGAGACTCGACAGCAAGTTGTTGATCAAATTGAGAGCAAGCTGGGCCTTCTGGGGGAATTTTGATCCCTTTGTACCTTTTCCCTTTCTTTATCCCTTTTTGTATGAATGAGGCGGCTTAACTTCTTATCTCCTCTCCTTTTTTTATTTATTTATCCTCATTCCTGCAAACATGAATAAAGAATCCTTTCAGTTTCATATTGCTTACTTTCATAATTTTTGAGCAGTGTGTGATGATGCTGATGGAATGAGTGTGAGACGTCAATGGCAATAGTGAGTGGTATACAATTGATTTTGAGCAAGGGGTGGTTCGTTCGGAGAGCTTAAGTGTGTTTGCGCTACCCGGACTTGAACTGTTGATTGTGTTAGGATCAGGAGACTTGGCGGAGGTGCTTAATTGCACACGCCAAGATGACCAGGTAAAGGTCATAAGGTTTAGCATAGGCGCCTAATTGCATATGCCATGGGGTTTGGCGGAGACGCTTAATTGCACATGCTAAGATGACCGAGTAAGAGTCATAAGATTTGGCAGAGGCGCCTAATTGCACATGCCATGGGATTTGGCAGAGGGCTTACATACACTAAGATGATCAGGTCAGGATTAGAGAGTTTGGCAGAGGTGCCTAATTACACATGCTATGGAATTTGGCGGAGGCGATTAATTGCACATGCCAAGATGATCGGGTTAGGATTATAGAATTTGGTAGAGGTGCCTAATTGCACATGCCATGGGATTTGGCGGAGGTGCTTAATTGTACATGCCAAGATGATCGGGTCAAGATCATAAAGTTTGACAGAGTCGCCTAATTGCACATGCCAAGAGATTAGGTGGAGACAGTTGTATACGGCAAGATGATGGGGTTAGGATCATAAAGTTTGGTAGAGGTGCCTAATTGCACATGCGAAGAGGTTTGGCGAAGGCACTTAATTGCACACATCAAGATGATCGGGTTAGAATTATAGAGTTTGACAGAGCCATCTAATTGCACATGCCATGAGATTTGGCGGAGACACTTGATTGCACATACTAAGATGGTCGGGTTAGGATCATATAGTTTGGAAGAAGTGCCTAATTGCACATGCCATGGGATTTGACGGAGGCGCTTAATTACACACATCAAGATGATTGGGCTAGAATTATGAGGGAAATTATTTGTTGTAGTGTATGATTGTTCAAATTTCACTGTCAGATGTAAGAGTTTAATGTGACAGGTTTGATCGCATTAAAGTGATATGAGTGAGATGATTTAAATGTCACTGTTAGAATTAAGAGCTTAGCATGACAGGTTTGTGAAATTTTTAGCCAACCTCCAACTATCAATGGATTTAGCATGTTTTCACCAATCGTTGTTCGCGTTGGGCTAGCATACTATTTCTCTCAGCATGGTGAGTCGACGAGAATTTTGCTTGGGCCTAAAGATCAAACATTTCCTCTTCCCATAGCCTTGGTGGCCTCGGGCAGTTGATCTCATACTTTTACTCATAGTATGGTAGGCTTAGCAAGGATTCTGATCTTCTCTTCCCATTGCTTTAGTAGCATCGGGCAATTCATATTTTATCCCCTAGAATGATATGTTGGTAAGAAACTTATTCTCTTCCCTTTACTTTAACAACATTGGACAGTTCATATTTTTTATCTCAACATGATGAGTTGTCGAGAATTTGATTTCCTCTCCTCTTTTCCTTGGTGGCTATGGGTTGGTTGTGATAAATTTATTATGGAATTTTTAGCAAACTCCCAACTATCAACGAATTAGGCGTACCTTTACCAATCGCCATCTGCGTTGGGCTAGCTATGCTATTTCCATTAGTATGGTGAGTTGTTAAGGATTTTGCTTAGGCTTAAAGGCCAAAATTTCCTCTCCCCATTCTGGGCACCCCCCCTTTTTATTTTAAGGTGATTGCACTGTTATATATAGTACTTCTTCATGAACTTACCGTTAATAGGTATCATCATTCTATCGCAGTCTTGGTTGATCAAATAGTAAGCTCTACTCGAGTAGACCATTTCTACTATAAATGGTCCTTCCCATTTAGCTTCAAATTTCCCTTTAGTTTTATGGGTCATGACCATTATTTTTTGACGGCCAAGACTAAATCTCCTAGTTTGAAAATCCTATGTTTGACTTTCTTATTGAATGCTTGCAAGATGCGTGCTTGATATAGCTCGATCTATTGCTGGGTTTGGAGACGTTGTTCTTTTACGGCTTCTAATTCTTGAAGCCTTCGCCGGTGCTTTTCTTCCGTTGTCATTCTTGTGGCTAGAGCCACTCTCAAGAAGGGAATCTGAATCTCCAAGGGTAAGATGGATTTACTGCCATACACCAAGGAGAATGGTGTAGTTTTAGTAGGGGTACGGACTGTGGTTCGATAGGCCCACAGACACTCAAAAAGTTTCTTATCCCAATCTCACTTATTTATAGAGACAAATTTTTAGAGGAGTTTAATAATGGTTTTATTAAAAGTTTTGCCAGGCCATTAGCTGCTGGGTTGTATGGCATGGAGGTGATGTGTTGAATCCTGAACTTATCACAAAATCGTGCGAAACCCTGGTTGATGAATTGGGGCACATTATCGTGTATACTTTGGCGAGGAATGCCGAAGTGGTAAATCACATGATGCTTAATAAACTTGATTATGTCAGCAGTTTTAACTTACCTTATGGGTACAACTTCTGCGCATTTTGAGAAATAGTCCGTTATTGCGTATAAATTGGTGTCCCCTAGATGATGGCGGGTGATCAGTCCGATGATGTCCATCCCTTATGCTTCGAAGGGCCAGCTAGCAACAATCTTGTGCAGGTATTTTGGGGGCTGATGTTTGAAATTGGCATGCATCTAGCAATCATGGCAACGCTTTGCGTATGCTACTGCATCCGTAATCATTTTTGACCAAAAGTATCCCAGCCTCCTTATAAGATCCCAAAATTTTGGGTGTGGCTGGTGGGCCTCACAAGTCCCGTTGTGTGTTTCTTTAAGCATCTTGTCAGCTTCTCCTTTTGAGATGCAACGGAGCAAGAGACCGTCTCGTGATTTCCGGTATAGAGTTTGGAGTGCGGTGTTATAGTAAAACCTTTCGGCCTTCTTCTTAACCGACGCGACCTCTTTGGGATCTTCTGGAAGTATTCCATATAGGTCATAATCCACGAATAGGAATCGCCAATCCCGAGGTTCCAGGGCCAATCTGGTCTGACATACTTCATTGATTTGTAATATTGAATTGGGATAGAGGAGTTCTCTATTCCCAATAGTAACACTCTTAGTGGTTCCTGCCAGTAGTGCCAATGCCATGGCCAGGGAAGCGAGAGCATCAGCATAAATATTTTCGTGTCAAAACATATGGTCGATATAGAATTGCTTGAAATGATTCGCCAGTTCAATGGCCACTGGATGGTAAGGGATAAGGGATTCATGTTTGATCTCGTAGCCTATCATCTGATTTATAATAAGTTTGGAATCACCATACGCCTCTAAACGGCTCATCCTCCAGTTGTAAAGCCATTTTAAGGTCGATAATAAGTGCATTATACTCTGCCACATTATTTGTGCACGGCTCTGTGAGTGAATATCCGTTGGGATTTATGTGCTTGTGTGGCGATATGAACACTATCCCCACACCTACGGTAGATCTTCTTGTCACACCATAAAGAACAATTGCCATGGTTGTTCTTTGAAGACTGTATTAACTTCTACAGACTCATTAGTGATGTTTTCATGTAACTTGGAACTTTTTGGAATAGGATGTTCCGTAAGGAAGTCTGCAATTGCCTGTCCTTTCATAGACTTTTGGGGGACAAAATATATATCATATAGCAAGATTATCAATACCCATTTTGCCATTCTACTATTTAATGAGCCCACTTTTGTCATGAGAATCTTTAATGGGTTAACTCGAGATATGACGTGAATTATCTGCCTGGCGAGGTAGTGATGCATCTTTTGAATTGTGAATACTAGAACTAGACACTCCTTTTCGATTGGACTATACCGATGCTCTGCTCCCAACATCATGTGGCTTAAACAGTAAAGAGCATGTTCATGACCTTATTCATTATACTGTGCCAGCAATGCGCCCAGCGCATGATCCATGGCTCTCACATATATAAGGAATGGCCTTCCCGATATAGGGGCTATAAAGACAAGTGGTTTTGTAAGATATTCCTTAAGATTATCAAATGCCTGCTGACATGCCTCATCCTAAACGAAGGAAATTCCTTTCTTCATGAGTTTGGAAAATGGCTGGCACCGCCTCGATAAGTTGGAGATGAAGCAACAGATGTAGGCCAGCTTTCCTTACAGCCCCTTAGCTCTTTTAGGTTTCGGGGTAGCTGCATTTCCTTTATCGCTCAAACCTTATCAGGATCGAGGTAAATCCCTTTTGAAGTGACCACGAATCCAAGGAACTCGCCATTGGATACCCCCAGGAAAGATTTGGCAGGGTTTATTTTTAAGTGATATTTTTTCATGAGATTGAAGACCGTCCTCAAATCTTGGAGATGATCTTCTTTGTTCTTGCTTTTAACAGCAAGGTCGTCTACATAGCACTCTATGATTTTACGTAGATATTCCTTGAATATGATGCTCATGGCACACTAATAGGTGGCTCCAGTATTTTTAAGCCTGAAGGGCATTACTGTGTAACAGTATATCTCTAGTGATGTCTTGAAAGCCGTATGTCTCTCATCATTTGGATGCATCTTGACTTGATTATAATTTGATAAGCCATCCATAAAGGAAATCCTCTCATATCCACACGTATTATTGATCATGACATCAGTAATTTGCAAGAAAAATTCGTCCTTAGGACATGCGGAATTTAAATTTCGGAAGTCAATGCATATCCACATCTTTCCGTTCTTTTTGCATACAGGGATGATATTCGCTATCCAGTCAGAATGTTGCTCTTCTTGAACAAATCTTGAGTTTATCAGCTTATTTAATTGGCTTCTATGGTTTCCATTAACTCCGGTCGGAAGTGCCTCTGCTACTGTTTGACAAGCTTTGCATCCTTTTTGATATTTAAGCGATGCATTGCGATCGGGGATCTAACCCAGTCATATCTTCATAGCTCCAAGTGAATACATCTATATACTCCCAGATGAGAGCTATGAGCTCCTCTTTTTCTGTGAGAGTCAAGGTTTCGCTTATGAAAATAGGCTTTGGATCCTCTTTAGTCCCCATATTGACTTGTGTTACCTTGTCTTTTGTAGGCGGGTCTCATTGTTCAAAACGGACATCCCAGAGGGTATCCATGTGTTTAGCTCAGGATTCATACTGAAGATCAATTGGTTCCTTATCGCCTTCATATACGGATGAAACAATATTTGCTACCAGAATTTGGAATATTACACTGGTGCTTCCATTAGAGTCATGGTTCGGCGTACTGCTACTATCATCAGTTTGAATCATACTTTTAGGCTCGTCGGTGATATAGAAGGAGTTGATACATACTCTAACCCCTTTTGAGTCTTGTGATAATAATCAGAACTTTTTCCTTTTGGCATGAAAGATGGCAGGATATTTCATCATCCCTTATTGAAATTTAACCTTTGTTTTTGGGCCAAATTATAACCCGTCTTCTTCATCATTTGTTGAGGTTTTTTTTTTCATAATGATGGAATTGAGGTGATGTCTGATCGTCGTTCTCACTATTTTGGTCTTGGTCGGACTGTGCCATCACTTTTCCAAATACTCTAGGATTTTGATATGGCTGTCAGGAAGGTACTTCTAAGACATTCTTTGGTCGCGAATTATTTCAGACCAAGAGAGGAGGGATGACTATATCGGGGGGTGGAATGTTACCAGAATTTCAAATTTGGACAAGCCATCTGTCTCTATGATGGTACAAGAAGGCATGGAATCAGAAGCAACAGTGGGCACATAAGCAAACTTTATGTCTTCATTAATAACCCATTCATCTACATCACTGGCAGCATCGATTATATTGATTTTATTAAAATCTATGAAAGAATTTATCTCATAATCATCATCCTCTTCGCCTAAAGATTTATGCTCAGAATCTGCTTTATTGCCACTATCGTAGCATTCCTCAGCTAATCTATTGAGAGCTCGAGGGCATCCTCATATAGTAGGGCATCTGTAAAATAATTTTCTACTCCCTTGAAAGGTTGTTTGTCCGCAATCAATATCCGGACTTCTTCTTGCACATCACAGTACTTTATGCACTGGTAGAGGGTTAATGAGACTATCATGTTGGCGTGGATCCAGGGCTGCCCTAAAAGGATATTATATGACGTGTCTACATCGATGACATAACACGTGACCTCTGTTTTTAGATCTCCAATCTGGCACCAGAGCCTAATCTTTCCAAGGGGATTGCTGTCATTAGCATTGAAGTCGAATATTGTAATGTTTGTAGGTGTTAGACGGTGTAGCGAAATCCCCAATAGTTGCATCAAGTTTCTTGGGATGATGTTTAATGCCGACCCGGAATCAATTTGAATGTGACTCACCTGAGTAGATCCGACATTATCTGGTATAATACAAGGGCCTATTGTGCTTTATGTTATTTACCTGCATGTCTTCTGGAAAAAAGACGATATATAGAATTTGCCTCGTCACTTGGTGCCAGTGAAGGCAAGAATCCTTTATCTCGTCAGATGGTTCAATAATATGTGCCAAGAAAAATTCAGAGTCTGTCAATGCTTCCCTTAATGCTTCTTGGGTTGATTTGGACAACCACAACAATTTATAAAGTGTAACATGAGCAGAGATATTGGCTAACTGGGCTATTATGTTGAATTGGAATAGTGCACTCATCGCCTCATCATCTTTTCTTGTATTCTTTTGGAAGCGAAACTCCTTTTGTCTTGCGAGTTCCTCTTGCACTTCCACAGCTTTGCTGGATCCCACCTTTGAGTAGTTTTTAAGATAAGTCTTGCCTAATCTATTGCCGGTTGAGTCTGACTTGTCTTGGTAAGTGGCCGTGGCCGAGGCCTCCTCTTCTGACTTTGATAATGTATTGGCAGTTGTATGCTTTCTTCAAGATTCATAGAAATGACATTACAGGTCCATGTATTTCCTTATATGTTGGGTGAAAACTATTGCTCATCCTTTAAAAAGTCTGGATAAACATAATCTCTCCCTTTTTTGTGGTTACTAGGGAGAGTCCCATCTATTTCAGATTATGGGGATCATAGTTAACTATCATTAACTTTTCCGTTGGTACAGGGGTTACCTCAGCTGGGAATTTATTGGTCCCTACTACCAGAGTTGTCATATTTATAGAAAGCTTTTTCTGTTTTTCTTTAAGCTGAAGGACGCCAACTTTTATCAATGTTTGCATTTGATTTTTGAGGGGGAAGCAATTTTTGGTAGGATGTCCAATATTCTGGTGGAACAAGTAATAATTGGGGTCATTAGTCTTCCATGCTCCAGCTTTGATTTTTTGGAAGTCTCAACATCCCTCGTTTGTTGAGGAGATGAAATAAAGTGCTAATTTGCTCCTCCTTAAATGAGCATGTTTTGTCAGGTTGGGGCCTATTAGGACTAGTGCCTCTTTGATTTTGGGATCTCGGGTTTGGATTTATATCTGACGCCATCACTGCCTTCCTTTTATTTTCTAGGAATCTGTGGATATGGCCTGTTGGTTGTAGAACTTCTTGTAATGCAATATTCTTCTATCCGGTGAATTATATCTTCTGCCTATTCTCATTGTTTTAACAAGTGTTTTCAGGTCTTAGATTCTACCACTCCTATTTTATCAGCACGCCGGTCTTGAAATTATATTTACAGATTTCTACAAGGATTTCTTGGGTCATGCCATGTTGGCATTGCACATATTTTTTTCGAAAACATTCTATGAAGCTCTTGACTATCTCTTCTTCTCCTTGTTTTGTTGCGAGAAGAGAATGAACTGATATCTCAGTATCATCCTCAAAGAAATGTGCCAAGAATTATTTTTCCACATCATACCAGGTTTTGATGGTCCCTAGGGGTAATTGCATAAACCATATAAAAACAAGCCTTCGCAGTGTACTTACAAATATCTCGGTCATCATGGGGTCATTTCCCACCAAATGGCCGGCTTACGACAGGAAGTAATATATATGTTGGCTTAGGAATACCTTTCTGTTGTATAACTCCAACTTGAGGGGTTTATATTTTTCAAGAAAAGTAGCGGATTCCACTTCACTAGGTAGGGTCTCGAAATCCCCACTTCCTTCAAATCCTTCTTATGCATTAATGTTTCTAGCTAGTTCTGGAGCTTCTCCATCTTCTCTGTATGAGGATTAAAAAAAATAAATTTGGAATCATCATCATTCTCAGAGTAAACTTTTTCTTCTTTGTTTTCTTTGACTTGTTTTCCTTTGTCCTCCTTCGTTTAGGTTGTTCTGAAGAAGAGGCTGCTCTCTTCTATTTTCTGAGTATTCTCAACCACCTTTATGAGCATCATTTTGAGTTCATTGATAGTTTTATGTTATTCTTGGATTAATCGATCTTGTGCTTCAATCCTTTGATTTATGTCATCAGATCTGCCTCCCATGTATGACGTTGTTTTCTTTTGTCGGGAGGAAGTGCACGACCATAACGATGTCATGGCCGAATGGTCACTATCATCATACTCTAACCCCCTTGCACGTCTTTTGTAATTTCAAGGAATAGTGACACCGGTCTTGAGTCGAGTGATGTGATGAAGTTCTTCACCTTCCGTATTTGATTTTTGTTCTTTTTCTGAAGTCTTCTTTTATTTGCTCACCATATTTGAGATTATTATCCACAATTCTTTTTTCCTGCTGATTTTATGTTTTAGACTACGTCTCCTTCTCTTCGGAGTGATTTGCTCTGGCTCAGTTATTCGACTAAACATAGATACTCTTTGGATATTGCAACAACAACTATTTAGTACAACTAAAATTAGATGCTTGCAATGGCATGTGGTCGGTGATCGAGTTGCCTTTCTTTTATTCGTCAAATACTCCCTCAGATCAGAGGTCTTAATAGAAGAGGAGTTTTCAGTCACACTTTGGGTGTGGGGCCTGTTTGACCATAGGGAAAGTCTGGAAGCACTCTGAAACTCTCCATGAATGATAGTATTGAATTGCTAGTCTGCCAAACTGTACAACCCCTTCTTTATTAGTTCCCGCTTTGTATTTTGGTCGTTTTACGCGGAGCTGACAGTTAGCTTCGCGTTTTAAAGCTTTTACGCGAGGCTAGAATGTAACTTTGCATTTAACGCCAGCCTCACATTTTATGCTGACTTGGCATTTCTGAAGAAGTCTAACTTCAAATGACGATTTAGCCTCGCGTGGGGAAGTGCTTGCGCATGCTGGTTTAACTTCACATTTTACGCACGTTTGGTTAGCTTCGTGTTTTACGCTAGGTTCATATTTCTGTCCAAGTTCATATTCACTAGCGGGCTTAGCCTCACATTGAGAGCTTTCTACACATGTTGGCTTTTCCCTATGATTGATAGCTTCGCATTTTATGCTAGCTAGTTCTTCAGCTTTGTTGCAAATGCGAGGTACCCACATAACCTCGCGTTTTGCCTTTGCCTCATATTTTATGTGGGCTTTGAGAGCTCTTCGTCTCAACGATTCCGATTGCGAGTTTGAATTCTTGTAAAGCCAATTTTTTGTTCCTCGTTCCTCTTCGGCAGGAAGAACAAGACCTTCCCTTAGGGGGTTCTATTCACATGATGGCTCTAAGTCCATAGTCTTAAAGGATTCCAGATTTTCAGAGAAGTCTTTATCAGTAGATTCACGGGTTTTAGTGATTATGCGACGATAACATTGCATTTTGGTCAGATTAACTGACCCTGAGGATAAGTAATCCTCATATTTTTGCTGGTCGATCTCGATGATGAACATATCAATGACCTGTCCGACCTTCTTCACATCAGATTGCTGCACGATCTCTTACTCAGTGAAAGAGATTTCTCCCACTGTAGTCGTCAGTTTGTTTCCCGCAAAATTCTTGCTTTCTTCCATTGCCATAGATTACAATAATTTTTAGAGATTACAATGAATGAATCAAACAAAAATAAACAAGAGGACTTATATATGGTCACACTCTTTTATAGAAAACGTGGGTTCTTGATATGGCGGTGGGATCTATCTTGTAGATTCTATTGACGACCCGACATTAAGAATGGTGTTGAGGGAAAAGGAACGGCCGGCCCTAGCCTTTTTTTGCTAGTCGGGACGCTTCAAGGCTCTCTCATATAAGTTGATCTGCTAAAGATCCTCCCAAAGTCCCCTCTTGAAGGATAGACCTTAATTTGGTATGAGGGTTTTCTTAGAGATAGAGATAAAAGATCTTTATATTTATCAAGGATTCTAATAAGATATTTAACCTTGATTTGGATCTCTTAATTTTATATTCTGGTGGGATTTAATTCGGTATTGGATAATCTCAAATCTCAATTAAAACTAATTACAGATTTTGCAAATATCTAGGCGCGAGGCTAATAGCCCTGGATTGCGAAGATAAGAACTAGCTTAGCATTACGTTCTCAACGTAAGGCTATGCTCTAGAACACGAAGCTAAGAGTTAGCTTCGCATTTTGTTCTTTAACATGAGTTTATCTCTTAGCCTCGCGTTTGTCTAGAAGCTATTATCCTTGTTTCTTTCTCTTCAAAATTTTTCTCCTTCAAAATCGGCTACAATCGCATGGTGCTGAACCATGCTATATTGCTAGGTACTACAATTTACACCCCATACTGTATTACAGTTACGAACATACCACACTGGGTACTAATTATTAATCTATGATCCAGTATCACTCAGGCTGCTGCAGTAAAAGATTATCAACCCTAATATTTCTTTAATGCATATACGATATGGCTCTTTTCTATTATATAACTTTTTCCCATTCCCGAGTTCACGATACATGATACACATGACTTATAAAATATCATGACATGATTTATTTATTATTGTGTATGTACAATAAAAAAATTAACATGTATAATTATTTGTCACTTGTGGGCATGAAGAAGTATTCTCTAATGGCAAACTCCCTAGGAATGTGAGCACTGTCTAGTTGAGCCCATTGTTTTTGTATTTTTTTCACATCTTGTTAAGTGGGAGATATCACCTTCAACTCCTCATAAACTATAATAAAGTTTTGTATAGTATTGAGATAAAGTTGCGTTAAATTTCCCATTACGAAACATCTCCCAAATAACATTAGGAACTCGAATAAAATTATTATTTCCTAAATACAACTTGTCAAGATAGTTCCATATCTCTTTCATTGTCAATGTATGCATCACTAAATATTGTATGTTCAGCTCCATAATATTCATCTCCATAATGTTCAAAAGCTGACCCAAAATATTAACATCTTCTCACTTCCACTCATCCCTTTTAGTACCAGAAGGATCCATATATAGATAGATAACCTTCTTTTAATGACCAACCAAATTAATATCAACAATCTTTCTCAACTATAGATAGTTATCCCATTCAACTTCTTATTAGTACCTATTAATAATAAACTTGGAAGAATCAGCTTTGTTTATGTTATACTTATTAGTTAAACCATACTAATAATCTCCCAATCAACACCACTTACTGAAGGGGTGACAAATGGGTCGGGAGATCCGTCAACATACCTGAGCCGACATGTCGTGTGGCATGTGCCGAGCATGGCACATGTGAAGATGGGCTTGGGCCGGCCTGCCCTTGCCCCATAGGGTGCCCCATGGCACATGTGCAAATGGAGGAAGATCATCATTTTATAGCTCTCATGAGGCAGTCTAAGAGTTGCTCTTTTTTTAATTTGCCCATAATGGAGGAAGTCCTATTATAGCTCCAGGTAAGGCAGTCTAAGAGTTACTCTTAAATGAGCCCATCATGAGGGAAGCCTACGAGTCTTGAGAGCATAGTAGCCTTTTAAATCTCAATAACCATGTACGTTGTGGAGTCAATGAGTCACTAGTTGGGCCCAAGCCTCGTTCTCAACTCATAGGGGAGTTTACTAAATTAAAGGATGTAATCTTGCCTTTGGCAAGATACGAATCCCAGACCTTTTGGAGTCAGAAAGAAAACTTTACCATTGGACTGATTAGTTATTTTGCTTAAAAGTAATAACACATGCATCATAGTATTTATAGAAAAACTAATCCATGGTTTTGGAAAAAAATTGTTTCACTAGAACCCCCATCAAAAATTGGCATAGACACAGCATGATTACTGGTACCTGTTGGTCCTTGACATGGGAGGCCATATATTCATATCTAGTGAAGTGATGCTGTTTGCTGATGTCTGTGCAGCACCAGTATAGTGGCCTTCGGTTGTGTGAAACAAGACCAAGTATGGTGGCCTTCGGTTGCCCATATGCAAAGAAACGAGCAGTCTAGCTCTTGTGACATGGTGGCGTCATTTAAACCAGAGTAGAATCCTCAAACGCTTAAAATGTAGGAATTACGGGCGCTTTTATTGCGGATAGGATACATCTTGTTTCATCATTGCTAGTTGTTCATTAAGAATTTGTCATAACAGTGTTGCATAGTGTTCAATCCCATGTCTGCGTGTCAGTGCAACCAAACATGCATCTTATATAGATTGCAATAACATAAGTGTTTCTTCCTTTTTTTAGTTTAGGAGACTCATCCCAATATGTTTCCGTATTTTATCGTTTGAGCGGACGCAACAAATAAGAGATGCCCTTGAAACGTGAAGGCAAGGGGACATTGCTTTACATGATAAAGACTTCAAGGAAGCTATAAACTGTTATTCTGAGGTATCTTGGATTCTGAGATGCAGATTTCGATAATAGAAGTAATGTTTCATGCTACATTTTGCTGATTTCTGCTTCTTTGTGATAGTTTGTAGAAGCTGGGTTGATGGTCTCTCCCAATGTGCTTTGCTCTCTCATGTGTGACAAGTCTGATTCTGCTCTTTGTCAAGCAATGCAAGCACAATGCCTTCAAGCAATGCAAGCACAATGCCTTCACTCAGACTGGCTGACGGCTTTCAGCATTTAAGCACTCGCCCTGGCTAAGTTGAATACGGATAGCAATGTTTGTTTCAAATTATTCCAGGAGGTCAAATACTGTGATCTGTACAGCCACTATAGAAATATGACTACATAGGCATTTGGTTTTTTGCAACCAACTGGCAATACAACAAGCACTAAATTGCAGCAGAGACTTCTTGCTAAGCTTCTTCCTCCTTTATGTAGCCAAATTTTTGCATAGCAGCACGAATAAGGAACAATCCAAATAATCGTTTTGTGACAAGAGAACCAGTGCTTTCTTTTATCAAAAAAATGATAATTACTTGAGAAATATAATTTACATTGATTTGCAGACTTCCCAGATCATCGTAATTATCAGTTTTTCAGCTTCCATCTTAGATTTCATAGTCGAAATACAATATATGTGAAGATCTCAAGAAAAATTATGTATTATGGGCAAAACCTTTAGACTACAAGAATGCCTTCATTGTTGTTGTTTGCTCATTGGTAAATATTTCTGCCCAGTGTGTTAAGAACATAGAGTTGTTACAACAGCGAGTAATCTATATTACATTTTTTTTTTTTTTTTGGTTACTTATGCAACAAAGAGTTCAGCTTTGCCATCAATGAACAGGCTCATGAACTCCTCGCCATCTACCGTCTCCTTTTCAATGAGAAGCTGGGCAAGTTTATGAAGGATATCGATGTGAGTGCTAATGATCTGCTTGGCCCTTGAGTAAGCTGTCTCCACCAGCTCTCTCACTTCAGCATCGACCACATCCGCTGTTGCCATGGAGTAATCCTTTTGGGATGACATCTGTGAATGCATGGAACAAGAGGAGCCAATGCTATAATAACCTATAGTCCAGTATTAGGGATAATGTACAGATACGGCTAACATCAGTATACCTGCTGCCCGAGAAACGGGTTTCCACCAGAGCTTCCTATGGCAACCTGGCCAATCTTTTTGCTGAATCCAAACCTCTCAACCATTTGCCTTGCCACCCGAGAAACCTGCATGAAGTCGTTTGAAGCACCTGTAGTTACATTCTCACTTCCAAAGATCACCTCCTCGGCTACCCTGCAGGAAATGCGGACGGATATTAAATATTGGATGCCAGAATGAATGAGGAGGCCTGAACATATGTCTGTTATTTGATTGTGAACAAACCTTCCTCCAAGTGCAACAGCCATTTGGTTCTCTAGGTAGCTCCTGCTGTATAGTCCAGACTCTAGCCTCTCCTCACTTGGAGCAAAAAAAGTAAGACCACCGGCTTGACCACGAGGAATAATGGAGATTTTGGCAACAGGGTCATATTCAGGCATGAGTGCACCGACAAGGGCATGTCCAGCCTCTGCAAAACATAAACATTTATTTGTTAAGTGATTTCCAGATGAAGCTGGGGAGAAATGTGATTTTGATTTTATGCATAGTCTACCGTGGTATGCTACTAGTTTCTTCTTTTCTTCTGACACAACCGCGTTTTTCTTCTCTGGTCCAGCAATGATCCTCTCCAGAGCATCAGATATCTCATCTTTGCTGATCTCCTTAAGGTCACGTCTGGCTGCAAGAATAGCTGCTTCGTTCATAAGATTTTGAAGGTCAGCTCCTGTGAAGCCGGGGGTTCTCCTAGCAATTTTCTCAAAGTCTACATCCTTTGCAAGTGCCTTTCCCCTGGAGTGTACCTTTAAAGCATGGAAATTTTACATGCATTAGTTCCACTATCCAATAAAAAGCATTGGAAAACAACAAATAAATGGACAAAAGGGCAACAAAGGGGTGATTTGGTACAGATTTTATAAGTCAACTAGATAACTACAAATCTGTCATCAAGAAGGCACAATGAAGCACATAACAAAATTCTGGGTATGGATGTGCTTCTGAGAAGCTATGGTATGATAAGAACAAATTGATGGCACAAAGGAGTGCAAAAAATAACCGGTAAAAAGTATAAAAGCAACAAACGTGACACGAAAAAAATTCATTCAACTAGGCAAAAAGAATTGCAAGAAACTTGCCAGAACCACAAGGACTACAATGATCAAAAGTTGCTTACATTTCATGTTTACTAGGACTGCCAAAATTATATTATACTACAGTCATCCACTGTATTCATCCAGAAAAGTATATTATAATATGCAACTCTAAGCATCCAGAACATAAGAACTGTTTCCTTTTATGATTCTGCCTAAGCATCCTTCCAAAATTCATCCCTCTAGTCTTTGAAGATAAATGTCTATCAATTTGTTCTCCCATTTAGCTCATGAGAATAATTTGTCATTATTTCCAAAAAATAAATGAAAGAACAATACTATGTATCACTATAATAGGCAAAAAGCCAAATATCAATGGTTTGAGTATAAATTAATAATCAGTGATCCCACATTTCTAGAACAGAAGTCTTTAGTTACTTCCGCCAACTACAAGCTATGCTTTTATCTCCCCCATTTTTCACAATTTGACATATGAAGCCAAGATCCCTACCTCACTCAAACCAAGTAGATATCCTTGTATAGATATAGACCATCTCTAATAATTTACCCAAGAATAGGCTTCTTCAATGTAGTCATTTTCAACTCCAGTTTACCAAGTTTCCTCGCCCTTATATTCAAATGTTATGTTCTTTCTACGATGATAATCTCTAAAAATCTTCCTTAAGTAGCTTGATTTTTCCAGTTACACAGAATAGTTAGCTCAAAAGTCTCCAACCATCAGAAAATGAGCCAACATGAACATGTTGTCACAGTGACCAAATTCTAGAGTAGCAAATATAACCTGAATTATGGAATATGTGTCATGCCCAATAAGGAAATGGCTTGTTACAGAAATGTCCATACAACAATATCCAAGAGATCAAATCTGAAGTTCATTTCTGTTTCACACAAATATCTGGATTCTACTGCAAAGTCTGGACTCTTAAGAGCCTGAAATTATTCCTTGCTGGAAATATTTACGCATACTATTAGCAGAAATTGAGCTCTACACATTTCAGGATTCCTCCAACCCATGACTTCCAGAGCAAGTATTTTTGCAGCACCTAATATCTACCAATGTCAATGATGAAGTTTCTAGCTTAGATTATACACAGGCAAACAATGATGCAATATACTCCAAATATTAATTACAGCATTAATTATTGCCTCTACCTTGTGCGATTCAATAGAATATCAATCTTACAACCAAATTATGATTCTTTTGCGGACATTGTTCTAGTGATTCGCCAATTTGGCAATTCCACTAGACAAATTCCGAAAAAACAAGCAACAATTTTTTAATCTCATGAGAAACATAGAAGATAACTTGCAAGGAGTTATAATACGCATTATTACTATCTTGAGAAATCTGTAGTAAAATCTTGGAGAATAAACATTCTTCATTCACATTACGCTTAGTATAAGTTGACTTTTCTGATTCCGGATGCTACAAGCATCCTGTACAGGATTCCTTTGAGCAAATATATTTTGTTCTCTGCGCTGATCAACAAATTGCGGATGCAAACTGTTGGACATCGCTATAATTTCAGGCCACACCCCACCAGGCTTGTAGGTTTAGGGATTGGCCAAGCCAAGCTGATACAGCACAAAATCTAAATTAGGGTTTGATGGTGGAATTTGAATTTTTGGTGGATTTGGGGAAGAATAAATTAGGATTCGGGCCTTAGCATCCAAATGAATTCATGCCCACTTTCAACGAATCTAAAGAAATGATTTCATACCAATAGCAGATCAACATGCTAGGATTTTAATTTCAATATTATACCATAAGCAACCTGAAAATCCTGTTTATAAGTCTTATTAATAAGAAGCTAGTTACATGAACCACACGTGCATTTAAACAATCAGAATCTAGTAAAATACCTTAACAATAAAATTAAATCAAATGAAATCCCTAACCATAATACCTAATAATGAAATCAAATAGAATATCTAATTAGATATGTCTTTATTTGTCTCCATCTCAAGCCCTAACCGAGCTAGGGTTTGTGCCAGGCCTCACTTGTGCCATCGAAAGGGCCTTTGTGAGCAGCTTGATCTTTACGACGTGTAGTACTCGAGCCATCTGTATGTTGAGCTTCATGCAAATGACATGTTTGACCATGCCAAAACACTTATATGTACCAAAGATAGGTACTAAAAGTAGAGTTCCGGGCGAGATGGAAGTTTACGCATATAGCCACAACATAATGACGCAACAAACTGCATTGCAGCGGGGATGGTGCACTTGGCACAGTCAAATGACACCACACGCAACGCATGCATGAATGATATGCTTGTCTGAATGCAGCGCAAACAATGCGCCGACACGACCAAGCAACATGTATCACATGGTAACACAAGCTAGTTATGGACGAGTAGTGCAACTCATTGCAACTAAGCGGTGTAATTGGCTTGGCCGAATTGCACATGCTGACAGTAAGCGCAAGGAGCGCACTTGGCTAGGTCCGAGCCATGCTTCCCATGGTGCTGCTCACAATGCAGGCATGCAAACATGCGCATCTTGACCGAGTTATGCTGCTCAGTGTGCAACATGCTTTGCATCTACTAGGGATGGGAATGGACAGGTCTATGGGCTAATTTTTGGCCCACGCTAATCAAAACTTTAAATTAGAAAAATAAAAATTTTATTTTTAATTCAAAATTTTGAATATGGCGGGTCAAAAATTAGCTCGTGAATGTGACTATTATCATCCATAGTATCAACCAAGCAGTGCCTATTGTGTGTGTGTGGGCCCCATGCTAGATTGTGTCCAAGCAAACTTTTGGTTGAGTTCAAGAAGGGCAAAATATTTAGTCCAAACGATGTCCATGACACGGATGAGTTAGCGGTCGGCCTAGACCGTAAGTGTCTATGATAGCATGTCCATGCGGACAATATGCATCGATGGCAATCCAACAACATGGACCTTACTTTTATGATGTAGATTATAGTGATTCCAACTGGATCGAATCGACAAATGAGATACATTAAAAACTTGGAACATCCATTCAAAACTTAAAGATAAAACCTACCTTAACTTGAATATGTTAAGTGTCAATTCATGGTAACAATTAATGATACTATACAATTTAGGTAATTTATAATTGATTGTATATTAAGAACAGTCTCAAACATCTATATAGACGAGAATAATCACATCGTGAACATGTGCATCACCTGATCTCCATCGAGTGCGCCTCGCAATGCTAATATGTTGTACATGACACTTGGTATTCCGAGTGCGACTACCGTGACCCACAAGGTGCGGAGGTTGGTCCCGGCCATGCGTTCATAAGAACACATGCACATGCATAATCTGCACATGAACTGTGTGGTGCTTGAGCTATTCAAGCACTAGTGTGAGTCATGGTTATTATGCAATACTTGGCATTACTAAGAGTTGGCATGAGGTTGAGATAGCACGATGTTCAGTAGTTTCAACATTGGCACGATGGTAGTCCGCACGAGAATGATCATTTTCCAATGTTTTGTGGAGATAGTTTAAAGCATACATCGGTTTTATGATCATCATGCAAATTTATGAAAGTGCAACTTGTGATGTTTATTGATGTTAGTAGAAATACAAATCAATTGGTTGAACTTATGTAATTACTTTTTGAATCACCAAAAAATGCCTGTAGTA
Organism: Dracaena cambodiana; assembly: GCA_036321105.1. NCBI lineage: Eukaryota > Viridiplantae > Streptophyta > Magnoliopsida > Asparagales > Asparagaceae > Dracaena > Dracaena cambodiana. Next base: position 37,751,042 of record JAYEPQ010000007.1, read on the forward strand.
GAAAGATGTCTTGGCGAATTTCGGTGATGTCTGAAGGGGACACGATAAGCTGACGATTCATTGATAAGAAGTGAGATCAAATGGAAGCATTCTTGCCCATGATTATACCATATAATTTTCAGCCTTAAATTAGCTGACATCTTACTCAAAATTGTTGTAGTGGCAAGGCTAGTGCTACCAACTTAATGAAGCGTGAACTTGTGACTTAACAATTTTATTAATTTGTCGAATTAACTTTTGCAAAAAAAATAAAACTTATGCTACATTATTAAATTAAATGAACATTTATTCTCATGTTAAAACATTTAAGATAACTCTTAAGCTGATTCTTTATATAGGCAAAAGTGGTAGCGATACAAGGCACCATATGAAATTTTAATTCTTGCTTTGTAGGGTTTGTTTCTTTTCTCACTCTCAATAAGATAAAGTTGAACCTATGGCAACGAGGACAATGTGTCGTTCGAATTTAATTGAAGCGCTCAAGTTGAACTACATATATGAATAATCTTTATCGGAGAGCTGGAATTAGATGAGACAGCAAAGGACTTCAGCAGAGCTATGGGTGATTTTGATCACATGCCTACATGCCATGATCCTAAAAGTTTCAACTAAGAATTACTGCATCACATGCAAAAGCATTCGTGTATAATGTTGAGAAAGATCAGAAATGGATGAGATGCAACACATTGTGAAACATAACCAAGGCATGATCTATATGCAATCAAACACAAATATAAAATAAGCACCATTAGGGGCAAAAGTATCATATACCTGCAAAATCTTAACTCTGCCAGCAACATCCGGCCTATCCACGGTGACCTGTCTATCAAACCTCCCGGGCCTCAAAAGCGCCGCGTCGAGAACATCTGGCCGGTTTGTGGCCGCAAGCACAATCACTCCGCTGTTCCCCGTAAACCCATCCATCTCCGTCAGCAACTGATTGATAGTCTGCTCCCTCTCATCATTACCACCACCAAGCCCGGCCCCTCTCTGCCTCCCCACAGCATCAATCTCATCAATGAACACAATGCAGGGCGCCTTCGACTTGGCCTTCTCAAACAAATCCCTCACCCTCGACGCTCCCACACCCACAAACAGCTCAACAAATTCCGACGCAGCGCACGAGAAAAACGGCACCCCGGCCTCTCCTGCCACCGCCCTTGCCAACAGGGTCTTCCCCGTCCCGGGTGGGCCGACCAACAAGCACCCTTTCGGAATCTTAGCACCCAGAGCAGTATACTTATCCGGGTTCTTCAAGAAATCAACCACCTCCTGAAGCTCCAGCTTAGCCTGATCCGCCCCTGCCACATCGGCAAAAGTCACCCCCGTCTCCGGCACTTCCTGAAATTTAGATTTGGACCGCCCGAAATCCATGGGCCCGCCGAGACCTCCCGGGCCGCCGCCAGGCCCGCCCTGAGCCCGGCGGAACAAGAAGAACAGCCCAGCAAAAGCCAAGAAAGGGAACAGCAGGTTCCCAATGAAGTTGAACAGCCCATTACCCGAATCCCCCTCGGAGACCGAGATATCGACTCCGTTCATGGCCAGAATATCGATGAGGTCAGGGTCGTTGGGCACAACCACTGTGGCCCTCCTGCCGTCAACGGCCGTCAGCTGCAAGATGCCGCCGTCTTTGCTGAACCTGACGCGCTCGACTTTGCCTCTCTTGACGGCGTTCAAGAACTCGGAGTAGCGCCACTGGGATCCCTCGGGCAAGTCAGCGGCCGCCGGCTGCTGGGGCTTGGGAGCGGTGAGAAGCGACTGAGAGAAGGGGTTGGAGGGCGAGTTGGGTTCTGTGGCGGCATCGAGCTGGATGGGATTGGGAGGTGACTGCGGGGGGAGGGTCTGAGGGGTGAGGTCTTCGGCGATGGCGGCGGAGGAGGAGGAGAGAGCTGAGGAGAGGATGATGGCTGTGGTGGTGATGGACGGGATTGGGCTTTTTCTTTGATTGTTGCTGGGAAGGTGGGATTGGATTGGGATTGGGGTGGGCCTGGGCTTGGGGAGGAGGAAGGGGGTGCTGATGGGCTTGTTGTGGAGCTTGGTGCCCAAGAGGGAGGAGGAGAGGAGAGGGTGGCTTGTTGAAGCCATTGTTTGTTGTTGTTGTTGTTGTTGTGATAGATGGATGCTAGTAGGAGCTTGTTTAGAGGGGAGAAGAACAACCTAGGCGTTTAAAGAGAGGAATGAGTGGAGATCATGGGGTTATGGAATTGGGTGAGATATGAGCAGGGGGATTTTCCACGTGGTGGGAGCTGAAACCAGTTGTTTTGATAATTGGAGCCGGAGGAGGAGAAATTAAACTTTACAAGTGGAAAATCAAGTGAGAGGAGGGTTTTGTTTTTCCCACCACTCATGGATTTTTTTGCACGAGGCTTAGGCCCCATTCCCATTGATTTGGAAGGTTTTGAGATTCATATTAACAAATTTTAATATTTTCAAGTTTTATCTTATTCTTCTTTGATTTTTCCTTCTTTAGGAAATGGGAGTCCGATTTAAAAACATGAATCTCGATTAATCTAAGTTTAAAATTGGGTAAAATAGCAAAAAAAAAAAAAAAAAAAACCCACAAAGCATTGTGTTTTTACTCTAAACCTCTATGAACTATACTATATATAGTTCTCCCAAATTGCATTAATGAAAAATTAATGGGATAATTTAAAAATACATTAGATACACAATCTTCCATCTCTCTAAATATCCACTTTCTAATTGAATACGTTTTATTCAAAATATGCATATTTGAAATTAACAGAGTAGGTATTTGCTTTATTTTTAAATCAATAAATTAATTTCTCTACAATTTACATAACATAAAATGTTTATAGGAGTTTATGGAAAAACTTTGATACTTTATGGAGGTTTTTTATACTTTAGCCTTTTAAAATTGGATGGAACCACGAAAAAAGAGAAAAGAAAAGAAAAGAACACTTACTAATACTATTATGGTTTTTTTCTTAGGTCCTGTTTGGCTCTTAGAAGTGGGAGAAGTTGAGAAAAAAATTAGAAGTAACTTCCAAAATGAAAGGTTAGGAAGAGAGTCATTCAATAGAGTTCAAGTGTTTGTAATCTCACTTTTGGAACTAAGAAGTGGAATATGAAAAATATTATTTTATTATTAAATTAAATAAAAAATAATACTAATATATTTGTTAATTGAGTAGAATTGAAAAGTAATAATGAGAAACTAATAAAAAATAATATATTACCTTATTCCTTGAGCTTCAAGAGTACTTCCACTCAAAAATGATGAGAAGAGAAAATGGGAAGTTGGGATGCCACATAGGATTCGCATCATCCTAGTGGAAATAACTTCCAATTATTTTCTTGACCAAACAAACAAGTGAAGTAGTGGAAGTAAGCTTATTTCCACTACTTCCAATCTACTTCTATGCAAACAAACACATCCTTAGAGTCTTTAGCTCTTTCTGGTGATGTACTTCCATAATCTAATAATATTATGCTTTTTTATTTAAAAATTGAAGTAGATAATTAAAGGGCTATTTAGCCAATCTAGACTTAATAAAAATTAAGATTAATTTGGACTTGATATAATGTATACAGATTTAGCGAAGAAATCAAATATTGTGTAGGGTCACATTTTCTAAAATTTTCTGTTTTAGCCCATTTATTTTTTATTGTATTTTTAGCTCGAATCCCTAAAATCTTTAACTTTGTATCCTTTTCAAATACTACCTTTCATATTCTTTTCTATATTTTTTGATAAAATTTTCCCTCTAACTTCAATTACAGCTATCTAACAATTTTTGTTCTCTGTTTACATTGTTATAGCAAGTGCATTACAAAAACTATCTTTTTCAGATTTTTTTTAAATAACAATTTTAAAAAAATACTTATTACGCAATTTCTTTTTTGATTCAAAAAATTGTCGATTAAAACAATTAGACTCAATTTAGTGGAAATATGAGAGAAGTCACAACCTGTGATAAAACTGCCAGCAATGAATCAGAAATATGAATGTCCAAATGTAACACTCCAAACTTTACCACAAAAGTTTTGATGATATATCCTATTTATGGGTAAGGCATTAGCGGTGCGTACCTCAAAAACAGGTACAAGAGGTCTTTAATAATAAGAAACTATGCAATCAGAGTGCACAATAGGAAAGAAAATTATATTTCTACAATTTAATATATTACATTACATTTCTCAAAACAATTTTGAAAAAAAATTACACAATAGATGATTACGATTAATATTGCCCACAATAGATTTTTATTACAAATAAAAGTGGGCATCTTGTTAAACAATAGGAATACAAGTTAAATCTGAATACATTGAGTACAAAATAGAAAATGATTGCATCAATAAGAAATTCTTCAGCAATCAGTTGGGGTCTTCTTATTCCTGAAAGGAAGGATCTCCAGCTGGTAAGTCGTCCTTAAAGTTATTAACACCTAAGTGTGTGGAGGTAATCCAAGGTGAGACCCTAAACGAAACAGAATCACGGATGTGACAAAAATTAATATTAATGGGAAAATATAAAAAAGAACATAGTATATGTGTAAATTGAAAATACTTGCATACAGAATGTGACATAGTGGTCTCATAAGTATGATATAATAAATAATTGCATAATATTCATGCAAGGCAAGATGTAGATATTATGTATAATTAGCAAGATATAGAATAATATGTAATTAAATTAATGCTTTAAATTTAAGATTTAGGGTGGTCACATATCTTTGAATACTTGGATAGACCAGAGAAAGTTCTCGTTAAGTATAAAATGACAATATCAATCTCATTGAGTATTCAATCCTCATATGATACTATGTTAACGTTTGATGAAACTAATTAGTGGATAGATCACACATGTTATAGAAGTGTACCGTGCATATTCAGTACTACGACCAAGACACTGACCTCTCTTAGATCAGTCGCACTGCTAAATACCAGTTTATCCTGTAAATATCCATAATCACGGCCAAAACGCTGGTCTTCCTTGAACTAATTGCATCGCTAAATACTAGTAGTATCTCATGTACATCTGGGATCACGACGAAGATTCTAGTTTTTGTTAGACCAATTGCACTATTAAGTGCTAGTATTATTCTGTGCATACCCGAGATCACGGTTAAGATGTTAGACACTCTGAGTACTAGTATTATCCCCTGCATATTCAGGATTACGGCTGTAATGGCCCACCATTGGAAATGTTAGATAGTCGAATCGTTCGGTATCATACTTGTGAAAATATGTTAAGTTTTAGTACAATATTAGTCATTGTTATAATTAGATACATAATAATATTTTAATAGAAAATAAAATTTTTATTAAATAGACAAATTTGGATCACAATGGATAATGACATAAATAATGATGAAAAATAATTGCGGATAAAAGATAAATTCGAATAGTGGAAGTAACTTAAAGTAGAAGACTGAAATAAAAGAACGACGGTATGCTAATTTAACTACTCTATCAGATCTTCAATTTCATCCTCCGTATATATTTCAAAATCTGGGTATGCACACATAAGTCGTTAGATCGCAACCAAATAAAATAAATAATGCTACTATGAAAATGATAAAGATTGAGAATAACTTAAATGTATGTAAATATAGACCATGAAGTAATTCATTAGCTAAGTTCTTCATAACATTTATTCTAATTACAATTATCTTCTAGTCTGTATACTTTAATGTACATGAATAGTTCATATCAATGTAAATATATATCATGAAGTAATTAATTAACTAAGTTCTTCATAACATTTATTCTAATTACAATTATGTTCATAATTGATGCTTTATATCTGTATTTCAATTGTCTCCCATGCAGTCCTGGAAAAATGGTCACTATGATTATCCGTAACTGACTTGGACCCGTACAACGATAAACAATATTTTTTAGATATGATCCAACAAATCACCATGCATCTATGGTGTGCGCAAAAGTTACTTGTACAATTTAACAATACAGCTAAAACATAGTATTCACATCAATTAGTATCTCTTACATTCCAATTTTGTTTATAGTTATCAAGATTGTTAAGTCTAGTACAATTATATTTCCATTCAATGTCTTATTCTGATTCAGTTCGAATTTAGGTGTATTTCATTGTTATTATAGTCCAGTGATTTTTAGAAAGAATTTTTTAATTGTAATGAGTTATCAAAATATCAACCACTAAATATAGGGATTTTCTGATTGCATATTATAATAGCATATCGTTAGATAAGAGTAAGATAGTGGGAGTTTTTCTATGCAATCATGTTTCTTAATTGAAGAATCACTTTGCTCTAGAACTCTTTTCAAAATATTGTTGTCATACAATATTACAATCATTATTACCATAATTTACCTTTTTGAATTGTAATTCTTTTATTATTATTAGTCAATTTATATTTCATTTGAATAGGGTTTGTGAGACTATTAAATTTTTCATATTTAATTAATCCTTAATGAGATATTTTGGAGTGTAAAATGAAACTGTGACATTTTTTTGAAATAAATCCATACTTAATTTAAACAGTTTTTATCGAAAAAAATAATAATTTATATCATGACATAGATAAACAATTTTATTTAATAAAATTGAAATATAAGTCATTCATATCTAATAGAAATGGTGCAAGGAAAAGTGAGTTCATGAGATAACTCACCTTGGTCTTAAATTGCATTTGTCAAATGACTTCATATTCAAGTTTCGATAAAGGATCAGTAATAAATTATTATAAAAATAAACATTGATTTTTTGTAATTTTAGAAAAATTATCTTGTATTGTTAAGGCATGTAAAAAGTCCATTCTTAGTTTTTAAGGGCTCGCAAGTTTGAAACAATGAAACAAATAGGAAAATCATCTTATTGGGTTTATAAGATGAAGAATATAGATTTTAATTAAATTCTTATTTGGGATTTATCTACCTAGATCAAACAAGACATAATCTAATTAAGAAAGGGAGATAGTTCTTATTTCTTAATTAATTCCATGAGATAAGGAGAAGAGAATGAGTCATGGTAAGAAGTGGCGGCTTTAGCACTGAGGCTCCGGTCAGAGGTGCTCCAACAACGGCAGTTGCCGGTAGGATGGTTCTGACAGTGTAGTACATGTCTGGGTAGTCGAGAAAGCTCACGAGATAGCTCCTCTGGTGGTTGATGGTGATCTGATGGTCGGCGGTGCTTCGGTAGTTGATGACGCTTTAGTGATTAGCAGAATATTACTGGCGACTTTAACAGTTGCCAGCAATGATCGACGGGTAGAGAAAGGAGAGTGGAGAGGGCTTGATTTGCATTTCTATAAGTGTACATGACATGTAGTAGCATAACACATGATTTGTAATATCAAAACACATAACTTGTAGCATGATAAATTAACACATGATATATTAGTACACAATTATATCACAATGTATATCATTAAAATTATTTCAATAATCTGGTTCAATTCTCAATGCAATTAATAACCCAATTTGAGAATCAAGTGAATCATATAATAATATTGTATTATTTTTAAACCCAACGTATGCATTTATTACATTTCTAGGCTCAATCATATATATTAATATACATTTCTTTTTTAATTAAAATCTAATTTATTACTATTATTAATTTATCAATTATGTCCAATTAATCCAAGCCAAGTCCAATTCAAATCGCTCAATCATTTAATTCATCAAATCCAAGCCTACTAAATTCCCACTTTTTCATATCTTTATTTTAATTTTATTTTTCCTTTTCTTTTCTGTCCAGTCCAGGCCCAGGCCCACTGCGAAATTTTTTTTTTTTTTTTTTTACTTAATGGGCTGGGCTGGCTGGCCTAGTTTGTTATTATTTATTTATTTTTCTTTTTTTTGGCCCAAATTAAATTTAAGCCCACTATATTTTTTCTTTTTCTTTATTTTCTTCTGGGTTGGACCAGGCCCACTTTGTTTTCTTTTTCTATTTTGTTTTTTTTTTTTTACTTCCCGGCCCACTTCACCAAATCTCTCTCTCTCTCTGTCTCTCCCCCTCTACTTCTTCTTCTTCTTCTTCTTCGTCTTTCCTTTTTTTCCTATTTTATTTTATTTTATTTGTTCACCTATTTGTCAAATTTGTTGAAAAGAACATAATTGTAAATAGGAGCATCCTCATGTTAAAAATAATTTTTTTTACTCTAAATCCAAACTTAATTTAAACAAATGGCTAACATTTAAGCAATTTTACATCAATATAATCAAAATAAAATTTATATGAATAAAAAGAAATAATCAAGAAGAGATAAAGAAATAATCAAGAAAAGAAGTGTGTTACTTACATCAGATTTTCTTTAATCTTCTTCGATTTGTCGAACCCCATTTCTTCCCCTTCTCCTTCTCCTTCTCTTTTTATTTTTATTTTTAAATTTTTTTATGGTTCTGTTGGTGCAACCAGAGAAAGTGAGAAAGAGAGTAAAGAGTGAGGGAAGATGTGGTAAACTTTTTAATTATTTTTTTTCTCTCGCTTACTGCTGCTGGTTTCTGACTGAGAGGAAAACAGAGGAGAAGAGAGGGAGAAAAGGAGTGGAGGGGTGAGAGAAGAAAATAATTTGAGGGCAAATTCGTAATTTTAATAACTTAACAACATCCCTCTGTTCACCACGTAATCTCCTAGCCCGCCACACCATTCCTCCATTCGATAGCTCAATTGAAAATCATTTTGAGGGGTGTGCCCTTAGAAATCTGTTATAGAAATGGTATGTGTATAAAGTAATTTCTAATTTATTTAATATTTTATTACTTACGGCTCAAGTAAATATTTTTACAAATACTACCAAATTTATGCAGCACGTAGTGCTCGACGAGGGAAATTCTACAAAATTATTCATTTGCTGTTTCGATATCCGGAATAAATGAACCAAAGTTCTGAAGTAATTAGAAGGATAATTTTAGTATTATTAAATTAACAATTTTGGGAGTATTTTTTGGCATTGTAAGAAAAATCTCCAAAAATTCTAAATATTACAAAACTAATAATCGCGAAAATCGAATTTCATTTGGATTTGAAGTTACGTTCATCAAAGGTTATTTCGGTGTCCAAAATTGACTTCGTGGACTTATTCGGCACGATTGGTCTCAAGAGAGCAATACAGATAGCTCGAAGTTTGAGGTATTACACTGCCTCACATAACTTACTTGAGCTAGCAGCTCATATAAAGTAATCTCATATATATATATATATATATATATATATATATATATATATATATGTATATATATATATATATATATATATATATATATATATATATATATATATATATATATGTATATATATATATATATGTATATATGTATATATGTATATATATGTATATATGTATATATGTATATACATGTATATACATGTATATACATGTATGTATATATGTATATATATGTATATATGTATATATATGTATATACATGTATATATGTATATACATGTATATATGTATATACATGTATATACATGTATATACATGTATATACATGTATATACATGTATATACATGTATATATACATATATATACATATATATATACATATATATACATATATATATATATATATATATATATATATATATATATATATATATATATATATATATATCTATATATGTATATATCTATATATGTATGTATATGTATGTATATGTATGTATATGTATGTGTATGTATGTGTATATGTATGTATATGTATATGTCTGTATATGTATATGTATATATATGTATATGTATATGTATATATATGTATATGTACATATATATATATATATATATATATATATATATATATATATATATATATATATATATATATATATATATATGTACATATATATATATATATATATATATATATATATATATGTACATATATATATATATATATATATATATATATATATATATGTACATATATATATATATATATATATATATATATATATATATATATATATATGTATATATCTATATGTATATATGTATATATGTACATGTATATATGTACATATATATATATATATATATATATATATATATATATATATATATATATAAAATTGATTTTTATCTAAGAACTTTTCTAGAAAAATAAAAATATTTCATTGGTTCAATTAAAAAATAAGTAGTTTTATAGTCGTTAATTAGAATATTGAAAAAATCTCATTTATTTTTTTTTTGTAATAAATAGGTGAAGAATAAATTTAAAACACTTGTAAAGAAGCTTATAAATAAATAATTTAACGTTTTAGGCCTAAGACGAAATGGTTCAATAAGTGATAAACCCGTAGGGTCAATGAAGACCTACCTTCGTGAAAGCCCACTCGGCTAAGGACCACAGGCAACCAAGCGTAGATAAATTATAAGTTGGGAAGTCTCGAGATCTATAAAATAACTCGGAAGAGGCATCTTGGCAACTGATCTGCAATCACATGATCACCATGAAATCTTTCTCATGAAAAGTCACATTATGATTCAAACGATTCTATCCCACTCAAATTATGAAGAATCAACAATATATTGAGATCCTCTAAGAATGAGGAAAGCAAATTAGCCAAGCATAATGAAGCTCATTTCCAAGGTAACTGAATCCATTAACAACAAAAAACCTATTCCTAGACACAAAATTCTCATAGTCCAAATTCACCTTCAATTCATATTCTCAACCATCAACCAGCAATTATAAATGCCCTTCTTTCAAAGAGAAGGGGTAATGTGGTTTTTGACTCCTGAACTACTTGAAAGTTTACAACTTTGAGAGACGAACAATAGAGTAATATTGAGAGAATTGTAATCCATTTAGTTAATAAAGGACAAGTTGATGAACAACTTTACTCTAAGGATGTAGGTTAGAGATCTAACGCTGTTGAAATTATTAATTATTATCTACCATCTGTTTACTCTCTGAATTATTTTCTCTTCAATGATATCTTTCATAGGCTACTGATCACTTAATTATCTGTTTGGTACTAGATTGTCTAGTCCAATTTAGTCGAACAACTTTAGGCATCAAAAGTTGGCACCTCTATCGGAAACAACTACTAAATCATGTTGTATACGCACTTTAATGGCCAATAGACTAAAGTGACTTTGCTAGCGATAAAAAAGGATGATATGCAAACTAGGCACAGGCATAAGTCGATTCGAAGATCCCCTTTACTCAGGGACAATTCCAATCACAGTTTCAAGCATTAAACTGAAATAATAAAAGTCTTAAATGTCAATTAAACCTAAAAATATCTAATAAAATCTAAATAATAAAATTTAATAGGTCTTCTACTATTCTTGGTTTTTTAATATCCTCATCACACCTAGTCTAGTTATGAGCAGTCAAAATGGCTTGTCCAAACAATGCAGGCCCATTAGGGATGTTTGAGGATCTTTTTAATGCTCCGTTTTTCGAGATGGAGCAATAAGCTACAATACTCTCATTGCTGAACAATAACACGATTTTAAGTCCAAATTTCTTTCAATATTTAACGCGTACACTGAGTATATCAAGGTTGACTATCACTTGGTTCTTCAAGAGCATGAAACTTATAGGATATAACTACTTTAATTTTTTTGAAGGACCAGGTGGTATATCTACTCACCAAAGCTCAAACTTAATCTCTGAAAAAATTGCAGAAGTGCAGAAAATTTAATGGATAAACAATCAAATACAAAATTTCAAATTAATTAATTAATCAAAGAACAGAAATAATCTCAAGATAATCATATAAATTAACACAAAGATTTTAATAAAGATTTTAATATGAGAAACCCAAATGGGAGTGAAAAACTATAGAGAAAACTCCATTATATTATTAAGTCAATTACAGCGATTTGACTATAGACTAGTATAACTACGACTTACCAATAGTTTAAAATCTGATTCTTCTGCTAGACAGCCGCAGATAGAGTTCTATACTTAAAGTACCTCAAATCCTAATAACTACTCAATACTCACAATTTTAGGTCTACAAGTATTAAAAATTGTGACATTACAAATGAGTAAGATTCACCATACCAGCATTATATGACCTTGTCTGTAAGTTGGAGATATTAGTTGGTATTGATAGATCTAGAAAGCCCCTTCTTCTTCTTCAATCTACAATATTCTTTTAATTCTCTTGAGAAGCTCTCCTTTTAATCATATGCACTCGCCTTTAATTGAATAGACCAGCTAGAATTGATTACCAAATAAACTGCTCCAAATTGAAGTCCAAACGAACTTTAGAAACCTAAAAAACAAAAAAAATATGCATATCATCATGTTAGCCTGTCCTGCATTCGAAGGTATCAGGAATCACTGCAGAACTACTCTCCATTGGCAAATTGGCATGTTTTAAGGTTGTAACACTTTAGTAAAATTGGTATAACTTTTGGTCCAAAAGTCTAACTAATATGGTTCATGTGTCTTCGGGAAGAGAATTCAAATACTTACCATTTTCCCTATAGGAAATTTTCTAGTTCCGTCTACATGAGGGTTAAATCTGAGGTTGAAGTTGATGTTGCTGCATAACATATTCATTCTTTCTACTAGTTTTTTTCAACTTGAGCAATCATAATTCACGTCTGAACCCCAATTTTGCTAATCTGGTTAGTGTTTCAAAGGTAGTTCAAGTTCTATAATTTTGTAGTAGATTTTATTTAGTAATTCAAATTGTACAACTATGAAATATAGTCTTAAAATTGCATCAGTTTAACCTACAAATATATCAAATTTGATTTTGCTAAATTTGCTGGTCTAATATTTATGAGTTTTGGTACGATATGTCACATATATAGGATCAATAATCCTAACAATCCCAACTTCGATTCTTTCTGCCTAAACTTTCGATTCTTGATCCACGTGAGCTTGATGGGAGATGTTATGATAGGCATGTGATTCATATGTCCAACCTTTGATGAGTTGTTTCGTATGGCCATGCTAGTTGTATTTTTTTCTTTTTCATATCTTATTGAATAGTCAACACATGTATATGTTAGGCATGAACCACATATTCAAATCTTTTTGAAGGAAAGACGGTCGACAAGATGCTTTGTGTTCCATTAATGAGTGCATAGCAGAACATAAGCAAGTCTAGGGTTACAAGTAGGTTTGATGCCCTTAAATTAGGTTACAATACTAAAACAACATGTACATTGTATATGAGTAACATAAAAATCATGGAAAAGATAGCCCGAGCTGTAAGTGTGCCATAGTGAAGGCTCCAGCTCGAAAACTAGTCCTCACTATGATCCGCTACTATAGAGATGTAAGTCAATTGTTGAGGTCTTCCTCCGATTGAGCATCTTGAGATCTGTAGTCTCTCCTCATTAGAGAGTATACCTATCCAAAAGGTGATAATGAAATATTAGTTGCAAGCATGTATCTATTAAATGAGCAGTGGAATTAAAAATTCTACTATTCTTTCTTTCCAAATATTCCAACATATCGTTGTAACTAATATCTTACTATGTGGTATCGGTGTCCTTTGTGGCCTTTTCTACTCTAAATGTTATCATTTGTAGTCATGACAATAGATACCCCCAATGTCTCAGCTATCCTTTCCTACAAATATTTGGAGAATCCACATTTCAACATGATGTGAGTGACAGACTCTCCATCCGAGTAGCAGAGGACACATATATTCGGGTCACTCCATCCCCACTTTTGTAGGGCCAATTATGGGGCATGCTTGCCCAATAACCATAGGGACACCCTAATTCTAGGCAGGCATTTAGTAGACTATATCAACTTTGCCTCCTCGGATGTCACACCACCATCGATAAAACGTCGGTAAGTTGATTTAACCGAGAAGTTCCCCCTCTGATCCCATTTTCACGTAACATGATCCTTTTTAGAACTACCAGGAGTGATATCTCGTAGAGTATGATGTATTTCTCCCAATTGCTCCCTCACCGGACCAGTGACAGATAAATTTGTTTGTATTCTCCATCTAGTTTTCCCCGATAATCCTTAATAGCAGCTTCCTTGTTCCTTGCTAATTGAAAGTTTCAGGAAAAGTGTCTAGAAGGGTATTTTTGTACACCATTTATCATGCCAAAAGGAGTCATTACCTCCATCACTCAGTTTATGTCTAAGACTAGGCCAAACTATCCACTTGAAAAATAAGATTCCTTTCCAGAATCCCAAAGCACATAACGAGCTCCTATATTTTGCATTCTAGGAACCAAATTGGGGGCGATATTTGGTTCTAAGAAGTTTTGTAATGATCCCTCTGGTCTCATCAAGAGATGCCACCACAATTTAGCCATAAGTGCTAAATTGAATATCCTTAGATCCAAAATGCCCAAACCGCCTGCCTCTTTGGGTCTGCATATTTGTTCCAGGGTGCCAGATGTATTTACTACCTTCTCTCACTGCTCCATTCCAAAGAAATCACTTTCTAATATGATCAATTTTGTTTCTGACTCGTCTTGGTAAAATGAAGGACATATACTAAAGAGGGATCGAAGAAAGCACCACATTTAATAACACTACTCTGCATCCTATAGATAGCATTTTACTTCTCCAACCCTTCAATCTTCTCTCCATAGAGTCGAGCAGGGGGTTCCAATCTTCTTTCAAGAGTCTACCAAGTTTAATGGGAATACCCAAGTATTTGATTGGAAATTTTTCCTCCTTGTATCTGAAGATGTTACGGATGAGGAACATGGGTAAGGCTTTCTCTCAAAGGCATATTAGAGAGTTTTTTTCCTGAAATTGAACCTCAACCCTGACCATGCCTCAAATCTGTATAGAGTCCATTTGATGATTAATACTTTCTTAATATATGCTTTTTTAAAGATTAGAATATCATCAGCGTATTAAAGGTTAACATAGGAGGCTAAAGGTGCTCCTCCCATCTCATGGATCAAACCCTCCTCCTCTAGATTTCTGAACATATGGTTTACTCCATCTGCAATTAAAATGAATAAGAGCAGGGATAGGGATTCCCCCTTCCGCAAACCTCATTTGAAAACTATTTCCTTCCTAACCAGGCCGTTTGTTAGAATTTGTATTTTGGTAGTCCTGAGCCACATGTCTATCCATGATAGCTATTTCTCACTAAAGACCCTCAGGTGTAGGGTTTCCAATAAACATTTTCAATCCACCATGTCATAAGGCTTTTTAAAATCCAGATTCAATAAATATCCATTGCTTCTCCTTTTCTTGTTATGGTGTATTACCTCATAAGCTGTTGCAGACACCCTCCAAAACAATTCTTCCTGCTATACCTGTTTGATAATTCTCTATCAACTGATTCAATTTCAGTGCAAGTCTGTTAGCTAGGACTTTCAATATGATCTTCAGCGAGCTTTTTAGCAATTCGATTGGCCTATATTCCCCTACATGTTCTGCAGAGGTCTTCTTTGCAATCAAAGTGATGATTGAAAAGTTGATCCTCTCCAATATGGCCTCCCTCTTAAAAATTTCTTTTAGTAACCATTTTAGATCCTCTTTGGCTTATGTTCAAAAGGTCTTAATAAAGGAACAATGAAAATCCATCCTGTCTCGGGGCTTTGTCAAATCCCAAACCACTTGTTTAATTTCTTCCTCTCTAAATTCTTCCTCATGGTCAATCATATTCGCCCTCGTTGTCCACGATCCATCTTTCGTGTAGATTCTAAATATATTCTTATTGGCAAAGAGGTTTTTAAAGTGTTAAGATATGATCCTGAATTGACTTCTCATCTTCTAAGATGTCGTTCCCATCATGTAAAGAATAGGTTTTGTTTAATCTATTCCTCATACAGGCAGATCTATGAAAGAAAGTCATATTGGTGTCCCTTTCTTTCAACCTACATTTCGCCCTCTGACGACACATAATCTCCTCCACTCTATAAACAACCTCAATTTTCTTATGTACACCAAGAAGTTTGGTATTTTTGTCTAGGTCTATTCGCCTTGCCTCTTCTATCTTCTCCAAATCTTCGATCTCCTTTAATATTACATTCTTTTGTGCCTTTGTCTAATCCCTATACCTCTTCTCCCATCTCCATAGTATCCTCCACAATCGTCGTAACTTGCAACATAAATTACCCGTTGCGTCTCTAGCAGACGTTGGCTGAGACCAGCTTTCTTTAATAAGCTTGTGCACTTTCTTGTGTTCCAACCACCATTTCTCAAAATGGAATCATCTTTGGAGAGCACGTTGCTCTTCCTTTGAATACAGGCAAATCGGTATGTGATCTGATGGTTTCTATAACATACTGATTTTTGCCCTTGGAAACTTAATGTCCCATCAAAAGATACTAGTATTCTATCCAATCTTACCATAAGCAGGTGCTTTCTCATATTCGACCAAGTAAACAATCGCTTATTGATGGGTAGGTCTATTAGGTTTAACAAGTTAATGACTGCATTGAAATCCTCGTGATCGTTGGGATTGCGGTCCACCCCTCTTCTTTCCTCTGCAAACCTTGAAATATTAAAGTCTCCTACTAAAATTCATGGAGTCTCCCACCTACTCCAAACGGAGCAAAGCTCCTCCCAGAAGACTAGATGCATTTCGGCATCATTCGAGCCATACAATATGTTATTATTTGCACCTAACAATCTATTATTCATTTCACCTTTACAGATAGGGAAAAGATCCCTTCCCATGACTCCAAAATATAAAATTTATTATCAACACTGTAGATACCAAAAAAAAAAAAAAAAAATTGAAAATTGAAAATTGCTAAGTGGGCACACCAGCGGGTTGCAACCCGTGGGACCCCCCGCGGGTGGCGCGGGATGCAACCCGCGGGAGCTCCCGCGGGAGCAATCCCGCAGGAGGACTCCCGCGGGTGCCAACCCGCGGGAGCAATCCCGCGGGTTGCCACCCGCGGGAGCGATCCCGCAGGTGCCAACCCACGGGTTGTTTTCCGTTCTTTTCCGATTATTTATTTCCTATTTTATTTCGCTAATAGTCCGTGATCCGGTTTTTCAGAAATAATCGAGCCGGATTTGGAGCTTCTTCGGTCTATAAAACACAGGAATTTAACCGGAGAGAGGACTTTTGGATTGGAAGACTTTGGGACGATTACGGGCGAGCTCGTGAGATCAAGGAAAAGAGCAGAGCCATCTTCTCCTGGTCGGACGGTTAACGGAGGCATTAACAAGGCTCCATCGCCACCCGAACCCACATAAAAAAGGGAATAAATTAATATTCCCGTTCTTGTAATTTCTCGGATTATTTTGTAATCGTAATTTGTTGTAATTCAAATAATTTTTGCAATGGAATCAAAGATACAATTTTCGAGCAAACAAGAACTAGCGACCACAGTGGGAGCCCCTCTGTTTACGATAGAGAATCTGGTGGCACAGTCCGACCGGGTGCCAATTGGCTCAATGGTTGAGACGCTGGTCATAGAAGTTGACCAGCAAAAATATGAGGAATTTCTTTCTTCCTCTGATTCGGAGCCTAGGCATCATCGCCGGGCGACAATGAAAAAAGGTGAGGCGTCATCGCCCACCGGAAATCAAAAGGCGTCATCGCCTATGAAAACTTATGAGGCGTCATCGCCCGTTCGAACTGACAAGACGTCATCGTCTGTCAAGAACACGGCGTTATCGCCCATTCCAAAGTCAAGTCAAAAGTCAAACCAGTCCCTGACCCGCTCCCAAAAGAGAAACGTAAGGCGTAAAGCCCAACGGGCCCGCCACAACAGTACTTCTGGAAAATTACAGTCAGAAAATCCAACCCAGGAAACAATCCTAGCACATGCCAAGAATGAAAATCCGCAGGCGGAACTGTGGGTTGCACCGCACTCGGGTAACCCAGCGATTGCAACTGCGAGTGCAAACCCGCGGTTCCAACTGCAGGTTGCACCGAGCAGGGGCAACCCCGCGGTTGCAACCGCGGGTGCAAACTCGCAGTTCCAACCGCTGGTTGCACCCCGCGGGTGCAACCCCGCGGTTGCAACCGCGGGTGCAAACCCGCGGTTCCAACCGCGGGTTGCACCCCGTGGGTGCAACCCCGGGTTTGCAACCGCGGGTGCAAACACGCGATTTCAAACACGGGCCGCACACCGCGAGTTTCAACCCTCAGGTTGCACTCCGCAGGAAAAATCAAGGGTTGGTTCTGGTGTCTATTTGGGCACACGCGCAGTGAGCACACAGCGCACACCTAACTTTTTGGTTACTCTCTCAGGGGTACCATCCCATTCCTCTGCAGACAAATATAAAGATGTGCTCATGCGCTCACCATGTTTCTCTTCGGATGAACATATTCCGAAGAATAAGTCAGATTCGTGCGGGGCCCGTGCAACTGCGCAGGCCAGCACACACTCCAGAAGAATCCGCAGAAGGATTGGAGAACAATATGATACTGGAAAAGAGCTCAGGCCTAAAATATTGCAGACTCTCCAGTATTATGAACCAAATTTGTGACGCAAGAGGCGTCAAGATGCAGATAGAAAGGAGAAGATACCTCAAGATTTGAGAGACTATCTCAATTGGAAGAAGAACTCCTCACAAAATATCCCTCACTGCCAATGCGAACAGCTGATCTCAACTGTTCTATCAAACTGCCAGTGCAACTCAAAACGATCAGTTTTTGAGCGGATCACTGAACCTAAAAGAATGCAAATGGTGAAAAGGGTGTGCTCGGAAACCGATCTGCCTGCTGCCACATCGCATATGGTTAATAAAGGCAAAAAGGTGGTTGGAAATAACCCTTTGGATAAGGAAATCACTCCAGGGTCAAAAGGAGTTTCTATCGAACCAGAGGGTGTGCGCCTAGAGGAAGTCTCTGAAAAACTTGAGAGACAAGAAAAACGTCTCGAATAACAAGAAGAGATCATAGAAGAAATGAAGCAACTTTTAATTGTGTTGCTGGCTCAAACTAGGAGGAACCAATCCTCGTCGTCCATTTCTGGTCGGCAGAAAGGGAAACGACCGGCCCAAATAAATGAGGACAGCGAGGATGAAAATGAAGAGATTCATCCTCATTCGAGAGAAGTAAACCTTCATGCAGAGAAAATAGAGAAGATGAAAAATCAACTACAAGCTCTTCTTCATCGATAGAAACTGCAAGAAGTGGGGGTAGTCCGTCCCTATCCCATAGAATGGGAAACCGTGCCTTATCTTGCAAAATACAAACCGTTGAATCTTTAGTCATTCGACGGTAGAGGTTCGCCACAACAGCATATCTTCTACTTCCTGTCGCAGACAGGACACCTCATGGGGAACGATTCGACCCTAACTAAGATATTTGCGAGTACTTTAACGGGGCCCGCATTTACCTGGTTCATGCAGCTACCCCAGAGAACCATTAAATCATGGGCTGATGTAGAACGTGAGTTCCTAACCCGATTCTTTGAAGATGATGCTGAAGTCTCTATACTATCTTTGCTAGCAGCGAAGCAAGAAGAAGGCGAAACGGTCAAAACTTATGTCGAGCGATTCCGAGAGCTTTCTGTTCAATGCCCACATGGCATGACGCAGGACACGCTTGTGGAAACCTGCAGACATAACTTGTTGACCGATATCCTAGACAAGATGGGTTCGGTCGAATCCAAGTCATGGAAGGATCTGCTTAAGCAGGGTGAACAGGCCGAAGAAATACTTCGACGTCTCCAAATGCAGCAGTCCGCAATCGGAGACAATACAAATGAATCCCCATTCCATTTTTCCCATTCTAAAGGGAAAGACGTAATGGCAATGGCGGTAGAAAGCAACACAGCAAAGTCACCTAGGCTTCAAGCAAGGTCACCCAGGCTTCAAAAGCAATATTCGTTCAAGGATGAACATACTGCTACTATGTTCTATCTGCTCAGCAAACGCAAAATGCTTAAGTTGCCGGACAGCAAGAGGCCTGAAGAAATTGGGAAGACTAACGATCCGAATTACTGCCTGTACCATCGAATTGTAGGTCACCCCACCAAAAATTGTTTTATCTTAAAAGACAAAATTCAAGCATTGATTGACGCTGGAGCCGTTCAGCTCAAAGCTGAACAAAAAAGAAGTTAGAGCTAACTCCGACACATCTAATGTGTGTGGTCTAAAGGTACCACTTGGGCTCACAACAATTCCCAAAACGAGCTCAAGGCGGTTAATTTAAACCCCCATAAAAAAAAATCAAAAAAAATATATCCAAAAAAAATTTAAATTAAAAAAAAACCAAAAAAAAAAATAATAATGAACCGCCCTACGCCGCTAAGGCTACGGGAAGAGAATAAATTTCTTGCCAACCCTACCATGCTGGGGGTAAAAAGCAAGAATTACCCAACGCCGACAAGGCTACGGGAAGAAAAAAAATTTCTTGCTAACCCCACCATACTGGGGGTAAAAAGCAAGAATTACCCAACGCCGACAAGGCTACGGGAAGAAAATAAATTTCTCGCCAACCCCACCATACTGAGGGTAAAAAGTATGAATTACCCAACACCAACAAGGCTACGGGAAGAGAATAAATTTCTTGCCAACCCCACCATACTGGGGGTAAAAAGTATGAATTACCCAACACCAACAAGGCTACGGGAAGAGAATAAATTTCTTGCCAACCCCACCATACTGGGGGTAAAAATTATGAATTACCCAATGCCGACAAGGCTACGGGAAGAGAATAAATTTTTCGCCAACCCCTTCATACTGGGGGTAAAAGTATGAATTGCCCAACGCTGCTAAGGCAAAGGGAAGAGGAAAAGTTTGGTATTTAAACCCAAACGAAACCCTCGACAACTCACTATGCTGATGATAATAGCATGGCTAGCCCAAGTCAAACGGTAGTTGGTAAAGGCAAATCAAACCAGTTAATAGCTGGGGGTTTGCTAAAAATCCCACGACAAATCTGTCGCAACAGTATTCTTATCCGAATATAAGAATACATCACTGCCCTAAGCTGCTAAGGCAAAGGGAAGAGGAAAAGTTTGACATTTAAGCCCAAACGAAATCCTCGACAACTCACCATGCTGAGGGGAATAGTATGGCTAACCCAACTCAAACGGTAGTTGGTAAAGGCTAATCAAATCCGTTGATACCTAGGGATTTGCTAAAAATTCTAATCAGATAAATCTCCTGTCATGTTAAGATTTCACCTCTGACAGCAAAACTTTTCTTGTCATTTTGCTCCAACAGAGCAAGCGACACTCCAAAATATTTGTCAAGTTAAAATCATACCTCTGACATTATAATTCAAAATCAAATGAGATAAGATCCGATTAAATCCCCTGTCACGTTAAGATTTCACCTCTGACAGAAAAGAAAATTCACACTTCATCAAGTCCAACATTACAACCTCTGATGAACGTACTTTTGATGTCGTTAAGTTAAAAATCACCTCTGACGAAAATCATCTCCCTATTAAGTTAACAGTTACCTCTGATAGTCCGATTCCAAAACTAAATACGTTAACCGTCACCTCTGTTTAGTCAGCTTGTTCCTATCACGACCAGATCCTCTGAATAGGTTGAGTTTTAAGACACGTTTAATATCACCTCTGTCTTTCCCTAATCCGTCATACCAGATGTCACTGAACGGTTAGGGTTAAAATGAGCACGCTAACATGACACCTCTGCTTGACCTAAAATAAGCATGTTAACATCATACCTCTACTTGTCATCTAATGAGTACGTTAAAATCATACCTCTGCTTGATTTGAATAAATGAATATGTTAACAGTTATCTCTATCGATAAAATCCTTTAAAAGATTTATAACCAAAATTAAAGAATCCAAAGTATTTCGAAATTCAGTACGATTCAATACAAAACTTCGAAAACTTTGGAGGGGGTTAAGTAGATACAAAAAAAAAAAAATTGAAAATTGAAAATTGCTAAGTGGGCACACCCACGGGTTGCAACCCGCGGGAGCACCCGTGGGTTGCAACCCGCGAGACCCCCCGCGGGTTGCCACCCGTGGGAGGATTCCCGCGGGATGCAACCCGCGGGAGCTCCCGCAGGTTGCCACCCGCGGGAGGATTCCCGCGGGTGCCAACCCGCGGCACCCGCGGGAGCAATCCCGCGGCACCCGCGGGAGGACTCCCGCGGGTTGCCACCCGCGGTAGCGATCCAAAGGGTTGCCACCTGCGGGAGCGATCCCGCAGGTGCCAACATGCGGGTTGTTTTCCGTTCTTTTCCGATTATTTATTTCCTATTTTATTTCGCTAATATTCTGTGATCCGGTTTTTCAGGAATAATCGAGCCGGATTTGGAGCTTCTTCGGTCTATAAAACACAGGAATTTAACCGGAGAAAGGACTTTTGGATTGGAAGACTTTGGGACGATTACGGGCGAGCTCGTGAGATCAAGGAAAAGTGCAGAGCCATCTTCTCCTGGTCGGACGGTCAACGGAGGCATTAACAAGACTCCATCACCACCCGAACCCACATAAAAAAGGGAATAAATTAATATTCCCGTTCTTGTAATTTCTCGGATTATTTTGTAATCTTAATTCGTTGTAATTCAAATAATTTTTGCAATGAAATCAAAGATGCAATTTTCGAGCAAACAAACACCAATCAGAATGCCCCCAAAGCACCTCTTGCTTTTTTGTGTTCAATGGACAATGAATTGTAAGGTACCATAGAACGAAGTATCCTATTATTGGGGGTTAGTAAGTTTAGTCTCCTCTAAATACACAATATCAACCTTATAATTATGAATCACCTCTGCGATCATCTGTTGCTTTGTCAGGTTGCCTAGCCCTCTCACATTCCAAAACATACAATTCATTTGGAATATGATCTAACTTCTCCATTAAGTAGAAGGGACGAGTCAAGCTCCATTCTCTTTGGACAATCCCCCTACCCTAGAGGCATCTTACATATGTAACTATGTGAGATTATTAGTACACTTGTCATTATCTACAACCATGTCTATGCCACAGATATTGGCTAGAGATACTAACATATCATTTGAAATGACAATAAAAATAAAAGATATGTTTTGAGAAGTATGTGGGTCTAACCCTGAGAGGATAACCTTCCTCCTCATTGCAGAACCCTCAACCGGACCTCTCTGATAAATCTATCCTCCATGCTTTTCTTCCAATTCCTATTCCTCCTGTTTGGAGTAATTGTAGAGACACAAGTCTTGTTGCCAAAAGTTGACTCCTTTGTTTCCATCACTTGTGGCCTCGTAGGAGTAACCTCCTGAATTTTTGTTAGTGCCTCCTCCACTTTCTCCTATACCGGAGTCAATGAGTTTGTCTGTGGAGCTCCTGACCCTAATCCGTTATCTTTCAGGAAGAAATTAGAATAACTTGCAGCAGCAAGTAATTTTTTCCTCTCTCTGATATACTTGGGCAAATGTGATGCTTGTCTTCTTCTAAGTTTAGAACTTTGTTTCTAACAATCTCCCCTCATTACGATTTCTAGTTGTCACTAGCTAAGTCTTTATTCAAATTTTTTAACACCTCAAAGAGGCCCATGTAGTCAGCTCTTAGTCCACTGGATTGGGCTCCATTCTAATTTTTATCCAAGAGCAGATTAAAGATGCCACCCCTTGAGCCCGAACTACTACTAGGCTTCAGTTTGTCCAAATTGCCCATATTGGCCCCTTCAACACCTAACATAACAATTTCCCCTTTATTCTCTAATCTTCCCTCATCTCTCTACTCTGAATTTCTTCCTCTGTGTTAATCCCACAAGTATTTGTGAGTGGCTATTGCGGCTCCACTCCTAACTCATTTCTGCAAGCCCCACTGTCCACTATTTTGCAGTGGACTGTGTCCACCTATCCCTCAAACCCCATATCCTAAGGCCCACCTATGGTTTGCGATATAACCACTCTTGCTTTACCTTCCTCGGTACCAACTCCCTAACAAGCACAGCGCCTCTGGTCCCCCACTCCCAGTAATACCTCTTCTAAGGACTCCCTCTACCATTGTGCCACTTTTCTCCCTATTTTCGAAGTGTCTCGGGCTAGTTGTCGTATTGTGTCTCACCCTAAGAGGCCAAAGTTTGACCCCTTCCTAGTCCAACTGCCAAGACTGATCATCTTCCTCCATGCCCCTACTCCTGTTCTCATCCCTGAAAGAAGGTATCTTCCTTTTTAATTCAAGGCTATCTCTCGATGGTGGATCCTGCATGCCAAAAGGCGGAGGTGGGGTCCGAGCCATCCTGAGTACGATTGCCTCTTCCATAAGTGGCTTCGTTCCTTTGTCAACTTTAAGGGTACTGTTGTCTCTTTCTCTTCTTTGTTCTTCAGAATTTGTCTATTTGTCGTCCTCCATCATGGTCTGCTAAGTATTAGTGGCAATATCTGACCCTTCTCTCACTGGAGATGTCTTCAGACCGGCAGGTACTTCAAGGATCTCAAATCTTTTCCTTGTGAAACTTCAGCGGTTTTCGACAGGAAGTGTGACCACACCGGTATACGGCTGGTCGGAAAAACTGACCTTGCCAGTGCCCTGTGTTCATTCCCCCACTGATACAAAGTTATTGTTAGCCATTGAGTCTAGTAACCCCTCCGCAAACCCTTCATCTCCGATGTCCCTCCCATCTCCGGAACCCCAATTTTGTATGTGATCTTTATCGTAGTTCTACATAATTTCTTCCGATAATGATATGAAACTGTCATGGGAGTGCTGAGAGCCTCTCGCATCCAACATATGCCTGAGTACAATTCAACTTTGTTTTTTATGTGGTTGGTTCATCGTTATCGATAACATGAACAAATTTGTTTAGTATCTTGATAATATCCATCCGGTTCCAATGGTGTAATGGGATTCCAAAAATGGAAATCCATGCCATCACCGAAAATTGATAGAATAGATCGTCCTCATCCCCGATCCACCGGCAACCTAGCTTTGAATTCTCTGCAGGCGATAGACACTCTGCTAGCTGCATATATTAGTTCTCTTTCCGAAGGAAAATGGGTGAGATATTTCTCTCCAATTTTTTCCAAATTCCATCTGTGATTTGTTGAATCTGCTGAAAGTGCAATGAGGCTCTCCCGCATCTCCTCCAAGGTTGGATTGCCATGGCCTCAGTATAGGACCCCAAATGTTCTTGCCAGTCATTGGTGTTCCATGAATGCCATCTCTGAAGTAGGAATGAACACTATTGGTTTTGTTTTAGGGGGCGGCATGATCGGTCTCCTATATTTCTCCACTTTCGAGCTCTGCTGAGTCTCCTCCCACCGATCATTCTATAGTTTTTCTTTTGTCAATAACCTTGGGTTGAGGTGCTGGTTTGGCAGCAGTCCCCTGCTTGATCAAAGCCAATGGACACTCCCCAATTCTGTGACCCAATGTTTTGCAAAACCTACATCTAACAAATGGACACTCATTCTTGAAGTGATCCTATTTGTTGCAAATCCAACAAACTTTAGGACTTCATGGTGCATGCTTTCTTCCAGGAGAGAATTTTCTTTTCTTCCCTTCCCCTCCTGCCACAAAAGGTGGTTACGTTGTCGGCATCCATTCTTTCATGATTGTGTTTCTTGATTTGACTTGTTGGCATTCCCTATCCTCCAACTCCTTCTTTCCAATCCTCTGGCCGCAACCAATAGAGCCAACACCTCTTTCCCTGAGTACACAGCATTCTGCTCTACCTGTCAGGTCATCGCAATGGGGGACACTGTAAAAGAAGGACCGGAGTTATGGTTGGCCAAAGTCCCTTTTTCCTGGTCCTTCTACTGCGCTCCTCCAACCACCTCGGACCAGCTCTTCCTCTTGTGCTTTAGGTTTCTGTCCTCTTCACTACTTCTTCTTTGTCATGTCTTTCCCCAGCCAACCCCTACCAAAGTCCATATCACTAGCACAGTGAGTGGTTGTAGGTCTATGTTAGGCCTCCAAATTTGCAACCAGTTGAAAATCCGTCAATGAGCACCTATGAGATGGAGGATGGAGAGCCGATAATGAAATGCTTTCTGAGGCCAAAGAAAAACCCAAGAAAACTTCTCCACGCACCGGAGAAAGGCTGATGAGGTGAAGGGAACTTCCTGCCTCCTCTTCTTCTTCTCTTTTCTTTTTTTAATTTTTTTGTGATTTCTTACGTTTCACCGAAGAGATGGATGGAAATCACCCTGGTGAGTGCCTCTAGGAGGGTGCCTCACAGCACAGTTGATGTGATAAATTTACTGCAAGCATACAATATCGGTGTAGCACTTTATAGGTCGTTCCCACATGAATTTAAAGTGTTTTGCTATTCTCACAAATTCTTTAGTCCTAGCGAATTAACTACGGGTTCTAAGTTAGATCTATGTTATTCTAATTAGTGTAGGATATAGAATCCACTAGTTTTCAGCCATGTATTACTTATATTATCTTCTTCCTATCATAAAAATTAATTTTTTAGTTTTAATTTTTACTTAAACTGTTCTAAGTATGTGTTATCAAGTGGTGTGCAGACATAACGCATCAAAAATACAACTTTTCATAAAAATAAACTAAATTATTAGATAACTCTATAATAAAAATGAAAAGTAACAACCCCAAAATCTAACTAAGCCTACGCTATCAAGAAATCTAATTTAAGTATAACTTATCAAAGTATTAATCTATGAGTTGTTATATTTTAATCATTTCATTGAAAAATCTTATTTTTATTATTTTATTCAGGAAGAAAATATTAGAGAGCAACTATACAGTGGATTCCTAATTTTATCTACATCCTAGAGCTAAACTAAATTAACTACTCATACTCCTAATTAAAAATATCATATTTTTCTAGAAAGGAATTAAAGTTTTACACTAGAAAGCAAGATAAATCTATCTAGAAAGCAATTAGAAGAAAATTACCTAAGAAATAATGATGAACAGAAAAGGGTATCTCTTGAGTCGGTATGGCGGCTGTCACCTCTTCAGCAAATCCTAATTTTATTCAATAAAACTCGAGTACAAAATTACATCATAAACCCTAGATTACAATAATATGACCAATATATAGGCTTCGGAGAATCAAACCCTAATTTAAGTATAAGTGAGAAGCTACAAAATTACATCGAAGCCTCCGTAGAAAATTCACCTAGAGTGGGGCCCATGGAGCCACCAATTGGAGGCAAATGCCACCAAATAGTGGAAAAAATATGAAGAATTGGCCTCAATTTTCTTCCGTATGAAGTTTTGGTCCTCTTCATTTAATATGAATGACTGTATTGGACTTAGATCTTCTGTAGTTTTATAATCTTATAACTCGGCTCACTTTTAACTCTTTTCTGGACTTGATTTCCTAATCCGGCTCTGAATTTATGCCATCTCCTTGTAGGAATAGTTTACCTGAAAACACACTAAAAATACCCTAGTAGCATTATTAAAATACAAAAATAGATAATATGGATGCTATAAATATGCAATATATGGCACTCATCATACTCTCACACTTATCTTTTACTAGTCCTCGAGCAAAATCTAAATCTAAAAAGAAAAAGAAAAACTCGAGCAAAATCTAAATCTAAAAAGAAAACGAAAAATCTAACTCACTTTCACAGGAATCGCGATTGCACTTAACACATGCAATAAGCCGTTAAACCCCTAGGTTATCCTAGTAGACGATTTGTGCCTCGTGAGGGTTTGCAGTGAATATACCCACAAAATTCGTGAAGAAGTTAGATTAATAAATAAAGAAAAGAAAAATATGGATAATCGAAAATCAAGAATTTTTTTTTTATATAAAAGAAAAAAAAATCTTTTTTTAATGATATTTTCTGTAATTAATCTCACTAATATACAAACTCAACAATGCGTTTTGTTATTAATTTTTAATTCAAGCGTCATATCAAATACACTTATCATTTTAATCAAAAATTCAAATCCTATATTTCAATACCCACTGATAGATAATTTATTAGCTCCTATACATATACGTGCACGTGTGATAGTATATTTCGGCCTTGGACTCAAACTCTAACTCATGATTCATCTGCTCTCATAATAATTTTTTTTCTATTTTTTAAAGAATATTTCACCTTTCATGCGAATATTCACGCTTACTTAGGTGCAAAGTACCTGATTAGTTGGATCATATTTTTTTTTTCTTTGAGACTATTGCCTTAAATATCAGGCTCACCTTTTTTTTTTTTTTTTTTTTTCATTTCTAAGCCTATTTCCTTAAATACCAGACTCACCCCTTTTTTTTTCTTGTTTAGAGAGAGAACAATACTTAATCGTTATCATTTTTATCCTTAACCTAATAAACTATTGTGAAATAAAAAATAGATGTATACTTAACTCAAAATTACTATTAGCGGTATTTTTTTTTCAAATTTTAATTTTTTCATAAAATTCTTAGTGTATCATCCAATCTACTCTCCTATTAAATTTTAAATATAAATTTATTCTTTTATTTGTAATTGCTTGATTTATTGAAGAAAATATTTAATAAATTGTTTTTAGTTAGTTAGTTAGTTACCCTAAATATTTAAAATTCTCTTTTTAATCAAGTTTTTTCTCTGAGCCTATTGCCTTAAATCTCACCCCTTTTTTTTCTTGTTTAGAGAGAGAAAATTACTCAATCGTTATCATCTTTGTCCTTAACCTAATAAACTATTGTGAAGTGAAATATAGATGTATACTCACCTCAAAATTACTATTAGTGGTATTTATTTTTTAAATTTTAAGTTTTTCATAAAATTCTTAGTGTATCCAATCTACTCTCATATCAAATTTTAAATCTAAATTTATTATTTTATTTGTAATTGTATGCCCGAAAAATTGAATCTTTCTTTACATTGCCAATTTGATTTTGAATTACAGCAATAAAGGAAAATTACAAAATAAATTGAGATTACAAGAATGGAGAACGATTGATTTCGATTCCCCCTTTATTTTTGTGGTTCTGGCAGTGGTGTAGTCTTGATTCTGCACTCCATTGACGATCCGATCTGGGATGAGGATAAATATTGGAAATTCTCTTTCTAGATTTTTAGACTCCGGCCTCTGGAAATTGCCTCTAAAAAGAATCCCCCTGTTCTGAACTCCGCTCCCAATTTTATAGATTGAGGAGCGCTTCTAATCCGGCTCAAATTTTTTCCTTGAATCTGGTTAAATCTATCTAATTAATCCCCAAAAATCTGGATCATGTAATCAAAGTACGGGAGCGAGCAAAACTGTGGGAGCAACCCGCGGGTGGAGCGCTCCCGCAGGAGCGGCTGGGACCCGCAAGGCGCTCCCGCGGGTGCACTCCTGCAGGTGGGACCCACCTGCGGGAATGCTCCCGAGGGTGGGACTCATGGACACTCCCGTTTTATTTATTTATTTATTTATTTTTAATCTTCGTTCTTTCTTTTTTTTTTGATGTCTATATAACCCCCTCCAAAGTTTTCAAAATTCTGTATTGAGTTGTAATGAATTTCGAAACACTTTGGACTCTTTGATTTTAGCTCTGTAGTCTTCATCGTGATTTTTATGGTATACTATGAACCAT
Source organism: Dracaena cambodiana (assembly GCA_036321105.1). Lineage (NCBI taxonomy): Eukaryota > Viridiplantae > Streptophyta > Magnoliopsida > Asparagales > Asparagaceae > Dracaena > Dracaena cambodiana. The sequence goes on from JAYEPQ010000007.1 coordinate 37,780,266, forward strand.
ATTCTGAAATCACTACCTTCCAGTTGTTTTGTTGCTCGAGGTATACTGTTGAACCACTTTGACGTATCAGAGATTGCTTCTAGCGAGCTTTCTTGATGTTGGCCATTGTACCTGTGCGGCCGAGCCAAACTTTTGCTTGTAGTTTTGCTTCAGAAAATTTATTGTCTGCATGCAAAAATATTTTTGACGTCTCATTCAGAGGCTTGGTGCATGACAGACATGTAATAGATTTGATAGACAGAGGTAACTATTAACGTGTCTCCTGGAATATGAGCAGAGGTATGATGTTAACATCTTATTCGATAACAAGCTAAATAACAAGTAGAGGTATGATGTTAACGTACTCATTGGGTGACAAGCAGAGGTATGATGTTAACATGCTTGTTAGATGATAGCAAAGGTATGATGTTAACGTATTTATTTGAGGTCAAGTAGAGGTATGATGTTAACGTGCTCATTAGAATCCTAACCATTCAGTGATATCTAGTATGACGGATCAGGAAAAGACAGAGATGTCATTAAACATGTCTCAAAACTCGACATATTCATAGGATCTGGTCATGATAGGAATGAGTTAACTAAATAGAGGTGATGGTTAACGTATTTAGCCTTGGAATTTGACTATCAGAGGTAATTGTTAACTTGTGTTGGCAGTGAAAATTTCTAAGTAAAAAGGAATTTTTCACACAGAACGCGGAGCTAACTCTATAGCTCCGCATTTGGCTATTTTAGCATCGTGTTTGAGCAAAACACGGAGCTAATCCATAGCTCCGCTTTCTGATGAATTTAGCTCCGCATTAACTCCGCGTGAGCAGATTTCATTAGAATTCCAAATTGATTGTGATTGAGATTTGGACTTATCCAATATCTAAATTGAGTCCAATAAAAATCCTAAATTGATTGTGATTGAGATTTGGGCTTATCTAATATCTAAATTGAGTCCAATCAGAATTCCAAATCAAGAGATTTAAATCAATATAAAATATTTGATTAGAATCCTTGATTAATATTCTTTTCCTATTCCTATGGAAACTCTCATAACCACTAAAGTCTATAAATACCCTCTTTGAGGAGACTTTAGAGATCATGAATCAATAATAAATCAATCCATAGATGTTCATCAATCTTTAAGAGATCTTTTTTGAGCATAAAAAGAAGTTCAAGTTACGCATCAGAGTCTTGAATGAATCAAAATCATCAGAGAAGATCAAGTCGGCCGTCATCTTCATCAAGCAAGAAGATCATCAATGTCAGATCGTCCAAAGGAGCTACTTCGATAGATCCCATCGCTGCGAGAATCCCACGATATTTATTGTAAAAGACAGCGATAGATTATAAATCCTTTCGTTTGTTCTTTTCTTATTCATTTTCGTTGTAATCTAAGTTGTATTCAATGGAAGGAAGCAACAATTTTGCAATGAACAAACTGGCGACCACAGTGGGAGAAGTCTCCTTCATCGAAAAAGAGATCGTGGCGCAATCTGACGTCGAGAGGATCAGATCCGACGTTAATATGCTAATCGTGGAGATCGATTAGCAGAAGTACGAGGAGTATCTCTCATCTGAATCAGGTAACCTGACCAAAACGCGGCGCTATCATCGCGTGCGCTCCAATATCCGTAAATCGGGTAATCGGGGATGCACCGATAAACGGGGACTCTTGGAGATCGCGTCCATAGAGCCGTCGTTTGGGCAGGAAACCCTAGCAGGGGGTGATCTCTCTACTGCCGAAGAAGGCTTGACAACTGTTTGACGGGAGCCCAACTCTGCAACCGAAATCGGAGAGTTAGGCAAAAAGCCCTCAAAGCCCACATTAAACGCGAGGCTAATCAGGTAGCAGAACACGAGACTACAAGCTTACCTCGCAAACTGGCTTGCATTAATCACAAGACCAGTCAATATCGGGTAAAACACAAAGCTGCAACTTGCGTGAATCGCAAGGACAAGCCAGCGTGTGATTCTCCACGCGAGCCTATTTTATCTGGGCTTAAAACTAGAAAAGCTCGTGTTAATCGCGAGGATAAACTTTTTTTAAAGCCAGCGTGTGATGGTGAATCTCCACGCGAGGCTAAGACTGAGCTTAGTGATAAACGCGAAGCCAGTAAGACTTACGTAATCGCAAGATTCCTGACACTCGTGTTAATTGCGAGGATAAACTTTCTTTAATGCCAGCATGTGATGGTGATTCTCCACGCGAGGCTAAGACTGAGCTTAGCGATAAATGCGAAGCCAGTAAGAATTGCGTTAATCGCAAGATTCCTGACACTCGCGTTAATCGTGAGGATAAACTTACCTTAAAACCAGCATGTGATGGTGATTCTCCACGCGAGGCTAAGACTGAGCTTAGCGATAAACGCGAAGCCAGTAAGACTTGCGTTAATCCCAAGATTCCTGACACTCGCGTTAATCGCGAGGATATAATTTCGCTAAAGCCAGCGTGTGATGGTGATTCCCCACGCGAGGCTAAGACTGAGCTTAGCGATAAACGCGAAGCCAGTAAGACTTGCGTTAATCGTAAGATTCCTGAAGCTCGCGTTACTCGTGAGGATAAATTTTCTTTAAAGCCAACGTGTGATGGTGATTCTCCACGCGAGGCTAAGATTGAGCTTAGCGATAAACGCGAAGCCAGTAAGACTTGCGTTAATCACAAGATTCCTAACACTCGCGTTATCGCGAGGATAAACTTTCTTTAAAACCAGCGTGTGATGGTGATTCTCCACGCGAGGCTAAGACTGAGCTTAGCGATAAACGCGAAGCCAGTAAGACATGCGTTAATCGCAAGATTCCTAACACTCGCGTTATCGCGAGGATAAACTTTCTCTAAAGCCAGCGTGTAATGGTGATTCTCCACGCGAGACTAAGACTGAGCTTAGCGATAAACGCGAAGCCAGTAAGACTTGGGTTAATCTCAAGATTCCTGAAGCTCGAATACTCGCGAGGATAAACTTTCTTTAAAGCCAGCGTGTGACGGTAATTCTCCACGCGAGGCTAAGACTGAGCTTAGCAATAAACGCGAAGCCAGTAAGACTTGCGATAATCGCAAGATTCCTAACACTCGCGTTATCGCAAGGATAAACTTTCTTTAAAGCCAGCGTGTGATGGTGATTCTCCACGCGAGGCTAAGACTGAGTTTAGCAATAAACGCAAAACCAGTAAGACTTGCATTAATCGCAAGATTCCTGACTCTCGCGTTAATCGCGAGGATAAACTTTCTCTAAAGCCAACGTGTGATGGTGATTCTTCACGCGAGACTAAGACTAAGCTTATTGATAAACGCAAAGCCAGTAAGACTTGCGTTAATCGTAAGATTCCTGACACTCGCATTAATCATGAGGATAAACTTTCTTTAAAGCCAGCGTGTGATGGTGATTCACCACGCGAGGCTAAGACTGAAATTAGCGATAAACACGAAGCCAGTAAGACTTGCGTTAATCGCAAGATTCCTGACACTCGCGTTACTCGCGAGGATAAAATTTCTTTAAAACCAGCGTGTGATGGTGATTCTCCATGCGAGGCTAAGACTGAGCTTAGTGATAAATGCGAAGCCAGTAAGACTTGCGTTAATCGCAAGATTCCTAACACTCGCATTAATCGTGAGGATAAACTTTCTTTAAAGCCAGCGTGTGATGGTGATTCACCACGCGAGGCTAAGACTGAAATTAGCGATAAACGCGAAGCCAGTAAGACTTGCGTTAATCGCAAGATTCCTGACACTCGCGTTAATCGCGAGGATAAACTTTCTTTAAAACCAGCGTGTGATAGTGATTCTCCACGCGAGGCTAAGACTGAGCGTAGCGTAAATTACGAAGCCGATGAAACTTGCGTTGAATGCAAAACTCCTTACCTTCGCGTAAATCGCGAAGATGATTTTCAGACTTGTGTTAATTTCAAGAATCGCGTTAAACGCGAAGATATGACTTGCGTAAATCGCAAGAATAAGCAAGTGTGCAAGAATTTTTTTCCACGCGAGGCTAATATTGAAAAAAATAAACTTCTGCAGAAATGCCAAGCCAGCGTAAAACACGAGGCTAGCGTATCAAAATGTGAAGCTATTATTTAGCCTCGCGTAATAAAACGCAAAGCTATTTCTCAGCCCCACGTAATAAAACGCGAAGCTACTTCTCAGCTCTGCATAAATCAATCTAAATACAAAATCAGGGTTGATAATCATACGATTAGACCAGAACTTGACACTAATGATTCCAAGAAGTTTCAGTGGGCCCCTGGACCCTCTCAATATATGAGTGGACCCCACGATTCCGTGTCTAACGCCACTGACCTCAGAGAATACTTTATTAAGAAAAGCAACATAAATCAAGTTCAGTCGAATCCTACTTGTCATTGCAAGCAGCTTATGACGGCAGTATCTGTAGTGATGAATAATTGTTGCTGCAGTAAGAACATGGTATCGGTGTTCGATCGATTAACTAAGTCGGACAAAAACCCTGCTAAGAAGACAAAAACTGCTCCCCAAGAAAAAGAATGGAGAATTATAATTTCTAACATGGTCGGAAAGGGGAAGAAAATCATATAAAAGAATGATGATTCAAAATCAAGTGATGGAAAATCTCATCATTTTACCCGACTTAAGTCACGCACTGTCCCAGCTTGAAATTATAAGAAACTTGTAAAGGATCTTATGACGATGACAGCGATAATTCGGCCATAGCTTCTCCTCATTCTTCGGCATCATCTAGATTATAGAAATCAGTATCACATATGATGGACAAGTCTGACGATATCGATTAAAAACTTGAGACCCAAGAACAAATGATCCGAGATCAACAAAAAACAATCGAGGATCTCAAAACGATACTTTTAAAGGTGGTCGAAACCACTCAAAAAATAGTCGAAGATAAAGCCAGAAATTCTTCAGAAACACCACCGAAGAAAGAGAAAAAAAAAGATAAATGAAGAAGATAAAGAAGAAAAGACTTACTCGGCACATGAGGACGATGATAAATATTCTTTCCACGACCCTCATGAGGAGAAAATTGAGAAGTTAAAAAACCAACTTGATGCATTGATGCACAAGAAGGAATTGAAGGAATTGGGGGTTTCAAGACCAAACCCGCCTAAATGGGATCTGGCACCGTACCCTGAAAAGTACAAACCACTCAAGTTGGAGCCATACGACGGGAAAGGATCTCCCAGTCAGCATATCTACTAGTTCTTGTCCCAAGTAGGGCATTTGATGGGCAATGACCCAGTAATAACTAAGGAATTTGCAAGTACCTTACAATGGCCTGCCTTCATATGGTTTATGCAGTTGCCCTCAGGTACTATCAATATCTGGTATGACATTGAGAGACACTTTCTCGCACTTTTCTTCGAGGATGATACCGAAATATCGATTCATTCCCTCCTTGTAACAAAGCAAAGGGAATAAGAAACAGTGAAAGACTTTATAGAACGCTTCAGGGAAAAATCCGTGTACTGTCGACATGGTATGACCCAAGAAACTCTGGTGGAAACCTGTAAGCATAACTTCAGGACTAGCGTGCTGATAAGAATGAGAGCTGTAGAGTTCAAAACTTGGAAAGATCTGCTAAAGTAGGGAGAGCAGGAGGAAAATATAATTCTTCGGATTGAGGAATCTCGTAGCACGAGAAACTCTATAAATAACAGGCCATATCCACAGAATCCTAAAAATAAAGGAAAGGTTGTGATGGCGTCAGTTGCAGATCCGAAACTAAGACCTCAGAATCCGAGAGGTGCAGGTCAGAATAGGCCCCGACAAGATAAAACTTATACATTCAAGACTGAGCAGACTGGTACTCTATTCCATCTCCTCCTCAGAAAGGGCATGTTGAAACTTCCGAAGAATCAAAAACCAGAAGACGTTGATAAAACCAATGACCCTAACTATTGCCTGTACCATCAGAACGTCGGGCACCCAACTAAGAATTGCTATCCTCTTAAGAACCGAATTTAGACATTGATCGAAGCTGGAGTTCTCACACTTAAAGAAGAACAGAAAGTTTCTGTAAATATGACAACTTTGGTGGTAAGAACCAATGAGTTCCCCACCAGAGCAACCCCTGTACTAGTAGGAAAGCTGATATCGACACCAAGTACGGGCAGCCCGCACTTGCAAGCTAGCCCCTTGGGTACGCTCCGAGCCATAGCTGTGACAAAGTTATTCTCATTGGCTAGCAGTCATATTTGGCTGGGGGTGCCAAAAATATTGACGATGATAAATATCATGTTGCTTCCGCTACTTATGCTAGCTATTGGAATGGCTAATTGGGTGCTATAAATAAAAAAAAATTGCCCAATGCTGTTAAAGCGGCGGGAAGAGGAGATCAAGTTCCTCGCCAACCCTATCATACTGAGGGTAAAAGTATGAAATTAACTACCCAATGCTGATTAAAGGCCAAGGGGAGAGGAAATCAATTCCTCAACAACTCATCATGCTGAGAGTAATAGTATGGCTAGCCCAGCTCAAACGGTAGTTGGTAAAACCTAATTAAATCCGTTGATAACTAGGGGTTTGTTAAAAATCTCATAAATTCTGTCATGTTAAGTTCCTATCTCTGACAGTGAGATGTAGCTCAAGTTACGCGTGAGAGCCTTGAACCGTCTCCACCAAATTACCAGGCATGTGCAATTAGGCGCCTCTGCCGAAATCTGATGATCATGACCCAATCATCTTGGCGTGTGTAGTTCAAGTTACGCATGAGAGCCTTGAACCGCCTCCATCAAAGTTTCAAGCATTTGCGATTATGCACCTCTGTCGAATTTCTTGATCTAAACCTGATCACAAAATTGAAGATCCAAAGTATTTTAAAATTTGCTAAGTTCTAAGCCATTATGAAAACTTTGGAGGGGGTTCTGTTGGCAGTGAAAATTTCTAAGTAAAAAGGAATTTTCCACACAGAACGCGGAGCTAACTCTGCAGCTCCGCGTTTGGCTATTTTAGCCTCGCATTTGAGCAAAACGCGGAGCTAATCCATAGCTCCGCATTCTGATGAATTTAGCTCCGCGTTAACTCCGCGTGAGCAGATTTTGTTAGAATTCCAAATTGATTGTGATTGAGATTTGGACTTATCCAATATCCAAATTGAGTCCAATCAGAATCCTAAATTGATTGTGATTGAGATTTGGGCTTATCCAATACCCAAATTGAGTCCAATCAGAATTTTAAATCAAGAAATTTAAATCAATATTAAATATTTGATTAGAATTCTTGATGAATACAAAAATCTTCTTTTCCTATTCCTATAGAAATCTTTATTCCTATTCCTATGGAAACTCTCATAACCACTAAAATCTATAAATACCCTCTTTGAGGAGACTTTAGAATCATGAATCAATAATAGATCAATCCATAGATGATCTTCAATCTTTAAGAGATCTTTTATGAGCATAAAATGAAGTTCAAGTTATGTGAGAGAGTCTTGAACGAATCAAAATCAGCAGAAAAGATCAAGTCGGCCGTCATCTTCATCAAGCAAGAAGATCATCGACGTCAGATCGTCCAAAGGAGCTACTTCGATAGATCCCATCGCTGCGAGAATCCCACGATATTTATTGTAAAAGAGAGCGATAGATTATAAATCCTCTCGTTTGTTCTTTTCTTGTTCACTTTCGTTGTAATCTAAGTTGTATTCAATGGAAGGAAGCAACAATTTTGTGACGAACAACTTGATAGGGAAATGATTTTCGTCAGAGGTAATTTTTAACTTAACGATATCAAAAACAAGTTCATCAGAGGCTGTAATATTAGACTTGATGAAGTGTGAGTTTTCTTTTCTATCAGAGGTGAAATCTTAACTATACAGAAGATTTAATCGGGCTTTATCTCATAGTTTTGAATTCTGATGTCAGAGGTAAAATCTTAACATAACAAGAGATTTCATTGGACTTAATCTAATGGAAAAAAATATTTTAGAGATTTACTAGCTCTGTTAGAGAAAATTAATGAAGAAGTTTTACTGCAGAGGTGAAATCTTAACTTGACAGGGGATCGATCTGATTAGGGTTTTTAGCAAACCCCCAGTTATCAATGGATTTGATTAGTTTTTACCAACTACCGTTTGAGTTGGGCTAGTCATGCTATTTCCCTCAGTATGGTGAGTTGTCGAGAATTTCGTTTGGGCTTATATGCCAAACATTTTCCCTTCTCTTTGCTTTTGCAGCTTTGGACGATAATGCATCCTTCTAATTGGATAAGGATACTGTTGTAGTAGATTTGTTATGGACTTTTAGCAAACTCCCAGCTATCAATGGTTTTGATTTGTGTTTACCAACTACCGTTTGAGTTGGGCTAGCCATACTATTCCCCTCAGCATGGTAAGTTGTCGAGGGTTTCGTTTGTGCTTAAATGCCAAACTTTTCCTCTTCCCTTTACTTTAGTAGTTTTGGGCAGCTCATGTTTTTACCCCAGCATAATGGGTTGGCGAGAAATTTATTCTCTTCCCATTACCTTGATGGCGTTGGGCAATTCATACTTTTACCCCAGCATGTTAGGTTGGCAAGAAATTTATTCTCTTCCCATTACCTTGATAGCATTGGCAATTCATACTTTTATCCTAGTATGATGGGGTTGGCAAGAAATTTATTCTCTTCCCGTTGCCTTGATGGCGTTGGGCAATACATACTTTTTACCTCTAGCATGATGGGATTTACGAGAAATTTATTCTCTTCCCGTTGCCTTGATAGCGTTGGGCAGTTCATGCATTTTACCGCAGCATGGTGAGTTATCAAAAATTTCGCTTAGGCTTACAGGCCAAACATTTTCTCTATCCATAGTCGTAGAGACATTTGATCTATTTTTATTTTGTGACCCAAGTTGGGATGTGAAGCTACACCTGAGCAACGGCCAATATTTCTTTATTTGCTATTTTGAAAAGTGGTCAGATGACTTTATTTTCTTAAGAATAATATTTTTTTTGAAATAAAACGGTGGGTGGAAGCCCTCCGCATTCCATTAGTAAGGGGATAACAGAACCATAGGAAGAGTTACAGTGTTTGATCACTGGTATGAGTGATTCTCATAATACATTAGTTGCAAAAAAATAAAGAAAAGATACATAAAAGCAGGATCAGGTGTTGTCAAGAATTCTTCTCGTAATGCAGTAGAGTGGATTCCTTCTCCATGTTGCAGGTTGAATGGTGTGAATTATGCATGGCCAGGAGAATCTAGGTCAATTTATTCTCTTTCATTGCCTTGATGGCGTTGGGCAATTCATGCTTTTTACCCCCAGCATGATGGGATTGGCGAGAAATTTATTCTTTTTCTGTTGCCTTGATGGCATTGGGCAGTTCATGCTTTTTACCCCAGCATGGTGAGTTGTAGAGAATTTCATTTGGGCTTACAGGCCAAACATTTTCTCTATCAATAGTCGTAGAGACGTTGGATCCATTTTTATTTTGTGACCCAAATTGGGGTGCGAAGCTACACCTGAGCAGCGGCCAACATTTCTTTATTTGCTTTGTTGAAAAAGAGGTTGGATGTCTTCATTCCCTTAAAAATAATATTTCTTCAGAAATTTTCCGTTAATCTGTATCATCATCCAGTCACCATATTGATTGATCAATCGGTATGCTCCCTTTGGATAGACCATCTCTACACAAATAGGCCCTCACACTTTGGCTGAAATTTGCCCTTAGTCTTGTGCATCATGGTTAAGACCAAGTCGTCCATTTTGAAAGTTCTTTCTTGTACTTTTTTGCTGAAGGTGTTCTCGAGATTTGCGCTTGGTACAATTCGATTTGTTATAACGCGTTCAAGATGCAACCTTAGCCCTATATCCGCGGACTTGGCCTCGTATTTTAAGCTGGAAAAGCCTCGCTACTGGGCTAGTATAACTTTCCGTTATATGTGGGTTAGACTTGTGTGCAGGTTTAGCCTTACACACTGAGTTAGTTTCATATTTTAGTTGCGGGCATAACTTTGCACTCCGCGCAGTCCAAGCCTCGCATTTAGATGACTTTACGCTAGCTTAGCGCCACATTGTAAGCAAAGTTTAGTTTTGTTTGCAATATTTACTGGACGTGAGTCTCACCCCTAAGTGAGCCACATTTGACTGGTTACGAGCCCATTGTAAGTCGATGGGTCACCTTCTTTTTCATTGAATATTACGCAAGGCTCCTGGTTAGCTTGGCGCTTTAAGTTTCTGGCGTAGATCTTGATCTTCCGCTTCTTAAAGTCTATGCGGGGCTAAGAGTTAGTTTTACATTTTGGCCGTGAGTATAGCCTCACGTTTAGATGACTTTACGCTGGCTTGGCCTTGTATTGTGTGCAGAGTTTGCTTTGCATTGCATACAAGGCTTATTGGTATGGGCCCCCCTGGGTGGGCCACATTTGAATAATTGTTGTAATTTAATTGACTGCCTTCTTATTCTTTGAAGTTTACATGAGGCTGAGAGTTAGCTTCACATTTTAACTGTGAGCATAGTCTTGCGTTTAAAAAACTTTACGATGGCTGGGTCTCGAATTGTATTTGGGGTTTAACCTCGCATTCTTGCTTCGGTCTTAGCCTCGCATTATACGCCAGCTTATTTGGTTGTATTTCCCACCTCCTGCATAGGACTTGTTTGACTGTCTATTGAGTTCGTCATGCAGTAATAGATTACTTTTTTTTTTGTAGTGGGCTACGTAGGGTTGAACCTTAGCCTTACATTTCTGTTCACTTTTGTACTCTGGATAAGTTCTGTGTACTGGCTTTCCATCGCGCACTAGGATAACCATGCACGCTGGTTTAGTTTCGAATTAGCCTCGCGTATGATGACTTTATGCTGGCAGTCTCGAATTAACTTCATGCACTAGATGATTTTACATTGGTTTAGACTTACGTTGTCTGCGGGCATAGCCTTGTATTCTTACTTTGGGCTTGGCTCGCATTATACGCGAGGTTCTCTGGTTGTGGGTCTTACCCCTGTGTAGACCCCATTTGGCTGATCAGGGAGTCCATCATAGAGCAAGGCAAAGCTGAGTGTCAGCCTTGCGTTCTGATACTTCTAGATGGGTACGAGTCTTGGCTTCGTATTTTGACACTTCTGTATTGTGCTGGACTAGAACTTGGCCTTGCATTCTGGTTGACTTTAATGAGGTTAGCCTCGTGGATTATGATTTAACCTCGCCTATACGTCGGTTTAGGCTTGTGCACTGACTTGGCCTCGCGCTTTGAATTAATCTCGCGCGCCGGTTTAACCTCGCGCACTGAATAAGTCTCTTACTTTACTTGCAAACATAACCTTGCATCTGGCTGACTTTAAGCCGGCTAGGCCCCGCAATTTATGTGGGGTTTAGCTTCGCGCTCTGGATGTGGGTCCTACCCCCTGTGTGGATCCCATTTGGCTCGCACACGGGTGAAACTTAGTTTTGCTCTTCAGGCATGGGCATAATGTTGCATTCTGGATCAATTTACACTGGTTTGGTCTCGACTTAGCCTCGCATCTAGATGATTTTATGTTGGCTTGGTTTTGAATCAGCTTCGTGTCTAAAATAACTTGTACGCATGGTTAAGTCTCGCATTGTATGCGAGCATAATCCCACGTCTGAATTACTTTTAGGCAGATTTAACCTCACGTTATACGTGAGGATAGAATTGTGCATTGAGTTAGCCTAGCGCACTGCATTTGATTTGTGCGCTGGTTTAGCCTTGCGCACTGAATTAGACTCAAGTTTTAACTTGGAGCATAACCTTGCATTCAACATTGGCATAGCTCTCCATTTGGATGACTTGCGGGCATAGCATGGCATCCAGGCAAATTTAGCTCAATTTTGCATTCAACGTGGAATTTGGAGTGTTCTTTTCCCCTTGCGGCGATTCTGAGTTCACTCTTGAGCTCTTTTAACTTTCTTCATCTCCTTTGCTTCATGTTCCCTTCTTGCTCGAATGTAAGAATTTCCACCTTAAGGCAAGGGTTGTAATTTTGGAGAAATTGCGGGAAATTGTTTGTGCAATAATCTCATGCAGTGGAGCCTTAAGCACTCATATTGGCTCGCCAGTTATGGTACACTGATTACTGTATCCATAATCAGTCGTAAAGCTAGCTCGTCCTTGCAGAAGTCTTTCAACCTCTTAACTCGATGGGCATGAGATAGAACCATCAGATATATCATACATTTGTTTATTATTTCGATTCTCGGTAAAAAGTTCCCATGAAATCTCGCAAAAAGCAAAATATGTTGCTCACAATCGGGCACCTTTAATGTGGTGGTCTGTCATTCTTGACAAGGGGATTTATCGCCACAAGCGCTTTGTTAGAGGCATTATACACCATATCAAGGATACAGATCACAACCTCACTACCCCACACTTGGTATGTTAGTATATCCAACCAACATCGAGTTTCTTAGGTCAAATCTCTTTCATGCATTTGATCAAACACCTTGCGGGTTTCTTCCAAATTCCCCAAGAGCGCATACCCATTGATTGACGTGTTTCACTTAGACAGTATCTCGACACCACATTCTGTCAAACACTGCTAGTGTGAGCATGATCTCTTCGCACTTCACAAGATTATCGATCATCGAATTCCAACACAGAGTCTTTTGGACAGAACCATCATCGAACACCTTGTGAGTAAACTCGACATCCTTTGCTAACACAGCATACATGTGGATGAGGATGCTCGGGATGTAGGGATCGATCTTGAAGCGAGTTGCGTGAACAGAGGAATTTCAGCAACGATAGCAGCATCAGAATTCGCCAGGTGTGATCTTTTGTGATCGCCAAGAGCTTCGCTTGAGTTGAACACTTGGAAGCAGACAAGGAATTCATGATGGACGCGCTCGAGCAATTCCGTAATGGCGGGAATGTTTTTCATTGGAGAGATTCCTTTGCAGTTCGGCCTGTTTGGGAACTTCACCACTTCGGTGTTACGTCCATCAGGGTCTTGGGCCTAATCCTACCGGAGTTCAGCAACCTGCTAGCTTTGTATGATACTGACATATAGGTTTAGATTCGGGCAGAGCTCGGTTTGTGCTCCGGGTTGTGAAACCTCTACTTGCAAGCAGAGCTACTCTTAATTTTGTTTTATCTAGTGCTTTCTCATTTTCTGAACCGGAGATGCTGGATGCATCAAAATCTTCGAATAGAGAATTGTTTTCCACATCATCAAAATCTTCTTCCTTTATTGTTTTCTTGTTAGCAATGCTCAAATTGAGACAATAAAGATTGGATTTGAAGTGGAAGCGTTGTTTTTTTGCAGGTAGTCGAATTCTGACTCCATCTCGACATTGACTCCTTCAACCTTCATGTTTGAATTGATATCTGCATCGACTTCTTCTTCTTCTTCCCCTTTATTCTCTATGGTGGCAGCAGCGACACTCGACGAATCGATATTTTAGATTTGATGGGTGGAGGAAGATCGAAGAAAAATTGAGATGATTTTTTAATTTTTTTTCTTTTTGGCGCAGGATCACCGCACTGCAGGTGCGCATGCAGGTGTGCAAGTGGGACCATTGCATGGGTCGGCCCCACGCCAATTATTATTTTTTTTGTTTTTTATTTTTTTATAATAATAATAATAATAATTTATTTTTTTATTTTTATAATTTTTTAAATTTTTTATATTTTTATTATTTTTAAAAATTTTTAAATTTCTATTTATTATTATTTTTTTATTTGCATATTTTTATTTTTTATATATTTTATTTTTTTATTTTTTATTTCTTTTTTTATATTTTATTTCCTTTTTTAAAATTTTTCTATTTCTTTTTTTTCCTTCTTTTTTTTACTCTTTTTTTTCTTCTTTTTTTTTTAATATTTATTCATTATCTTTGTTATATTATTTTTCTTTTTCTTTATCTTTTTCTCTTTTCTACTTCTTTTTATATTTTTTTTATTTTATTTTAATTTTTTCTTTTTTTTGCTCAACCCGTGCGGGAGAGAGGGAGAAAAACGCGGGTGGCCTAGGTGGGCCCCACCAGAGCACAGTAGCTTTTTTTTCTTTTTCCTCCTCAACTCGTGCAGGAGAGAAGGGGAAAAGCTCGGGTGGCCCAGGTGGGCCCCACCCGAGCACAACATCTTTTTTTTCCTCAGCCCATGTGGGGAGAGGGGGGAGAAACGCGGGTGGCCCAGGTGGGCCCCACCAGAACATAGTATCTTTTTTTTCAACCCGTGCGGGGAGAGGGGGAGAAGCGCAGGTGGTCCAGGTGAGCCCCACCCGAGCACAGTATCTTTCAGTAATTTTTTTTCTTGTTTTCTTTTTTTTCTTTTTTTTCTGATCTTGTCAATTTTTGTGGGCATAATGCCTTACCCTTTTTTTATTGGTGATGACGTGTTGTCATTTTTTTTTTTTTGATGTCGCCTCATTTTTTTCTTTATTTGTTAACCTTTTTATTGTAGATGAGCCCTTTTCAATTTATTATTTTATTATTTTATTTTATTTATTACTTTTTATTATTATTATTATTATTATTTATCTTTTGTCTCACGGATTCGGTATCCTGCGAGTTGTATCCCGTGATTGCATCCGCCCCGCCGGTTGCATCCCGCGATTGCATCGCGGGTTGCTTCCTGCGATTGCATCCGCAGGTTGCATCCCGCGGGTTGCATCTGCGGGTTCCGTTCCGCGGGTTGCATCCTGCGATTGCATGTGCGGGTTGCGTCCCGCGATTGCATTCGCGGGTTGCGTCCTGCGGTTGCATCTGCGGGTTGCATCCCGCGGGTTGCGTCCCGCGATTGCATCTGCGGGTTGCGTCCCGCGATTGCATCCGCGGGTTGCGTCCCGCGATTGCATCCACGGGTTGCGTCCCGCAGGTTGCATCCCGCGATTGCATCCGTGGGTTGCATCCCACGGGTTGTATCTAGTTTTGTCAATATTTTATGGGAGATTACGCTTCAAGTTTTTTTTTCTTTATGGGCGATAACGCCTCACTATATTTTCTTTTGACAGACGATGACGTCTTGTTTTTTTATTATGGGTGATGACACTTTATAATAATATTTTTTAACAGGCGATATGCCTTGTTAATTTTAGTGGGCGATGATGCCTCATTTTTTTTTTTGGGACAAACGATGACGTCTTGTCAATTTTGGTGGGCGATAACGCCTTATATTTCTTTATCGTTACCCAACGATGACGCCTAGGCTCTGAATCAAAAAAAATTTAAAGATCGGATTGCGCCACCCAAACTCCCACTGTGGTCGCCAATTCTTGTATGCCCGAAAAATTGAAGCTTTCTTTTTATTGCCAATTTGATTTTGAATTACAGCAATAAAAGAAAATTACAAAATAAATTTGAGATTACAAGAATGGGGAACGATTGATTTCGATTTCCCTTTATTTTTCTGGATTCTAGCAGCGGTGGAGTCTTGATTCTGTACTCCGTTGACGATCCGATCTGGGATGAGGATGAAGATTGGAAATTTTTTTTCTCGATTTTTGGACTCCGGTCTCTGGAAAATTGCCTCTAAAAAGAATCTCCCCCTGTTCTGAACTCTACTCCCAATTTTATAGATTGAGGAGCGCTTCTAATTCGGCTCAAATTTTTCCCTCAAATTTGGTTAAATCTACCTAATTAATCCCCAAAAATTTGGATCACGTAATCAAAGTAAGGGAGTGAGCAAAACCGCTGGAGCAACCCGCGGGAGCGAGTGGGACCCGCGAGGGGCTCTCGCGGATGTGCTCCCATAGGTGGGACCCACCTGCGGGATTGCTCCCGCGGGCGCACCCATGGGTGCGCTCCCACGGGAGAGCTCCCGAGGGTGGGACCCGCGGGGCACTCCCGTTTTATTTATTTATTTATTTTTAATCTCCTTTTTTTTTTTTGATGTCTATAGTAATTAGGTTGATTTATTGAAGAAAAATATTTAATAATTTTTTAAAGTTAGTTAGTTAGTTACCTAAAACTTTTTTTTAATTCAGTTAGTTACCCTAAAAACTAGCCGAAATGTAAAATAAAAAAAATCTAAAAATCTAAAAAATAAAATAAAAATTCTAAAAAAACTAAAAATCCTAGAAAAACACGAAAAAAATACCCTAACCCACTCCCCCTATACCTAAACTCATGTATGCCTTCATACACAAACAAAGAGTGTAAAATAAATATGAAAACTATTGTAAAAATATTATACAAATAATGAGAGTCGTAAAAAGTTACATCTCAATTATGTCACTCTATTAACGCGTGGAAAGCGGTTACGACCTCTTGATCGCTTCCTACTTTCATAGTGTGTGTATTTTAAACATGAAGTGTGTGTATTATTATATCTCATCATCCTCCTACAAGTTACGAAATTACTTATCTGTATCTTATGCCGCCCTCATTTTTTCTTTATCCACATGTAAGCATTAATAATTGGGTTAAAGAATTCTTCATTATGAACCTATCAATCATCGTTGTAACAAGCACACATGCAAAAATATCGCGAGGTGAGAAGAGTTCAACATGATCAAGTGATTGTGGTGGTGGCCCTTCTAACTCACAAAGTAATGCGAGCTCCTTTGCAAACAAATTTTCAAAAGTTTGTTTATAAATAAATGGCATACTTGCACAAGTGTCATCATACGTAGAATCAGTATGAGCTCATCCTCCAAGATTTGTTCAAATGAAGATTCATCATCAGTGCAAGAGGTAGAATGAGAGTGCAAACTGTGAATCATGTTGGGCTCAGTGAGGGGCTCGTTGTGTACTCAGCCATATTGAATATGTTCAATGCCATAGTCATATTCCCAAATGATAGCTTCATGGGGCCACTCCTGCAATCCATTAATGTATTTGATATTGCAAGGATTGGTCTATCCAAGATAACATGAATTTGATTTTCTAAATTGAAAATCAGCTCAGTTTCTAAAACAATGAAGTTTACAGGAAAGATAAACTCGACGATCTTAATGAGCACATCTTCAACCATACCAAGTGATCTCTTGATCGAACGATCAGTTAGTTGTAACGTGATTTTAGTACGTTGAAGTTTTCTAATCCCAACTGCTGATAAACAATGTATGGAAGTAAGTTGACACTTATCCCTAAATTAAGCAATGCCCTATCAAATATAGTATTTCCAATGGTACATGAGATTGTGGGAAAACCTGAATCTTTGTATTCGATAGGAAAGGAGTTAGAGAGGATATGTGATATATTTGTAATAAGAAAAACTTTCTCAAGATTATTTCTTACTCGTTTCTTAGCACACAAATTCTTGAGAAATTTGGCATAAGTAGGAACCTATTATATAATATCTAGGTGTGAAATATTAACTTTCAGCTGCTGAAATGTTTTAAGAATCTTCTCTTCTTGCGGTGAAGGCTTCCTAAACCGATTGGGATCTGATGCTGTCAGCTTAGGAATAAGTTCTTCCAAATGAGCATGTGATGGTAATGGAGGTGATAGAGATAGATGTGGAGAAAAAGATGACAAAGATAGTGTAACCTGCAAAATAGTAGGAGTGAGATCAGGGGCATGGCTACATTATTGTCCACTTGCTTGCCAGATCTGAGCACATGAATGACATTGCATTGGTGAACATGGAATGAAACAGACTGAGATGAGTTAGAACTAGGTTTCATTATTGGTTGGCTCAGAAAGATATCTGGCCCCCGCTCACTCAGTTGTGTGGCTAACTATCCAACCTGCTGCTCTATATTCTTGATCGACTGAGAACTTGTAAGAAATTATTGGTCGGTCCATTGTATAAATTCAGTAGATACTTTCATTAAATTTTGTATTTTTGTGTCTAAATTAGATGTCGTCTTGAAAAAGTTCTCAATATTCTTTTCAAGTGTCTTTAATCGTCTATCATAATCATTACTAGACTCCTACTGTGGATATGATTGATTATGCACAGATGCTCTATTCTGATTGTTCCTATAATATGAAGCATTTGGGTGTTGATAAGTACCCACATTTGATCTTGGAAACTGATCATTGGTTGGAGGTTGCATATTAGGGGTAGGGACTCTCTAATATTGCCCTTGACCCCATGAGAGATTTGGGTGGTTCCTCTAGCCAGGATTGCATGTAGAAGCATAAGGATTGTTCATGGATCTTGGATATAAGGCGTTCGCCTACTCAAGTGTCGGACCCATGAGATTCACTAATAGTGGACACTCCTCCATAACATGATTTGGAGTTCCACAATTAAAGCATGTGGGACCATGTATTTGATTTACTTGACCTATTGGTTGAGTACTAGGAGTCTCCAATGCCTCAATTCTTCACATAAGGGTTGCAATCTTAGTTTCGGCAGCTATACAGTTATCGACACTATGGATCCCACCCTTATGCATAGAAGTTGATGCATTAGGTTTTTTAGCGAAACTCTCCCACTGCATAGTTTTTCATGACAGATCCTCAAGGAAGTCCCACGTTTCATTCTAATTCTTTTTCATGAACTCTCCCTGACATATGGTCTCAAGAAGAGTTTTGGATGTGTAATCCAGTCCTTCGTACACGATTTGATATAACCGCCACTTTTCTATCACATGGTGGGGCACTGAGCTAACAAATCTTTGAACCGTTCTAACTATTTCCGGAAGGGTTCTCCCATTACTTGATGGAATTGATTAATTTGATTTTGAATTTTTGCCGTCTTGTGCGTGAGATAATACTTCTTGAGAAACACTGTAATGAATTTATCTCAAGTAGTGATTGAATCAGTAGGCATACTATACAACCACTTCTTGGTGTTATCTTTGAGAGTGAATGGAATGAAGCGAAAATTAATTGTATCCTCCGAAAAGTGCTGCAATTTTATCATTATGCACGCTTCCTAAAATTCACTGAAAAAGAGATATACATCCTCAGAATCAGAACCAGTGAACTAAGGAAGCATGCTGATGTACTGCGATTTCAGTTCATAGTGATTACTCACTGCATGTGGGAGTTTGATGCATGATGGTAGTAATGTGCGCAACAGGTAATATCGATTCTGAAGTATCAGGATCGGTTGGTCCATCTTATCTCGTATGAATAAATCTGATCTCACTAATCGACCAAATTGATCACGGGTCCAATGTGGCATGAACCAATGACTGTGGATGAGTGGGTTTCCTAAACTAATGTAAGAAGTGAGGTATGGTGAAAATAAAACGGTGAAAGAGATATGATCAAAGAAAAGACGTAATTCCTACTGTGTTTTTTTTTTAAAATATTTACAAAACCAGGGACCCAAAATATAGAACTGGAGAAAAAGAGTGGGAGAGACTCACAAACTTTTCCGCTAAATAGCGGTACTTACCGCTGTTTAGCGGCAAAACCAGGGAGATTGGCTCCCTGATTTTTTCAGTGTACTTCCGAGACTTTTCTCTTCCCTTTTTGCTTTCTGTATCTGAACTTCTAGGTCTCTGCACACTCAACACACACTGTTAATCCGTAAAACGTTAATAAAAGAAAGAAAAACACTGTCGATTTCCGGTAACAACACGAAAAACTTGGAGTGATTAATTTACTGCAAACATACAGTGTCGATATAGCGCTTTACAGATCATTCCCACAGGGATCTAAGGTGTCTTTATAGTTTCACTAATTCTTTAGTCTTAGCGGATTAACTACGGGTTCTAAGTTGTATTTATATTATTCTAGTTAGCCTAGAATATAGAATTTACTAGTTTCCAGCCATGTATTACTTCTATTATCTTTTTCTTATCATAAAAATTGATCTTTTAGTTTTAATCTTTACTTAAAGTGTTCTAAGTATGTATTATCGAGTGGTGAGTAAGCATAATGCATCAAAAATTTAACTTTTCATAAAAATAAACTAAATCATTAAATAACTCTGTGACAAAGATGAAAAGTAACAATTTCAAACCCTAACTAAGTATAAACTATCAAGAAATCTAATTCATGTATAACCTATCAAAATATTAATATACGAGTTGTTATATTTTAATTTTTTCATTGAAAAATCTTATGTTTATTATTTTATTTAGGAAGAAAACACTAGAGAGTAACTATATGGTGAATTCCTAATTTTATCTACATCTTAGAGCTAAACTAAATTAGCTACTCAAACTCTTAACTAAAAAGATTATATTTTTCCTAGAAAGCGATTAAAATTTTACATTTGAAAGCAAAATAAATCTATCTAGAAAGCAATTAGAAGAAGATTACCGAAGAAATAATCATGAACAGAAAAGGGTGCCTCTGGAGTCGGTTTGGCGGCCGTTACCTCTTCAGCAAACCCTAATTTTATTCAATAAAATTCGAGTACAAAATTACATCATAATCTCTAGATTATAAGGATACGACTAATATATAGGATTCGGAGAATCAAACTCTAATTTGAGTACAATTGAGAAACTACAAAATTTCATCGAAACCTCTGTAGAAAATTCACCTAGAGTAGGCTCCATGGAGCCGCCAATTGGCGGCAATTGCCGCCAAATAGTGGCAAAAATATGAAGAATTAGCCTCAATTTTCTTCTGCATGAAATTATGGTCATTTTCATTTGATATGAATGACTATATTGGATTTAGGTCTTCTGTAACTTCATAATCTTATAACTTGGCTCAATTTTAACTCTTTTCTAGACTTGATTTTCTAATCCGGCTCTGAGTTTATGTCATCTCTTTGTAGGAATAGGTTTACCTGAAAACACACTAAAAATACCCGAGTAATATTATTTAAATATAAAAATAAATATAGAGGTTATAAATGTGCAATATATGGCACTCATCAACAGTTTATCAACATATATGATTTGCAACTATATTAAAATCTTCAATGAGACATTTTTTTCTTATTCTCAAATCTTAGGTTAATCATGCAGAAACATAAACCCAGGTTGTAACCTCGTAACTTTTTGATTTACTCGTTACCAAATAGGATTGTAGAGGTTCTAAGCCTACTAGAGCTACGATTTTTAATTAGCTCAATTTCTTCCATTATTTTAGAAGACAATATTGATCTTCTTTTAATTAGAGCCATGAGATTAAATGGACGAGAATTTGAATCCTAAGTTTTACGAGTTGTAGATCATTTTTTTTTTCTCTTGACGTTTTCAATTTTGGCTCACATTTAAAAGATATTGCTTAGATTTTTTAGTATGTAGTCTGCTGCACTAAGCACCAGTTTTTTCCGTTCTTTTTGTTCTTCTCCATACTCCGTTTCACTAATTTAATTTCCAACTTATGATCAGTAAAGCAGAGATTTCTTTTAGATCTGAAATATCACTTGGTGGGACAACAGATGATGCTAATTTAAAATTACTTCCATCCTTCAGGTTGGACGGAAGAATAAAGCGACTGAGAGCAATATTGAAATATTAAAAAAAATTTCACGAAATTAAATCATTCAAACAAGCTATCCTGTTCATAGCTTTCTTAATCAAACTAGAAACTTTTCCAGCAGGTGAAGAAACTCAACAACATAATGCTAGCGTAAAAAGAACATTAATAGGAATTAAATTAAACAGATTATGATGAGTATTCTTACATTTCATTTCAATTTGGATTTCCTTATAAATATTTAGTTTTTATTGCTGGTTTCCCTTATCGATCTTTTTTTTTTTTTTTTCTAGAATTGTTTCTTCTCCTACAGTGATTTGTGTTTTTCGCAGAACCTTCTTGGGCTTTGATTCCATTAATGCTAGTGTTCAATGCTTTGAACAAGTCAATGGAGAAATTTCCAAGTCCTCCAAGTCCGCGATTCCGTTGACGAGAGTCACAAGACTGATTCCACGATTCTTCCCTCGACCAAAACTCGATCCAACTCCGTCCACCGTCTATTAAACCATCAGTCCCCCGTTACCACAGATGCACTATCCTAAGACTAGTTACACAAACAAGAAGCAATGAAGCTTTGCGCATTATTACTAGCCATCTTCATATTGGCCTCCTACTGCTGCCGCTCCTACGCACAGAACCAATGCGGCAGCCAAGCAGGCGGTGCAGTCTGCCCTAACGGCCTCTGCTGCAGTTCGTACGGCTACTGTGGATCCACTTCCCTATACTGCGGCAGCGGATGCCAGAGCCAGTGTGGCGGTGACGGGTCAACTCCTACCCCGAACCCACCTAGTGGAGGAGGTGGCAGTGGATCGGGTGTAGCTTCGATCATCAGTGCTGATCTTTTCAATCAGATGCTGCTGCATCGCAATGATGCTGAGTGCCCCGCCAAGGGATTCTACACCTACGACGCGTTCGCCGCTGCCGCCAACGGCTTTGGTGGGTTTGCGACTACTGGGGATGTTGATACTCAAAAGAGAGAGATTGCTGCTTTCTTAGCGCAGACATCCCATGAGACCACTGGTTAGTATGTAGGATGCTTCAGTTATTTTTTTGAAACATTAGTGAGTTATTCACAAAATGTAAATAACTTGTGCGGATGGTGAGCGTAGGTGGGTGGCCAACTGCACCTGACGGTCCATACTCGTGGGGCTACTGCTTCATTCAAGAACAGGGCAATCCCGGCGATTACTGCGTTGCCAATGACCAGTGGCCGTGCGCTCCGGGCAAGAAGTACTATGGCCGAGGACCGATCCAAATCTCCTAGTAAGATAATAAATCCAAATTCAAAACTAAAATAAATTACTACTTTTACTAAGTTACTGACTGGTTCACCATGATTCTTGATTTAAAAATCTGTAGCAACTACAACTATGGTCCATGCGGCAGTGCCATTGAATCGGACCTCTTGAACAATCCGGACCTGGTCGCATCTGACCCGACCATCTCATTCAAGACTGCGTTGTGGTTCTGGATGACCCCGCAATCGCCCAAGCCGTCGTGCCACGGGGTGATCACTGGGGCATGGACGCCATCGGCCGCAGACCAGGCAGCCGGACGGGCTCCAGGGTTTGGGGTTATTACTAACATTATCAATGGAGGTGTGGAGTGTGGGCATGGATCGGACTCAAAGGCTGCTGATAGAATTGGGTTTTATAAGAGATACTGCGACATATTGAATGTGAGCTACGGAGAGAACCTGGACTGCGACGGCCAGGCCCACTTTTAAATTAGATTATGCGGGTCACAGTGGAATAAAGTCACCGGCCGAAAGAAGGAAGAAAACACATGTAGTTTGATATAAAATAAAGGAACTGAATTTTAATTATCTGTTTGGAATTTTAAACATGTGACAAGGGATTCCAAAGTACACACGGAAAATGTTCCCATTTATTTTACTGAAATCTTGCCCATGTTGCATGCCTCTATCCTTTTTTTTAAGAATACCAATGGGCTACGGGCCTCCTGTGTTTCATTAATTTGATATAATGACACTAGTAGTTTACATATTATATATAGTCCACCCCTAACATGGAGAGATAAAATTACTAAATAAAGTTGGTACTACAACTCAAAATATTACAAAATTTTCAATTATGGTCCTCTTGTATCTCTCTCCCTTGACTTCCTCTACGTAGACACCTTCTCTTGGCTCTCATATTTTTGTCTGGCTATATTCTCCCTCCTCTTCTTGCTTGTATAGCTCTAACCTCCTCCTCATATCTTAGTGTGTCATCATCATCGGCATCTTGTCTTGTGCAGGGGCAATCGTATCTATAAATAAGAATTGTTGCGAAAAGTGGATATCTTATCCATACAAATAGACACCCAAAATAGTGTCATACAAGAATTAATTGGCAGAGAATAAAGAAACTAACGCAAATAACACAAAATTTAACGAGATTCGGTAAATATTACATACATTCTCGGATGCCAACGATCAATTCATTATCACCAAGTTTCAAATTACAACGACCTCTAATAAATTGAAAACTCTCTCAAGAGTAGAATTTTTTTTTCAAAATCCAAAATTATAACTTCAATTTTTTCAAATAAGAAAACTTCCCAAAATAAAACTTGATTTCTCAGAACAGTTTATAAAACAACTAAATGTTTTTGGCATACTTAAAACCAAAAACCCAAGACCCTATTTATAGGATCCATGAATAGTGTCTCTTAGCTCCCAACGGATGTGGGTCTATTGGGGCCACACACAAATCAACATGAGTATCTAATGATGAATTTTTATAGCCAAAGAGAATGTATTGCTATTTTTATCATTGAAAATTCTTTTATTTCTTTCTAACTATATATACTATATGTACGCTTCAATTCTTGTTTTTTTGTCGTGCATAATCTTTATTTCTTTTGTTATTTCTTTCGGTGTCTAACCATATTTCATCCAAATTGTTATATTTTCATCTTCTATTGATCTCAAGTCTTGTGTCATCTCCCATATTTTTATAGCAATTGTACATATTGTGAATAGATGGTCTACTGTCTCCTCTATGTGCCTACACATGACATATAGTCTTGGCCCTATCTAGCCTCTTTTTTGAAGGCTGTCTCATGTTAAAATTGCATTTATATGTATTAGGCATAAGAACACCCAAATTTTGTATGGGACTTTTAATTTCCACATTGCATTACCAAAACATACCTAAGTCCTCTCATGCATAATATTTGATGGCAGGATTTGACCAAGAATATTTGATTTTCATTCCAAGTCCATAAGGGTTCATTCCGATTGTTGTTGAGGACTGTTTGTTTATCGACTACTTCAACTCTCTCTTGTTCCCTAACCACCGGGTCAACACTTTGAGTCAGTTGTGGTTTGATATGATTTCTAGTTAGGATTACCTTGACCTGGGTATCCAGTCTTTTTACTACCTCGAATACCGCCGGAGCAATATACTTTGGTCTTTCTTTATGCAACCATCTATCTTCCTAAAAGTTTGTACTTTTTCTATTTCCTATCTTTAGCTTCAAGCCTACTTTAAAGATATCCTTCGTACCCCTTCCAGAAATAGAAGGCAGTCATTGTATTCTTACTCCACACCCCCCCCCCCCCCCAAATATACCTCCTTTAGATAGGTATTTTTCTTATACTATCTTTAACACCAAAGATTGAGAATTCATCAACAATTCCACCATCACTTGGTTAGAAGCGCCAAGTTCATTTTATTTATTTGCTTAATCCCTTCTCCCGGGCTATTATATTATAACCCCATCCCTCCTTTTTTAGCCCTCTCTAGAGGAATTTTCTCCTCATTTGATCAAACTTGGCTCCCACCCCATGCTGACAACCTGTATATGAATAGAATATAAAATGGAATTATTGATATTACCACATTTACGAGTGTAATTCTACCCCAAAGTGACAAATAATTTTTTTGCCGCTCTTCCAATCTCCTAATTAATTTATCTATCAATCCTCTCCAATTCTCCTTAGGGAATTAGTCTGTGCCCTTATACATCCCATAATCTACTCTATGATCATCAAATTTACCTTAATTTCACCCAATATTAAGAATTGGCCTTTCTTGAGGTTAATTTTTAGACCGAACCAAATTTCAAATGTCCTTAAAATCCACTTTCTGTCTATAGTCTGTTCTATGTCAGGTTGACCAAATATGATTGTGTCACCCACATACTAGAGGTTTGTGATTTTAAACTTTCTAGAGGCACGCAAACCATCTATCAGTTTTTCTTGCTTCGATTTACTGAGCAATTTATTCAATCCATCTGCAATCAAAGTGAATAACAATGGGATAACGGATCTCCCTATTTCAATCCCCTCCTACATTTAACTTCTTTTCCTCCAGCCCCATTAAGGATTATTTGTGTTTTAGTTGAATCAAGCCAAGAGCAAATCTATGCTATCCACTTTGGTCCAAATACATACTCTCTATTGATTCAAGATGGCATTCCCAATTCACCATGTCATATGCCTTCTCAAAATCTAATTTCAAAATATAACCCTACCCCCTCTTCCTCCTTACTTGGTTTATTGTCTCCATCATCAAAACGATCCCATCTAATATGCTTCTACTTTTATGAATCTTGTCTAAGACTCTATGATTATCTCCTATAATATAGGAACCAATCTGTTTGCTAAAATCTTTGAAGTTATCTTCATAGAGCAGTTGACTAGCTATATTGCCTATAGTCCCATATTGTTTCTGTCGTCTCCGTTTTAGGAATAAGCACCACCTTTGCATAGTTGAGACAGTCCAATCTCATGCATCCAACATACATTTCATCCATTAGGTTTTTTATATCACTTTTGATTACAGGCCAGAATCGTCTAAAGAACAAGATGGAAAATCTATTTGGACTCGGTGCATTTTCAGGTGGTAAGTCCCATATTACCCTCTTTATTTCTTCTTCAGTGAATTCAGAATCTAATTTGAAAGATTTGAATTAATTTCTCAAATGTCTTTCCATATGAAAATTGGTTGATCTCCCTTAATTCTAATTAGATTTCCAAATTCTCATCAATATGCCTCCATATCTCCCTCTCTACTGTGGATTCTTTTCCCTCGATTGTTAATCTCCCAATGGTGTTTCTTCTCATATTTGCATTAGCCACCTTA
The DNA here is from genome assembly GCA_036321105.1 of Dracaena cambodiana. NCBI lineage: Eukaryota > Viridiplantae > Streptophyta > Magnoliopsida > Asparagales > Asparagaceae > Dracaena > Dracaena cambodiana. The sequence goes on from JAYEPQ010000007.1 coordinate 37,806,486, forward strand.
TGAAAGTTTGCTGTATTTCTATCCCCCTCTTCTGACCACCTTATTACAGATCTCTCATGCCACATGATTTCTTCTTTAGTATAAGTCTCCTCCAATTCATTCCTTAATATTAAAAGGTCCTGCTTTTGTTGCATTTGGATTGTGTCATTTTCCTCCAACAATTCTAACTATGATGTTTTATCTATTAGTTGTCTCCTCTTCTATAGAACACTGCCAAACACTCTTTTTCCCCATTTCCTTAGTGTTCTTCTCAGCCTCCCCAATTTTCTAACAATGACACTGATAAGTAGCATATATTGCATATTCATAGTCTTCATATTATCTATTTTGTATATAAATAATGTTATTCAGATATTTTTAATGTGTTTTAGGATGTTATTCAGGTTAGACATATTACAATAAGGAGTTGGTATAAACTCAGAGACGGATCAGGAAACCAAGTTTAAGAAGAGCTTAAAGAGAATAAAGTTATAAGAACACAAAATTACAGAGAATCAAAGTGGGATATAGTCTTGCAGATCAAAGAAGCAAAGACAAAACCTCAAGCAGAAGAAATCAGAAGCCAAGCTCTCACTAGTTTGCTGCCAATTGGTAGCAGTAGTCGCCATTTGGCAGCAAAGAAGGGCCCACAGAGGCTTAGTTTTTTTATAGGGTCTTTGTTGTAATTTTATAACTATTCAGTTGTTATAGAATTAGGGTTTGGTATTCCGAAACCTATATATTAGTCGTATCCTTGTATTTTAGGATTTCTTGGATGCACTTTTTGATTTAATAAAAATTAGGATTTTGTCGAAGAGGTGATGACAACAATACCGAGCTCCAGCGATGACCCTTTGTTATTCATCATTATTTCTTAGGTAATATTCTTTTATTTTCTTTTTAGTTTAGTTTATTTACTTTCTAGGATAATTTAATTGCTTTCTAATACAGATTTATTTACTTTCTAGTTTAGTTTTATCTTGCTTTCTATTAGAATTTTCATAATTTTCATAAATATATACATGTTTTTTATAATTAGTAGTATGAGTAACTAATGTAAAATATCTACTGCATGTGCACAGTGTCGGTTGTAGCGCTAATAGGCTGTTACCACAGGGATCTAAGATATTTTGTTATTCTCACTAATTCTTTATCTTAGAAGATTAACTACGGTTGCTAACTTGGATTTGATTTATACTAATTAGCGTAGAATATAGAATCCACTAGTTTCCAACCATAAATTACTTCTATTATTTTCTTCCTATCATAAAAATTTGATCTTTTAGTTTTAATATTTACTTAAATTGTTCTAAGCATGTGTTATCAAGTGGTGTGTAAGCATAACGCATCAAAAATACAACTTTATAAAAACAATCTAAATCGTTAGATAACTCTATGACAAAGATGAAAAGAATAACAACTCCAAACCCTAACTAAGTATAGGCTATCAAGAAATCTAATTCAAGTATAACCTATCAAATTATTAATCTATGAGTTTTTATATTTTAATCTTTTTATTGAAAAATCATATCTTTATTATTTTATTTAGGAAAAAAATACTAGAGAGCAACTATATGGTAGATTTCTAATTTTATCTACATCCTAGAGCTAAACTAAATTAGCTACTCATAGTTCTAATTAGGAAGATCCTATTTGTATTCATGAAAATAAGAAAATCTAATCTAGAAAGCAAGATTAATCTAAACTAGAAAGCAATTAGAAGAAAAATACCTAAGAAAAATTGATGAACAACAAAAGATACATCTGGAGTTTGGTATGGCGGCCGTTACCCCTTCGGCAAAATCCTATTTTATTTATAATTACGAGTACAAAATTACATCATTATGATACCCAAGATTACAAGGATACAGCCAATATATAGGATTTGGAGAATAAACCCTAATTTGAGTACAAGTGAGAAACTACAAAATTACATCGAAACCCCGTAGAAAAATCACCCAGAGTGGGCCCTAGGGAGCCGGCAATTGGTGGCTAATGCCACCAAATAGTGGCAAAATCTTGGATATTTTATTTGATTTTTCTTCTGCATGAGTCTCTTGTTCTTTTCCTTTGTTTTTAATGACTATATTGAACTTTGACGCTCTGCAGCATCATAATCTTGTAGTTTTACTCATTTTTAACTCTTCTCTGGGCTTAGTTTCCTAATCCGGCTCTGAGTTTATGCTATCTCCTTGTAAAAATATGTTTACCTGAAAAAACATACTAAAAATACCCAAGTAGCGTTATTTAAATACAAAAATAGATAAGATGGAGCTTATAAATATACAACATATGACACTCATTAGTAACTAATTTGCATTAACTTTAGGATGTAGATGAAATTAGTTTAATAGATCTAACATGAATTTTTCTTGTCTTCTTCCTAAAAAGAATAAAGCCATAAATTTTCTATAAATAAAATAAAGATAGGACTTTGTAAATTATAATTCTTTGGTAAATTATGATTAATTCATATTTTGATAATATATACTTAGATGAGATTTGAAATTCATATTTTTTACTTTTATTTATAAAATTATTAAGAAAATTTTTCTATAAATAAATTGCAGAGAATAAACTTGTAGATCCAATAACTTGATAGGTTATGCTTAACTTTAGTCTTTTGATAATCTATATTTAGATTAGGATTTGACGTTTATTTCTTTACTTTTATTTATAAAATTATCTACTTGATATAATTTGATTTTAAGAAAGATACTATCTTTGATGATCTATACTGGCACATCACATGCTAGGTCATACTTAGAGACTCTTAATTAAAATTGAATTAAAAAGATCACATTTTTAATGTGTTATTTGAATGTACATGATTAAAAGTTAGGAAGAAAGATATAATTCATTATTAGGATATTGGTCTAATGGATTAGAAATCCTAGGCTAATTTTAGGAATTTAAAACTAATGTTTTCAATCTTGAATTTCCTAGTTAACTTGATAGTGCTAAACAATTAGTGAGATAGAAAAATACTCTACATCTCTGTGGGAACGATCTATAAAGTGCTACAACCGATATTGTATGCTTGTAGTAAATTATTCACATCAAAGTTTTGGCGTTGTTGTCGGAAATTGACGGTGTTTTCTTACTTTTCTAATATTTTACGGGTTAACAGTATATGTTTATTGTGCAGGGATCTGGAAGTGCAGATACAGGAAGGAAGAAGGGATCAGAAGAGTTTCAGAGTTGCGTAGCAGATGCTAGCGAGACAATCTCTTTGGTTATGCCGCTAATTGGCGGGAAGAACTGCCGAATAGCAGTAGAAAAGGTGATTTGCCACCCTGTTTTTCTCTAGTTCTGTATTTTTTGTCCTTAGTTTTATAAAATAAAATTAAAAAAAATAAAAATAGTAGGAACAGTAGGAACGTCACATTTTATTTGACCGTATTTCTTCCACCATTTCATCTTACCACAACTCACTTCTTATACTAGTCTAGTGTAACGCTCCGCATCTCCAGATATAGGTAGCGTTCGACGACGTATAATAAATGAATATGCCAAGCGTAAAATACATAAAAATATATGTACAACTGCCACAAATACATACACATATATAATAAGATAACAACTTGGAATTAAAACAATAAATTTCTTTCATAAATAAGAATCAATACAAGTTTAAATGAGAGCTAAATGATCTTTATTGCATCATAAAAAAGTTTAAGTAAATAAAAGAAAAATGATTTAAGTAAATAAAAGAAAAATGAATAATTAAGTTTCTAAAAAAACATAAAACAAATTAGAAGAGTCTCTATCGTGTTTTTCCTGCAGCAAATATATTTATTAAGAATCTGCTAACTCCTTTAAATATGATTTCAGCTGTGGTGGATCATTCTCCTCGTTAACCTAAAAATTAGTATTTGGGCATGCCAAACTAGGGTTGTTAGAATAACCTTACAAGTGCTATCAAAAGATAAATAATAATACACAGGCATGCTAGGTGTAATGTATATGTATATACGTATGAATGAAATAAGTGATATAGAAAATATATGACAGAATAATAAAAAATATCTTATAAATTGAGTTATGGATTTAATATATTTGTCTTGAATATAATAGTAGTCAATATGTAGCATCTGCATGTTCTGAATGATATGATAGTAAATATAGAAAAACGGAGATAAACATGCATATAAACTTATTATGTCTTGTTAATGTCTAATGTGAATTAATTTGGAACTGTTAGAAGGAAATATCACATATTTTAAGAGGGTACTATACATACCTAGGACCATGACCCCATAACGCCTGATACTTTCTCAGAACGTACCGCTAGGTACTCAAGAATGATGAACGAGTATATGCTTTGGGCTCGAAGTCCTATAACATGTCATGACGGTGATCCAGTAATCACCCAGAACCTCCATAATAGGACCCTAAAATTCGACTGCGCAACCTTAAAAAGTATACATCTTAAAATATGTGTTCAAATTTCTCCGTTTAGTTCCTCCATATCCCATTATTTTGTTTCATATTCTAAGAATAACAATTCTATCAACAAGCATGTAAATAACAATATAAAATAAACACGTACACACACACAACCATACATTGTTTTCACTTATGGAAAAAAATGTCACACGATGAACTTATTACAAAGATGTAAAGGATCAATTTAATCCATCAAAATTTAAAAATTCAAATCAAGCACAATGAACATATAACATTTACAAATTTTGTGCATGTGTGCAAGTGCACACATGTATGTTGTGTGTGTTTGTGTCTTTTCTTAGAAAGAAGCATGCATGTCTATTTTAAAGAAATACATTCATATTTTTTTTAAGAATTTCTTTTTGTAAATAAAAGGGATGACAGAGCAAATATCTAAAATACATATATACATATAATGAATGCTTATGCTTAATGGGTCAATGAAAGTATAAAAAAATAGAATAAAGAAAAAGTGTTTGCATTTTTAGAAATAACAGAATTATTATTATGATGCTATAGAGGAAAAATTATTGAATTTGCTTGGATACAAATAATGGTCAGTAATAGAACTCCTAAATAGCTAAGGTAATTCGTAAGCAATATATACCCAAAAATTATACAAGATAAAATCATTAAATATATTTTTATTCTTTTTGTGATTATAGAAAATAATTATCTATCACAAAAACTACTAATAAGCAAGTCTGTGACTCCTTAAGAGATAAAAAAAAATATAGAACCATCAAAATAATGAATGGTAGACATATTAACAAACAATAAAATTGTACACATAGATCCAATTATCTTGACACTATGAGTAGAAATATTAAAACAAATACATAGATAAATAAATTAGTTAATATTTTTTCCTTTTTTTTTTCATTTCGATGTTCTATTCAAATGAATAGAACATCTATGTTCTGCTCATTGAACAAAACATAGTTTATTTTTAATTTCTTTTTTTTATCAACAGAACAAACAGTTTTGTTCAGTAAACAGAGCAGTCTGTTCTACTCACTGAACAAAATAGTTTATTTTTCTTTTTTTGTGTTAAGTGGGTTTTCTTTGTTGTCTGTTCTATGAACAGAACAAAGAGGAATGAATGTTTTTTTATTTTATTTTGTTCATGCTTTACATTTTAAATTTCTCTTTTTTTTTTTTCTAATTTTCAATTTTAATGAAACGATACGAAAAATGAGTAGAAATACACTTGCATGTATTAAATAAACTACAACGTGGATCAATGACAAAGAACAAAGAAGGAAGATAAAAGAGCTCTTGCAATAACACATTTATTTTAAATAATAATAATAATAATAATGTTAAGTTTTTATAAAGAAAAAATATAGAAGATTTATAAGATAAATAGGAAAGCATAGGAAAGCACTTGCCCCAAAGATTCTGCTCCAAAAATTGACTGTTAATAATTTAAGTTGGATTTCATTTCTCCTTTCTCTCATTCTCTTTCCCTTCTTTTCTTCTTTGTTCTTTTCCCTCATTTTTTTTTTCTCCTTTCCCCTTTTTCTCTCTCTCTTTTTTTTTCCGTCTCTTCTGTGCATTCAATAGAGAAGAGTCCCTTCTCTTTTTTTTGTTAATGTCCAATTTGTTTAGGTTTAAGTTTTTATTTAGATATTTAGGTTAAGACAAAATTACATAGGATAAGTTCAAAACTAACTAAATTCAAACTAATTAAATTTGATATTATCAAGTTAACTAGTATTTAGATAAACACAATTTTTAAGATAGTGAAAGATCAGATTTGTTAAATAATAATATTATTATTACCATCATATTTTTTTATTCTTTTAAGAAAAATAGTTTTTTTAATTTAATAATTTTAGGGTGTTACAATCTACCCACCTTAAAAGAAAATTTCGTTCTCAAAATTTAGTTTAATGTAAAACAGGAATGTTGATATTAACAAAAAAAAAGTTATGACATAGAAAAGAGCCCACAAGTTTCATTGTGCACTCTTATTTAAAAGGATAAAGCTGAGAAGATTAGTCAACTCTCATAAAACATAACATCTCTATATTTATATTTAGTGAGAAGTTAAAGAAATAATTTAATAAAACAAATAAGGGAGTACAAAATCAGATAGAATATAATTTAGTATAGTTTAAACCAAAATACCACCTATTATCACATCACTGTTCTCACTGGATTGCTTTGTTGTCAGTGTGAGTGCATGCCCTTGTCTTTGTTTCTCTCCTGCCTGTGCCCTCTGGAAAGTATGCCGCTGAGTTGCAAGCAGAGGAGCCCTTTGAGTAGGCCCCATAGGTCTCTATTGAGATGACGCCAGGAGTCTGCGTTGTTGGGGAGATGCTGGAAGTCTTGCCTGCTGCGGTTGTGATACTGGCATCCGAGACATACCTCTCGCCTCACTTTGGAAAGGACATGATCCAATCTGATGTTCTGCTGATCACAAATCAAACACAGATTGTGTGCTCGCCTACACTCCTTCTGAATATGTCCTGGTCTTGAATAATAACCACACAACACTGGTCAATTTTGTTGAGTGAATTGACATTTTTCTCGTAGTGTGGCATCATCCTTAGCCAAATCTCTTGCTACCTGTGTAATTTTCCTCTTCTGGAATCCAAGTTGAGCCTTTTTCTTCCTGGTTGTTATTTTCTCTTGAATTCTGGTAGCATTTAAAACCTGAGCATACGTTTCGAGCTGTGGGGGTGGCTATACGCTCTTGAATCTCAAAATTCAGTTCATTCTTAAATCTTCGTGCCCTATCTGCTTCTTGAGCTACCAACAATGGAACAAATCTGCTCAGCCGAACAAATTCTATTGCATAATCATCTACTGTTCGATTTCCTTACCTCAAGTGGATGAACTTTGGCTCCAAGTCCCATTGTGCCGTTAATAGGAAGAACCTTGTATAGAAGCTCTCTTTAAAGGCCTCCCATGTTATCATTTTTGCCAACCAATTCTCCTTGGCCAACCACCATATGCAAGTAATATCCATGAATTGTATTTTGATCACCTCTACATGGTCTTCATCCACTACTCGTGTTACACCCGATAGGTTCTCAATGTCCTCCAACTACTATTCTGCCTTCATAACCTCCTCAATTCTATAAAACTGTGACGGGTTCACCTTCCTAAAGTTCGAAACACTGCCCGTCTTTTATTTTCCTGCCACCAACTCCTATCGCAACATCTCAGACTGTTGCTGTTGGTTCTCAATAAGCCCCCTAAGTAAGTCCATCATGTTCGGATCTTCTACTTGGGGAGTGGTACTTGAGGAAGTGATGCAATGACTAGTTATTTCTTTGAAAGATAAAGGATATGATTAGATCGGGGAACAAAGGATAAATAGAATGATGGGATATAAGAAACCAACAAAATAGGACAAGAATAAGAATCAAAGGTAATTGCAAGTTATGCATATGTATATGTGGCAGTAATTCTAATTTGAGACTTGTAGCTAGAAACTAATGTCGAATCAAGGCTTTGATACCAACTGTAATGCTCCGCATTCCAAAATATGGGTAGCGTTCGGCGATGTATCATAAATGAATATGCCAAGTCTAAAATACATGAAAATATATGTATAACTACCACACATACATACACATATATAATAAGCTAACAACTTGGAATTAAAACAGTAAATTTCTTCCATAAATAATGATCAATACAAGTTTATAAGAGAGTCAAACGATCATTATTGCATCATCAAAAGTTTAAGTAAACAAAAGAAAAATAAATAATGAAGTTTTTAAAAGAACAGAAAACAAATTAGAAGAGTCTCTATCGTGTTTCTCCTGCAGCAACTGCACTTTTGAGAATCTGCTAACTACTTAAAATATAATTTCAGTTATGGTGGGTCTTCCTCTTCGTTAACCTGCAAATCAGTATCTGGGCGTACCAAATCAGGATCGTTAGAATGACTTTACAAGTACTATAAAAATATGGATAATAACGCACATGCACGCTAGGTGTGATGTATATATGTATACGTATGTATGAAATAAGTGATATAGAAATTATATGACAGGATAATAAAAAATATCTTATAAATTGAGTTATGGATTTAATATATACTTGTCTTGAACATGTAGCATCTGCATGTTCTGAATGATATGGTAGCAAATATAGAAAACCGAAGATAAACATGCATGTAAAACTTATTATGTCTTGTTGATGTCTAATGTGACTTAATTTGGAACTATTAGGAGAAAAGATCACAAATTTTAAGAGAGTCCTGTACATGCCCGGGACCACGATCCCATGGCTCTTGGTACTACGTCAGGACGTATAGGTAGGTATTCAAGAATGATGGATGAGCATATACTCTGGGCCCAAAGCCCTATAACATGTCATAACGGTGATCTAGTAATCACCCAGAACCTTCATGGTAGGTCCTTAAAATTCGACTGCCAAACCTTAAAAAGTATATCTCTCAAAATATGTGTTCAACGTCCTCCGTTTAGTTCTCCAATACACCATTATTTTGTTTCATATTCTAAGAATAACAATTCTATAAACAAGCATGTAAATAACAATGTAAAATAAACATGCGCGCACACACACACACACACACACACACACACACACACACACATATATATATATATATATATATATATATATATATATATATATATATATATATATATATATATATATATATATATATATATATATATATATATATATATATGTTTCACTTTTGGGGAAAAATGTCACACGATGAACTTGTTACAAAGATGTATAAGATCAATTTAATCCATCAAAATTTGAAAATTCAAATCAAGCACAATGAACATATAGTATTTACAAATCTTGTGCGTGTGTGCAAGTGCATATTGTGTGTGTTTGTGTCTTTTATTAGGCAGAAGCATACATGTCTATTTTAAAGAAATACATTCATATATATTTTTTAAGAATTTCTTTTTGTAAATAAAAGGGATGACAGACCAAATATCCACATATATATATATATATATATATATATATATATATATATATATATATATATATATATATATATATATATATATATATATATATATATATATATATATATATATATATATATATATATATATATATATATATATATATATATATATATATATATATATATATATATATATATATATATATATATATATATATATATATATATATATATATATATATATATAAGGAATGCTTATACTTAATGGGTCAATGAAAGCATAAAAAAATTAAATTAAAGATAAAGTGTTTGTATATTTGGAAATAACATAATTATCATCTTGATGCTATAGAGGAAATGTTAATGAATTTGCTTGGATACAAATAATGGTCAGTAATAGAACTCCTAAATAGTTAAGGTAATTCACAAGCAATATATATCCGAAAATTATACAAGATAAAATTATTAAATATTTTTTTCTTTTTACAATTATAGAAAGTAATAACCTATCACAAAAGCTACTAATAAGTAAGTATTTGGCTCCTAAAGAGATAAAAAAAAAATTATATAAAGCCATCAAAATATTGAATGGTATACATGTTAACAAATATTAAAATTGTACATAGGGATCCCATTATCTTGACACTATAAGTAGAAATATTAAAACAAATACATAGATAAATAAATAAATTAATATTTTTTCATCAATGATTTTTTTTCTTTTTTTTCGGTTCTATGTTCTGTTCAATGAACAGAACATAGTTTTTTTTAATTTCATTTTTTTATCAATAGAACAAAAGTCTGTTCTGTTCACTAAACATAACAGTTTTCTTTTTTCTCATTTTTTTCTTGTTCTTTTGTGTGAAGTGGGTTTTCTTTCGAAATGAATGTTTTTTTTTTTAATTTTATTTTTTTTCATGCTTTACATTTTAAATTTCTCTTTTTTTTTTTTTTTTCTAATTTCCAATTTTAATGAAACGATACAGAAAAGGAGTAGAACTACACTTGCATGTATTTAAATAACAACATGGATCAAAGAAAAAGAGCAAAGGAGAAGGATAAAAGTGCACTTGCATCAACACATTTATTTTAAATAATAATAATAATAATAATAACAATAATGTTAAGTTTTTGATAAAGAAAAAATATAGAAGATTTATAAAATAAATAGGAAACCACTTGTCTCAAAGATTCTGCACAGAAAATTGACTGTGAACAATTTAGATTAGATCTCTTTCCCTTTTCTCTTCTTCTCTTTCCTTTCTTTTTCCTCTCTGTTCTTTTCCCTCTCTTTTTTTTTTTTTTTTTTTCTCCTTTTACCCCTTTTCTCTCTCTCTTTTTTTCCTTCTTTTCTCTGTGTTCAACAGAGAAGAGTTCACTTCTCTTTTTTTTTTGGTTAATGTTAAATTTGTTTAGGTTTTAGTTTTTATTTAGATATTTAGGTTAAGGCAAAATTACATAGGATAAGTTTAAAACTAACTAAATTCAAACTAACTAAATTTGATATTATCAAGTCAACTAGTATTTAGATAAAAATAATTTTTAAGATAGTGAAAGATAAGATTTGTTAAACAATAATAATATTATTACTATCATATTTATTTATTTTTTTAAGAAAAATAGTTTTGTGATTTAATAATTCTGGGGTGAGAAACTCATGCATACACTCACATCCACTAGTTCATACCACATTGGACCCGTGATCAATTTGGTCGATTAGTACGATCAGATTTATCCATGGGAGACAAGATAGACTAACCAATTCCAATCCTTTAGAATCGATGTTACCTGCTACACAGTTCAATACCATCATGTATAAAGCTCTCACAAGCAGCAGGTAACAACTACTAACTAAAACCGCAGTATATTAGTTTGCTTCTGAAATTCAATGGATCCAATTTTGAGGATGCCTATTTTTTTGTCAGTGAATTTTAGGAAGTATGTATAATGATCAAATTGCAACATATATCAGAGGATACAATTAAGCTCTATTTTATCCTATTCACTCTCAAAGATAACGCCAAGAAGTAGTTGTATAGTATACCTACTGATTCAATCACTACTTGGGATGAATTCGTTACCGTATTTCTAAAAATGCAATATCCCACATATTAGACGACCAAAATATGAAATGCTATTAATCAATTCCATCAAGTATCGGGAGAACCCATCTAGAAATACGTGGAACTGTTCAAGGATCTACTAGCTCAGTGCCCTCACCATGCGATTGAAAATTAGAGGTTGTGTCAAATTGTTTATGAAGTACTTAATTACACATCCAAAACTCTTCTTGAGTCCATGTGTCGGGAAGGGTTAATGAGAAAGAACGAGGATGAGGCATGGGAATTTCTAGAGGACCTATTGTGAAAACTATAGTGGGAGAGTCCCGCTGAGAAATCCAGTGCATCAACTTCTGCATGTAAGGGAGGGATCCATAGCGTCGACAGCTCTATGACTGCCGAAATTATGATTGCAGCTCTTATGAGGAGGATTGAGGTGTTGGAGACTTCTAGTGTTCCACTGGTAGATCAAGTCAATCAAATACAAGTTCCCATGTGTTTTAACTATGGAACACCAAATCATATTATGGAGGAGTGTCCATTATTGATGAATCTCATAAGTCCAACACTTGAATAAGCTATGCATTGTATCAATGATCTATGAACAATCCTCACGCTCCTACATATAATCCAGACTAGAAAAACTATCCAAATGTTTCATGGGGTCAGCGGCAATATTAGAAAGACCCCAACTCCAATATGCAGCCTCCAGCCACTAGTAAGTTCCCTAGACAAAATGCGCATGTTTATTAGCACTCAAACACCTCAAATCAAGGGAACAAGCAGAATAAACTACCTGTATACAATCAATTATATCCACAATAGGGGTATAATAGTGAGCAAGAAAAGCGATTGTTGTTACTTGAGAAGAATGTTGAGAATCTTCTCAAATCTTCATCCAACCTTAACACACACATGCAAAATCTTATGAAAGTGTCAACTGATTTTATTCAAAGAACAAATCAGCACCTGCTCGTGAACTCTCAGTCTATTAAGAACATAGAGCAGTAGGTTGGACAATTAGAGAGTCAATGAGTGAACGTGGTAAGGGTACTTTCCCAAACCAACCCTTAATGAACCCTAACACCAATTCCTCTAACTCCAATTAGTCACATGTCAACAGAGTTAATACCATTCACATGCTTTGATCTCGCAAGTAGATTGACAATCATGTAGTCATGCCATCTGATTCCACTTCGAGTGCATCACAGGCTATACTCCCTAATTTCACAATTCCATCATCAACTTATATTTCACCATCATCACGATCATTCCACAATTCACCCACTAGCATAATAGAGGAGCCTAACCACTCTGAATTTGATCCTCCTATTAAGCATACTCATAAACCGAAGGCTTCCTATTCAAATCGACTAAAGAAAAATTCTTCTCAGGTTGAACACATCCTTGAGTTATTTAAGAAAGTAAAAGTTAATCTGTCTCCTCTTGATGTAATCCAATAAGCTGGTAAATTCTTAAACGATTTATGGACAAATAAGATAACAACAAATGTTCCAATAGATTCGAAATTCTAGGCTAACTTTAGGAACTTAAAATTAGTCTTTTCAATCATGAATCTTATAGTTAACTTGATAGAATTAAAGAATTAGTAAGATATCAAAACACTCTAGAACTCTGTGGGAATGACCTGTAAAACACTATAACCGATACTATACACTTGAAGTAGATTATTCACATTAGGCACCTGCAACATATGTTTCCCCTATTGGCACACTCCAACAATGAACAACCACGTTCTCTATATCCTTTGAGTTCAGCTATATTTTTTTGAAATGGAACACTTTTTTCTTCTCTTTTCTTGTTCTCCCATCATGAGGCGTAAGAGTACATGGTTGAAGTTATTCTGTTATTCGTGGAGACTTTACTTAAGGGGTATTTTGCCTTCCAAGATGAGGCAAAATAGGGTTTCCCTCATACTAGAACATGTATATTTTCAATTTTGAAATTGTATATCTATGAGATCTTTATTCTGAATAAAATTATTAAAACCTTCCCAATCACGAGTGTTTGTGTCCCTTCCCTTTCGCTTTTCTATGTATCTAACAATATTGAAGTCTCCCTCTATAACACATGGTTCTTTCCAGTCCCTTCTAATCTCCATAAACTCCTTTTACATTTTCTTCCTTTGTGATCTTTCATTTGGTCCTTAGACGGTCGTTATGATCTCCACCCAATTACTTATTTTATTTCGTATTTTTATTGTAATAGAGTATGTTCTCACCTTTACACCTTGCACATCAAAAGACTCTGTATTAACCCCAATTAGGATTACCCCACCACCACCACCACATAACCAATCCCACCCCACCACACCACCACCACACCCCCCCCCCCCCCCCGCCCCCCCCCCCCCCCAACCCACCCACCCCCCGGAGCTCCTCCGATCACCCGTTGCATGTTTCCACTTTGGAGTTGTGTAGCATGGTTTCTTCTTAATTCTTTTTTCTTTGTCTCGGCCAAGAAAATTATTTGTGGTTTTTTGTTTCTAATTACGTCTGAGACAATTTTCCTCCTGACCCCTGACCCCAGAATCTAGAGCACTTATATTTCAGAAAATGTAATTCATCGTATCTCCATTAAGCTACCAAACTCCCCTTGTAATCAAGAATTCTTTTTTCAGACATCTTTTATGTCCTCCCCTTTATATATTCTTATTATTTGATGTTTCGAATTTTCATTCTTATTATGGATGCAAGGTGCAAAATGAGTGTCAGGCATATTATTGAAAATATTAAAATCATTCATACCTGTTGTCGGCAATGTGAGGGAGTCCTTTCTTAGTGTTGCTAGTGTTGCCATAGTCCCATGCTCGGCCTCCTTGCCTCCCCTCTTACTTAATAGTCTGGCACTTCCTCTTGACGGCGTTTCTCTCCTATGGTCAGGCTGATGCACCACCATCTATAGTCTATTCTCCTGTAAAGAAGGAATAGGTTCCTTCTCCCCCGTACACACTGGATACTTTGGATATCCATTGCATCATATTCATTTTCAGAAATGGAATCCAGCACCGGTATTCTGATCGACTCGACATGTCTCTTCTCTCTTCTTACAATTCTGAGGAGTTCTCTTCTTCAATTTTTTATGTTTTTCTTTAGGAATGATCTCCTCTATTTTGTTTTTTTCCATTGCCTTGTGCAGTGCCTCTTGTAAATACCCTGGCTGCTACACCATTGGATTAGCTAGTCCATGGCAGTTCTTGTTTGGCTCTGTATGGACTGTGGGCTCATGACTATATGGAAATGGGTCGGGTTCATTTGTAACTTGATTTTCCTCCAGTAGGCTAACTCGGGGAGTTTCTAGAGGGGCACACCATTTTTCTTAGTGAGCCTAGTTTTCCTAGCGAGCCCACCCTCTCTTTTGAAAAGAGAGGGTTTTCCTAGTGAGCATACCAAAAAACCTATTTCTCTCCCCCAGTTCCCTTTCTTCTCTCCCCGCTTACGTTCCTTCTCTCCCTCTCCTCTCCAAATCTAGGGCCAACAACAATATCTATTCTCTCACTAAAAAACTCAACTCCTCTCTTCCTTCCCTCTCTCACCTCTCCTAATTCTAGGGCCGGCCTCCTTCCTCCTCCTCTTCTCTTTTCTAAGCCCAACACCACCCAACCAGTCTTCTCTCCCTTTTGCTCGCCACCGCCGCCGATCCAGGCAACGGCAGTCGCCCGTTGCCACAGCAGCTTCTTGAGTTTAGGTGGGTGGTCAGATTCTCTTCTTCATTTTGTAAGTTTTTTTTCTAGTTTCATCTTTTTTTTTGGAGCAAAGCATTGTAAGTTCCTGGATCTTCACATCTTTTAAAAAGGAAACTTCAAAATTGAAATTTTAATTTATACTTTGATTAATTTTTAATGAAATAATGAAATTATTATAATGCTAGTTGTAAAATATTAAAAATTTCATTAATTTTTCATTCATGGATGGTAATGATAAATTTTAATATATCTTGAATTTTCTAGAATTGTCAACTTGGTTGATTAGCAAAATAAGCTTTGAGTGTGTTTATTTCTATATTTTACATTCTAATGCCAGATCATAATTAGACACTAATTGATATTTCTTACTAAATTGAACTTTACAACTATTAACTTACATATACAGAAGTCGTTGTTATAATAAGTGTCAATTATGAATGAAATTACATGTATTAATACTATTATTTGTGTATTCCATAGATGGATCTGGCAGAATCATCTTGTGTACGACTAATTGCGTTCACCATTCTCCCCGTTACGTGAATCTCGAGGTCTAATAGCCAACAACTACTTGATCAAGTACGGCCACACCGAGGAGATGTTGATTAGTTAGCTAGATCACGTTTTGCATCAAGAGTACCGTAGGTCCATGACTGACTACTCATCGGAATGAATGACTGATTACACTCTGTGGTTTGCTAAAGTATCACAGCGTTTCCTAGGAGCAAACGCAGATGAACCCTGTCCAAAGGAAGAAACTCAATCAATGTGTCCAGAAGTGCACGATGAGGTAATTTCCATATATGTTGTTTATTTTATGTCTCCGTTCACATCGTGTTTAGCTAATACTCACAGTTCTTGCTATTATTGTTCTACAGAGGCATACATGTACTATTGTTATAATTGATTCATTACTTGAGTAAGGCGAAAGGGCCTTTAAAAAGCGGCATAGGGTGTTATTTAATATTCCTGCAAGGATTAAAACTGTACTAACTGGTTGCACTCAACCCAAGAAACAAAACTGTTGTGCAACCTGAGGAACAAGCCACTTCTGATGTACATAATACTACGAGAACGACTCGAACCAGATGTCAACCCCGAGGAAGGCACGCAGACAATAAATATGCTTAGAACCTAGAGGCAATGGATGCAAATGTTCGTTGTTTTGTAATCGCCGTAAACTTTGTGAGAAACTTCATTTTATTTCTTTTTTCATGGATACTGTAATGATTTGAAGGCAATTTAGACTGACTTGAAGTTATTCCAGGGTTGATATTGTGATATTTGAAGGGTTTTTGCTTCTGTTTTTGCTTTTTTATGAATATTGTATTTATTTTTAAGGTATGGTGACTGATTTTAAGTTATTATATTTAATTTGTATTCATTTTAAGGTATGGTGGCTGAATATTTGAAGTGTTATTATATTTAATTTGTACTTGATAATGAGTTTTGTATTTGAGGTGTCCAGAAGTTATTAAGGATACCGTATTGATATTGTATTGATTTGAACTTGATATTGTAATACTTTGAAGACAATTTAGAATCCACTTTTAAGGGTTTTAGTCTACTATACACCTCGGACTCCTTGACCTATTCGGACTGGAAGTCCGGCTAGTGGCCGGCTGTTCGGATTGGAAGTCTGGACTGTGGCAACTTCCAGTCTGGATAGTGGCCGGTTCTGTTTGAAAGTCCGGACATAGGTCTACTGTCCGGACTTCCAGTCCGGATAAAAAAAAAACCGTCTGGATTGGAAGTCCGGATAGTAGACATTGGTCTAGACAGCCAGTTCGAATGAATCTTTTACCATCCGAACTGTCAATCCGGACAACAGTTCAGTACACCCCGGCCTCACTGAACGAAATTCATTCTAACCTATTTAAATCAAAATCCTAAGTTAGATTTGGAAAATATTATACGGGGATGATGAAATCATATCTGCAGAGAAATTTGATCGTCGAATGGAACCAACGACATGCTTGTATTCTCCATTTTCGTCGACTTCAAGAAAACTCAAAAACTCTCCTTTTGTATGACTTCTAATGAAATAATATACGAAAATGAAGTAATAATTTAATTTTAAAACAACAAATGATCTAATGGGAAAAAAAAAAATCAAGCCAAAAAGAATGGATTAAAGAAAGTTTTAAAGTCATACTTGTTATATAAAGAAAGTTTTAAAGTCGGCCAACTAGAGAGAAGAAGAAGAAGAAGGAAAAAAAAAAAAAAAGTGTGCCCCTTAGAAACGTCCGCTAACTGGTCGAGTTTGTTTTATATCCGCACCCGTTTCACTATTATAAAAGTCCACCTTGACTCGTCCCCTAGTCTCCCTCCTGCCAGGCCCGGTCCTAACGTTTTAGAGGCCCGGGGCGAAATGAGAAAGCGGCCCTAACAAGTCTTATTAAAATTTTAAATAAATATTTTTATTACCAAAATTAAAATTTAGTACATAGTTTTGTCATTACAAAAACTAATCATAATTCATAAAAAGCAATTCCTTCGGACATTCCTAAATGCAAAATCCTCAATAATAGTATCAAGATCAATACTGTCCAACATTTCCTTCTCAATACATAAAATCGCCAAACCATTCAACTTTTCTTGTGACATTGATGACCTCAAATAGGTTTTCAGTAATTTTAACTTTGAAAAACTTCTCTCTGCTGATGTAACAGTCACAGGTACTGTCAATAAGATTCGATAAGCAATGGAAATATTAGGATAGCAATCTACAATTTTGACATACTCAATAATTTCAACTGATGATATTGGCATATTTGATAGAGTCATCTTCAACACTTTTAGTTCAGAAAAAAAATCATCTAAATCCACATCCGACACATTGTAATGAGAAAAAATATTGGCAAAATTAATACAACACTCTCTTAATTCATTATCATCCAATGACTTCAACTTTTTTGAATCCAATAAGAATCCAAAAATATTTTCAAATATCTTTAATTGCTCAAATCTATTATTCAATGAAGAAATCGCCATCTCAACGATGACCAAAAAATAATTGACTCTAAATGACTCCTCTTCTGATTGCATTTCCTCTTCATTATCATTTTCATCAAATTATCTTTTCCTAATAATGCGACGTCTTATTGGAAATGCAGGCTCTACATTCATCTCACATGCAATATTTTTGGCTGTATTTATACTAGATACAAACCCTTCATTTCTATATTTTTCAAAAAATTCCATTACACCTTCTAATTGATTCATGGTAGCATTAATGCACATAGATTTAGATTGCAGCTTTTTACTCACCATATTAATTGCAAATAGAATATCATACCAAATAACCATACCAAGTAAAAACTCAAAACACTCAAGTGCACTAACCAAACTTTCCGCTTCACTCTTTGACTTTGCATCATCACAAGATTTTGATAACTCTGACGAAGCCAACCTTATTTGAGGAGCTTGAAATCTAATAGCTTTGACACTTTTTATTCGACTCTCCCAACGAGTATTGGACAAAGATTTCATAGTTATGTTTAAAACATTATCAAATAAAACCTTCCATCTTTTAGGAGAGCTAGAAAATAAAGTATATATGCGTTGAACAATCCCAAAAAATGAAACAGTTTTAACACAAGAATGTGCCATATCACTAAGAGTAAGATTAAGACTATGACAAGCACATGGCATATATAACGCTCTCGGATTTATTTCAAGTAACCGGTTTTGAACCCCTTGGCGTTTTTCCTTCATATTAGAACCATTATCATAACCTTGACCTCTCACATCATCAATATCAAGATCAAGAGACTTAAGTGCGCTTAATAATTCATTGAAGAGTCCCAAACCGGATGTATCATCCACCTTTAAAAACTCTAAAAAGTACTCCTCTACTTTTATTTTGTTACTAGACATATTCACACATCGTATTACTAGACTCATTTGTTCTTGATGGCTCACATCGGGGGTACAATCAAGAATAATAGAAAAATATTTAGCCTCTTTAATAAATCTTATAATGGAACTTTTAACACCATTGGCTAAAAGAGAAATTAACTTATTTTGAATTTTGTGACCAAGATAATGATGATGAATTTCATGATTTTGAATACGTCTAACATGATCTTATATTATCACATCAAATTCTGCAATCATCTCAATTAATCCCAAAAAATTACCATTACCATCTTGGTAAAGTTTCTCATTAGATCCTCGAAAAGGCAGATTATATTTAGAAAGACATTTCACAATAGAAATTATTCTTAACAAAACTTATCTCCAACGCTCTTTCTCCTTCATAATTTCTTGTTATAAATCTTTATCAATTGTTTGATTTTTGCTTAATCTTACTTTTAGTTCATTCCAAGATTCCATATTGGTCATATGCTCAATACTATTCTCATGTTCTTTGAGTCTTTCACCAAGATGCCTCCAATCTCTAAATCCATTAGTTGCTAATGCAGTTTTATTATTATTAGATTTAAACAACTTACAACAAAAACAATATACTTTATCCACATGTTTAGAATAAACCAACCATTTCCGATCACTAGTCTCTCCATTACTTAACTTCCTAGTATAATAACTACATGAAAAATACCTAGATGTGTTATCTAAAGAAAACACAAGATTCAATTCTCTAATAGGCCCTTTTTTAACCAAAATATCTCTTGATTTATTATCAAGATTATCCCAATTTCTAGGATCATAAATGTCAAAAGAATGGGTTGGTTGTTCATCAACTATTACATTTTCAATAATAAATTCATTTGGTACATCATTATGCTCACTCAAATTATCAATATCCTCATTATTTTGATTTTGTTCATTTACATTTTCATTTGAATTTTCAACATTATCATCACTTAATCCATCCAAATTTTCATTAGAGAAACTTACTATTTTAACAAATTTATCCATAGCTCCCTTCTATGATTGTATTAACTGCTCTATTTGTTTTCTTTTATTTCTTTTTTCACTACCAGACAAATGTTTTTGAGAAAATATTTTTTTGAGAAAAAATATAACAAAATTATATAAGAAAAAAGAACAAAAGCGCCTTGAAAAGAACCAAGCAGAAGCAGCAGAATGCCAGAGTAGCTGGGAGCCAACACATTCGACAACCTAATAACAAGAAATATTTATAGAGATAAAGAGAGGGAGAGAGGAGGAGATATTGGTTTAGTGTGGTTTTTGTTTTGAAATGAAGTCTATCATTGGGTTAAAAACAAGCCATTTTAATAAATAAATTAAAAAAAAAACTAGCCTTTACTGTACATGCTTATAGTAACTAGCCGTTACTGTACATGTGTACAGTAACTAGTCAATTGGGCCCCTTTAGAACATGGGGCCTTGGGCAGGTGCACAGCCTGCACCTGCCCAGGCCCGGGCATGCCTCCTGCATGGGCCCCCTCTCAACCGCGACCTACGTAGATACGATATCTCTCTCGCTTAGTGGGCATTTAATGCTCTGCATCCCTCCTTCCTGGATTTCGCCCTCCTTTCTCTCCTCTCGAGGAGATTTTGACTTTGGGCAGTGCCCCTGGCCTCTCTTGAGAGAGAGATCATCGATAGTAGCGCCTGCAGCTCCTGGCGTTTCACTTTCCTCTTCTGTGCCTAACTTTTTTCGGCAGTCCTCTCTGCCTTCTCTCAAGTTCCTGATCTTTTCCCTATTTGGGTTCTTACCCAAATTAGGTAATAGTTGGTTCAGCTGCATCACAAGCGAGTTTCCGAACCCATACTTTTCCTGCTTTGGCTCTCTTTCATCTTCCCATGCAGATGGTTGTCGCTCATCCCCAGACCAGCAACCCTTGGTGGTGCGGTCAGTCAACCAGCCCTGCAGCACCCCACCGGTGTGAGGTAGGGTTTCCACTGTGTGCTCTATCGCCACCTTCACCAATCTTTTCTCTGTTTCTAATTGCTCTTGCCTCCTGGCAAGAGCAACGGCTGCGACTTTGATTGCGTGATCTGTCTCTTCCTTCCCTTTGTTTTTCTTCTGTTGTTCTTCTTCTCACTCTATTTTGGACTCCCTCTCCGTCTTCTCCCATTTTTCTCTGGCATCAATGTCGTGGTATATTGCCCCATCATAGGCCTTCCTCGACTCTATTTTAATTGCAAGGTTGCATCGAAACTTTTCAAGAACGACGAACATTGCAGTTGGTTTTGTAATTAAATTGTGTTACTGGGAATAAATTACGGAATTAAAAAGAAAAATAAATATAAGATTTTTATTAATTAAAAATTAAAACTAAATTAATAAAGATATGAATTTAATTTAAATAAAAATATTGTTAGATGGATGTAACTTTCTTTAGGATAATTCAGTAGATATATTTATATTTTGTTTATCTTAATGACATAAATCACATGATTTTCCTACAATCGGAAAATAAATCAATAAAGCACAATATATATAGAATTGTTAATTTGATATTTTGAATAACTTCTCCTATTTAATTCTATATAAAATTTGAGTTTATCTAAGTATATAATATAAATAATAAAAATAAACATTCAAAACTTAAGCGTACACAGAAAGAGTTTACGGTAAATCAAAAATTTAGTAACAAATATATCATCAAACAATAAAACATCAAACACTCAAAATCATATTTGAATCCCTTCAAAGATAATGGAGAATCAAATATATCAATTTCACAAAAAATAATTAAAATCAATAAGCATAGAAAAATACATACTAACAAATCACTTAGGGTTTATTATTTCATCTGATTCAACTTAAAAATTTAGCCACTCTACTCATTATAGATATGAATAAAGAGAAAAAGATTTTTTTTATTGATTTTTATGAACGAGTACAAAAACTAAATCTTGATCTAAAAATATAAAACTCTCTTCTAAATATTTATCTGTCTATCACTCAAAATCTGAGTTACGTGGCTATTTATAGTCTTACAAAACCTAATGTAAATTCTATTTACAAGAAAACTCTAAATTCTTGTAAAAAATCACCAAAAGAATAGACTGCGGCCACTTCCTTCAATAGGTCCTTCGACAGCAACCCTCGGGTTCACCTTACAGTCGACCGCTGTCGCTAGCAAGCTAATGGCTGTCAACAGCCACTCTTGTATTTGCATAGATCTGAATTGATATTTGAGATATGCTTCAATATTTTGATTTCCATGCATATAAAACCCTGTAAAAATACTAGAAAATTCTAAAAATAACATAGTGAGAAATTTGATTAATAAAATTAATTTTTTATTAATTTTTTGCATTAATTAATAAAATTGGATTGCAGTTGCACAAAATAAACTAAAATAATTATACTTTTTAAGCTTAATCACACCCCCAACTTGAGTTTTTCTAATCCCTAGTAAATCTATAAACTAAAAAAAATAAACTAAAATTAAAAACTAAAAAAAAAATTAAATCCAAACTCACTTTTATTGGAATCACGATTGCACTTAGCACAATAACAAACCGTTAAACCGCTACGTTATCCTTGTGGATGCGCGTTGTCTCGTGAGGGTTTCCAGTGATGTTACTTACAAACATCAAGAAATGTTTGAGATTAATAAATAAATTAAAAAAATAAAGATATGTGTAAAATAAAGAAAATAAAAAATATTAGTATCATATATATATATATATATATAGGAAACAGTGAATTAAAATATGTATACGTGGTGCAAATCCACTCTTTGAGTGGCACTATGTGTACATATTTTATTGGGCTACCTAAGCACGGGTGAATGAAATTCCTTCACCGTCATTGAATTTCCCGTTTACTCATATATATATATATATATATATATATATATATATATATATATATATATATATATATATATATATATATATATATATATATATATATATATATATATATATGAATAAACGGGAAATTCACTAGCGGTGAAGAGAGTTCCTTTTCCACTGCTTAGATAGCCCAATAAAATTATTACACGTGGCGTCACTCAAAGGGCGGTTAAGTAAATTCTTTTATTTGTTATTTTGAATGGCGCCACGTGTAATAATTGTATTTGACCATATAAGCGGTGGTGAAGGAACTCCCCTCACCGCCGGTGAATTTCCCGTTCTCTCTCTCTTTATATATTTATATATATATATATATATATATATATATATATATATATATATATATATATATATATATATATATATATATATATATATATATATATATATATATATATATTTGATTTTCACATGTTTTCCATATCAAACTCAATTAGAGATACAAATATAGATATTTATGACAATGTCAATCTTAATTAATTATTATAATCTAATACCTTATATATCCATCATGATCATTTAAATCGTATCGTACATATACTTTTACTTTCAATTATCCTCTCCTATGCACTCTTATGAGCGTGTATATAAGTTTTGTCAAGTTTCAAACTCTAATCTAACTGGTAGAAACCCTTTTTACACACACACATATTATGGACACTTATCTTTCATGTGAATATTCATACTTATTGAAGCACAAATGTCCAGTTACTTCGCTCATAAGTATAATAAAAATCCTTAAGTATCGTTCGTGTGAATATGCACGCTTACCAAGGATATAGATCCAACTACTTAACACTTATTTTATCTTATTTATTTAGTATATATGTGTTTTTTTATATTTAAAGTATATTGCTTTAAATACCAGACTCACTTATGTTTTTTCATGATAGGTCTTCATTTTAACTTTTCACTTTGTTATCAAATCGTCATGACTAATCGTGTAAGTATTCAGAGTGCATACTCGATTCTTATATTAAGTAGCCATATATGTTATTGTTTGATTTAAAATATCAATTAAAACTAGCTAAGAACTACTATCATATAATTATCAAAATTAATACATCAATATCATAAATATGTAATGTAAAGTACTTCTAATCTTTCTTTTAACCTCAAATTAACGATTTTTTTTTAAGTTTTTCTTGAAAAACTATGTTAGTTAACTATGATACAGTAAAGTACAGTGTATCTATCCCACTCCCAACTTAAATTTTGCAATGCCAATAGTGCATAAAAAAATATAACTATGTAAGTAATATACTAAGAAATAATGTAAAATGTTAAGATTAGAATATACCTGCTTTGTCAATTCTCTAAAAAACTCACTCTCCTTTTGTAGTTGATACCAATAACACCTCTGATGAAGTCCTTTTTGTCACTTGCGTCTTTAATACTGGTTGAACTCTGTGGTTGCTTAGCTCGTCGCTTCGTCTTCATCAGGAGAAATGAGGGCTTTCTCACCAACCTTTCGTCTGAATACTTTAGACAGAAGCCGATAATGACGTTGTTGACGATGCTAGGTTCGGGCTTATCATTCTTCAATGACTTGAAACTTTACAGTGAACGTGGTTGTCATCCTTATGATTGACTCATTTAGTGTATGGAGTGTTCCTTCTTTTGGTGACCGCCGCATCTATTGCATCTCCTTGTTCTTTCCTTTATTCGACACATTCCTGATCTTGTTCTATGTATTCGGTAGGTAGGGCAGCAACATGTTGTTGCTTTTGTTGTACCTGCTATTCTTACTTGGGGTGTTGAGCACTCATGCTTCTTCTCACGATGGTATCCGTAAATAGTTGCATGGGAGGTTCAAATGTGTCATCTTGTGATGGATGGAGTTCATAATTCATGCAAATTTTTATTATCAGAGATGGCATAACTAAGTGAGATTTTGCCAATCCTTGATGCTTGATAGACTCATAGGCTTGACCCATGCATGAACTATCACGAAATACATGAGGGATGCGA
This sequence comes from Dracaena cambodiana, assembly GCA_036321105.1. Lineage (NCBI taxonomy): Eukaryota > Viridiplantae > Streptophyta > Magnoliopsida > Asparagales > Asparagaceae > Dracaena > Dracaena cambodiana. Next base: position 37,831,315 of record JAYEPQ010000007.1, read on the forward strand.
TATCGAATGTGTGCCTCTCCAGAATCATGTTCAACATACTACATCCCTTGAATATAGTTCTATTGTTGTGGAGGACGGTAGTATATTATATTTAATAAAAAGGTTTACCAAGACGTACTCCTTTCTAACATAGCCTACCTTTAAAAAACTTTCATTGAATGCAATATCGCTGAGATTCTCGCAGAGCTCTTTGAACTGGCATGAGCCACTTGGTATATCATTCACAATCTCTACAAAAGATGGGTACTCCTCAGGCATATCAGGTAGAGAGATTGTCCTTAAAAAATTTTCTCTTGTGAATGATATTTCCCTGTCCCTTACTATACAGTATCTATGTTGATCTCCAAGTGTCAGTGATAAATTATCATAGAACTCAGGCACGATCTCATTACATGCCGGAGTGTGTGTATACCTTGTGTATGCCTCTAATTCTGCAGCCTGTATCTGTGCTCTAAATGCCAAGTTCTCGTTTATCTTTGAGTAATCGACTACACGTTCGACCAAAGTTTAAAATCTTCATACTTTTCTAAGATTTTCTTATTTGCTTTAGCTGCTCTTGTTCTCTATGGAGAAGATAGGCCAGAGGATTCCCCTCCCAATCTCTTAGAAGTTGTCTGCTTCTTTGGTCCCATTCTGCGAAAATTAACCACAAAAATACAACTTATCAAAATATTATTATTTCTTCAAAAATTGTGCATGAATTTAACACATATAATTGTTCTATTTTTATATTTAATTTTGTTTTCTTTTTCCACTTTTTATTTTTTAAATAAATAAATAAATTTGATAACATAATTCCATATTTTCCCAATTCCTCTTTAAAAAATTATCAAATTCTACTTTAATGTAACTATTATTGCATGAATTTGATACATGACAATTACACAAGCAACCCATTAAATACGATTCTAAAAAGTTGAGATTTTTACTTCTTCTAACCTTGATTTTAGTATATAATATCAATAATTTCGTAAAATTCATCAAAAATTCTCATAACTTGGCTAAACTATCCCAAACCTACTAAAAAGTTAGGATCTAATTTCAATTTACTCAAGTTCGTCCATATAAATTATAGATCTAGGTTTTTGAGACAAAAATCTACTTTTACAAAGAACAAATCAAAGAGAGATTAAGGAGGAGAGAACTTAATTATTTGAAGATTGATGAAAATTTGAAAGAAATTATGCCATAATAGTTTTGGCTTTCGAAAGGAGAGATTTTGGGTGTCGGGTGCTGTAGAAAGATGGCTAGGATTTTATTTGTGGAGAAAAAGAAACTCAAAGATGTATTTATAGATGGGCACTCTGTTGATGACTGTCGACAGCCGCTCTTGGGCAGGCAAAATTTTTGCTTTTACAGGGCCCACTATCAACAGCCGCTTCGACAATAGCTCTCTATTGAGACTACTGTCAAACCAATTTTTTTGTAGTTATTATTAGTTTTGAAAATATTGAGATAAGCAATCGAAGACATAATCAGTACCAGAAAAGAAAGCTACAGTGTTACTACTGTAACAAGTATGGTCATGTTGAGGCTAAGTGTTGGGAGAAGGCAAAGCAAAATGCCATCTTTGCTGAGAAAAACAAGAGGAAAGTAACTTGTTCCTTACTTGTTTAAACCCAAAAGTAAGTAAGGCTAATGTTTGGTTCCTAGATAGTGGGTGTAGCAATCATATGACAGGAGAAAGAAGTTTTTTTCGCAACATTGATGATTCACTGAGACTACAAGTCCGATTGGGAGATGACAGATGTGTCCAAATTGAAGGTAAAGGAACCATTGCAGTTATGTCAAATCAGGTACTGAAAAATTAATTCATGATGTTTATTACATACCTGGTTTGGTACATAATTTTCTTAGCGTGGATCAATTGATTCAAAGAGGTTACACAGTCTTGTTTCATGATGAAGTATGTGAGATTAGAAACATCAAATCTTGTAGTTTGCTCATTCAGATCCAAATGGCTAAAAAAAAGATGTTTTCTCCTGATATTTCTTGCCTTGATAATTATGCCTTGGTTGTTAATGTCAAAGAAAATTCACGGATATGAAATTTGCATTATGGGTACTTGAATTTTAATGGGTTGAAATTGTTAAGTCAGAAACAAATGATGATTGGTTTGCCTGCTATTATTTGTATTGATGAAGTTTGTGAAGGATGTGTTCTAGGAAAGTAGCACCATATGACATTTTTAGTAGGTAAAACTTGGAGAGCCAGAATGCCTTTCGAACTGGCTCATGCGGAGATTTGTGGCCCAGTGAAGACTCTTTCTTTGAACAAGAGCAAATACTTTTTGTTGTTTATTGATGATTTTTCTCAATGAGTTGGTTGTTTTTTCTTGTTCAGAAATCTGAAGCATTTGACAGATTCAAGGAGTTCAAAACCCTTACAGAAAAGGAATGTGGCCATTCTATAAAGAATCCAAACAGACAGAGGGGGAGAGTTTTTATCAAATGAGTTTAGTGAATTTTGCAAGTTAAATGGCATAAGAAGACAACTCACAATCCGTAAAACTCCAGAACAGAATGGCATTGCTGAAAGAAAGAACCAAACAATTATTGAAATGGCTCGGAGTATGCTCAACGAGAAGCGGCTTCTGAATGATTTTTGGGTTGAAGCAGTGGCTACCTCTGTTTATATCTTAAATATCTCTCCAACGAAGGCGGTGCGAAATATAACTCCATATGAAGTTAGGTGGAAAAGAAAGCCCAATGTATGTGCCGTGAAAATTTTTGGTTGCATTGATTATGCATTAATTGATTCCGGTGATTGTAGTAAGATGGATAAAAAAAGTGAGAAGTGCCTTTTTTGTGGGCTATAGCTGTGCAACAAAGGGTTATCGACTGTCTAATCCTGGAACTAAAAAACTTCTTGTTCATAGAGATCTTATTTTTGATGAAAAATAGTTGTCGGGAATGGAAGGAAGAAAGATTCTAGCACATACCCATTAGAGAAAGTGAGGCTAAATTGTCACCAACCAAAAATCAAATGGCATCTCCTCTTGCTTCTTCTTCATCAACTTCCACGGGAACGGTGTCTCCATCATATTCAAGCACTCCAGGCAGCAATGATGATGATCCTACATGCGACACAAACACTTCTCCAGGGCAGTATTGTTCTTTACAAGAAATTTATGAATCTTGTACTTTTGCTCTTTTGGGTGTAGAGTCTATATCCTATGAAGAAGCATGTGGTAAAGTGGAGTGGGAGAACTCAATGAAAGAGAAGATTGCTGCAATTGAGAAGAACAATACTTGGGAGATTGCTGACTTACCTTCGGGGAATAAAGTTATTAGACTGAAATGGGTGTACACGGTGAAGAGCAATGCAGACGGAAGTGTGCAAAAATATAAGGCAAGGCTTGTGGAAAAAAGGTATGTGTAACAATATAGTATTGATTATCTTGAAACATTTTCTCCTGTTGCTCATTTTGAGACAGTTAGAATGGTTTTAGCCTTGGCTGCTAACAAACATTGGAAAGTCTTTCAGTTTGATGTTAAGCCTGCTTTTCTGAAAGGTATTTTGAAAGAAAATGTCTATGTTGAGCAACCACAAGGTTTTATCATTGATGGCAAAGAGTAGGTGTATAAGTTGAAAAAGGCACTCTATAGATTGAAACAAGTACTAAGAGCATGGTACAGAAGGCTTGAAACTTATCTTCACCAAAATGATTTCCACTAGAGTAAAAGTGAGCCCATTTTGTATGTGAAGGTTAAAGGTACCAATATCCTTATTGTTTGTGTTTATGTTGACAACATTATTTATATTGGATCATCTGTTTTGGTCATCAAACAATTTAAGGATAGCATGATGCAGGAATTTGAAACGTCAGATTTGGGCTTGCTACATTATTTTCTTGGTCTTCAAGTTAAGCAGATTGATGATGGTATTTTTGTTTCACAAGAAAAGTATGCTTATGTCTTGTTTAAAAAGTTTCATATGGAGAAGTGCAAGACATCCCCTACACCTATAAATGCAAATGAGAAGTTGTGCTTGAATGATTGGACTGCAAAGGCAAATGAGACTACTTTCAGAAGTATGGTTGGAGGTTTGATGTACTTGACACTCACTCGCCCATATATCATGTTTTCTATTATGCATAGCCCGTTGATGCATTATCTCAGGATTTAATTTCAAGATTTATGCATAGCCCGTTGATGCATTATCTCTCGATGGCGAAGTGCATCTTACGATATATTTTTGGGACAAGAGATTATGAAATTTGGTATAAAACAGTTTCTGGGACAAGAGATTATGGAATTTGGTATAAAACAGTTTCTAATTTTAACTTGTTTGGATTCGCTGACAGTGATTGGGCAGGTTCTGTAGATGACAGAGAGAGCACAAGTGGCTACATCTTCAACCTTGGTTCGGATGCTATATCATGGAGTTCAAAGAAGCAAGTTACTATGGCTTTGTTCTCAACTGAAGCCGAGTATGTTGCTGCATCGACAACTGCATATCAAGCTATTTCGATGCAAAAGATTTTGGAAGATTTAAAGAAATCTCAACTATATCCAATGGAGATTTTATGTGACAACACGACAATAATATTCATGACGAAGAATCTAGTTTTTCATAGAAGAACCAAGCACATCGAGTTACGCCATCATTTCAATCGGGAGGTCATCGCTGAAGGTGTAATTATGAACTAATGAACAAGTCGCTAATGGCTTCACCAAAGCACTCTTGCAACTAAAATGTATGAAGTTCCGATCTCTCCTTGGTATATCCAGTTTTGCATTAAGTGGGAGTGATGCAGTGTGATGCAAGTAACCATATTATTATATGTTTATAATCATGTGTTAGTGGAGGTGTTAGTGGAGCATAGTTATTAGGGAAGTAAAATAATAGTGGTAGTGGAGGATGCCATGTCTTTTTTAGTTTTTCTTGACCATGTTTTCAGGAGTAGACATAATATGATCTGGTAGTGGATAGTAGTGGATAGGCCGCTTAGTATCATGCTAGTCTATTTAAACCTCATGTATGTCCATATTATTTTGTGTCTCATAAAAACTTTTACTTCTCATATTATGATATAATAGTTCTTTTTATCTTTGTCGACTTCATTTGTTCATTCTTGTCCAACACCGATATGGTCCTGAGCGTTTTTAATGCCTCTTCCACTTTCGTTTCTTCATGTTTTAGGGTTATCACCTCATTAACCTGCGACATTTCAGTCTGTCTCCTCATGACCTCCTCTGTGTATGGGATGTACAACTGTGGTGGTTCTTGTAGCTTCTCGCTCTGGACAATTGTCATCCTCTTCCAAATATTAATTTTTTTGTTTTGCCTCCACCGTCTTCTCTGATTGTTCCTATTGTTGTGTTGAGATATGATTGAGATATGATAAGATATGATCATATTCCTGAGATATTTTGAGATACTTTCATATTAGATATTGAGATATTTTCCTAAATTAGGATAGTTGACGAATCTTTGATGGATAGTATCTGATTAGACTAATTTAGGAAAGTTGACAAATCTCTGATTAGACTAATTGAAGATTTTATGTAATTAGTATCAATTATAGATCCTGTAATTATTTTTTTCTTACCTCCTTCACTTATAAACAGATGGCTCATTGTACAGTTCAGACCAAGAAAATATACAGAAATTTCTTCATTCCGCTTTCGCTCTATTTTCTTCAACATGGTATTAGAACCACCAGAGTTCTGGTGCCTCTTATACCTTCTTTTGTGAGTGCATAAACTACTATATGTGAGTTTTTCTTTGTCTTCACACATCATAAAACTCTTTGTGCCCGTTTCAGCTATTTTGAAGTCAGATCTCGACAATCTTCTATTTTTAGATTGTTCGTCTCCTTTCGATCTCCTTCCGTCAAAAGTTTAGCCCCATCGTACTTGACACACTCTTCCATACACCGTGTGAAGTCTCTGCAAGTGGTCTTCACACACCTCTTTTCTCTAACATGTGAGCCCTACTCACCCTAGTCAATTATGTTCTACAATCAGGTTTGACTTTTCGGACGCTGATTTTTTGGGAGTTGATTTTGGCATATCATTTCCAAAATGTCTTTCCAAAATGATATTGTTCGTGATATGATTCGTCCGCTTGATATTGTTTTGAATGGAACCAACTATAGTCTTTGGGCTTCCAATATGAATATTTTCTCAAAGGAAGAAAATTATGGGGCTATGTTTTTAAAGATTCTCCTAAGCCTATTCGTACTAAGAATGAGTTCGTCACTTATTACGCTACTTGCTTGGACGATTGGGAAAGCTGTATGGGATTTCTTGGTTGCTCGGTATGAATGCTGTAATAATGTTTCTCTTCAGTTTCAGATTGAGACAAAACTTTACTAGATGTGTCAAGAACCCGGTTAGTCTATCATTGAGTTTTACTCTCAAGTCGCTCTTATTTGGAATCAATTGACTACTGTTGAACTCCAACTTTATTGTGCTGCAGACATCGAGCTCTTTGTGAAGTATCAGGACCGCTGCAATTTCATGCATTTTATGATGGCTCTTCACGAAGACTTTGAGTCCACTCGGGCTGCCCTTCTTTATCGTACACCACTTCCTACCATGGATCTTATTGTTACTGTATTAATTTCTGAGGAGCATTGTCACCTTTCTATGAAGCTACAGTCTCTCGATCATGTTTTGGCTCTGTCTCTTCGCCTTCCTCTCAACGTTCTACTCCACAGTCATAATCCTCTTCCTAGAAGTTATTTTGTCTGTATTACAACAAAAACGACCACTTGATTACTGATTGTTTCAAGTTGTAGCAAAAAAAGACCCGCGACGCTCGTGTTTCCTTCCAACAGACTGCTGCGGTTGTCTCCACTGATCCCCTTGCCCCTGAGTCTTCTTCTCAGTCTACTTCGCTCAGTACTACTGATATTGGGGTTTTGGTCCATTAGGTTTTGTCTCGTTCATCTACTGCACTACCTGTCACTCTAAGTATTTTTGCTTGGTTTATATATTCTGCTTATTGTAATCATATGACTCTGATCCCACCATTTTTTCCACTAAATCTGCTCTAGATCATAACCATATTATTTACATTGCTGATGGTTCTGCGATGCCTATTAGCCATATTGGTTCTATTTTTACCTCCAACATCTCAGTCAGTAATACCTATTTAGTTCCTAAGTTATCGTCAAATCTCCTCTCTATTGGCCAACTTGTTGAGTTAGGTTTTAAGCTTCACTTTTTTTTTCGTGGTGTTAATGTGCCGAATCCTCAGACGGGTTAGGTCATTGGGACAGACCATAAAGTTGGACATATGTTTGAAATGACAAACTTGCAGATTCCTTCAACTACCCCTTCAGTTGCCTTTGCCATCACTTCTAGTGTTTGGCATTCTCGTCTCGGTCATACTTCTTTACTTAGTATTTAGCAGTTAGTCTCTAGTAGTCTCTTTGCCTCTATCACTTTTTATAAGTTTGATTGTCTTTCTTATCAATTTGGAAAACAAACTCATTTACTTTTTAATACTAGTGACTCTTTTTCTTCTGCTCTTTTTGATCTTGTTTATTATGATATTTGGGGCCCTTTCCCAATTTCTACTGAGGGGGCTCCCGCTATCTTGTCATATTTGTGAATGATTTTTCACGTTAGACATGGATTTATCTTATACATAAGCATTTTAAATTATTTACAATTTACAAACGCTTTCACCAAATAGTAATTACCTAGTTTTCTCGTGCTATCAAGGTTTTTTGTTCTGATAATACTCTGGAGTACAGCGAAAAATCCTTCATTGAGTTTTTGTAACAAAATGGCACTCTCTCCCTCACTCTTATCCCTATACATCACAACAAAATGGTCGAGCGGAGCGTAAACACCATCACATTCTAAACACTATCCGATCCCTCCTCATTTCTTCCTCGCTTCTTAAGTGTCTTTAGGAAGAGCTTGCTCTTACTGCTGTCGACCCCATCAATCATGACCCCTCACCCATTCTTGACAACAAAACTCCTTTTGAACTGTTGTATGGTACCATTCTTGATTACAACTCTCTTCGAGCTTTTGGTTGTACCTACTTCGTTCTCCTCCTAAACGAACAAAGTTGGAACCTCGTTCTCAGCTATGCTACTCTATTGGTTATGGCATTGAACAAAAATGATACTGTTGTTATGATTCTATCACCAAATGCCTTCGTATCTCTTGTCATGTAGAGTTTTGGAAAGATAAGTTCTTCACTACCCTCTCCTTCTTTCTCTCGCTTCACTCTAGTCATTTTCCTGTCTTCACTGATCCCTCTATTACACTATTTTTCAAGTCTACTAACTCTTTTGCAGGTGATACCAGCTCCTTTGACGAAGAGACCTTGCCCACTGCGGGTCCGGCCTCATCACCTGGTTCTCCTCAAGATGTGCCTATACCACCTCCTGCTACTGAGACCTCCTAAGTTATTGCACCTCGTCGCTCTAATAAGGTAAGCCTCCTCCTTTCCATTTTCATAATTATCATTGTTTCTCTACTTTTGCTACTCTTCGTAAGCCTTACTCTTATCGTGAGGCTAGTTCAGATTCTCTTTGACAGTAAGGTACGTCTAATGAATTAGATGCTCTTACCAAGACATATACTTGGGACTTGCTGGATTTGCCTCCTGAAAAATTTGTAGTGGATTGTAAGTGAGTTTACAAGATTAAAACTCAGGCAGATGGCTCAATTGAGCGATACAAAACTCGTCTTGTTGCATTGGATTGCTCTCAAGAGTATGATATTGACTATGAGGAGACTTTTACTCCTATTGCTCAATTTATATTTGTTAGATCTTTGATTGCCGTTGCTGCTGTTCGGCGTTAATCATTGTTTCAGATGGATGTCAAAAATACCTTTCTTAATGGTTATCTTACTGAAGAAGTTTATATGAAGGCTCCTTCTAGTTATGAGCATCCTCCTCACAAGGTTTGCCGCCTTCGTCGTGTGATCTATGATTTGAAGCAAGCTCCTTGTGCTTGGTTTGCCAATTTTATCTCTGTCATCAGACAGTAATATTTTGTAGCTAGTACTTATGACATTGCCTTATTCATTCGTAAGACTGTCTCTAGCACCACTCTTCTACTTCTCTATATTGATGACATGACTATCACTAGTAATGATATTGCTGGCATTCATGCGTTTCAGGCTTTTTCGGGTCCTCATTTTGAAATGAAACATCTGGGCACCCTCAGTTATTTCCTTGGTCTTGTAATGAATCTTTTTTGGATGGTTATTCTCTTTTTTAGGCCAAATATGCTTCATATCTTATATTCAGGGTTGGTTTAAACGACAATAAGACTGCCAGTATTCATTTGGAATATAATACTCGGCTCAACCTTACTGATGGTGTGCCTCTGTCTAATCCTATTCTCTATCGACAATTGGTTAGCAGACTTATTTATCTCATAGTTACTCGCCCTAATATTTCTTATTTTGTTTACCTGGTCAGTCAGTTCATGCATGAGTCTCGCTCACCCCAATATACTGCTGTTCTTCGAATCATCGGTTATGTCAAGGGCACTCTTTTCCATGGTTTATATTATTCATCTCAGTCTTCTCTTGAGTTACGAGCTTATTCTGATGCTGATTGGATTAGTGATCCTACGGCTCGTCGTTCTACCACTGGTATTTATTTCTTTCCTGCCTCGTATCTTATTTCTTGGCGAAGTAAGAAACAAACAGTTGTTACTCGATCTACCACTGAGATTGAGTATCACACCCTTACTGATGCGAGTGCTGAGCTTCTATGGTTGCATCGTATTTTGGCTGACTTGGATGCCTCTCAGCTGTCTCGTTCTCCTCTCTACTGTGACAACCAATGTGCTATTCAGATTGCGCACAATGATATTTTTCACGAGCGCACTAAACATATTGAGATTGGCGATCACTTCATCAGGCATCATCTCAATGATAACACTCTTCGCCTATGCTCGGTTTCCTCTGCTGATGAGCTTGCTAATATTTTTGCTAAGTCACACTCACCTAGTCGTCTTAGTGAACTTGTTAGCAAACTCCAGTTGAGTTCTATAGCACCATCATAAGTTTAAGGGTGGATATTGAGATATGATTGAGATATGATGAGATATGATCATATTGCTGAGATATTTTGAAATAATGTCTTATTAGATGTTAAAATATTTTTCTAAATTATGATAGTTAACGAATCTCTAATTGATATTTGATAAATTTCTGATTAGACTAATTTAGAATAGTTGACAAATATCTGATTAGACTAATTGAAGATTTTATATAATTAGTATCAATTACAGAGATCCTATAATTATTTTTTTCTTTGTCTCTTTTACCTATAAAAGGATGGCTCATTATACAGTTCATAATAAGAAAATATACAGAAATTTTTTGATTCCGCTCTCGCTTTATTTTCTTCTAACAGTTGGTTAGCACTTTTGTGTGTTTTCTCCCGTATTAGTGTCGGTTGAGTTTTTGGTAGCCGGTTGCGGTACGATCTTTCTACTGTCCATCTTACCATCGGTAAGTTTTGCATTGTCTTCAGATTCCATGGACATTCCGGCGCCCGTTGCCCCTCTCTATCGCAGCAAAAGCAAATGACAACAGAGCAATTTGCTATGTAGTGGCCCGCTGCACCACATCCATAGGACCATAACATCTCTCTACCTCCGGGCTCGACTTTCTTTTTCTTATATTCCCCTTTACTGTGTGTGTGTGCAGTGCTCGCTCTCTCCCTCTTCTCTGCCGACCTTGACCTAGACACAGTCCACCCCTCCTCATCCGATAAGCATCCGTAGCCTATTGGTTTAATTCCCTTGTCTGAGCAACAGCTTGTCTCATCTGCGATGCTGTGAATTGCTTAGGCTCCCGGGGAGCTACCCTTGTCGCTGCTGCCGCATTCCTTGGTGGGTTTCTAGCGACGGGTCTCTGCATTGGGAGTGAGGTACAGACAACCTCCGCATAGAGGCGCCCCCTATTGCGTGGGTTCCTTCCCTCACCTTCACTTCCCTCTGAATCTAGCTCTCTTTTTGCTGATGAAAGACTCAAAAAAGACTTGACCGTCTCAATTCCGTCGACGGAGGTACTTTAACGGCCTCCCGCGGTTGGAGGTAATTTTATGGTCTTCCTCACCGTCCCTTCGGCGCCGATGATGTTAAGCTGCGGCCTTGTCCCTACCCTTCACAGTCTTTTGTCTCCTTTTCTGTTGCAGCCTTCTTTATTTTATTTTATTTTAATTTTTACTTCTCCCCTAAACAGAAATAATTTAGAAGGCAATTTGTTTATTTCACTATACTCTTGATTTTGTTTGGATTTTCTCTTCTTTGTTTTCCCTTTTCTTCCCTCTCTCTCTCTCTCTCTCTCTCTCTCTCTCTCTCTCTTCTCCTCGTTTTCTTCTTTGTTCTTCTCCGGTGGCTGAGGTATCCTTGAACCTTTCCGGCTAGCCGTTCCTCTTCACTTTGTTTTGTTTGTCCGGTCTACTTTCTGATTTCTCCCCGCTTTTTTTTCACTCTTTGTTTTAGTTATTTTTTTGGTTTTTCTTCTTTCTTGACCTCGCCGGAAATCTCCTTGCCTCGCCCGGAAATTGCCTCAGGTAATTGTAACGTCCCGCTTTCCGTAGTCCCGCTTTCCGTAGTGTGGAAAGCTGAAACGTTCGGCGTCGAATGACAACTCGACAAGCCTCAAAACAAAACATTACAGTTGCAATGATCCTGTAACGCCCCGCTTTCCGTAGTGTGGAAAGCTGAAACGTTCGGCGTCGAATGACAACTCGACAAGCCTCAAAACAAAAATTACAGTTGCAATGAAATTTAATATGAATAACATACAGAAATAAATGATATATATATATATATATATATATATATATATATATATATATATATATATATATATATATATTTTAAAATCAAAGAGATAACAACTTCCTCTAAATAAAATCAGTAACATGTCATTACAATAAATTATTTCTGCATAAAAGAGCTGTCTCACATAAAAACTAATTGAAGTGTCATATGCACTTATTACAGTTTTCTAAAATGGAAATAATTAATTAGATATTGCATCACTCCTGTAGATCTGCCTGTTTTTTAAAGTATGCCAATTCTTGTTCTGTTTCTGGAGGATCTATTTCTTGATAAATATTTGCATCTGGTCATACATAATCAGGATCATCAGTAAAGCGATCTAACATAACAATTAACAATAATAATTCAATATCATGGCAGACATGCAAATAAAGTGTAGAAGTCATTATTATTATTATCTTCAGTTGATATCTTTTAATTATGATATTTGAAAATTCAAGAAAATATGAATATAGCTGGTCTGAATGCATCCTCGTCTACTCCCGGGAAAACGGAACAATAATTTTGATCGGAGCCTATCTCGATCCTCCCAAAATGAGAAACAGTAGCGCAGTGATAATCAGAGCCTATCCCGATCCTCCCAAAAATGGGAAACAGTGGCACAGTTATGTCCAGCCATCTAATTCATATGAACCTAAATTTTTTCCAAATCTCGGGGTATGACGATTCTAGTGCAAGTCATTCAGTTTAGTTTAATGGATTGGTGATCATCATTAATTTCAATATTCTGTGGCAACAATAGTAATAATAAACAATAATGTACAATGTAATAGTTAACGATCTATCACCAATTCCATGATTTCGGTGTCTTTTCGGATTTTATTTCCAATATGATGTATCGTAAAGTGATTTACAACATAGGGAAAATGGTGCTCACTAGTAAAATATATACGTATTTAAAAATTTTTCGAAGTTGTCTTGTCATTGCAACCCAACAGAGAAATGAGAAAAAGAAACAGTAGCAGTAGCAAAAACAGAAGGAAAGAAGCAGTTCTAAATGCACACCCCATACTACATATAAAATGATTTACAACCTAGGTGTAATGATGTCCACTAGTGAAATATGTGTGCATTTAGATTTTACTAAATATTATTGTAAGTTGCAGGTAGTTCTACATGCGCCCACATACTATATAGTAAAGTGATTTACAGTATAGAGGAAATAGTGCTCACTGGTAACATTTGTGTGCATTTAGAATTTTCCAAAGTTATCCTGCAAGTTGCAAGTAGTTCTAAATGCACACCACATGTTATATAGTAAAGTGATTTGCAGCTCAGGGAAAAAGGTGCTCACTGGTGAAATATGTGCGTAATTAGAATTTCATAAAGTTCCTGCAATGTTGAGGTAGTTCTGGATGCGCACCCAATATTATATAGTTAAGGTGAATTACAACATAGGGGAAAATGATGCTCACTAGTAATTATGTGCGCATTTAGAACTTACTAAAGGTTCCTGCACTATAACCAAACAGAAAAAGGAGGAAAAGAAGCAGCAGTAGTAAAAACAAAAAAAAAAAAAAAAAGAAGCCGCTGCAGATGCAGAAGTAGGAAAAAAAGAAGAAGGAGAAGAAGAAGAAGAAGAAGAAGCAACAACAGATGCAGAAGTAGAGAGAGAAGAAGAAGGAGAAGAAGAAGAAGTAACAGCAGATGCAGAAGCAGAAAGAGAAGAAGGAGAAGAAGAAGAAGAAGCAGTAGCAGCGGCAGGAAAAGAAGAAGAAGCAGAAACAGGAAAAGAAGAAGAAGCAGTAGCAGAAACAGGAAAAGAAGAAGAAGAAGCAGAAACAGGAAAAGAAGAAAATGCAGTAGCAGAAGCAGGAAAAGAAGAAGCAGAAGCAGAAGCAGGAAAAGAAGAAGAAGAAGAAGCAGAAACAAGAAAAGAAGAAGAAGAAGTAGAATTCCCAAAAATATAAATAATGAGAAAGTATCAATTAGAAATTATGGGTTCCGTAAGCTTTAGGCAGTATATTGCTAAAATACATTCACCGAAGAACCAACTGACCAGTGAACTATTCAATTATAAATGATATATGTTCAAGCTAGAACGCTCAAATTCCCTGCCATCGACCAATATCAGAGACACTTAAATATCGTCAATTATAAGAAAAACCAGTGACCCATTAGCTTTTCAACTAATAGTACATATAATATTCAAGGGACTAAAATTTCCATTTCCTAAAATACTGTAAACACGGAAAACAACTAAAATTACCTTTGTATTCAACTAAAACCTCCACGAAGTGCCCAAGTCAAGTTTAAGTATCATTCAGATAGCAAACATTCATTATCTGTTCATTTTTAGTCAACAAGTTCAAATTTTTAACTTCTCAGTCATATAGCAAGTGATATCATATATAACAAGTTATGCAAATTTATAGCAAGTTAGACATATAAATAACAAATTATTCCCTCTTGCAGTAAGGTTAGCCTAGATGTAACAATTCACCAATAAAATAGCAAAAGTAAAATAAGAAGTAAGACTACAATTCATGCACTCTCCCAGTTCCTGTAGCAGCATTGAGATATAATAAGCATATTTATAATAGTAGTGTAGCAAAACATAACTTTAATTAAATAAACTAGGAAGTATAAGAAAAAAAAATAAGCATAAAAGAAAATAGCATGTTAGAGTGAGTCAAAAGAACTCACCTTAGCTGAATTTCTTCTTTCCTCCTTGTTCTTTCCTTGCTTCCTATCTCTCTCCTTCCCGCACGTTCTGAAGTTCTTCTGCATTTTAGAGGAGAGGGTATTAGTTTATCTTTATTTAAAATTTAAAATGATTGGAAGGTTGAGATATGATATTGTTGGTTGAGATGCAATCTTATTGGTTGAGGATTCATATAACAAATCTTTTGGATAAGGAAAATCTTCGAATTTGTTTTGATCTCAACCGTTTCTAGATTCTCTTTCTAAACAAATCCCCTCTTTTATTTATTTATTTATTTATTTATTTTTCCAGATTTTAACTTATTTTAATTTAATTTATTTTATTATTATTTATTTTATTTATTTATTTATTTTGAACTGAATTAAATGCAATATCGAAAGGTGGTCGTTACATTCTACCCCCCTTAAGAAAAAATTTCGTCCTCGAAATTTCTTTAAACTCAAATGATGTAGAGGAGTATACCTTTACTCAAATAAGTGGGGAAAACACTCTCGAATGTCTTCCTCTCGCTCCCAGGTTGCGTCCCGGTTGGAATGTCGATTCCAAGAAACCAACACAAGTGGAATTACTTTGTTCTTCAAAGTCTTCTCTATACGGTCAACTATGGCGATCGGTTCTTCTGAATATGAGAGGTCTGGTCCGATCTCCAGTCCTGAATAGTCCACGATATGCCTCTCATCATGTACATACCGTTTTAATTGTGAGACATGGAAAACGTTATGTACTTGTTCCAATGTAGGCGGTAAGGCCAAGCGATACGAGACCTTGCTTATTCATTCCAAGATCTCGAAGGGGCTGATGAATCTCGGGCTTAACTTCCACGGTTGCCAAAACGAATGACTCCACGTGTGGGCGAGACCTTCAAGAAGACTGAGTCTCCTACTTGAAATTCCAGAAACCGCCGTCGGTGGTCTGCCTAGCTCTTCTGTCGATCTTGGGCTGCTCTCAGATGTTGCCGTACTAAGTTAATTTTGTCCACTGCATGGGTAATCATTTCTGGCCCAAGTAGTTTTCTTTCTCCAATATCATTCCAATATAACGGTGATCTACATTTTCTTCCATACATAGCCTCGAATGGTGCCATCTTGATGCTTGCTTGGTAGCTATTATTGTAGGCGAATTCTACCATATGTAGGAAATCTTGCCATGATCCTCCGAAGTCAAGCATACAAGCCCTCAACATATCCTCCAATGTCTGGATAGTTCTTTTTGACTGGTCATCTGTTTCTGAGTGATATGCTGTACTGAACTCTAGTTTTGATCCCAGACTATCTTGCAGTTTCTTCCAAAACTGAGAGGTGAAACGGGTATCTCGGTCTGATACAATGCTGACCGGCACACCATGTAATTTTACCACTTCACGCATATACTTTTCTGCCAAATTTTCGGTAGACTGTCTTACACGAAATGGTATGAAATGCGTTACTTTAGTAAGGCGGTCCACAATTACCCAAATTGCATTATTACCCTTGGGACTGCGTAGTAATGCGGTAACAAAATCCATTGTAACTCTTTTCCATTTCCACTCGGGTATGGGTAAAGGTTGAAAAAGTCCCGGCATTCTTTGATGCTCTGCTTTAACTTGCTGACAAGTTAAGCACTTGGATACAAACTTGGCAATTTCACGCTTCATTCCATGCCACCAAAAATGCTGCTTCAAGTCTTGATATATCTTTGTTCCTCCAGGATGGATAGCATAAACTGAACTATGCGCCTCTGATAATACTTCCTGTCGAATTTCTCCTTTGGGCACACAACCTATTGCCCAATCGGAGAGACCCATCTGCGTGGATACATAAATCTGTCCTCTGTCCTTCTTTTACTTGTCTTCGGAATCTTTGCAACTGAGGATCATCTTTCTGAGCTTTTTTAATCTTTTCTACCAATGGCGGTTGGAGTTGTAAAGCCAGCATTTGTGCCTCGGCACCGGGTAAGGTAATTTCTAATTCTAACTGCATAATTTCTTCAAGTAGCCTCTTCTGCTGAGTTAGAACCATTACCATAGGCTTTCTGCTCAAGGCATCAGGTACCACATTGATCTTACCGATGGTATTGCAAATTGATGTCATAATCCACCATCAATTCGAGCCATCTTCTCTATCTCAAATTAAGTTCTTTCTATGTGAAGATATACTTAAGACTCTTATGGTCTGTATAAATCTCCACTTTGCTACCCAACAAATAATGTCTCCAAACTTTTAATGCAAAAATCACAGCTGCAAGCTCCAAATCATGTATGGAATAGTTTTTCTCATGTGGTCTCAATTGTCTAGAAGCATAAGCTATTACTTGTCCTCGTTGTATCAGCACACAACCTAGCCCCTTACAGGACGCATCACTGTATACAATCATTTCTTCGGTCCCTTCTGGTACGGCTAATACTGGTGCTGTTGTGAGCCTCCTTTTCAACTCATTGAAACCTACATCACATTCAACTGTCCAGTCGTACCTCTCTCCTTTCCTCAGGAGCTTGGTCAGGGGTCCTGCAATCTTAGAAAAGTCTTGCACGAACTTCCGATAATAACCTGCTAATCCCAGAAAGCTTCTCACCTCTGAAACATTTTTCGGGATCGGCCAATCCTTCACTGTTGAAACCTTGCCAGTATCGACTAAGATTCCATCTTGAGAAATAATGTGTCCCAAGAATGAAACACTCTTCAGCCAAAATTCGCATTTACTGAGCTTCCCATATAATTTTTCCTTCCTTAGTGTCTCTAGAACTATCCTTAAATGTTTAGTATGATCCTCTTCGGTCCTTGAATACACCAATATGTCATCTATAAACACCACAACGAATTTATCCAAATATGGAAGGAAAATTCGATTCATTAAGTTCATAAAAATTGCAGGTGCATTCGTCACTCCGAATGGCATCACTAAGAATTCAAAATGCCTATATCGAGTCCGGAATGCTGTTTTAGGAACATCCGACTCCTTCACTTTCACTTGGTGATACCCAGACTTAAGATCCAACTTGGAAAATACTCTAGCACCACCAAGCTGATCGAACAAGTCATCAATCCTCGGTAGTGGGTATCAATTTTTTATAGTGACCCTATTTAATCCCCTGTAATCAATACATAATCTTTTGCCTCCATCTTTCTTCCCAGTCAAAAGTACTGGTGCACCCCAAGGGGAAGTACTTGGTCTAATGAAACCTTTAGCTTCCAACTCGTCTAATTGCATCTTCACTTCTTTTAGCTCTGCTGGACCCATTCGATATGGTGCTAGGGAGATTGGTGTAGTGCCAGGAAGAAGTTCAATAGCGAACTCCACTGCCCTGTCTGGTGGTAATCCTGAGAAATCCTCGAAGATGTCCAAAAACTCTGACACCACTGGGATATCAGTTGGTATGGCATCCATTTGGATTTTGACTCCCTCCGTAGATCGAGCTCTAAATTCTGCAGATTCCTTGGTTCTGCCACACGATCTAAGGCCGCCATCACTCCTGCTCGAAAGGCTTCGGCCTGTTGTTATTGCGCGTCGACCATCTTACTAAGCAGTCCTAACATTTCATTGGCTTCGGTGGTGTTCGAGGTCGAGCCAGAATTTGCTCCATTCCTATTAGTCTAACGAGCCATCTTTCTGAGGAAACGGAATAATGTAAGTACTAGTTTAATAAACATAATAAAAGCAAATAGATATATTTAGAAAAAAATATATTTATGTGTATATATCTATATAGCTGTATTGAACCTTAAATAGTTTAGTAAAAATTAAACTATTATATTTATTTATTTATTTGCAGACTGTAATGATATTCAAGTTTGTTTAAATCACTTGAACAGACTTAAAGAAGCCTGGTCTTTGATACCACCTGTAACGTCCCGCTTTTCGTAGTGTAGAAAGCTGAAACGTTCGGCATCGAATGACAACTCGACAAGCCTCAAAACAAAACATTACAGTTACATTGATCCTGTAACGCCCCGCTTTCCGTAGTGTGGAAAGCTGAAACGTTCGGCGTCGAATGACAACTCGACAAGCCTCAAAACAAAACATTACAGTTGCAATAAAATTTAATATGAATAACATACAGAAATAAATGATATATATATATATATATATATATATATATATATATATATATATATTTAAATCAAAGAGATAACAACTTCCTCTAAATAAAATCAGTAATATGTCATTACAATAAATTATTTCTACATAAAAGAGCTGTCTCACATAAAACTAATTGAAGTGCCATATGCACTTATTACAGTTTTTTAAAATGGAAATAATTAATTAGAAATTGCATCACTCCTGTAGATCTGCCTGTTCCTTAAAGTATGCCACATCTTGTTCTGTTTCTGGAGGATCTATTTCTTGATAAATATCTGCATCTGGTCATGCATAACCAGGATCGTCAGTAAAGCGATCTAACATAACAATTAACAATAATAATTCAATATTATGGCAGATATGCAAATAAAGTGTAGAAGTCATTATCATTATTATCTTCAATTGATGTCTTTTAATTATAGTATTTGAAAATTAAGAAAAATATGAATATAGCTGGTCTGAAGGCATCCCCGTCTACTCCCAGGAAAACGGAACAGTAATTTTAATCGGAGCCTATCCCGATCCTCCCAAAATGGGAAACAGTGGCGCAGTAATGATCAGAGCCTATCCCGATCCTCCCAAAAATGGAAAACAGTGGCACAGTTACGTCCAGCCATCTAATTTATATGAACCTAAATTTTTCCCAAATCCCGGAGTATGACGATTCCAGTGTAAGTCATTCACTTTAGTTTAATGGATTGGTGATCATCATTAATTTCAATATTCTGTGGCAATAATAGTAATAATAAACAATAATGTACAATGCAATAGTTAACGATCTATCACCAATTCCATGATTTCGGTTTCTTTTCGGGTTTTATTTCCAATTTGATGTATCGTAAAGTGATTTACAACATAAGGAAAATGGTTCTCACTAGTAAAATATATACGTATTTAAAATTTTTCCGAAGTTGTCTTGTCATTGCAACCCAACAGAGAAATGAGAAAAAGAACAGTAGCAGTAGCAAAAACCGAAGGAAAGAAGTAGTTCTAAATGCACACCCCATACTACATATAAAATGATTTACAACCAGGTGTAATGATGTCCACTAGTGAAATATGTGTGCATTTAGATTTTACTAAATATTCCTGTAAGTTGCAGGTAGTTCTACATGCGCCCACATACTATATAGTAAAGTGATTTACAGTATAGAGGAAATAGTGCTCACTGGTAACATGTGTGTGCATTTAGAATTTTCCAAAGTTATCCTGCAAGTTGCAAGTAGTTCTAAATGCACACCACATGCTATATGGTAAAGTGATTTGCAGCTCAGGGAAAAAGGTGCTCACTAGTGAAATATGCGCATAATTAGAATTTCATAAAGTTCCTGCAATGTTGAGGTAGTTCTGGATGCGCACCCAATATTATATAGTTAAGGTGAATTACAACATAGGGGAAAATGATGCTCACTAGTAATTATGTGCGCATTTAGAACTTACTAAAAGTTCCTATATTCCTGTAAGTTGCAGGTAGTTCTACATGCGCCCACATACTATATAGTAAAGTGATTTACAGTATAGAGGAAATAGTGCTCACTGGTAACATGTGTGTGCATTTAGAATTTTCCAAAGTTATCCTGCAAGTTGCAAGTAGTTCTAAATGCACACCACATGCTATATGGTAAAGTGATTTGCAGCTCAGGGAAAAAGGTGCTCACTAGTGAAATATGCGCATAATTAGAATTTCATAAAGTTCCTGCAATGTTGAGGTAGTTCTGGATGCGCACCCAATATTATATAGTTAAGGTGAATTACAACATAGGGGAAAATGATGCTCACTAGTAATTATGTGCGCATTTAGAACTTACTAAAAGTTCCTGCACTATAACCAAACAGAGAAAGGAGGAAAAGAAGCAGCAGTAGTAAAAACAGAAAAAAAAAAGAAGAAGCCACGGCAGATGCAGAAGTAGGAAAAAAAGAAGAAGGAGAAGAAGAAGAAGAAGCAGCAGCAGATGCAGAAGTAGAGAGAGAAGAAGAAGGAGAAAAAAAAGAAGCAACAGCAGATGCAGAAGCAGAAAGAGAAGAAGAAGGAGAAGAAGAAGAAAAAGCAGTAGCAGAGGCAGGAAAAGAAGAAGAAGCAGAAACAGGAAAAGAAGAAGAAGAAGTAGAAGCAGGAAAAGAAGAAGAAGAAGAAGCAGAAACAGGAAAAGAAGAAGCAGAAGCAGAAACAGGAAAAGAAGAAGCAGAAGCAGAAACAGGAAAGGAAGAAGAAGAAGTAGAATTCCCAAAAATATAAATAATGAGAAAGTATCAATTAAAAATTATGGGTTCCGTAAGCTTTAGGCAGCATATTGCTAAAATACATTCACCGAAGAACCAACTGGCCAGTGAACTATTCAATTATAAATGATATATGTTCAAGCTAGAATGCTCAAATTCCCTGCCATCGACCAATATCAGAGACACTTAAATATCGTCATTTATAAGAAAAACTAGTGACCCATTAGCTTTTCAACTAACAGTACATATAATATTCAAGGGACTAAAATTTCCATTTCCTAAAATACTGTAAACATGGAAAACAACTAAAATTACCTTTGTATTCAACTAAAACCTCCACGAAGTGCCCAAGTCAAGTTTAAGTATCATTCAGATAGCAAACATTCATTATCTGTTCATTTTTAGTCAACAAGTTCAAAGTTTTAACTTCTCAGTTCATATAGCAAGTGATATCATATATAACAAGTTATGCAAATTTATAGCAAGTTAGACATATAAATAACAAATTATTCCCTCTTGCAGTAAGGTTAGACTAGATGTAACAATTCACCAATAAAATAGCAAAAGTAAAATAAGTAGTAGGACTACAATTCATGCACTCTCCCAGATCCTGTAGCAGCATTGAGATATAATAAGCATATTTATAATAGTAGTGTAGCAAAACATAACTTTAATTAAATAAAATAGGAAGTATAAGAAATAAAAATAAGCATAAAAGAAAATAGCATGTTATAGTGAGTCAAAAGAACTCACCTTAGCTGAATTTCTTCTTTCCTCCTTGTTCTTTCCTTGCTTCCTATCTCTCTCCTTTCCGCACGTTCTGAAGTTCTTCTGCGTTCCAGAGGAGAGGGCATTAGTTTATCTTTATTTAAAATTTAAAAGGATTGGAAGGTTGAGATATGATATTGTTGGTTGAGATGCAATCTTATTGGTTGAAGATTCATATAACAAATCTTTTGGATAAGAGAAATCTTCGAATTTATTTTATTATTATTTATTTAATTTATTTATTTATTTTTTTTGAACTGAATTAAATGCAATATCGAAAGGTGGTCGTTACAGTAATGCCTCTAGAAGCGTGCCACAGAAGTCCTCTCGTAATCTTGTTCCTGACAACAGTTGCATGCCTCTATCTTGTTGCATATGAGCTGCGAGTCGTCTGATGGCTATAAGCCATTACGTCTTGAGAAAATTTGGTGTCAGATTCTGGAATCCGAGGAAGTAATCGCTAGCTCATGGTAGTCAGAGTGTTTGGCTTTCCGATCTACTGGCTTGTCGCCAAGTGCATTCGAATAGCTTGTCTTCTTCAACCCTGGAACAAATAGGATGTAAGTGATATTTTTAGCAAAGCTAGAACCTTGTTACATGAAACTGATCAGCTCCAAGCTAAAGAAGCAGATACGGGTTTAGCCATTGGGAATGAATCTCTCCACGATATATGTTGGTCCGGTATCAAGACTATCTTTGTTGGTAAAAGACGCATTGGAAATAACAAGCGAGAGCTCAGTGACTCAAATCCGGGGTTCAAGATACCGCTTTCTTCTAGCCTACAGTTCTTGCTAGAAGCCATAAGAATCTAATATCTAAAGTTAGGGACTGCAAGACATAGTTCACTCGGGGAGGACTGTGGTCGCTACATGCTTTACGATCTATTTTAAATTAAATTAAGACAATTAATGGTCCTCAGTTTTTATGAGACAGGAGGAGCTCTGCGTCCTGGATTGAGGCTTCGTACAAACCATTTACTGAAGATCAAATCTTCAATGTTGCTCAAGCTATGCCTTGATCAAATCTTCAATGTTGCTCAAGCTATGCCTTCAGATCATGCCCTGGTCGCTATTTCTACAAGAGTAAATGAGGACGTGGTCGGGTTTATCTTATACTTACAACAATTTGCGCACCTCTCTGTGTAATTGAAGCCTATCTTTGTAACTCTAATTCCCAAGTTGAACTCGCTTAAGACCGTCAAAGACTATCACCTCCATTAGCCCTTGTTAGTTGTCTTGAACCATTTCTTCTGTTCTCTGATTTCTAAGGAACGAAGAGCTTTTTAAAGCAGGCGGTTTATTTCTAATAATACCATGGTTGCGTTCAAGTTTTTTCATTATATGCAGAGGCAGGCAAGTGTGTAAATTTAATAGCAATCAAAGTTGATATGGAGTGTGTTTATGATACGGTTCAATCGGACAATCTGGAGGCTGTGATTCATAAGTTTGGCTTTACCAATATTTTTGTTGAAGGGCTCATGACATGCATTTGGAATCCCTCCAATGTCGTTCTTATTAACGGGCTCGCCTACGCAGGCCCGGCCCTGGGCAGGTGCAGGCTGCGCACCTGCCCAGGGCCCCATGTTCTAAAGGGGCCCAATTGGCTAGTTACTGTACACATGTACAGTAACGGCTAGTTACTGTATGCATGTACAGTAAAGGCTAGTTTTTTTTTTTAAATTTATTAATCAAAATGGCTTGTTTTTAACCCAATGATAGACTTCATTTCAAAATAAAAACCACACTAAACCAATATCTCCTCCTCTCTCCCTCTCTTTATCTCTATAAATATTTCTTGTTATTAGGTTGTCGAATGTGTTGGCTCCCAGCTACTCTGGCATTCTGCTGCTTCTGCTTGGTTCTTTTCAATGTGCTTTTGTTCTTTTTTCTTATATAATTTTGTTATATTTTTTATCAAAAAAATATTTTCTCAAAAATATGTCTGGTAGTGAAAAAAGAAAAAAAAAGAAAACAAATAGAGCAGTTAATACAATCACAAAGGGGAGCTATGGATAAATTTGTTAAAATAGCAAGTTCCTCTAATAAAAATTTGGATGGATTAAGTGATGATAGTGTTGAAAATTCAAATGAAAATGTAAATGAACAAAATCAACATAATGAGGATATTGATAATTTGAGTGAGCATAATAATGTACCAAATGAATCTATTATTGAAAATGTAATAGTTGATGAACAACCAACCCATTCTTTTGACATTTATGATCTTAGAAATTGGGATAATCTTGATAATAAATCAAGAGACATTTTGGTTAAAAAGGGCCTATTAGAGAATTGAATCTTGTGTTTCCTTTAGATAACACATCTAGGCATTTTTTATGTAGTTATTATACTAGAAAGTTAAGTAATGGAGAGACTAGTGATCGAAAATAGTTGGTTTATTCTAAACATGTGGATAAAGTATATTATTTTTGTTGTAAGTTGTTTAAATCTAATAATAATAAAACTGCATTAACAACTAATGGATTTAGAGATTGGAGGCATCTTGGTGAAAGACTCAAAGAACATGAGAATAGTATTGAGCATATGACCAACATGGAATCTTGGAATGAACTAAGAGTAAGATTAAGTAAAAATCAAACAATTGATAAAGATTTACAACAAGAAATTATGAAGGAGAAAGAGCGTTGGAGATAAGTTTTGTTAAGAATAATTTCTGTTGTGAAATGTCTTTCTAAATATAATCTGTCTTTTCGAGAATCTAATGAGAAACTTAACCAAGATGGTAATGGTAATTTTTTGGGATTAATTGAGATGATTGCAGAATTTGATGTGATAATACAAGATCATGTTAGACGCATTCAAAATCATGAAATTCATCATCATTATCTTGGTCACAAAATTCAAAATGAGTTAATTTCTCTTTTGGCCAATGGTGTTAAAAGTTCCATCATAAGATTTATTAAAGAGGCTAAATATTTTTCTGTTATTCTTGATTGTACCCCCGATGTGAACCATCAAGAACAAATGAGTCTAGTAATACGATGTGTGAATATGTCTAGTAACAAAATAAAAGTAGAGGAGTACTTTTTAGAGTTTTTAAAGGTGGATGATACATCCAGTTTGGGACTCTTCAATGAATTATTAAGCGCACTTAAGTCTCTTGATCTTGATATTGATGATGTGAGAGGTCAAGGTTATGATAATGGTTCTAATATGAAGGAAAAACACCAAGGGGGAGAGCGTTATATATGTCATGTGCTTGTCATAGTCTTAATCTTACTCTTAGTGATATGGCACATTCTTGTGTTAAAACTGTTTCATTTTTTGGGATTGTTCAATGCATATATACTTTATTTTCTAACTCTCCTAAAAGATGGAAGGTTTTACTTGATAATGTTTCAAACATAATTGTGAAATCTTTGTCCAATACTCGTTGGGAGAGTCGAATAAAAAGTGTCAAAGCTATTAGATTTCAAGCTCCTCAAATAAGGTTGGTTTTGTCAGAGTTATCAAAATCTTGTGATGATGCAAAGTCAAAGAGTGAAGCGGAAAGTTTGGTTAGTGCACTTGAGTGTTTTGAGTTTTTACTTGGTATGGTTATTTGGTATGATGTTCTATTTGCAATTAATATGGTGAGTAAAAAGCTGCAATCTAAATCTATGTGCATTAATGCTACCATGAATCAATTAGAAGGTGTAATGGAATTTTTTGAAAAATATAGAAATGAAGGGTTTGTATCTAGTATAAATACAGCCAAAAATATTGCATGTGAGATGAATGTAGAGCCTGCATTTCCAATAAGACGTCGCATTATTAGGAAAAGACAATTTGATGAAAATGATAATGAAGAGGAAATGCAATCAGAAGAGGAGTCATTTAGAGTCAATTATTTTTTGGTCATCGTTGAGATGGTGATTTCTTCATTGAATAATAGATTTGAGCAATTAAAGATATTTGAAAATATTTTTGGATTCTTATTGGATTCAAAAAAGTTGAAGTCATTGGATGATAATGAATTAAGAGAGTGTTGTATTAATTTTGCCAATATTTTTTCTCATAACAATGTGTCGAATGTGATTTAGATGATTTTTTTTCTGAACTAAAAGTGTTGAAGATGACTCTACCAAATATGTCAATGTCATCAGTTGAAATTATTGAGTATGTCAAAATTGTAGATTGCTATCCTAATGTTTCCATTGCTTATCGAATCTTATTGACAGTATCTATGACTGTTGCATCAGCAGAGAAAAGTTTTTCAAAGTTGAAATTGCTGAAAACCTATTTGAGATCATCAATGTCACAAGAAAGGTTGAATGGTTTGGCGATTTTATGTATTGAGAAGGAAATATTGGACAGTATTGATCTTGATACTATTATTGAGGATTTTGCATTTAGGAATGCCCGAAGGAATTGCTTTTTATGAATTATGATTAGTTTTTGTAATGACAAAACTATGTACTAAATTTTAATTTTGGTAATAAAAATATTTATTTAAAATTTTAATAAGACTTGTTAGGGCCGCTTTCTCATTTCGCCCCGGGCCTCTAAAACGTTAGGACCAGGCCTGCGCCTACGCCGTGGTTTTTCATCAACGATGGGTCATTATGAGGTCACGGAGGTCAATCGGTGATGAAATCTAGGCTTTTAGCGGTATATATATTTTTTAAAGTCAGCAATTAAATGTGTCTGGTAGGATTTTGTTTTCAGTGGAATTTGCTTCTTCTTTCATTGCCATGAAAAATTAAAATTACAATATTTGTTCCAAAGATTACAATGAAAGATTTGAAGAAAACAAACGAGAGGACTTATATGACATCTCTCTTGTATAAGATTCGTAGGTTATTGATGCAGCGGTGGGATCAAGCCCGTAGATCCCATTGATGATTTGATGCGAAGATTATCGTTGAAGAGGAACGGAGATGGCGGTCGGTCTCTCTTTCTGCTGGTCGGGTCACCTCGGCACTCTCGCATGCAACTTGATCTACCAAAGGATCCTCAAAAGTCCTCTCTTGAAATCTATTTATAGGCATAAATTAGTTATGAGAGTTTTCTTAGAGATAGGGATGAAAGGTACTTTTATTCATTAATGATTCTAATTAAATATCTAATCATGATATGGACTTCTAGATTTTTGTATCCATGATTTGATTTGGATATTAGATCATCCAAATCCCATTTAAAACAAATTACAAATTCAGAGAATCTATTCTCAACTAGTCAATGCGAGGCTAACAATCTCGCGTTTGCTCGGAATGCGAAGCTAGCGGCTAGCTTCACATTGTACTCCCAATGCGAGGCTAGGACCTAGCCTAGCATGAGTTTGGCCGCGAAGCTACTGTTGCTTCATTTTCTTTTTTTGAAATTTTCTCCTTCAATAGAACTCCCTACAAAGTTTTTAAAATTGCCATGAATTCGAGACAAATTTTGAAATAATTTGGATTTTGAAACTTTTTTTTTAGGTCATCACTTTTTTCAATCATCCACGTGAGGCTAACAGATTAACTTCGCATTTTAAGGTAACTTAGCATTTTTGCGTTTTATCATTCAATGCGAAGCTAGTCAAGTAGCTTCTCGTCAGGTCATCGGGTTCTATGCCTATGATCTCGACCATGAATTTGAAGAGTCAAAAACTCCCCTCTTTTAAAAACCAACTTCCCCCTCTGCTCCCTCGAGCTTTCAAGATTTTTTGAATGAAACTGACCCATTGCCTTCTTCTTCAAGAATCCCTCATCAATTTCTTTAATTTCTTGACTAATGGCACCCAAGAAGGTTACTTCTAGCTGCAACTCTTCACCGGCGATGGGCTCTTCCACTCCTGGCACTGCTGGCAGTGGAAGCGGGGCGGTTTATGCTGTCCCGATTGGAGGTAAACTCCCCTCTTGGCCTCTTTAGCCATGAGTCTTGCCTATTTTGGGCTTGCAACACTTTCTTGAAGGTGAAGTGGTTGCCGCTTTCCTGTCGCTTCGACGTCTTAGAATATAGACTCTCGGTCTACTATTTACTTGAGGCTATCTGTAGACAAAAATAAAAGAAGGAAAAGAGGAAAATGGTGCCTCTCGCGGGGTGCACCCACGGGAGCTTCCTACGGGTTGCGCCCGTGGGAACATCCCGCAGGTGCCATCTGCAGGTTGCACCCGCTGGGTGCCAGCTGCGGGATACACCTGTGGCGTTGTGCCACCTTGGTGTTTCGTTTATGTTAATTTGGTCCGGATATTAAGGAAACAGTTACCCCAGATCTCGGTGTTTTTATTATTGGATTTGGCCTGAATCTTATTCGAACAGTTTTCCCTCGATATATAAAAAGGGACGCAGAATCTAGCTTCAGAGGCATTTTTTTTCCAAAGAGACCGGAGTCCAGATAAAGGAGAAAATCAGAGGGTGTCTTCTTCCAGTGTTTTCAGAGAAAAAGCTTCAAAGAGCGATCGTTTTCTTTCCAATTCAGATCAGACTGTCAATGGAGTGTATCAGCGAGGTTCCATCGCTACTAGATCCACGAAAATTTAAAAGGGGAATCAAATTAAAATTTTCTATTCTTGTAATCTCGGATTTTATTCTCTAATTTCTTTTAATTGCTATAATTCAAAATCAAATTAGCAATAGAAGGAAATTCCCAATTTTCGGGAAAACAAGAATTGACAACCACAGTGAGAGTCTCTTTGTTCACAACAGAGAACTTGGTAGGGCAGTCCGACCGGAGATCCATTGGATCAGTGGTTGAAATCTTGGTCGTCGAAGTTGACCAACATAGGTATGAGAAATTCCTCTCTTCGAACTCTTCTGATTCAGAGCTTAGGCATCATCGCTAGGTAACGATCATAAAAAAAGATGAGGCGTCGTCACCTACCAAAATTGACAAGGCATCATCGCCTGTTAAATCAAGTGAGGCATCATCACCCACAAAAACAGACAGGGTGTCATCGCCCTTCAAAACTTATGAGGCGTCATCACCCATGAAAACTTACAAGCCATCATCGCCCATGAACATTAATAAGACGTCATCGTTTGTTAATAAGAATAAGGCATCATTTCCTCTTAAAAGAGATACGACGTCATCGCTTATTCCAAAGACAAACTTAATCTTAACATGGTCCAAAAGAGAAATCAAGACCGTCGGTGAAGACGCAAGATCCAACGAGCACAACTCAATATTACAAAAGAGGTGATTTATGAAAAATTACAGTTGGGGAAAGCCCTGCAAGAGAGCGATGGTGCAACCCACGGGTGCAACTCGCAGGGCGACCCGCAGCTGCAACTCGCTTGTGCAACCCGCAGATGCACCCTGCAGGTGCAACCCACGGGACACCCTGTGGGCTCAACCCTGCGGGTGCAACCCCTCCCATGCACCAGATTCCTTGATACAACGACTGTCTATGCTTCCCCCCGTGCCTTTATGCGCACGTGCAGGGAGCACGCAACGCACGCCTACTTTTTTGATCTTGCTATCAGGCGTTCCCTCTCGTTCCTCTACAGAAACATATAAAGATGTGCTTATGCGCTCTCCTGACAGTACCCACTCTGAACTCACATCTTCAAAATTTTCTTCAGATGATAAATATATCAAAATAAAATTCATCAAAATCTTCTGAAGCATAATTTAGAGGCGCGTAGGGCCCGCACAATTGCACAGGCCATCACGCACTCCAGAAGGCTCCATAAAAGAGTTGGAGATTGTTTTAATACTGTAAAATTACCTAACTCTGAGATTCTGCAATGAACAAGACTTACAATACAAAATGCATCAAATTGTAAATATGAATGAGAACAAGTCTCAAGAAGAGGAGCGCCCTCCAACCTATCCTTAATGTCAATGTGAACGGTTGATTTCAGTCATTTTATCAAACTGAAATTGCAAATTAAAGCCGTCCATTTTTTTATCGGATTATTGAACTGAAAAGAAGACGGACAGTAAAAAAATGTACTCCGGAACTGATTTGCCTGCTATCTCATCCCATATGGTTTGTAAGGGCAAACAAGTTGCCGAGAGCGACTCTTCAGATAAAGAATTCACTTCAAGATTAAAAGGAGTGTATATTGAGCTAGAGGGTGTGTATCAAGCACACTCGGACCAGAAGAGAAGTTGCTATACCGTTAGACTATAAATGGTTGGCTGGAGGATCCGATGAGGAAGAAGATAGACATTCTACCATTGTGTCTTCATCCTCTTCAGATTCAAACAAAGAGTCTGCGGCTACAGTGAACATGACCAATCTTCCAGAAGAAGTCTCCAAGAGGCTTGAGAGACATGAACAACGTCTCAAACAACAAGAAGAGATTATGGAAGAAATGAGACAACTCTTAACTGAGTTATTAGTTCAAACAAAGAAGGGCCAATTCTCATTGTCCTCTTCCAATCGGTGAGAAGAAAAACAACTTGTCAATGTAGATAAAGAGAACGAAGACGAGTATGAAGAACCACCTCCTCACTCATAAGAGAATGAGAAAGTGAAGATTATCATCAACCCTCATGTTGAGAAAATGGAAAAGAAGGAGAGCCAGTGGCAAGCACATTTTCATCGCAAAGAGCTATAAGAAGTTGGGATAGTATATCCCTATACCATAGAATGGGAAACTATGTCCTATCTTGCGAACTATAAGTCGTTGAACCTTCAGTCGTTCGACGACAAAGGCTCACCATAGCAACATATCTTCTACTTTCTATCGCAAACAAGACACCTAATAGGGAATGATCCAACTCTAACCAAGATATTTGCGAATATCCTAGAAGGACCCGTATTTAGGTTCATGCAACTATCCCAAGGGACAATTAAATCATGGTTTGATATAGAACGTGAGTTCTTAGCCCGATTTTTCGAAGATGATACTGAAGTCTCTATGCCATCCTTGCTAGCAGCAAAGTAAGGAGAAGGCAAAACAGTAAAAGTCTTCATCAAGCGATTCTGAGAACTTTCCGTGTGATGTCCACTTGGCATGATGCAGAAAACTCTTGCAGAGACTTGCAGGCACAATTTACTGACCGATGTTCTGGTCAAAGTGGGTTTGGTTGAATCCAAGTCAGGGAAATACTTGCTCAAGCAAGGTGAGCAAGCCGAAGACATACTTCGATGCCTCGAAGAGCAGAGAACCGCGAGAAAAGGTGCTACAAATAAAATTCCATACCACTTCTTCCACTCCAAGGGAAAGATATAATGGCGGTGGAAAATACGCCAAAGTCAAAAGAAGTGCCAACTAAAAGTAAGGTTGCGAAGCCATCCAGACCTCAGAAGCAGAATTCAGTTAAAGATGAACATACTGCTACCTTGTTTAATTTGCTCATCAAGCGCAACATGCTCAAGTTGCCAGAGAGCAAGAGATCTAAAGAAGTTGGAAAAACTAACAATTCGAACTACTGTTTATATCACTGGATTATAGGTCACCCTACTAAAAACTGTTTCATTCTGAAAGACAAGATTCAGTTTAATTCAAAACTGAACAAAAAAGGGTTACAGCTAACTTGGCTACCTTTAATGTGGGTGGTCTATGAGAACCATTTGGTTTTGCACCTATTCCGAAAGGTGAGCTCAGGGTGGTTAATTTAGACCCATAACCAGCAAGAAAAAGGGTTAACCCCTTTTACGACTTAGAAGTAAGAGTTCCTATGGGTGTATCTGGACTTTCTCAAAGATGAACAATGGATGATAGTGGCGTCCAAAAAGAAGGCCAAAGTAAAAAGAAGACAGCACATGTGCAATGCTATCTCGGTAATAATTGAGAAGGCCCAGATAACGCGCCTCTATTAATAGAATTCAAAAAAGAGATGACCGCTCTAGCAGTAGAGCATGAACCCACACCCCTTTCAGGCACCAGCTCTGGAAGACAATATCTGAAGGACCATGCAACTGTAGAAGTTTGCCCCTCTAAATCAACAAAGGAGGCTAATGAGAGAACCATCAAGCAAACGTCAGACAAAGAAAAATAGAAGGAGCTCAAATATAATCGGGCTCTGCGGAAGGATACTTCTGAAGAGAAAAAGCTCTTCTTTCCAATTTGATGTTATAGCGCAGCTGGCAAATATAACGGCAAGAATAACTCTATACAAATTATTGTGCTTATCCAAGTCTATAAGAGATACTCTGAGGAAAGTTTTAGCAGATTCTAAGGTTTTCCTAACCCATCTTCAAGAAGAGATTGAGGAGGCGTGCCCGCACTGCAACTCAGCCCCATACATTACTTTCACGCCAGAGGACATACAGTTGAAGAACACCAAGCACAATAGACCTTCGTATTATACAGGATATATTGGCTCAACAAAAGGTCGGATTCAGATTGATCCAGGGTCTACCCTTAGCATTATACCGCGAAGGCTTATACAGTTTCTTGGGATCCCTCCCCATAGATTGGCCTCAACTAATACTACCATTTTTGGTTTCAACGCCAATGATTGTCATCATCTGGAAAAGATCAGACTAAGATGCCTAATTGGAGATCTTAAAAGAGAAGTGACTTGCTATGTGATTGAAACAGACACTTCTTACAACCTTCTTCTAGGGTGACCATGGATTCATGCTAACATGATTGTCCCATCTACTCTACATCAATGCATGAAGTACGTGGATGAAGATGGAAAAGTTCATACCCTAATTGCTGACAAACAACCATTTAAAGGGGTTGAAAACTACTTCGTAGATGCCCTCTTATATACTGAGAGTGCTGAGATCGATCCACCTTTGCATGATGGATATTATAGTGGGAATGAAGCTGACACTAAGTCTGAGGTGTTCATTGCCAGAAAAGGGGATGAACCGCTTGTAATCAGTCTTGAAGAATTAAATGTAAATGACACTGCCAGTGATACAGGCGAGTGAGAAATCAATGAAAATCTAGAATTTGCTTATTTATTTGGTATTGCTACTGATTCTATACCTTCAACTACTAGTACGGATGTAGATAGTCTCTCAGAATTTGAGACTTTAGCAACCATGCTCCTACCAATTAGATCATCAATGATGCTACGATCAAGCATTGAGAATGCAGATGGGGCGGTGTTCAAGGTACCTGCCTATTTGGAAGGGTTCAACCACATATGGCCCCATCCGATGATAGTGAAGATGAAGCTCAGAAAGCCCCACAATTCTATCATTACGGACCAAAGTCATTCTGAATGATGGAGAAAATGAGATATGACTTCATACATAGACCCGGGTTAAATTTCGGCATTGGACATCGAAGTTTACTTCCCTCGTTCATGCCCAAAAGAAAAGAGCCAGGTTATTATTACTAAACCGGTAGGAGGGTGGGATAAGTCACAACACCCAATCCTTCAGATATTGAAGAGATGATCTGCCAAAATGTAGAAGATTTTGATTGGGATTCAGATATTAGTCTAGGAATATAATCTAAGGAGCTGACTGCGAACATGATGTTTGTCAGCCCGATTCCAGATGAAGATGATGAACTGACTTTTCTCCAAGATGAAGCTTTAGTTAAGCATCTCGATGCCCAATGGAACATGTACTTCGCACAGCGTGAACCACCTACCGAGGATAAGGTGATTCAAGTAAATATGAGAGATGAATCCAATCCTAAGCTCATATTTATAAGCGAGAGTTTGTCTCCTGATGAAAGAGAAGACCTTATAACTTTCACTCAAGAATACACAGACGTCTTTTCCTGGAATTATGAAGACATGATAGGCTTGGATACTTAAGTTGCTATGCATCGGCTTAATATTAAACCAAATACAAAACCAGTGAAGCAACAGTAGAGAAGATTCTATCCAGAGTTAATGGAATCGATCAAGGATGAAATTAAGAAGCTTATACAATGTGGCTTCATCCGAAAGGAACAACACCCTGATTGGGTAGTGAACATCGTTCCAGTTCCCAAGAAGAATTGGAAAATCCAAATCTGCATTGATTTTCGAGATCTCAATGCGGCATGTCCTAAAGACGAATTTCTGCTTCCAATAACAGATGTCATGATTGACAACAACTGCATATTCGAAAGGATGTCTTTCACCGATGGATTCTCTAGGTACAATCAAATTAAAATGTACCGTGAAGACTAGAAGAACACTGATTTCATAATACCGTTAGGCGTGTACTATTATATAGTTATGCCATTTGGTTTAAAGAATGCGGGTGCAACATATCAATATGCTATGAGCATAATTTTCTACGAGTATCTCCTTAAAATGATAGAGTGCTACGTGGATAACCTTGCCATCAAGAGTCACAATAAAGATGATCATCTTCGAGATTTGAAAACGGTGTTTGATATTATGAGAAAACACCAATTAAAAATGAATCCGACTAAATCTTTTCTTGGTGTGTCTAGTGGCAAATTCCTTGGTTTCGTTGTTACATTCTAGGGTATCTATTTAGATCCAGCAAAGGTAAAAGCAATTCAAGAGATGTAGGCACCAAAGAATTTCAAACAACTTCGAGGATTACAAGGGAGGCTAGCATATATTCGGAGGTTTATTGCTAATCTTTCAGGGATATGTCAACCCTTCACCAAATTAGCAAAGAAAGGGGTGTCGTTCGGGGATGAAGCTTGTCAACAAGTTTTTGAGGACCTCAAAAAGTACCTCACAAAACCTCCGGTACTGATAGCCCCTGTATCAGGAAAACCATTCTTGATATATATTCAGGCAATGGACTATACACTTGGTGCCCCGTTAGCCCAAACTAATAACTTAGACCATGAACAAGCCATTTACTATCTTAGTAGAACCATGGTAGGCACCGATTATTGGTACACTCCAGTAGAGAAAGAGTGTTTGGCCCTGATATTCGCAGTTCAGAAAATGCGATACTACTTAGTAGGCCAAACAATCCATGTGATTTCTCGGGTAAATCCCCTAAGAGTGCTTATGACCAAGCCTGGGCCACTCAATTGCAGGTTAGCCAATTAGTCGATCCTATTATCGTAGTATGATATGCGATTCATACTGCAAAAGGCGATCAAGGGACAAGCAATTGCTGATTTCTTAGCAGATCATCCTATCTTGGAATCCTGTAAACTTTATGAGGATATTCCAGATGAAATGGTGGAAGCCAACATGATTTCCAAGGAACCAGTTTTGCTGTTATTCTTTGATAGTGTGCCTCGAAGAAACTCTGCCAGAGTGGGGGTAGTTTTAATATCCCCACAGAATCATGAAATCCCCCGAGAATACTCACTCACTCAGTATATTCTAATAATGTGTCTGAGTACAGTGCATTATTAACGGGACTACAAATTGCCCGATAGTTGAAAATTTAGTTTTAGAGACCTATGGGGACTCCAAACTCATAGTAAATCAAGTAAGAGGAGAATTCGAGGTCAAGAATGAATATCTTATACCTTATTATGAAGCAGCAATCAAACTTGCCAACTCATTCAAGGAGTTTTACATTGACTATGTGTCACGGCATGAGAAAATATATGCTGATTTCTGGGCTTCTCTTGCAGCCACATTAGCGTTCGCTACTAAATCAAGCAAAAGAATTGAGATTGGAAATCGTGAGCTTCTTTGCCTTGAAGAGATACTTGAGGCAAATGAAGTCCATATATCAGCGATGAACTTCGAACCCAGAGATTGGCGACTTGTCTTCGTCAACTTTGCACTCTACGGGATACTACCTGAAGATCCCAAAGAAACCGCAAAAGTGAAGAAAGAGGCAAAGAAGTTCTATTATAATCATGAGTTTGGTACCATGTATTGAAAAACGCCAGTGGAGTTTTAGTTTGGTGTTTATCACATTAAGAAATACAAGAAGTGCTCAAAAAAGTGCATGACGGAGCCTGTGGTGCTCACCAGTGGGGACCTAAATTAGGAGATAGGATAAAAAGAATGGACTTCTATTGGTCAACAATAATGTCAGACACCATGGTATATGCAAAGAAGTGTCATATCTGCCAGGTGTATGCAAACTACATACATCAGGCTGCAGAGTATCTGCATCCAACTATGATTACGTGGCCATTTGGGACGTGGGGAATGGATATCATTGGTCCCATCACTCCATCATATTCTCGTGGAGATCAGTTCATACTGGCTATAACCGATTACTTCTCAAAATGAACAGAAACTATCCCTTTAAGAGAAGTGAAAATGAATGTTGCGGTCAATTTTATCAAACACCATGTCATCTATCGCTTTGGTGTTTCTGGATGAATCATTAGTGACAACGACCCTCAATTCACTAGCAATGCCTATACTAAATTATGTGACAAATTCAGAATACAGAATGTATTTTCATCCCCATACAAGCCGACTGCAAATGGCCAAGCGAAGCATTCAACAAAACTATTGTAAAGTTTTTGCAGAAATTTATCACCACAAGTCAGCATGACTGGGATGAGAAGTTGGGAGTTTGTCTATGGGCTTATCGCACAATGGTAATAACATCGACGAAAGCCACACCATTTTCTTTGGTGTATGGTTGTGAGGTCGTGCTACCTCGGGAAATTCAAATTTCTTCTCTTTGGGTGGCATTAGCTACGAGAATGACCATCGAAGAAAAATATAATCAATGACTTCGGAAATTAGAAGCATTGGATAAGAAGCACTTAAAAGCTCAACAACAAATAGAGCTTTATCAAGCGCGAATATCCTGAGCCTTGAACAAGAAAGTGAAGGAACGAACTTTCAAAATGGGCGATTTGGTCTTAGCAGTCAGGCGACCAATGATTCTGACGCATAAGACTAAGGGCAAATTTTAGTCAAAGTGGGAGGGCTCATTTATAATAGAGACGGTCTACTCAAATGGAGTATACTGATTGATCAATCAACATAGTGATCAGATGATGATGACAATCAATGAAAAATTTCTGAAGAAATATTATTCTTAAGAGAATAAAGTCATCTGAGCTCTTCTTCATTATAGTAAATGAAGAAATGCTGACTCGCCACTAGCGCACAGCTTCACGCCTCGACTGGGGGTACAAAATAATAAAAAAATGAATCCTACGTTTCTACGACTAACAATAGAGGAAAATTTGGTATGCAAGCCCAAATGAAATCTTCACTAACCCTATCATGCTGGGGTAAAAATATGATCTGCCCAACGCCATCAAGGCAATAGGAAGAGAACCAGTTTCTCGCCAACCCATCATACTGGAATTAAAAGTATGAACCGTCCAAAACTGCTAAAGCAAAGGGAAGAGAAAAAGTTTGACATTTAAGTCCAAACAAAATCCTTGATAACTGATCATGTTGAGAGGAATAACATGGCTAGCCCAACTCAAACGGTAATTGGTAAAGACAAATTAAACCTGTTGATAGCCGGGGGTTTACTAAAAATCCCATAAAAAATCTGTCACAACAGTATTCTTATTCGATTATAAGGATATATCACTGTCCTAAACTGTTAAGGTAAGGGAAAGAGGAAAAGTTTGGTATATAAGCCCAAACAAAATTCTTGATAACTTACCACACTGAGGGGAATAGTATGGCTAGCCCAACTCAAACGGTAGTTGAAAAAGGCAAACCAAATCCGTTGACAGCTGGGAGTTTGCTAAAAATCTAATGAAATCAAATCTCCTGTCACGTTATGATTTCACCTCTGACGGCAAGAATTTTCTCATTACTTTTTTCCAGTAGAGCCAGTGACTCTCCAAAATATTTGTCACGTTAAAATCATACCTCTGACACCAGACTACAAAATCAAATCAATTATCTTTATAAGATCAAATCTGATCAAATCTTCTGTTACGTTAAGATTTCACTTTTGACAGAAAAGAAAACTCACACTTCAGCAAGTCCAACATTATAACCTTTGATGAACTTATTTTTGATATCGTCAAGTTAAAAAATTGTGTCTAACAAAAATCATCCCCTTATCAAGTTAACAGTTACTTCTGAAAGTCAAATTCCAAGACTAAATATGTTAATTGTCACCTCTATTTAGTCAGCTCATTATTATCATAACCAGATCCATTGAATAGAGCGAACCATAAAACATGTCTAATGATACCTCTGTTTTTTCCTAATCCATTATACTAGATGTCACTGAACGGTTAGAATCTAATAAGTACGTTAACATCATACATCTGCTTGTCCTCTTATAAGTACGTTAACATCAGACCTATGCTTGTCCTCTAAAGAGCACGTTAATATTATAGCTCTGCTTGTCCTCAAATAAGTTCGTTAACATCATACTCTTGCTTATTATCTATAGAGCACGTTAGTATTATACCTCTACTCATCTTCCACAAGACACGTTAACAATTATCTCTTTCTATCAAATTTATCACAGGTTGTCTGTCATGCCCTTAACCTCTGAACAAGATATCAAATATATTTTTGCATGTAGACAACAAATTTTTGAAGCAAAACTACAAGCAAAAGTCTGGCTGGGCCGCACAAGTATAATACCCTGCATCAAGAAAATTCACTAGAAATAATCTCTGATACATCGGAGAAGTTCAACAATAAAATAGCTGGAAGATAGAGATTTCATAAGGTGGTTCACAGTATACTATAAAAAATTTCACAACACAATGAAGACTGCAAAGTCAAAATCCAAAAAGAGTCTAAAGTGTTTTGAAATTCATTACAAATCAATACAAAATTTCAAAAATTTTAGAGGGGGTTATGTAGACAGACAAAAAAAAAAGACAAAAAGGGTGCCTCCCATGGGGTGCACCTGCGGGTGTCACCCGTGGGAACATCCCGTGGAATGCACCCGTGGGTGCCACCTGCGGGATGCACCCGTGGGAGCTTCCCGCAGGTTGCACCTATGGGATACACCCATGGGGTTGCGCCACCTTAGTGTTTCGGCTATGTGGATTTGGTCCAGATATTAAAGGAACAGTCACCCCGAATCTTGGTGTTTTTATTACTAGATTTGGCCGGGATCTTATCCAAATAGTTACCCCTTGATATATAAAAAAGGGAGAAGAGTTCAGTTTCAGGAGAATTTTTTTCCAGAGAGAGCGGAGTCTAGAAGAAGGAGAAAAGTAGAGGGCGTCTTCTTCCTGAGTTTTCAGAGGAGTTGCAGAGAGTGATAGTTTTCTTTCCAATCCAGATTGGACCATCAACGGAGTGTATCAGTGAGGCTCCACGCTACCAGACCCAGAGAAATTCAAAGGAAAATCAAATTAATTTTTTCTATTCTTGTAATCTCGGATTTTATTCTGTAATTTTTCTTTATTTTCTGTAATTCAAAATCAAATTAGCAGTGGAAGGAAATTTCCAATTTAATGGCAAACACTATCCATTAGCCTCGCGTTTTAATATTTGACGCGGAGTTATAGCAGCTTCGCGTATGCTACCTTTCGTGAAGCTAGTTATTAGCTTCATATATTTTTATTGCTGCGCGAGGCTAATACTTAGCTTCGCATTTCCGTACAATGCGAAGCTATTTCTTAGCTCGCATTTTAGTACAACATGAAGCATTTCTTAGCCTCGCATTTTGACACTTAGTATTGTTTTGCATCTTTGTCTCCTTTCTAATTTTGACCTTACTTTTAATTTCTCTTTTGCAATGAGTTACTCTGTGGATCCTCTGACAAGGAAGCATTACTTTGGCTTCGCTGGAGGACCGGACAGGGTGACCCAGTTTAGATATGACATCTCGATAATAGGGAGCGCAAAGAGAGACTAGTAAGATGTATCCCAGTAACCTTTAGGGAAATTGTCACTGATGCTCCTTTTGAAGCTTTAAACTATGAAGCCATGGAGAAGTCGGCCTTCCTTTTTGGAGAAAAAGTGGTTGTCTTAGACGAAGTGTTATTTGAAGAACAGAGCAAGTGGCTTCATCAAGTTGGAGACCTTTTTATGTTCTTGCCGGATATGGAACAAAACTATCCTCTGATATACCTCCAAAAATTATCAATCCCCCGTCAGATGGATCAGGAAATCACCTGAGAGTACAATGGGGGTTGTCATAGGAAAATTCGGTTTGCATGGACCCTATCAGGATGGTCCAGGGAGATTTGTTGCTGCTCTTCTTCTAGGGAATTTGAGTAAGGAGCATCTGGTAGGAGAGACTGCAACTCACATGAAGACTTTCATTAGTGAGTTCATGTCCCAAGGTGGCTAGTATCTCTCTAACAATTTCAGAAGCCAGGGATGGATCCTTCCACGAGTAAGATGTGGTGGGCCTAGTTGTGGGATATATGCTCGAGACTCATGAATAAACCCTAAAAGAAATAGGCTTGCATCGAGCAATCAGAAATGTTCAAAATGAAATCCCCCAGAGCCCTTACAATCTATTTGGTCTCCTGGAGATGTACAATTTTGAGACTAGCACGTTCTTCACTCCAGTTGGCAACTTAGGTCTCACTCTCCATGTGATATATGAAGTGTCGGCACTATCCATAAGAGAATTCCCCTACAAGGAGTATATTTCCACTACCAAGGAACTAAACATGTTGAATGCCAAAGATGCATGCATATACGAGACTTATTGGGAGATGATGTGTCATTTTTGCATATGCACCGACATCTCAGGAACCATAAGCCAAGGAGTTGACCATAAAGTATGGGCTACCAATTTGTTCAAGAACTTGAATGAAAGCCTTGGGAGCATTGCAGGTCATAAAGCTGTTGACAAAGATGAAATTGAGAGGCACATTGCAAAAACAGGCGATGTATCTTATACTGCTGATTCAGATGAGGGAGGGTTCAGAGCTAGCACGGTGTTCAAAAGTTTCCACTATCATGTTGGGTTTCCCGTGTCAAGCTAAGGTTTGATCGCCAGGTTCATCATGCTATAGTTGAAGCGATGCATCACTCCATTAGTCCCTAAAGACACCATCGCTATCAATGTAGTATGACCCGCAATTCTTTTGGCATTTGGACGACCACTCAGACTCCTTCCTACCATGGTCTGTAACCTTCAAAGTCGGAAAACGACGTCTTCTTGCTAGCTAAAGCAGCAAAGGGAAAGGCTAAGGGGAAAACGACGAAGAGGAATCATCAAATAAAAACGTCGAACCCTCGTGTGGAGATGCCTTACACTTATTTGATGTTATGGCTTGTAATGCACTGTCCTTCTTTGATGATAGCTTGTAACTATTCTACCTTGGACAAGCTTTTCTTTGTGGAGAAGTGTGAACGTTCCTTTTCTTATGTCAGTCATCTGCAAAAATTTTCAGCACCATCAGAATTATGAGATTAATCAATTCTTTCCCAATTTTTCGAATGCTGGGTACTAGTCGAGATTCAAAGATACTCTAGGGTTGGATAATTTTCCACTTTATCTTCAGGAGTCTTCTGGTGATTGATAAGTATACGCCCTCGCTACTTGGTATATAGGCAAGATAACATGTGCTATATTGAGTCTTACGTTCCCAGTCGCTTTGCTTGCCAGTTCGGTTTTATACCCAATTATATGTAGGCAATCCGAATAAAGCATTAGCCTATCAAGAGAATTTGTTCGAGGGTGTGTGGGTAAGGTTCCACTTTGTTGTCGGGGGTACTGGTGCGGGATTCGTTTTACCCCAGAAATCTCTAGTCTTGAACATCGTACTTAGGTTCTGCATTTGGTATTGCATGGCTAATTCCAAAGTGCCTAATTTCTCTATCAACCACAGTTTATGCAAAGAAATAGAAGCCTTTTATTCCCGGTGCAAGGAGGCTAAAAGAGTTCGTATCAAGGGGATGGGAAAATATCTAGATCTTGAGGCTTAATCATCCGATTTGGAAGAAGACGACATCGACGATGGTGCTATAGGGATTGGAAAAGCCCTAGATATACCTGGCGGTGAAAATGAAGATATTCATGGTCCTTCATCCAAACGTCATCAGACGACTAGGGCTAAAATGACACATGGCAAGAAGAAGACAGTGCGGTGCAACCTCCCAACCATGATAATTCCCAAAGAGATAGCAGTGCAGTTGGGTATTGGCGCACTGACCACTTCACTTCAGTCGAATCCTATTCATGGGACAACTTCAACCGAATACACCTCCAACAATAACTATTCCTAATGAAGTTGCTATCAATTCTCTGGTGCGTACTGATGAGCCACTATTAACTAGTGGGGTTAATGCCTTGCTCAATATTCAAGCTGCTCCTCCTTCTAGTCCAACGACTGGGCTGGCTTCTGTTGGTAAGTTTCGGTCTTTCCTTCTCTTCGTCTTGTGATTTTATATATGTGTTTTATCGTTCTTTCTTTTTCCTTGGTCTTAGGTGAATGGCCCTAGATATCTATACACTTTTCTATCAGGATTGAATCAAAAGAGCAAATCGACTACTCCGAAGCAAATATGACTATGGGATTTAGTGTGTCTGTTGGCGGTTCGGGAGATTCTACAAATGAATATGATGTTGATTACTTCACGTCCCAGCCTGATCTAAGCAATTTTTCCCATTTTAGGCTGGATGAATCATAAAGTGATGGTGATAGAATCCTACCCCGTGCAACCTCTGCACCGGAAGCCACAACTCCGCTAGAGCCAATTGTTTCTCTACTGTCTCCTACTCCATCCATCTCTGATTCTGCTGATAGTTTTTCTATCTTCATTGAAGTGCTTTTGACTTCTCAGCTTGCTCCAGTGACTCCATTTGTGGTAATGATCAAGGATCTTATTGTTGCCCTTCCTTCGACACTGGCACCTCTACCAATTGGATCAAAGGATTCTTTGAAGTTTTCTTTTGTGGCAGCATCAGGTGTTGAAGGAGGTTCGAGCGATAGTCCATCTTTTAGCTTTGCTCCTACCAGTCCTGCCTTTGTTTTGACCAGTAAGAGTCCCACTTTGGTTGGGGTTCCTAGCTCAGGTAGCTCCCTACTATAGTTACTAGTTTCACATATCATGACTATGGTGCAAGGAAGGGCCATACACCATCTATTCCTGTAGAAGCCACAGCTCCGCTTGTAGTCCCCATATTGCCATTGCCTACCCTCAATTTAGCCACTGAAGATCCACTTGAAGAATTTTTCAACTTCAGCATTAGCGACTTCCTGTAGCTGCTAAGGAGGTGTTTTAACATGATTTTGGGAGGACATGATTTTCTTGAGCTTGCGCATCCAATGTTGACAAGCTATTTAGACAACATTGAAAGGATTGGAGGTTCCGGGCAGTGCCTTATCGGGCTCGACTAGAAGCTTCGGAGGAAAAAGTTCAAGTTTTGAACAAGCTTCGTCAAGCAGATGTAGCGACGATATATGAAATTGAAGTGACAAGGCTGTGAGTTGACTTGATGGCTTGGCAAGAGGAGCAGAGGTATCAAGAAGAAGCTTGGTCTCATGAGTTAGCCGATCTTGGAGCCAATCAAGAAGCAATTCTTGCAGATCTAGAGAAGACTAACTTCGAGATAGAGGCTAGCTAGGTGTCTGTCTTTTGAGCCCGCGAGACTATAGCTAAAGCTCAAGTCATTTTGGAGGCGAGCCAGGCCAAATACGAGGAGTCCTTAAAAAGGAAGGAGTTGATTCTGCATCAAGGGTAGCTCCAGCAAGAGAGGACAGTGAGCACTCGGGCCATTGAAGAAACTAGAGCTCGAGTCTCTCAACAGTTATCTGTCAGTGAGGATGACTTGCATTGTTGCACTTTGCACTCTGTCGAAGAGACTTGATGGCAAGTCCTTGAGCAAACTGAAGGAAGGCTAAGGCTTTTGGGGGAATTTTGATTCCTTTGTATCTTTTTATTTTCTTTATCTTTTTATGACAAATGATGAAGTTCGGCTTTTATGTTCATTCTCTTTATTCCTGCAAACATGAATAAAGAAACTTTTTAGTTTTATATCATTTATTTTATAATATTTGTGTGATGTATGATGATGGTAATGGAATGGGCGTGAGGCGATAATGAATTGATGGTCTTGGACATGATGGCGATGGTGTGAGTGATATGTGATAATGGTTTTGAAAATGATTGATTATCAGCAATGGGTGGTTCGGCCGGACAGCTCGGGCACCTCGGACTTGAACCGATGATCATGTTAGGATCGGGGGGTGATTCGCCCGGGCAGCTCGGACACTTCAGCGCAACTCAGACTTGAATCTGTGATCGTGTTAGGATCAAGGGTGGTTTTCCCGAGCAGCTTGGGCATGTCCACGCAGGTCGGACTTGAGCTAGTGATGGTGTTAGGATAGCGGGGTGATTCACCTGAGTAGCTCAGGCACGCCTGTGCAACTTGGACTTGAATCAGTGATTGTGTTATGATCAAAGGATGGTTCGCCTAGGAAGCTCGGGCATGTCTGCGCAGTTTATACTTGAACCAGTGATCGTGTTAGTTTAGAGGTAATTCTCTCTAGCAGCTTGGGCACGTTCGCATAGCTCAGACTTGAATTAGTGATCATGTTAGGATTAGGGGTGGTTCGCCTAGGCAACTCGGACACATCCGCATAGCTCGGACTTGAACCAGTGATCGTGTTAGGGTTGATTCGCCTGGGTAGTTCGAGCATGTTTGTGCAGTTCGGACTTGAATCGGTGATTATGTTAGGATCAGAGGGATGGTTCACCTGGGCACGTCCACGCAGCTTGGACTTGAAGCGATGATTGTGTTAGAATGAGGGAGTGGTTTGCCCAGGCAGCTCAGACTTGAAGAAGTGATCATGTTAGGATTAGGAGGTGATTTGCCCGGATAGTTCGGGCACGTCC
The DNA here is from genome assembly GCA_036321105.1 of Dracaena cambodiana. Lineage (NCBI taxonomy): Eukaryota > Viridiplantae > Streptophyta > Magnoliopsida > Asparagales > Asparagaceae > Dracaena > Dracaena cambodiana. The sequence continues at coordinate 37,875,246 of JAYEPQ010000007.1, forward strand.
ACGCAACTCGATCTTAAACCAGTGATCGTGTTAGGATCAGGGGGTGGTTCGCTTGGGCAGCTCAGGCACATCCGCATAGCTCAGATTTGAACCAATGATCGTGTTAGGATCACAAAAGCGATTGTTTGTTGTAACTTGTGAGATATTCCAAATCCTGCCGTTAGAGAAAAGAGCTTAACATGACTGGTTCATGGTGAGTGAGCACAGTGATATGAGTCAGATGGTTCAAATCTCGTTGTCACAGTTAAGAGCTTAACATGACAGGTTCGTGGTGAGTGACCATAAGAAGTGATATAAGTGAGATAATTCGAATCTCACTGTCAGAAGTAAGATCTTAACGCAAGTTCGTGGAGAGTGATCACAGGGAGTGATATGAGTAAGATGGTCCAAATCTCGCTGTCAGAAGTAAGAGTTTAATATGACCGATTCATGGTGAATGACCATAGGGAGTGGTATGAGAGAGATGGTTCAAATCTTGTCGTTAGAGATGAGAGCTTAACATAACAGGTCCACAGAATTTTTATCAAACTCTAACTATCAATGGATTTGGCATCCTCACTAATTGTTGATTTATTTGGACTAGCCACCCTATTCCCTTCAGCATGATCAGTTGTCGAGAATTTTGTTTGGACTTACGTGATAGAAATTTCCTCTTTTCTTCATCTTTGGGGCTTCGTGCTGTTGATTCCATACTTTTTCCCCTAGTATGGTTGGGTTGGCAAGAATTTTGATCTCCTCATCTCGTTGCTTTAGTAGCATTGAGAAGTTCATGTTTTTACCTCGGCAAGATGAGTTGGCGAGAAATTTGTTCTCTTTTCATTGCCTTGGTGGCTTTTGATGATGATTCATGCTTTATTGCCTAGCATGATAGATTGGTAAGAAATTTGTTCTCTTCCCGTTACTTAGACAGCACTAGGCAATTCATGTTTTTACCTCAACATAATGAGTTGACGAGAAACTTATTCTGTTCCCGTTACCTAAACGGCATTGGACAATTCATTCTTTTTATCTCAGCATGATGAGTTGTTGAGGATTTTATTTACTCTCCCCTTTACCTTTTGTAGCTATGGATTTGTTGTGACAAATTTGTCATGAGATTTTTAGCAAATCCCCAGCTATCAATAGATTTGGAGTGCCTTTACCAATTGCCGTTTGTATTGGGCTAGCCATACTTTTTCCCCTCAATATGTTGAGTTATCGAGGATTTTACTTGAGCTTACATGCCAAACATTTCCTCTTCCCATCGCCTTTGGGCTTTATGCTTGATGAGTTTTTTTTGGGACAAGAATTTAAATTCCTCGTCCTTTTGGCTTTCCTAACCTGGGGCGATCGTACCACTATACGTAGTACTTTTTCAGGAACTTGCCATTAATAGACATCATCATCATGTTGCCGTCTTGGTTCATTAGCCAGTAAGCTCACTTGAGTAGACCGTTTTTATGACGAATGGACCTTCCCATTTGGGTTCAAATTTGCATTTAGTTTTATGGGTCATAACCATTGGCCTTTTGATGGTCAGAACCAAATCTCCCTTTTTGAAAGTTCTATGCTTGACTTTCTTGTTGAACGCTTGTGAGACATGTGCTTTATACAGCTCGATTTGTTATTGTGCCTAGAGGGATTTCTTATTCAGTGGCTCTAATTCTTAAAATCGTCACCGATGTCTATTTTTAGTTGTCATTCTCGTGACTAGTGTCACTCTTAAAGAGGGGAATTTGATTTCAAGTGGCAAAACAGCTCACTGTCATATACCAAAGAGAATGGTATAGTTTTAGTGGGAGTATGGATTGTGGTTTGGTAAGCCCCAAGCACTCTCCTAGTTTCTCATCCTAATCCTGTGGATTTGAGGAGAAGAACTTTTGAAGGAGCTTGGTAATAGGTTAATTAAAAGCTTCTGCGAAGCCATTGGTTGCTGGATTGTACCTGAATTTGTCGCAGAATCATGTAAAGCTCTGGTTGGCAAACTAGGGCCCATGATCATGTATAATGCAATGGGGACACCAAAGCGGTAAATCACATGGTGTTTAATAAACTTGACTACATCCGTTGCCTTGACTTCTCTCATGGCTATTGCTTCATCCGACTTTGAGAAATAATCAATTATTACAAGTATAAACAAATGTCCTCTAAATAATGGTGAGGTGATCAGTCGAACAATGTCCATTCCTCAAGCTTCGAAAGGTCAGTTGGCTACAGTTGCGTGTAGGTATTCTAGCGGTTGATATATGAAATTGACATGAACTTGACAAGCATGGTAGTGCCTTATGTATGCCAGAACGTCCATGATCATTTTCGGCCAGAAGTATCTCAATCTGCTTATGCGATCCCAGAGCTATGACCCTGGCTGATGGGCTCCACAGGTCCCGATGTGTGTTTCCTTGAGCACTTCATCGGCTTCTCATTTTGAGATGCGATGGAGTAGGAGACCATCTCGTGATTTTTGGTATAGCATTTGCAGCACCGTGTCATAGTAAAACCTTTCACTTTCTTCCTAATTGTGGCGGCCTCTTTGAGATCTTCTGGAAGGATTCCATATAAAGCGTAAAATTGCCAATCTCGGGGGTTCCAGGACCAATTCAGTTTGGTGTACTTCTCCTATTTGTAATATTGAATCGGGATAAATAAGATCTCTGCTTCCAATTATGACACTTTTGGCAGTCCCCGCCAACAATGTTATTGTTGTGGCTAGAGAGGTGAGGGCATTAGTATAAATGTTTCTGTGTCGAGGTATGTGGTCAATGTAAAATTGCTTGAAATGATTGGCCAGTTCAATCACCACTTGATGGTAAGGCACAAGGACTTCATGTTTGACCTTATAATCTTCTGTCATCTGGTTGATGATGAGTTTTGAATCACCATATACTTCTAAATGTCTCACCCCCAACTGTAAAGCCATTCTAAGGTTGATGATGAGTGCATTATATTTTACTATATTATTTGTACATGGCTCAGTAAGTGAATACCATTTGGAGATTACGCGTTTGTATGGTGATATGAGTATTATCCCCACCCCTGCTGCAGATCTTCTTACTGCACAATCAAAAAACAATTGCCATGGTTATTCCTTGAAGATGGTGTTAATCTTAGCAGTCTCATTCGGGATGTCTTCATATAGCTTGGAATTCTCAGAAATAGAGTGTTTTACGAGGAAGTCTGCTATTGGTTGTTCTTTCATAGACTTTTGGGGTACAAAATGAATATTGTATGGTGAGAGTAGAAACACCCATTTTGCCAATCTACCATTTAGTGACCTCGGCTTTGTCATAAGTATTCTTAATGGGTTGACTCGAGAGATTACATGGATCGTCTGTCCGACAAGATAGTGATGCATCTTTTGAACTGCAAACACTAGGGATAGATACTCCTTCTCGATTGGGCTATATCAACACTCGGCTCCTATCATGGTACGACTCAAATAGTAGATAGCCTATTCATACCCTTGTTCATAATGTTGTGCCAACAGTGCACCCAACATATGATCTATCGTCCTTACATAGACAAGGAATAGTTTTCTTGATATGGATGCCATAAAGACAGGTAGTTTCGTAAGATATTCTTTAAGGTCATTAAATGCTTGCTGACATGCTTCATTCCAAACGAAGGAAACTCCATTTTTCATGAGCTTCAAAAACGGTTGACATCGCCCCGATAAGTTAGAGATGAAGCATTGGATATAGGCTGATCTTCCTTGTAGCTCCTTTAGCTCTTTTAGATTTTGAGGCGGCTGCATTTCCTATATTGCTTTAACTTTATTGGGATCCAGATAAATTCCCATTGAGGTTACTACAAACTCGAGGAATTTACTGCTACGCACCCCCAGGAAAGATTTGGTAGGATTCACTTTCAACTGATGCTTTCTCATAAAATTAAACACCATTCTCAAATCCTAAAATGATCTTATGTATTCTTGCTTCTAATAGCAAGGTCATCAACATAACACTCTATGACTTTATGTAGGTGTTCCTTTAATATAATGCTCATGGTGCACTGATAGGTGGCTCTGGCATTTTTAAATCCAAAGGACATTACTGTATAATAGCATACCCCTAGCAACATCCTGAAAGCCGTATGTTTTTCATCGTTTGGATGCATCTTGATTTGATTGTATCCCGAGAAGCTGTCCACAAAAGACATCCTCTCGAATCCGTATGTATTGTTGATCATGACACCAATGATTGGCAAGGGGAATTCATCTTTAGGACATGCGACATTTAAGTCTTGAAAGTCTACGCATATTAGAATCTTGCCATTTTCTTGAGTATAGGACGATATTTGCCACCCAGTTAGAATGTTGCTCTTCTCGAATAAAGCCCGAGTCTATCAGTTTTTTCACTTCGGCTTCTATGGCCTCCATCAACTCTGGTCAGAAATGCCTCTGTTGTTTGTTTCACCAGTTTACATCCTTGTTGATATTCAAGCAATGCAAGGCAACATGCGAGTCTACTCCCGGCATATCCTCATAACTCCAAGCGAATACGTCAATGTATTCTCTTATGCAGGCTACGAGATCTTCTTTTTCGGTGTGAGTCAAGGCTTTACTTATAAAGATAGGTTTTGGACTCTCCTTGTCTCCATATTAATCTTGGTTACTTTGTCTTTTGTGGGTGGGTCTCTTTGCTCAAACCGGACGTCCCAAAGGGTATCCATGTGTTTAGCCAGGATTCATCTTGAAGAGTGATTGGTTCTTCACCGTCCTCATGTTCAACTGAAATCATATTTCCTACCAAAGCTTAGAATATTGCACTAATACTCCCATAAGAAACCCAGTTTGGCGTATTACTATCACCCCCAGTTTGGGCTATTTCTTTAGACTCGACTTCTGATATAGAGGGAATCGACATAAACCCTAACTCTCTTCGTGTCTTGCGATAATAATCAGGGCCTTTTCCTTTCAGTGCGAAAGGGCACAGGATGTTTCGTTGCCCCTTACCAAAGTTCAACCCGTACTTCCGGGTTAGGTTATAACCCATCTTTTTCATCATTTGTAGTGACTTTTGTTCATAATGATAGAACTGAGGTGATATTTGATCATCGCTCTTACTGTCTCGGTCCTAGTCTGACTGCGCCATTACTCTTGTGAACACTATCGACTTCTGATCAAGTTGCCGAGAGGGTACTTCAAAAATAGCACCTTAATCACTAGTTATTTTGGACCAATAGAGGAGGGATGACCATATCGGGAGATAGAATATTGTCAGTATTTCAAGTTTGGATAGACTATCTATCTCCGTTCTGGTATAGGATGACATGGAATCAGAGGCAATAGCAGGCGCGTAGGCGAACTTTATATTTTTATTAATAACCCATTCGTTGCCTCATTAGTGTCATCAATTACAATAATCTTATTAAAATTTATGAAAGGATTTATTTCATATTCTTCATCTTCCTCTTCCAAAGGCTCAGAATCTGCTTCATTGCCGCTGTCGCCGCCTTCCTCAGCTGATTCGTTGGAACCTTCGAGGTCATCTTCATATAATATGGCGTCCATAAAATAATTCTCCACCCTTTTGAAGGGTTGTTTTCTGTGATCAATATACGGACTTCTCCTTGTTTGTCACAATACTTCATGCATTGATGGAGAGTTGATTGTACCACCATATTGGCGTGGATCCAAGAACATCCTCAGAGGATGTTATTGATGTATTTGCATCGATGACGTAACACGTAACCTCTATTCTTAGGTGTCCATTCTAGTATCGAAGCCTGAACTTGCCCAGGGGATGGCTACTATTAGCATTAAAGCCAAATATTGTAGCATTTATGGGCATCAACTAGTTCAACAAGATCCCCAGCAGTTGCGTCAACCTTCGTGGAAGATGCTTAGGCCCATTCCTAGGTCAACTTGGATATAATTTACCTGGATAGAGCCGACATATCCAGTATAGTATAGCAGTCTGTTATGTTTTATGTTCTTTACCTACATACCTTCTTGTGAAAAAGTGAGACGTGGAACTTGCCTCATCACTTGGTGACAGCAAGGGCAAGAATCCCAGTATCGATGGATGGCTCTGCGATTTGCGCCAAAAAAGAGTCAGAATCAACTAGTGCTTCCCTTAACGCATCTCGGGTTATTTTGGATGGTCGCAACAACTCGTAGAGTGTGATGCAAGCAGGGATGTTGGCTAACTGAGTTATTATGTCAAATCAAAAAGGTACGCCCGTTGCCTCATCATCCTTCTTTGAATTCTTCTGAAGCGAAGCTCCTTTTGTCTTACGGGTTCCCCAGGTACTTCTGCAGCTTCGTTGGGTCTTACTTTTGAGTAATCTTTGAGATAGGCCATGCTCGACCTAGTTCTGGATGGGCATGCCTCATCTTGATGAGTGGCTAAGGCTGCCGCTTCATGTTCTGACTCTGTCAGTGTTTGTATGACCGAATATTTTTCTTTAACGTTTGCAGAGACGACATTACAAGACGGCTAGGTGAGGACCATTGTTCATCTTTTAAAATGTCCGGGTGAACCTACGTAATCTCTCTTCTTTTTCTGGGGATAGTCCTTTCTGCTTTAAATTATGTGGATTGTGGTTGACCAATGCAAACTTTCCTACTGGTATATGAGTCGCTCAGGCTAGAAACTCGTTTGTGCCTACCACGAGAGTTGCCATAATTGTAGAAACATTCTTTTGTTCTTCCTTGAGCTGAAAGACACCGGCCTCTATCAAAGCTTGGATCCTATTCTTAAGGTTATAACACTTTAGTCGGATGTCCGAGATTCTGGTGGAACAAGTAGTAGTTGGGGTCATTGTCTTCCCTGCTTCTTCCATTTCTTTATTCTTTGGGAGTTTTGAGCATTCCTCACTTATTGAGGAGGTGAAACAACATATTCACTTGTCCATCCTTAAAGGAGTACGTTCTCTCATATCGGGGTTTGTTGATAATTCTGCCCTTTTGATTTTGAGGTTTCTAGCCATTGCAGCCTTCTCTTTAACTTTGGAAGTCTGTGAATATAGCCTGTTGGTAGTAGAACTCCTCACAGAATGTTGTTCGTCTAGTCGGCGAATTATGTCCTCAGCTTGTTCCTCTTGGTTTACCAGGTCCTTCAAGGTTCTAGACTCCACTGCTCCCACTTTTACAAGTAAGTTGGTCTTGAAGTTATGTCTACAGATTTCTACCAGAGTTTCTTAGATCATGTCGTACTGACATTATACAGATTTCTCTAAGAAATGCTTTACAAAATTCTTGACTGTTTCATTGTCTCCTGGTTTTGTTGTGAAGAAGGAATGAACCGATATTTCAGTATCATCCTCGAAAAAGTGTGTCAGGAACTGTTTTTCCATATCATACCAGGTTTTGAATGTCTCTGGAGTCAACTGCATGAACTATGTGAAATCAGGCTCTCGCAAGGTACTCACAAATACCTTAGTCATTATGAGATCGTTTCCCAACAAGCAGCTTATGACAAGAAGTAATACAGATATTGACTTGGGGAGCCCTTCCCATCATATGATTCTAACTTGAGAAGTTTGTATTTTTTAGGAAAATGAGAGGATTCTCGCTCCATTGGGTAAAGTCTCAAGATTCCTGCTTTCTTAAAGTCCTATTTATGCATTAGCGCCTCTAGCTGACTCTAGAGTTTTTCCTTCTTCTTTGTATGCGGATCAATAAAAACAAATTTGAATGAACTCTTTCATCCTCATTGTCCCTAATCTATTTCCATTTGTCTTCTTTTGTTTTGGATCCACCTGAGGGGGAAGCTCCAGCCTTATCTTTTGTGGTTTTCTAAGTGTTCTCCACCACCATCATAAGCAACATTTTGAGCTCGTCAATAGTCTTACACTGCTCTCGGATTAAACGTTCTTGTGTGTCCATTCTTTGATCAATGTCATTGGCTTTATCAACCAGATGTGATGCCATTCTCTTTTGTCGAGAGGAAGCATATGAGCATGGCGATGCTATGGCTGATTGATCACTATCCTCATCTTCAGAACCCCCTGCTAGCCTTTCGAAATTTCAAGGAGAGTGGCTCAGGTGCTGAGGCAGGTGTGGTGGTGAGGTTCTTCACTTTCAAAGTTTGACTCTCATTCATTTTCCGAGAGTTTCTTATCCTTATTCACCATACTTGAACTGTCAATGGTTCATCACCCTTGTCAATCATGTGTCTTAGAATGTGTCTCCTCCTTTTAGGAATGCTTTGTTCTCATTCAGTTATTCGGCTGAACATAGATGATCTTCGGGAATTGCAATAACAGTTGTTTAGTATTGTTGAAATCAACTGCTCACAATGGTATGTTGCATGTAATTGTGTTGGTTTTCTTTTATTTGTCAAGTACTCCCTTAAATCGGGGGTTTCATTGGAAGGAACATCCTCAATCATGTTCTGAGTGTGGGACCCATACCCGATGTGGCTCTCATTTGGCCATGGCGATACTTTGGAGTACTCTAGAATCTTCTAGTAATGACCTTGCTCGGTTGCTGGTTGGTTTGGCACCCAGCGTCTTCTTTATTGGTTCCGACCTTATGTTTTGGCTAGTTTACGTGCGGTTGCCAGTTAGCCTCGTGTTTTACGCTATCTTTGTGTTTCTAGTGAAGTTCAAATCTATGAACTGGTTTAGCCTTCTATGGAGAAATTTCTACAAATCTATGAACTGGTTTAGCCTTCTATGGAGAAATTTCTACACATGCTAGCTTAGCTATTTTTTCACGTTAGCTTATTTTACACTAGCTTCGTGTTTCTGGTCAAGTCCAAATTTATGAACTGGTTTAGCCTCGCATAGAGAAATTTTTGCACACACTGGTTTAGCTGTGTTTTTCGCGTTAGCTTCGCATTTTACGCTAGCTTTGCTTTTCTGGTCAAGTTCAAATTCATGGATTAGTTTAGCCTTGCATGAAGAAAATTCTGCACCTGCTGGCTTAGCCATGTTTTTCGCATTAGTTTTGCATTTTATGCCAACTTAGTGCTTTATGTTAGCTTCACTTTTAACGCTACGCTGTGACTTAGCCAGTCCTTCTGATTGTTCCTCCGTTTCTGTGAGGGCGCGAGGTAGCCATATGGCCTCGCGTTTTGCCTCAACCTCAGTTTTTACACGGGCTTTGAGCACTCTTCGCTTGCTTGGTGATTTCAGTTCCGGATTTGAATTCTCATGAACCTAAAATTTTATTCCTCTCTCGTAGGAAGAGCAACTCTCCTCCCCGTGGTGGGAAGGTAATTTTCTTGCCATGACGGCTTTTAACTGTTGACTTAAGAAATCCTTGATTTACGAGAATCTTCTTATCACCGGATTCATGGTTTTTAGTGTTTACGCAGCAATAGCACCGCATCTCAATCGGATTAACTGACTCCGAGGAGAGATAATCTTCATATTTTTGTTGGTTGATCTCGACGACCAACATGTCAACGGTCTGCCCAACCTTCTTTACATCAGATTGCGCCATGATCTCCTTTTTAGTGAAGGAGATTTCTCCTATTGTGGTTGCCAATTTTTTCAGTGGAATTTGCTTCTTCTTTCATTACCATGGAAAGTTAAAATTATAATATTTGTTCCAAAGATTACAATGAAAGATTTGATGAAAATAAATGAGAGGACTTATATGACGTCTCTCTCTTGTACAAGATTCGTGGGTTATCGATGCAGTGGTAGGATCAAGCTCGTAGATCTTGTTGACGATCTGATGCAAAGACTATCATTGAAGAGGAATGGAGACGGCGGTCGACCTCTCTCTCTACTGGTCGGGTCACCTTGGTACTCTCGCGTGCAACTTGATCTGCCAAAGAATCCCCAAAAGTCCCCTGTTGAAGCCTATTTATATGCATGAATTAGTTATGAGGGTTTTCTTAGAGATAGCGATAAAAGGTACTTATATTCATCATGATTTTAATCAAATATCTGATAATGATTTGGACTTCTAGATTTTCGTATCCCGATATGATTTGATTTGGATATTATATCATCTAAATCCCATTTAAAACAAATTATAGATTCTGAGAATATATCCTCAATTAGTCAATGCGAGGCTACAGCGTCGCGTCAGCTCGGAACGCGAAGCTAGGGGCTAGCTCGCATTATGCTCTCAATGCGAGGCTAGGATCTAGCCTCGCTTGAGTCTAACTGCGAAGTTACTGCTGCTCCACATTCTTCTCTTCGAATTTTCTCCTTCAACTGTCTTGAACCTGAATTGATTTGAACCTTATTAAAATCTCTTTCACTATATCAAAACTCCAAAATTATGATGAGAGTTTGAGAAAAATTGTTTTTCATTTTAACACTTTAAATCAAATTTCCAAGCTTCTGTGTTGAAATATTACTCTAGGACTTGTTATTCTTGTGATTGCTCGGCCTATCAAATACTTGGGATGCTACTTTGGTCCCCACAGGCCAAAAGCAAGTGCTTCCAATAATCTATTATAAAAGGTCTGAGGTACGTTATCGGGTTAGAAAGCTAAGCATCTATCAGTCGGCAAACTTACTCTTCTTAGGAGTGTTTACCATGCAATGCTTGTGATCTCATTATGAATAAATGGGTACCTCATGATGTGTTGGATGAGAATGAAATGGAAAGAAGGGCTTTCCTTTAGTCTAGAGATCCTAAGACACATGGGAATAGACCTGGTAAATGGGATGGGCGGCCCGTTGGGCACGCCTGGCCTGGCACGTGCCGGGCACGACTCGGCACCTCGACTCGGACCGTGCCCAAGCCGAGGTCGGCCGTGCCGTCGGCACTGCCGGGTCGTGCCAGGCCATGCCTGGCACGTGCTAGGCATGGCTTGGCACGTTTAATTTTTTTTTTGTAAAGAGCCGTTGGGACCTTGGGGGGTATTTGCAATATTTTTTTTGCAAAGAGCCACCAACGGCTTTTTTTATAGTTGTTGGGGGGTTTCTTGCAATTTTATTTTGCAGATTTCCCCCAACGGTCAAAAATAGTTGTTGGGGGGTTTATTGCAAATTAAAACGTTTCTTTCTGTATAAATACCTCATTATCTTCTCTATTTCCATTCTTCATACTTATACAACAAAATTTATTCTCTCAAAACTCTTCTAAAATATCAAATTCACAACTCTTTCTAGCAAGTTTCAATCAAGTGATAAAAAAGTCTCAAGCAAGCAAGTCTCCCAATTAAGATTCAAGCAAATTTTCTCTCTGAAGTAAGGTTTTCTTCGCTTTTTCAGCTTCCAGCTTCCTCTCTCTAATTAGATATTTCTACTCTATCTCTCAAATAGTTCACCGGTCAACAGATATTTATAATTTGAAGTTTTTTGTTAGGTTTTTTTTAAAATTTTATTTGTTTTTTTGGGATTTTTTTTAAACTGATCCACACTCGTCCGGCGCTTCTTGCTCTCAAGCTACGAGTTCTTTTTCTCCTTTTTTAACTGATGAAGAATATAAAAATCTATACCAATCCTTAGAACAACCTGCTCAAGTACTATTTTCTTTATCTGAGGAAGAACCAACTGAAATAATCAGACTCGAAACACAAACAATCACCTCTGCTAGGACTACTAGATCTGACATATGGAAATATTTTGAAAAAATAATAGATAATGCTGTTAGAAAAGCTATGTGTAAATATTATCAAAAAGTTTATTCGTTTCCTTTAGGTAGCAGAACTAGTCATCTTAAAAGACACCTAGACAAAACTCACCCACCAAATAAACCACATCAAATACAAATAAGCACATATAGTGGATCGTTAGGTATTTGTAAATATGATTATATCAAAACAAGAGAAAATTTAGCAAGATTTATAATACATAACGAACAGCCTTTTACTTTTTCGAAAAATTGAAATTTGAAAGATTTTGTAAGACTACATTTACTGTCAAATTTAAAAAGTCTCACATTCTACATCTAAATTCGACATGTTAAAATTATATAAAGAGAATATGGACACTTTAATAGCTATTTTTACTTCTTTAACTTTTATAGTTGCTATAACTGCAGATTGTTGGGAAGCTCTAAATATGTGTAATTATTTATGCGTAACAACTCACTATATAGATTAAGATTGGTGTGTACAAAAAAGAATAATAGAGTTTAGGGTATTTGAATTTCCTGACAATGCACATAATTTATCACAATCCTTACTAAGTGGTTTTTCAACATTTGGAATAAAAATAAAAATATTTACCATTTCTTTCGATAATATTTCTGAAAATACGGCCACAATAGAAATTTTTAAAAATATTACAAAACCAATTTTAGATGGAAAATTATTCCACGTTAGGTGTATTTGTAACATACTTAATTTATGCATTCAAGATGGATTAAAAATAGTAAGTGATTCACTAATGAAATTTAGGTATACATTATTATTTATTAAAAATAGTGAGCCAAGAAAACAATCATTTAAACAAATATATAAGAATCTAAAAATATCACCTAAAATTATACCTATAGATATTAAAATAAGATGGAATTCTACATATAAAATATTAAACATAGCTATTCAGTATAAAAATATAATAAATACTTTTAATGAAATGGAGTTACCAATGTATAGTTTAGATAATAATGAATGACACCATTTGAATTACATTTCTAAGTTTTTAAGCAAATTTGAAATTGTAACTATAGCACTATCAGGCACTTATTACCCAACTACATATATTGCACTATATTATCTAACCGAAATTAGTTCGTTTTTTAATAAATGTAGAAATCATTCAATACTTGAAAATATTGTTCAACCTATGAAAACTAAATTTAATAAATATTTTAAAGATTTCCCATATTTATTATATTTGCAACTGTTGTGGATCCCCGTTGCAAGTTAGATGGACTTGAAATTTTAGTAAGTTTATTTTATAAAAATATGTCTTATGAAGATAATATAAAATGATATTAAAATTTGTTTAGATATTATATATAAAATATATGAAGATATGTATGGTGTGCCAACATAATCTAGAAAAGAACCATCTACTAGAAAAATCCGTAATCCAATAATATCATCTGTATTTTACCGAAAATAGGTAAGGCAAACTAGTACATATTTTAATGAATTACATTATTATTTAGAAAGAGCTAATTATGAAGATGACACATCCTCTGAAAATTATTAAGCCTTTGATATTTTGGCCTAGTAGAAATCATAAGAAAAAATATATCCCGTGCTTTCCAACATGGTCTGTAATCTACTAACTCCTCCGGTGTCTACTATAGCATCGGAGTATGTTTTTAGCGCAGGTGGTAGAGTGCTCACGGAGTTTAGAATCTCAATGGCGCCGGACACATTGGAGATGTGTGTCTCTGCTTTAAGGATTGGTACGACGCAGAAAAAAGGGAATAAGGATTGGTTAATGAAATAGCAGTAGAGATCTCACCAGAAGAAGATGAATCATGATTAAAAGTATCTAAATTTGTCGGGATTTTCATGCATTTTCTAAATTTTTTTTGTTATTTTTAACTCTTAAATCTCTTAGAAAAATACTAAAAACAAGTTGAGGGTGACGACCAGGATCCTCTCTCCTCTCTTCGGACTTTGTATAACTTTTAAAGAGATTTATAGAGCAATTATATCAATGTGATGAGATTAAATATAATAAAAAAAAATTTACTATTGTTACTTCTTTTTAAATCCAATTAAATGAAATTAAGTAGTCTGCTAAACTTACTTAATAATTACTACTTTTTTAAAATAAAATGGGTCGGCACGTGCCTGGCGTGCCGTGCCGGGCGGGCTAAGCCCGGGCCTAAACCTGGGAAGGCGTGCCGTGCCCGGCACGGCCCACTGGCCGAGCCTACATGGGATGCATCCTGTTGATTGGTATAATGTTTATATTTGACGAAATGAAGGTGATCTTAGTATCCGTAATATTCATCGAGTCCATGAGGCATGAATAATTGGAAGTGTTGCTAAGATTTATGATGGTGAGGAGACACTATAGCCTCCTACCAGACTTCTGATTTGAGGTGTCGGAATGGCTCATGCTGTTGGAATACAGTACTGTTAGGCAAGAAAGTTATCTGGTGTGGGCTATAAGATTGCTAATATTAGGAATGGTAATGTATGCATTCATAAGTCAATTTTTGATCCGTCTTATATAAAATTTTGAATTAAAAATGAAACTTATATTTTTCTAATTTAATATTTGATATAGAGGGAATCAAAAATTGGCCATTAGACGTGTCCATTATCATCCCTATTTGCCATTGAGGATGGCTCCGCTACAAATTTCCTTGATGACCCTAGCTAGAGCTAGTCGCCAGTCACTTCAGTCGAGAATGATGTCCACCTAGATTTCCTCCACATTGGGAGACATCAGCTATTCTGCGTACTCGGTAGTGGGATATGTACGAGCTACCAGAATTATCACTCGCTTCCATTGTTGAGGATATTTAGGAGATATCAATCCTTGTTAGCTCGACCCGAGACATGTATATGGTGTGCTAAGTTCCTTATTAAGTATTCTCAGTCCTGTCGCAACTTGAGGGATCATTGTAGGCTCATGAGTCATTCAGATTGCTTTGGAGAGGAATTGATTTGCTTCGTAATAGATGTTGAATCTGTAAAAAAGAGGCGGAGAGGAGTAATGCTGCCTAAATCAATCTTGTCGCAGTGGGGTTAACTTGTCGCTCAATGTGGAGTTGGCACTAGGGCAAGAATCTGGCTTTGGAGAGGAATTGCATTGCTTCGTATTAGATGTTGAATCTGGAGAAAAGAGGCGAAGAGGAGTAATGCTGCCTAAATCAATCTTGTCGCAGTGGGGTTAACTTGGGCAAGAATCTAAGTGTCAAGCAAAACGTTTAAAAAGTCGTACGTGGAAGAGTAATAGCGAATAGAGAATAGTCAAAGAAATAAATAATAGACAAGAGTTGGCTAACGATCAAATAATAACACCTAATTTCTTTTTTGATTGGGGAACCTTTCTTTTTAACTTAACGCTACTCAAAAAGAACACCTAGTCTAATCTAATTGGAAGATCATATTAAGCCCTTCTTATCTTTAAATTATATTATGATGTAAAGCTATCATCAACGGTTAAGTTTATTTTGAGATTGTTGAGATATTTTGACATACTTTTCTAGGTTAGGATAGTTGATAAATTCTTGATTGATAGTTGACAAATACCAGATTCGACTAATTGAGGATAGTTGACAAAATACTTTTCTAGATTAGATTAGTTGATAAATCCCTGATTAGACTAATTATGAATTTTATGTAATTAGCATCAATTGTATATCCTGTAATTATTCTCTTTCCCTTTTGTGCTTAATCCTTCACCAATAAAAAAGATGGTTCATTGTACAGTTTATATACATCAATATATACATAAATTTCTTAATTCCTCTTTTGCTCTATTTTCTTTAAAATAATATTAGAGTCACCAGCATTCTGGTGTCTATCCTAACTTCTTTTGTGAGTGTATAAACCATCCTAGGTGAGTTTTTCCTTGTCCTCACACATCCCAAGTTCTCTTTGTCAGTTTCAGCTATTTTGAAGTCAAATCTCGATATTTTTCCACCTTCAGATTGTTCATCTCCCTCCGATCTTCCTTTCGCAGAAATTTCAACCCCATCGGACTTGTCATGTGCCCCCACGCGTCATGTGAAGTCTCTACTAGTGGCCTCTATGTTCCCCCCTTCTCCAATGCAAGAGCCCCACCCACCCTAGCCCATTCTACTCCAAAATCCGGTCTGACCCGTTACTATTCGACCATATTCTATTTGGCCTGTTTAAAAGATCCGCCACATTAGCGCCACCTCATAATTCCACGTTAATACCACCTTACTATCCATGTCAGCGCCACATCATTTTTGACTGCCACGTTGACCGTTGACTCCGGTCATTTACAGTTGACTTTGAATGCAGACTGTTGACCACTATTGACTTTGACCATTGACCAGGTTTGATTTTTTTTGGGCGTTTACTTTTTGGTTGATTTTTTGGGAGTTGATTTTTTTGGGCTATCCCTTGTACGACATCTTTCCAAAATGATATTGTTCGTGATATAATTCGTCCACTTGATATTATTTTGGATGGGACTAAACTATAGTTTTTAGGCTTCTAATATGAAACTTTTTCCTTGAAAGAAGAAAATTATGACGTTATGTCTTTGAGAATTCTCCTAAACCTTTTCGTGCTAAGGATGAGTCTATTGTTGATTACGCTACTCCTTGATGATTGGGAGAGTATTCATAGTAAGATTCTATAGTGGATCGTTAACACATTAATTCGTCTATCAACAGCCTTCTACCCAGATTCGAGAATACTAAGGCCGTATGGGATTTCTTTGCTGCTCATTACGACCAGTGTAATTATGCTTCTCTTCAATTTCAGATTGAGACAAAACTTGACCATATGCATCAAGAACCCGGTGAGTTCATTACTAAGTTTTACTCTCAAGTCTCTCTTCATTGCGATCAGCCGATTGCTGTCAAACCCTAGCTTCATTGTGCTGTAGACATCGAACTCTTTACCATGTATCGGGACTGCTACAGGTTAATGCATTTTATGATGGCCCTTTGTGATGACTTTGAGTCCACTCGAATAGCCCTTCCTCATCGTACCTTACTTCCTACCATAGATCTTGCTATTGGTGGGTAGATTTCTGAGGAGCATTGTCACTCTATTATGAAGTTGCATTCTCCCGATCTTATTTTAGCTGCTATTTCTTTGCCTTCATCCCAGTGTGCGGCTTCATAGTCCCAATCCTCTTCCCATAAGTTATTTTGTTGGTATTGTAAGAAAAGCGATCATCTGGTTATTGATTATTTCAAGTTGCAGCAGAAAAGGACTCGTGACTTTAATGATTTCCACCAATAGGCTACTGCGATTGTCTTCACTAGTCCCTCTACTCCTATGTCTTCTTCTCAGCCTACTTTTTTTACTACTGCTAATATTGAGGTTTTGATTCATTAGGCTCTATCTCATTCCTCTACTGCTCATCTATCACTCTAGGTATTTTTTTTTTGGTTTATGAATTTTGCTTATTGTAATCATATTATCTTTGATCCCACTATTTTTTTCACTAAATCTGCTCTAGATCCTAACCATATTATTTACACTGTCGATAGTTCTGCGATGCCTGTTAGTCATATTGGTTCAATTTCTTTTGACATCTCTGTCGGTAATACCTTTTTAATTCCTAGGTTATCATTGAATCTCATCTCTCTTGGCCAACTTGTTGAGTTAGATTTTGAGCTTTACTTTTCTTTTCAAGGTGTTGATGTGCAGGATCCTCGGACGGGTTTGGTCACTGGGACAGATTGTAAATATGGATGTATGTTTGAGATAGAGAACTTGCAGATTCGTTCCACTATACCTTCAGCTGCTTTGCCACCACTCTAACATTTGGCATTCTCGTCTCGACATACTTCTTTACCTCGTATTCAGCTGTTAGCCTCTAGTAGTCTCCTTAGTTATGTCACTTTTAATAAGTTTGATTGTCTTTTTTATCAACTTGGCAATCAAACTCATTTACTTTATAATACTAGTGACTCTTTTTCTTCTACTCCTTTTGATCGTGTTCATTCTGATATTTAGCACCCTACCCCAATTTCCACTGAGGGGGGCTCCGACTACTTTTTAATATTTATGAATGATTTTTCTCATTAAACATGAATTTATCTTACGCATAAGTATTCTCAATTGTTTGCAATTTACAAATGCTTTCACCAAATGGTACTTGCCTAATTTTCTCGACGTTTTTCATTAATGCTCTAGAGTATAACAAAAAAATTCTTCCTTGAGTTTTGGAGCGAAATGGCACTTTCTCCCATCGTTCTTGTCCCTACACATCATAGCAAAATGGTCGAGCAGAGTGTAAATACGATCACATTTTAGACACCATCTGATCCCTCCTCATCTTTGCATTGTTTCCTAAGCATCTTTGGGGAGAGGTTGCTCTTGCTGCTATTTACACCATTAATTGTGTCCCCTCACCCATTCCTAGCAACAAAACTCCTTTTGAGCAGCTATATGGTACCATTCCTGATTATAACTCTCTTCAAGTTTTTTATTATGCCTGCTTCATTCTTCTATCCCCGCATTGTTTGCTCAAAAATTGTAGATTTCCTTCCATTGTAAAATTATTTGATTACAACGAGAAAATTGAGATTTACAAATATTGAGGGATTAGAAGAACGGGAATATTGATTGATTCCCTTTTTGATGTGGGTTCGGGTGGCGGTGGAGCCTGCTAATGCAGTCCATTGACCGTCTGACTGGGAAGGGTGTGGCTCTGCTCCGCTCCTCAATTTTACGAGCTCGCTCCAAATCATCCAAAAGTCCCTTTTTCTGGAGTCAACTCTTGTATTTTATAGACTGAGGAAGCTTAAAATCTGGCTCTAATTCTCCCTAAAAAATCGGATCACGCGATCTTAGGAACTGGACCAATCTGCGGATAAAACAAAAAAATACCAAAAAATCAATTAGAGGGTGCCCCGTGGGTGCACACCCGCGGGGGCTTCCTGCGGGATGGCACCCTCGCGGGGGGGGGGGGGGGGGGCTCCCGCAGGATGGCACCCACGGGAGTTCCTGCGGGTGCTCCCGCGGGAGAAATCCCTCGGGTGCACCCGCGGGAGGTTCCCGCGAGTGCCAACCCGCGGGAACTTCCGCGGGTTAGCACCCACGGGGGCTCCCGCGGGTGCACCCGCAGGAGGATTCTCGCGGATGCACCCGCAGGAGATTCCCGTGGGTGCTAACCCGCGGGAGTCTCTCTCGCGAGTTTTCCACCTGTTTAGGTTTCGACCCGGTTTTTTTTTTGTTGTCTACATAACCCCCTCCAAAGTTCTGTATTGAGTTGTACTGAATTTTGAAACACTTTGGATTCTTTAATTTTGGCTATCAGACATTTTAAAGAATTTGGTAAATAGAGATAATTGTTAACATATTTCGTGGAATATGAGTTAACATATTTATTCAATTACTCAATAACAAGCAGAGGTATGATTTTAACGTGCTCATTAGATGACAAGTAAAAATATGATGTTAACGTACTTGTTGTGTGACAAGTAGAGGTATGGTGTTAACATACTTGTTAGATGATAAGCAGAGATATGACATTAACGTACTTATTTGAGGTCAAGCAGAGATATTATGTTAATGTGCTCATTAGAGTTCTAACCATTCACTGACATCTAGTATGACGGATTAGGGAAAGACAAAGGTGACATTAAACGTGTTTTGGAGCTCAACTTATTCAGAGGATCTAGTTGTGATAAGAATAAGCTGACTATACAGATGTGACGGTTAACGTATTTAGTCTTGGAATCAGACTATCAGAGGTAACTGTTAACTTGATAGGGAGATGATTTTCGTCAGAAATCATTTTTAACTTAACGATATCAAAAGAAGTTCATCAGAAGCTGTAATATTGGACTTGATGAAGTGTGAGTTTTCTTTTCTGTCAGAGGTGAAACCTTAACATTACAAGAGATTTAATCGGATTTTATCTCAATTAATTTTGAATTATGATGTCAGAGGTATGATTTTAACTTGATAAATATTTTGGAGTGTCGCTTGCTCTGCTGGAGAAAAATGACGAGAAAAGTTTTGTTGTCAGAGGTGAAATCTTAACATGACAAGAGATTTATCTGATTAGGGTTTTTAGCAAATCCCCAGCTATCAACGGATTTGATTAGCCTTTACCAACTACCGTTTGAGTCAGGCTAGCCATGTTGTTCCCCTCAGCATGGTGAGTTGTCGAGGGTTTCGTTTGGACTTAAATGCCAAACTTTTCCTCTTCCTTTTACTTTAGCAGCTTTGGGCAGTGATGTATCCTTATATTCGGATAAGGATACTATTGTGATAGATTTGTCATAAGATTTTTAGCAAACCCCAGTTATCAACGGATTTGATTTACCTTTACCAACTACCATTTGAGTTGGCCTAGCTATATTATTCCCCTCAGCGTGGTGAGTTGTCGAGGGTTTTGTTTGGGCTTAAATGCCAAACTTTTCCTCTTCCCTTTGCCTTAACGGCGTTGGGCAATTCATACTTTTTACTCCCAGCATGGTGGGTTGGCGAGAAATTTATTCTCTTTCCGTTACCTTAACGGCATTGGGCATTTCATACTTTTACCCCCAGTATGATGGGGTTGGCGAGAAATTTATTCTCTTCCTGTTACCTTAACAGCGTTGGGCATTTCATACTTTTACCCCTAGTATGATGGGGTTGGCGAGAAATTTATTCTCTTCCCATTACTTTATCGGCGTTGGATAGTTCATACTTCTTACCCCCAGTATGATGAGATTGGTGAGAAATTTATTCTCTTCCTATTGCTTTATCGGCATTGAGCAGTTCATACTTCTTACCCCCAGTATGATGGGGTTGGCGAGAAATTTATTCTCTTCTCATTACTTTGTCGGCGTTGGGCAGTTCATACTTCTTACCCCAGTATGATTGGGTTGGTGAGAAGCTGGTTCTCTTTCCATTGCCTCGTCGGCGTTGGGCAGTTCATACTTTTTACCCACAGCATGATGGAGTTGGCGCGAAACTGGTTCTCTTCCCTTTGCCTTGACGGCGTTGGGCGGCTCATACTTTTACCCCCTAGCATGATGGGGTTGGCGAGAAATTTATTCTCTTCCCATTGCCTTGATGGCATTGGGTAATTTCTTACTTTTGACCCTCAGTATGATAGGGTTGGCGAGAAACTGGTTCTTTTCTCTTTGTCTTGACGGCGTTGGACAATTCATACTTTTTACCCCCAGCATGATGGGGTTGGTGAGAAATTTATTATCTTCCCGTTACCTTAATGGCGTTGGGCAATTTCATACTTTTGACCTCCAGTATGATGGGGTTGGCGAGAAATTTGTTTAGACTTACATGCCAAACTTTCCTCTATCCTTAGTCATAAAGGCGTAGGATTTTTTTTTTTTTTTTTAGGGTCTGGATGCATCCCCACAACCCCTTGCATCTCTGTTGCAAAAGAGATTAACCCTTTCGTTTTGCAAGTTATGGTGGTTTAAATTAACCGCCCTGAGCTCGTCTTTGTTGTGAGCCCAAGTGGTACCTTTAGACCACCCACATTAAATATGTCCGAGTTAGCTCTAACTCCTTTTTTGTTCAGCTTTGAGCTGAACTGCTCCAGCGTCAATCAATACTTGAATTTTGTCTTTTAGAATAAAATAATTTTTTGTAGGGTGACCTACAATTCGGTAGTACAGGCAGTAATTCAGATCGTTAGTCTTCTCAACTTCTTCAGACCTCTTACTCTCTGGCAATTTAAGCATCTTGCGCTTGCTGAGCAGATTGAACATAGTAGCAGTATGCTCATCCCTAAACAAATACTGATTTTGAAACCTGAGTGATTTTGCTGTGTTGTTTGTAGTTAGCCGTACTTTCTGTTTCGGTGTGTTCTCTACCGCCATTGCCATTATGTCTTTCCCTTTAGAATGGGAGAAATGGAATGGAGGTTCATTTGTACTACCTCCGATTGCGGACTGCTGCATTTTGAGGCGTCAAAGTATATCTTCGGCCTGTTCACCCTACTTAAGCAGATCATTCCATGATTTGGCTTCAACCTAGCCCATCTTATCTAGAACGTCGGTTAACAAATTGTGCCTGCAGGTTTCCACCAGAGTGTCCTGCGTCATGCCATGTGGGCATCGAATAGAAAGTTCTCGGAATCGCTTGATATAAGCTTTGACCATCTCGCCTTCCTCTTGCTTTGCCGCTAGCAAGGATAGTATAGAGACTTCAGTATCATCTTCAAAGAATCGGGCTAAGAACACACGTTCTATATCAGTCCATGATTTAATCGTTCCCTGGGGTAGCTGCATGAACCAGGTAAATATGGGCCCCTATAAGGTGCTCGCAAATATCTTAGTCAGAGTCAGATCATTCCCCATGAGGTGTCCGGTCTGCGACAGAAAGTAGAAGATGTGCTGTTGCGGCTAATCTTTACCGTCGAATGACTGAAGGTTCAACGGTTTATATTTTACATGATAAGGTACGATCTCCCATTCTATGGGATAAGGATGGACTACCACCACCTCTTGCAGTTTTTTGCGATGAAGGAGAGTTTGTAGTTGGTTCTCCATCTTCCTTATTTTTTCTACGTGAGGGTTGATGATAACCTTCACTTTCTCTTCCTTTCTTGAATGAGGAGGAATTTCTTCATTCTCGTCCTCGCTGTCTTCATTTATTTGGACAGGTCGTTTTCCCTCCTGCCGATCAGATTGGACGACGAGGATTGGCTCTTTCTAGTTTGAGCTAACAACTCAATTAAAAGTTATTACATTTCTTCTATGGTCTCCTCTTGCTGTTCAAGATATTTTTCTTGTCTCTCAAGCCTTCCAGAGACTTCTTCTAAATGCACGCTCTCTGGTTCGGTAGAAACTCCTTTTAACCCTGGAGTGATTTCATTATCTTAAGGGTTGTTTCCGACCACCTTTTAGCCTTTATTAACCATATGTGATGAGGCGGCAGGCAGATCAGTTCCATAGCACACCGTTTTCACTGTCCGTATTCTCTTGGGTTCGGTGATCCGCTAAAAAACGGACCGTTTCGAGTTGCATTTGCAGTTTAATAGAACAGTTGAGATTTTTGCATTGGCAGTGAGGAATATTTTGTGAGGAGTTCTTCTTCCAATTGAGGTACTCTCTCAAATCTTGAGGTACCTTATCATCTCTATTTACATCTTGACGCCTCTTGCGTTGCAAATTTGGTTCATAATATTGGAGAGTTTGCAATATATCAGGACTGAGCTCTTTTCCAGCATCAAATTATTCTCCAACCCTTCTGCGGATTCTTCTAGAGTGCACACTGGCCTGAGTAGTTGTGTGGGCCCCGCGCACCTCTAATAGAGAAATTAAAAAATTTGGTGTATGTTGCGTGCTCACCATAGGCTTGCTCGAAGAGACATGAGAGTTGTGTTTGTTGAACGTAACCCATCGTTGCTTCCGCGAAGTGGAATCTACGGGGTGCAACCTGCGGTTGCATCTGCGGGATGCAACCCGCGGTTGCAACTGCGGGTTTGCACCCGTGGGTTTGTTCCCGCGGGGTGCAACCCGCGGTTGCACCCACGGTTGCAACCTGCGGGTGCACCCGCGGGTTTGCACCCGCAGTTGCAAGCCGCGGGTGGCAACCCGCGTTGCAAGCCACGGGTTGGCACCCGCAGTTGCAAGCTGCGGGTTGGCACCCGCGGTTGCAAGCCGTGGGTTGGCACCCGCGGTTGCAAGCCGCGGGTTTGCACCCGTGGGGTTGCTTCCGCGGGATACAACCCGTGGCTGCATCCGTGGGTTTGCTCCAAAATTTTTCACTGTCCCGGAGTTTTCTGCAACCCTTCCTGTATGATTGAGGCATGCCCGTTGAGTTTTATGCTTTAGATTTCTCTTTTGGGAGCAGGTTAAGATCTGGTTTGACTTTTGACTTGACTTTGGAATGGGCGATAACGCCGTGTTGTTGACAGACGATGACGTCTTGTCAGTTTCAACGGGCGATGATGCCTCGTAAATATTGAATGGCGATAACGCCTTTTCAATTTTGGTGGGCGATGACGCCTCGCCTTGTTTAATCATCATCCAGCAATGACGCCTGGCCTCCGAATTCGTGGATGATAGGACCTCCTCGTATTTTTGCTGGTCAACCTCCACGACCAGCATCTCAACCATTGAGTCGATCCGCACCCGATCGGACTGTGCCACCAAGTTCTCTGTGGTAAACCGAGGGGCTCCCACTATGGTCGCCAGTTCTTGTTTGCTCAAAAATTGTAGATTTCCTTCCATTGTAAAATTATTTGATTACAACGAGAAAATTGAGATTTATAAATATTGAGAGATTAAAAGAACGGGAATATTGATTGATTCTCTGTTTGATGTGGGTTCGGGTGGCGGTGGAGCCTTGCTAATACACTCCGTTGACCGTCTGACTGGGAAGGGGGTGGCTCCGCTCCGCTCCTCAATTTCACGAGCTCGCTCCAAATCATCGAAAAGGCCCTTTTTCTGGAGTCAACTCCTGTCTTTTATAGACTGAGCAAACTCAAAATCCGCCTCCAATTCTCCCTGAAAGATCGGATCACGCGATCTCCGGAACTGGACCAATTTATGGATAAAACAAAAAAAATACCAAAAAATTAATTGGAGGGTGCCCCGTGGGTGCACACCCGCAGGGGCTTCCCACGGGATGGCACCCGCGGAGGGGGCTCCCGCTGGGTGGCACCGCGGGAGTTCCCGCGGGTGCCATCCCGCGGGAGAATCCCGCTGGTTGGCACCCGCGGGAACTCCCGCAGCTGCTCCCGCGAGAGAAATCCCGTGGGTGCACCCGCGAGAGAAATCCCGTGGGTGCAGGTTCCCGTGCGCAGGAGGATTCAGCCAACCTGCGGGAGTCTCTCCCGCGGGTTTTCCACCTGTTTGGGTTTCGACCCGGTTTTTTTCGGTGTCTACACGCATGAACGAACAAAGTTGGAGCCTCGCTTTAGGCTATGCTGCTTTCTTGATTATGATATTGAACAAAAAAGATATCATTGTTATGGTCCCATTACCGAGCACCTTCGTATTTCTCATTATGAGGAGTTTTAGGAATATAAGTTTTTCACCACTTTCCTTATTTCCCTCACTTCACTCTAGTCATTCTCCTATCTTCACTGATCCCTCTATTGCTCTGTTTTCTGAGTCTACTAACTCTTTTATAGGTGATGCCAGCTCCTCTGATTATCCATCCTCAGTCCCTTCCAATAACCTTGCTCCCCTACGAATCCGACATCATCACGTGGTCCTCCTCAAGACCTGCCTGTACCACCACCTGCCACTAAGTTCTTCCAAGTCATTACACCTCATCGTTATGATAGGGTAAGAGCTCCTCTTTCCCATTTTTATGATTCCTATTGTTTCTTTGCTCTTGCTACCCTTCATGAGCCTCACTCTTATCATAATGCTAATTCTGAGCCTCTATAGTAGCAAACTATGTCTAATGAATTAGATGCTCTTACTAAGACACATACTTGGGACTTAGTTGAATTGCCACCTGGAAAGTGTGCAGTGGATTGTAAGTGGATTTATAAGATTAAGATTCGGGCAGATGGCTCAATTGAGTGATACAAACCTCGTCTT
The DNA here is from genome assembly GCA_036321105.1 of Dracaena cambodiana. NCBI lineage: Eukaryota > Viridiplantae > Streptophyta > Magnoliopsida > Asparagales > Asparagaceae > Dracaena > Dracaena cambodiana. The sequence goes on from JAYEPQ010000007.1 coordinate 37,900,174, forward strand.
ATTACGTTGAGTTGCTCTTACAAGTATGGTATTGATTGTGAGGAAATTTTTGCTCCAGTTACTCAGTTTACCTCTATTAGATCTTTGATTGCTATTGTTGTTGTTCGATGTTGGTCATTATTTTAGATAGATGTCAAAAATGCCTTTTTCAATGGCAATCTTACTGGAAAAGCTTATATGAAGCCTCCTTTTGATTATGAGCATCCTCCTCACAAAATTTGTCACCTTCGTCATGCGCTCTATGGTTTGAAGTAGGCTTCTCGTGCGTAGTTTGCCAAATTTACCTTTGTCATCACACGCAGCATTTTGTAGCCAGTACTTATGACACTGCCTTATTCATCCGCAAGACTACCTCTGGCACCACTCTTCTACTTTTCTATGTTGATGACATGATCATTACTGCTGGCATTCGTGTGTATCAGGCCATTCTGGGTCATCATTTTGAAAGGAAAAATCTAGACATCCTCACTTACTTCCTTGGTCTTGAGGTGACGTCTTCTTTGGATGGCTATTCCCTTTCTCAGGACAAGTATGCTTTAGATCTTATCTCCAAGGCTTGCCTAACCAATAGTAAGACTACCAGTACCCCTTTGGAATTATAATTCTCGACTCAACCTTACTGATAGTGTGCCTCTATTTGATCATACTCTGTATCGATAGTTGATTGAAAGTCTTATTTATTTCTCAGTTACTCGCCATGACATTTCTTATGCTTTTCATATAGTCAGTCATGCATGAACTGGCCTTTCTCACCCTACTATGTTGCGGTTCTTTGGATCCTTTGCTATGTCAAGGGCACTCTTTTATATGGTTTACACAATTCATCTCAATTCTCTCTTGAGTTACGTGCTTATTATGATACTGATAGACTACTAATCCTATGAATCATCGCTCTACCACTGGTATTTATTTTTTACTTAGCTCGTGTCTTATTTATTGGCAAAGTAAGAAATAAGCAGCTGTCGCCCGATCCATGCTACTGCTAAGCTTCTATGGATGCATCGTCTCTTGGCTGACTTGGATGCCTCTTAGCTATCTTGTTCTCCTCTCTACTATGACAAAAAGAATACTATTTAGATTGCAAACAATGATGTCTTTTACAAGCGCACCAAGCATATTGAGATTGACTGTCACTTTATCAAGTATCATCTCAATGATGACATTCTTCGCTTATGTTCAGTTTCCACTACTGATTAGCTTGTTGATATTTTCACTGTATCATACTCACTTGGTCATCTTGGTGAACTTATTAGTAAACTCTAGTTGGCTTCTATGGCACCACTATGAGTTTGAGGGGGATGTTGAGCTATGTTGACATACTTCTCTAGGTTAGAATACTTGATAAATTCTTGATTGATAGTTGAGAAATCCTTGATTAGACTAATTGAGAATAGTTGACATACTTTGCTAGGTAAGGATAGTTGAAAATTTTCTGATAGACTAATTAAGAATTTTGTGTAATTAGCATCAATTTATATCCTGTAATTATTCTCTTTCCTTTTTGTGCTTGCCTTCTTCACCTATAAAAAGATGGCTCATTGTACACTTTATATATATCAAGATATATAGAAATTTTTTCATTCCTCTTCTATGTTATTTTCTTTAATGGAGATTTACCCTCATCTAAACTTGATCTATCAATATAACAACAACAACAACAACAAGTAAGCCTTTTATACCAAGTACTTGGGGTAGGCTACATGAACCAAAAAAGAATCATGCTGGATTGATCACATTGATAACACTTCTCCATTTATTCCTATTAAGTAATACCTCTCTATTTAAACCTCGAAAATCCATATTTTTTCGTATCACGTCCATCCATATTTTCTTCGGTCTTTTCTTCGCTCTTTTAACTTTTCCTACATTGATAAACTCCTCTCGTCGAACTGGTATATTTGTGGGTCTATGTTGCACATGACCAAACCATCGTAAATAATTTTCTCGCATCTTCTCATCGATGGGAGCTACACCTACCTTAGTACTGAATATCTTCATTTCTCACTTTATCTTATCTAGTGTTACCACATATCCAGCGAAGTATGCATATCTCTGTTATACTTATCTTGTATGAATGACGTTTCTTTATAGCCCACATTCTATGCCATATAATAAAACTGGCCTAATAGCAGTCCTATAAAAAAAAAAATTTAATCTTAACAGAATGTTACGGTTGCATAAAACACCCGTTGCACTCATCTATTTCAACTAGCCAGTTTGTATCCTATGACTGATATCATTATCGATTTCTTCATCATTCTGAATAATAGAACTCAAATACTAAACTGACTGCTCATTTGTATCTCTTACCCGGCCAATGTTATAGCATTATAATCTAGGGTCTGTCGTTTACTAAATTTAAATTCTATATACTCTGTTTTAGATCTACTCAATCTAAACCTCTAGATTCTAATATATGCCTCTACAACTTTAATTTGGCATTCACCTCTACTCTTGTCTCATCAACTAAGATAATATCATCGGTAAATAGCATACATCAAGATATTTCATCCTGAATGGCTCTAGTATGCTCTTCCATCACTATAGCAAATAAAAATAGGTTCAAAACAGATCCTTAATGAAATCCAATTGTGATAGAAAAATTACTTATTAGACCACCATATATTCTGACATTGACTACTACTACATCATACATATTTTTAATTATTTCAATAAACTTGATAGGGATTTCTCTAGGTCAATAAATACAATATGCAAATCTTTATCTCTCTCGAAATCGCTCTATAACTTGATGAAGTAAATGAATAATTTCTTTCGTTGATCGCCCCGACATGAATCAAAACTAATTCTCTAATATTTTAATAGTCTGTCTCAGTCTATGTTCAATTACTCTTTTCCAAAACTTCATAGTGTGGTACATGAGTTTTATTCCATGATAGTTAGAGCAACTTTAAATAACACCCTTGTTATTATACAGAAGTACTAGGGTACTTTTTCTCTATTTATTTGGCATTTTCTTAGTTTGCCAAATCTTTTTAAAAATATATGTCAGCCACCTCACACAAATCCCTCCTATGTATCTCCATATCTCTATAGGAATCTCATCTGGATTAACAGTTTTTCTTAATTTCATCATCTTCAAAGTCAATATCAATATCAAATATCAAATATAAGCCATCAAATTCTAAATATAGACTATGGTGAAAACCACATATAGCCCATAAAAAAGTAAAAATAAATTATTTTGACAAAGTAAAATAATCTATTTTGACAAAGCAAAAAATCGTCAAAGAGATTATCTCAAGAATAACCCCTCTGGAGATCTAGAGAATAATCCTAATTACAATAATTATCAATTATTTCGTAAGAAAGAATAAAACCAAACTATTACTTGAAAGTAGGGTTACATCATCACCATACGCCAATAAGGTGAATTCGCCACACGTGACTTTGAGAAGATTCATCATAAAAGAAAGTTCTAAATTAAATTACTCAAATTGTTTACAACAACTAAAATCACAAGATCTCTCAAGAAGAAGGAGAAAGTAGGATTTCTTTACAAGAGCACTAGCCGTCTTTAAAAAAATATACAAGGGCATTTATAACCGTCCAAAGCTAGGAGATAACTTAAAAAGGGTTGATTTACAATTAGACCTAATTAGGGTTAAACAAATCCTCAAAATCACATATCTGTCATATCAGGTCTTTGCAATTATTGCACCTTCAATTGCCAAATACGCTACCATCAATGGCTATATTTCTTTTGATGGTAGTACAAAAGCTTACACTAAGGGGTGTTGTCAGGTATTTATCTCATTATTGACGGGATCCTGCTATTGATGGGTAACTGGCAGTATTCATATGCATGGCTTTTTCTTCTTCAGAATCCTCTTGTTTTGGTTCCAAAGCCAAAACATGCATCCAGAGTACTTATTAAGTATCAGTTATGAATGAAGTTGGGAATTTATGGCTTAAACATAATATATAGAATTGACACACAAAATGAATTACATTTGCATAAAAATAACTATCAAACATATACTTTTCACTCATAATCATAAAAATTGACACATAAAGTTGATCATGAACTAACGAATACTTGACAGATGCACTATTTTTCTTACATAACAAGCGAGAGAGGTAGTCTCTGACTGCATATTCTGCTTCCTTCTTATTGTGGATCTCGATCTCAAACTCTTATAACAATAAAATCCGTTAGATAAGATAAGGCTTTGCATCCTTTTTCGAAAGCGGATACTTCAGTAAGTGATCTGTATACAGAACTGCATGTAAACTCTTTTCCATTATCATAATTGGACATAACCATGAAAACAATAAGGTTAAATGGAATGGATTGGACATCATTAGTGGACTCTATACAGAAAAGACTGGAAGGGTGGAGGGGAAGGATGCTATCCTGAGGAGGAAGGATCATCCTCTTGAATGCAATCTTATCCGCATTGCCTTTGTACTATGTCCTTTTTCGTACTTCTGCGATGGGTATGAGAGAGAATAGATAAAATAAGATGTAGATTTCTTTGGAGAAGTCCGGATGAGATAACCAAAAATACTACTTGGTGTATTGAGGGCAAATATATTGGCCAAAACAGAAGGGTGGTTTAGCTGTGATTGACACATGAATTTTCAACCTGGCATTAATGGTTAAATCGTGGAGATTACTGAGTCATCCATAGGGGACGCTAGAGATATTGTTGATTTCAAAGTATGGTTCCCATTCTGGCTCATAGCATTCAAGGTTGAAGAATTCGTCCAATATGTCTCCATTCTGAAAATGAGTCTTGATTTCTAAATGCCTCCTGTGGCCTAGTGTCAAGTTCAAAATAGGGAAGGGAAATACGGTATCGTTTTGGTGTGATAGATGGTGCTCGGAGATCCCATTCAAAGACCTTTACCCGACCCTATATGAGGCAATGAGACACAAGGAAGTGAGTGTACAAAAATATTAGCATAGAAACAGGTCTAATTTAATCTTTGAGAACAGACCGTCTAGCCAGGCAAATGATAAGTGGAGATGGTTGAAACTGGATATTGTTGAGCATAGGCCTGAGGGCCACAAGGAATTGTTTGATATGGAGATGGGATAAGAAAGGTGGTTTCTCAATTAAATCCACGTACAACTACTCTATAGATGGGGGTTGTAGGTTATCGATCACAGATTTGATATGAAATGCTAAGTGCCCTCTGAAATGCAGAGCATTCATGTGGTTGATAGCCAAGCAGGCAATCTTAACATGGCAAGCACTCCAAAAAAGAGGATGGTCAAGTCCAAACATTTGTATGCTCTGCGACAAGAATGAGAAAACAACTTAACATGTTTTGCTATACTATGAGTTTGCATTACAGGTTTGGCGACAATGTGCATCTTGTATGCTTATGGATATTTCGAATCCATATGGTATTTAGTGGAGTCTTACAAAAAAATCTAGTCAAAATTGTCTTCACATGAGTGTTCTGGCAGCAATATGCTGGAATATTTGGAGAGAGAGAAATAATAGAGTATTCAGAGATAGATCGCATTCCACTTATTCCTTTTTATTTTTTGCATATTACTAATTCCTCTCAAAACTGCATGTAAGCTCAATATGTAAGATTTGAATTCATTGAGGGAAAACTACGGCAAGCTCAGCATGTGGTGTAATTCATTCGAGCGTTAATCAAAGTTTTGCATATGTAGTAGGCCATATGCAGCTTTTTATTGTGGCTCTAGCCCAATACTGCTCCGACATAGTAATTACTGGCATCACACATAATCTTGAATAGTAGAGACCAACACTACAAGAATTTGGATCTATAGTGACGATTTTTTAGTGACAAGTATTAAAATTATTACTAAAAATGAGTATTTGTGACAAAAATTAAAAGTTATCACAAATATTATATTTTAGTGACAGAGATAAATAATTGTCACAAAAACATAATTTTTCGTGAGAACAAAAAAAAACTTGCCAGAAAAATATAGTTTTCAGTGATGGGAACTAAATATCGTTACTAAAAAATAAATTTTCTAGTGACGCCGACAAAATCTTGTCACTAAAATATAGTTTTCAATGATAGTAATTAAAACTTGTTAATAAAATATAAATTTTTCAGTGACAACTAAGAAAAACTGTCACTAAAAATAGTAACAATTAAAAATAAATTTTCTGTGAGGGCTACAAATAGTTACTAAAACATAATTTTTTCTATGACAACTGAACAAATTGTCAATAAAAACTGAGTATCAATAATGAAAACTATATATCGCCACTAAAATATAAATTTTTCCTGTGACAATTAAAATACGGGTCACTAAAACTGAGTATTGAATAATGAACACTAACTATCATTATTAAAACATAATTTTTTTCTGTGACAACTAAAGTAATTATCACTAAAACTAAGTGTTCAGTGATGAAAACTAAATATTGTCACTAAAAGTATTTTTTGTGACAGCTATAAAACTTGTCACTAAAACTAAGTATTCAGTGATGAAAACTAAATATTGTCATTAAAACATAATTTTTTTAATAAAAACTAATAAACTTGTCACTAAAATTGAATTTTCAGTAACAAAAATTAAATATTGTAACTAAAACACAAATTTTTCAGTTACAACGAAAAAGAGTTGCCACTAAAACATGGAAATCAATTACAACTATTTTAATTGTCACATACAATTTCTTGTGAGAGATTATATTCTCAGAAAATTTATTTTTAATTTTTAATTACTTCTATAAAATTATCAACTTACAATAATCTTGAGTCTTCAAATTTTCATCATATATATTATATAAAATTAGTTTTTTTACATCTTATCTTGGTCATCTATTCAGATCCTATAATACAATAACTCCTTGATCTTTTATAACTATAATACAAATAGAAAGAATTAAAAGAATTAATTTTTTACCCTATATATATATATATATATATATATATATATATATATATATATATATATATATATATATATATATATATATATATGTATGTATATATATATATATATAACCTAAACATTATCTTGGTCGTCTATCCAGATTCTATGGATCCATAATAAAATAACTCCTTGACCTATTGTAATTATAATACAAATAGAATTATAATTTTTAACCTAATATATATATATATATATATATATATATATATATATATATATATATATATATATATATATATATATATATATATATAACTTAAATCTCAGCTCGAGTGTCTATTCAGATCTAATCTATTATAATTATAATACATATATAAAACCTAATACCTAGCCGCATTTTTTATTTAAAATTTGCGGAGATCTCCCTTACCCCTTCCCATGTTCCGCCTCTCGCTGCCCCAGCCCCGATTCCCACATTTTGCCTCTTGCTGCCCGAGCCCCGATTCCCACGTTGCAGCTGCTGCTCCACCGATCCCTCGCTGTCCTGCTGTCCTCGCCAGCTGCTCAGCCCGCAGCTCCTCTGTAGCCTCAATCCCGACCCCTGTCCCAGCAGACCCTCAACCCGCAGCCCCCGCGCAGCCCCACGGCCCCTAATCCCACAGACCCTCAGCCCGCAGCCCCACCTTGCAGCTCCCCTTTACTGCAGACCCACACTTGCAACCCGATCCAACCCCGACGTTCTGTTCGCTGCACTGTCAAGCCCCACCAAGTCGTGCACGTGCTGTTGGATCTCGCTCAACCGTTTCCAACAGTGAAAGGTATTTATTCTTTAATATTGTTGAAACATTGAACAAAAGGAATTGCATATTGGAAAGATATCATATTATACCTGTTATAGATATATTATACACACATGGACTTAGGCAAATTAAATCTAATATATATAACAACCATGTATACTCAATACTAAGCATATAGTGGCATTTTAGCTACCAAAAGGGTTTTACAAATAATGTTTCAAAATTTAATAACCATACTGACATTAAAAAAAACATACTTATGCTTGTTATAGATGCATAAGTTTAATTCTTTTTGATGAAATATGTGCATTTGCAACTATATTTATTAGCTTCTAGCATTTTGCAATTTGTAAAATATCACTGATTATTTAATATTTGGGGTATTTATAGATTTGTCGCATAAATCTTTATAAATTATAATTTAGTCCCCCAAATCTTCATATTTAGGATTTAGTCCCCAAAATCTTCTAAATTACTACAATTTAGTCCCTCTCCCTAACTTCCGTTAGCCTAGCTTATTTTTTGACCTGATTTTCCCATTTTATCCCCTGCTTAATTCATTTTTCCCTCTTCCTCCTCTCTTCTCCTTTCCTCTTCCTTCTCTCTTATCCTTTTCTTCATTCTTCATCATCTCTTCTCCTTCTCTCTTCCTCCTCTCCTCTCCTTTTCTTCATTGGGTTAATTGGTTTCCCCCCTTCTTCTCTTCTATCGCTATTCTTCCCCCCTTTTTCTTTATAGGGATATTTAAGTTATTTCATTATTTAAAAAAAGTAAAAAATTAAATTCTGTCGTTTATTTAGATGGAAAAACTAATGGAGGGACTAAATTGTAGTAACTTAGAGGATTTTGGGGACTAAATCCTAAATATGAAGATTTGGGGGACTAAATCATAATTTATAAAGATTTAAGGGACAAACCTATAAATACCCCTTAATATTTATATTTAATTCTCCTTATGAGAAATGCTAGAAGCTAACAAAATAATATATGTTTTCCCCCAGAAGTGGATTGAATGGCTTGCAATCTTTACCTTCAGTTGAATCATATCCAAACTCAACAAATGTAGCAATGTTAAGAATCCTCATAAGACCATTGTCGTTCATAGTTTAATCAAAATTCAAATGATTAAATGAAATATAGAAGCATTAGTAACATACAGAACCAAAACACTTAAAACGCGTGATCAAATATTTAAGGAAAGTAAGGATTGATACCATTGTCTAAGAATAACAGCAAGGAAAGTAATGTATATCATAACATGTTGATATCACTTATGCTTGTTGTAGATGCATAAATTTAATTCCTTTTGATGAAATATGTGCATATGCAACTATATTTATTAGCTTCTAGCATTTTGCATTTTGGTTTTGTATGTTACATATATTTTTTATATCACTATAAAATTTTCAAATCTGTATGAAATTGTATATGTTGAGCATTTGAATATAGGATATTAATGTGTATGGTTGAGTGGACTATGTACACAAGCATGCTTGTATACATAAACATACTTTTATTTTAAAGTAATCAAATTCTTTAGTTCGTAAAGTACAAAGCAACTCGTGGAGGTTTGCTGTGATCATGAGTGAAATTAGTACTTTTTGCAACAATTCTTCTTTTTGTGAGAATTCTTTGGCAAACTTTGAATAGCAAAAGTCATGATGTGTTTCACAGTAATATCTGCCAACAAAAATAAAAAAATGATCAGTTTCAAAATTGGATAATCAGAATATTAGAGTCATACTATTTGGGAAGTTAAGAGTCATACCAAATTAGTGTTTGTTTATTGGTTCTATGAAATAGTGTAATTTGATTGTATTCTCTAAATTAACATTAAACCTCTCAATTTCCCCCCCCCCCCCAAACTATATGAGCATTTAGAAATTGAATTAAGTCTATGATTCTTTCTCCACAATATCTATTTCTGCTCACTATCTACTTCTTACACTGTAATCTCCTTCCGGCTCCTTACTCTTTTAGTACATGTTACCAGTCTTTACTTCTACATTATCAGAAGTGCAGTAAACAAAAAGCAGCATAATAACATTGAGTTTCTAAACAAATAGCAGCCAAATAACATTGATACTATTTTTAAATATATGTAGGATGTCAGATGCAAATGTAGTTTGCATCTTCTTTATTGTTATATATGTATATCAATATCAAATATCTTCTGTGTTCACACTGCTCATGGTAAGATATTAACATTACTTTCACCTTGATCTAAATTTCAACCAACCTGTTATAATCTAGAGAATGCTGCTGCCCTCTCCAGTATCATATCTAACCTAGACATTCTATATCCCCTTGTTTCCCAATTTTGATGAACTTGTTTTATCTACCTCCTGATATTTGCTATCTTTCTCTTCAATTGAAACAGACATGCGCCCTTTTTCAAGCTGCAGATGTAAGAGGTCCCCTACGTCATTATACTCTATTTAGGATTAGGAGCATGCATAGGTGTAACCAGATCTGCTTTTGACTTTGTTTTCACCCACAGACCTATATATCCAGCACAATTCCCTTCTGCTTGACATCCTACATTTGCATCTGACATCCTACATATATTTGAAAAATAGTATCAATGTTATTTGGCTGCTTTTTGTTTCCTGCAATTTTTTGTTCTACATTATCGCTATCTTATGTTTCACTTATTTCCATTCATTTCAATATATTAGTTATAGTGCATGTCATATGTATATCATGCAATTAAGTGTATCAAATAACCATGAAGTGCTTTAAAATTTTATATTCTATTTTAGGTATATGTTTTTACACTCTCACAAAAATTTCACATAAAATGGTTGACATTTTGATATGAAACTACATATTTTTGTTAGCTGCGCTGGTATCGGTATAGTGTGTGAGCTGTAGACTTTATAGAACAAAAATTATATCAAATCACCATGGATCATACTAAAAGTTTATATTCTATTTTAGGAGTATGTTTTTATACTTTCTTAAAAATTTTACATTAGTTGGTTGACATTTTGATTGAAAACAAAATATATTTTTCAGTTGCGCCTGTATTTGTCCAAAGCATGAGCTGTACAATTTATTGAGTAAAAATTATACCAAATTACCATGAATCACATTATATTTTATATTATATTTTAGGATTATCTTTGTACATTCTCATAAAAATTTCATATTAATTAGTTGAGATTTTGACCGAAAACTAAATATATTTCTCAGCTGCGCTGGTATCTGTGCGGAGCATGAGCTGTGCACTTTAATAAGTAGAAATTATATTAAATCACTATGAATCACATTAAAATTTTATATTCTAGTTTAAGAGTTTATTTTTATACCTTCACAAAAATTTCATATTAATTGGTGACATTTTGACCTCAAAATAAATATTTTCTCAGCTGCATCGGTATCAATCCGGTGCATGAGCTATGCACTATATAGAGTAGAAATTAGATCAAATCACTATGGATCACTTCAAAAGTTTATATTAAATTTTAGAATAAATATTTTAAAACTCTCATAAAAATTTTACATTAATTGGTTGAGATTTCGTCCTTATACTAAATATTTTTCTCAATTGCGCCAGTATCAGTCCAGTGCATGAGCTGTACATTATATTGAATAGAAATTATGTCTAATCACCATGGATTGCTTTAAAATTTTATATTTTGCTTTAGAAATATATTTTTACACTCTCATAAAAATTGAAATTAATTGGCTGATATTTTGTTATGAAACTAAATATTTTTGTGCGCTGTGCTAGAATCAGTATAGTGTTTGAGCTATAGAATATATAGAACAAAAATTATAACAAATCACAATAGATCATATATAAAATTTTGTACTCTATTTTTAGAGTATGTTATAGCACTCTCATAAAAATTTCATATTAATTGGTTGAGATTTTGACCTCTAACCTAAGTTTTGTATTCTGTTTTTGGAGTTTGTTTTGATCATTATAGCTAATTCCTTTAATTATTGTTATTTAATTGCAAAAAAAATTACATGAGCTTGTCGTGGGACAAACATAAGATGACGAATCTCAAATGTCTAGTGGTGACATATTGTTTCATGTGCTTAATGAGAAATCAGGAAAAGGAGCGAGAACAGGTCTTCGAGTAAAAGACCTCGGCAAGATGTAGGAACAAGTACATAAAGCTATAAGTGATGCCAGGGAGATGACTATGGTTGAAGTAGCTAAAAAAATGGAGAAGAAGTTCAGGCTTAGTCGGATGAGTTTGAGTCTATGTTTCAAGAGTGAATGGCTTCTTTTTTTGGTTCTATATCGCTATCAAAAAATTGATTTTTATGTGTTTGTATGGATTTAATGCTTTGCTTCGAACAAAATAAGTTAAAATTTATGCAAGGCTCGATCTTATATTTTATGAATATTTTAGCATGCCTATATGATGAATTTTATTTTTCTATTGTACATCATTGATATATGTATCAGCTAATTTTAAAACATCTCTTATGAAAATGATGTTTGAAGATATTAATGATTGTATATAGTGTATTTGTAATAACTATTTGTATTAGCAATTTGTAAGATTCAGTAACTATATGAAAAAATTATTACTGATAAATGTATTTGTGACAACTAATAGTGTCACAGAATTTGTGTTTTAGTGACAATAAATATTGTTACAAATTGTAACCTTTTAGTGACAATATTTAAAACTTGTCACTAATGTAAATGATAAAAAAAATAATAATATTAAAAGAAAAAGTGTCGAGGTGTGCCCGAGGGTGCTACCCGCGAGTGCTACCTGCGGGGCGCACCTGCAGTTACCACCCGCGGGTGCTACCTGCTGGGTGCACCCGCGGTTGCCACCCGCGGGAGCATCCCGCGGGGTTCACCCCGCAGTGCTTCGGTTACGTAAATTTGATCTGGATTTTTGGAGAACAGATACCCCCGATCTCGATGTTTCTACTACCGGATTTGGCTCAGATCATATCCAAGCAGTTATCTCTCAATATATAAAAAAGAGGGCAAAGTTTTGAGAAGGACGAGAATTTTTCCAGAGACCAGAGTCCAGAGGAACAGAGAATTCCCAATGGGCGAATCTTCTTTCAGTGTTTCCAGAGCGGAGAAATTTTCAGGGAGGAGAGTCCCAAACGAAGAGAAATAGAGAGATGGGAAAATTCAAAGAGCGGAGTTCTCTCTCTTTCTCCAGAGAAATCAATCGACACGACGTTTGGATCATAAATGAAGTGCATCAGTGAGACTCCACCGCTACCAGACCCATAAAAATTTAAAAGGGAAATATAAATTAATTTTTCCTATTCTTGTAATCTCAAATTTTATTCTTTAATTGCTGTATTCAAAATCACATTGGCAATGTAAGGAAATTTACAAATTTCGGGCATACAAAAATTGGCGATCACAGTAGGAGTCTCTCTGTGCACAACAGAGAACTTGGTGGCGCAGTCCGACAGTAGATCCATCAGATCGATGGTTGAAACCTTGGTCGTCGAAGTCGACCTACAAAGGTATGAAAAATTCCTCTCTTCAAACTCCTCTGATTCGGAGCCCAGGCGTCATCGCCTGGTAACGATCAAGAAAGGCGAGGTGTCATTGCCCACCAAAATTGATAAAGCATCATTGCCTATCAAAACAAGTGAGACGTCATCGCCCACAAAAATTGACAAGGTGTCATCATCTGTCAAAAAAAGATGAGGCGTCGTCACCCATTAAGACTGACAAGACGTCATTGCCGGTCAAAAAAAAGAGAATCGTGCGGTGCGCGGAGTGCCACCCGCTGGGTTGCAACTGCGGGGTGCACCCGCTGGGTGCCACCCGCTGGGTTGCAACTGCGGGGTGCACCCATGGGGTGCAACCGCAGATACACCTGCAGGTTGCAACCCGCGGGGTGTCAAAAAAAAAAGATCTCTCCATGCACACACATGCGCATTTGTCTGCATACTAATGTTCCCATGCATAGATCTCTCTTGTTTTGAGCCGGGGTGTTGCCCTGATGAGTGCGCGAGGGATGAACGGTTTAAAGCTCCATGCAGTTAAGTTTTTGAAGAAATTTATAAGGAAATTAATAGCTCGACCACGTGTAACTCGTCGAAGGGACATATTTAACTATGTTGGATTAGTTATATTTATCTAATACTCAAGAGGATTAAAAAAAAAGGTCAAAACATCAAACTCAAATATTATACACAAATTCAAATACATTCGAAGAAGGTAAAAATATTTTATCACGGAACAATTATCTTCGATATCAGGAAATGTGTTCAGAATACACATCAATTAAATATAAATCCAATCAAATTTTCTCTGGTGAGAATTCAAAACTCATAGTGCATGATGATACTTTACTGTTTGTGCAACAGATATGGGTCAAGCTCAAACTCAAGTTGAACCCAACAACAGACTCGAGATCGTCAAAGAACACTCATAAATTTTGAAGCCCGCATTGGTTATGAGGCTCAAGCAGTCAAATGCGAGGCTCAGCCTGGTGTGAATCAGATCATACATAAGACTCAGCCCAATCTTGACCAAATCAGATAAGGAGTTAAGCCACATGGAAAGACCAAAAGCTACATCTCATTCACATGCAAAGTAAGATAAGTTATTTTTGTTGCAAGGGCTTGATATGATAAGATTGATCCACTCAACATATAGTCCAACATGAAGAAGGAGCTCTCTTTCCTAACCCTAAAGAAGCTCTCATGTGAAGGGAAAGTGAACAAACTCCTACAAAGGAATGATGGAGTCGGTTCTACTGGAGTCGGTTCCGCCATATTAGGCTATATCCATCATCCAAGTAACAGTCAATTTGGCAAACTGCAACAATATTTGGATGTTTCAAAAAAAAGGACAACTATTCTCTTAGTATCTAAAGATACTTCAGTTGGATGTGGGCTAAGCTTATATTCTCATCCATGTTGCAACCAAGGCTAAAAGTACAAACATTATATTCAAAGTCATTTAGTCCATAAATCACATGAAAGAGGCTTATTTGAGCCCACTGAAAAGCTAAAGTTTTATGTGAGGCTCACAACCGTCGTATATGCATCACAGGAATGGTGTCACATCTTTTTTTTAAAACTATTGTGGAAATACAAACGGAATCCACAATGAAACTCTTGATGCTTCGATTGTTTGAGTGGGAGCAAAATTCTCTCCTGTCGCCTCCAACTCATCAAATTAAGAGTCAAATAACTTGAGACTTAAATCACTCAAAACTCAGCCTTAACCAATTCAAGAAAAATAAAGGCTTACCAAACAACTATAAAATCGATGGCCATCCAAGTCTTGCATCATAAGAACATCATGTGAACTTATTGATATTGGTCACAGTATCTATCACTTCTGGTTATATTAACCAGCATATCAAAATTCCTACTCAATAGGTCGATCAAATAAAACTCATTCTCTTTGGAAGGGTTCGACCATATGCAACCCTATTCGATGATACTGAAGATGAATATCAAGAAGCCCCTAAAATTTATCATTATGAACTAAAATCATTCCAAATGATAGATAAAATGAGGTATGAATTCATCTAAATGTCAACTTTAAATTTGGACGCGCAACAATGCTCACGCCTGTAGAGGCACGGCATGCATGCCTGCATCCGCAAGAGCACTATGTGCGCCCATGGAGCGTGCATGCAAAGCGTTGTGTGTATACCCGCACACCCCCACGCCCGAGGAGCACTGTGCATGGCAAAGAGTGTTGAAACCCATTTCGCTCCTTTGTGTTCGAAAGGAAAGAATCAAATTACTGTCACAAAATCGGCAGGGAGTTACAATATGTCGCGACACCTGATACTCCGATTATAAATGATGGGATCTGCCAAAACACAGAAAACTCTGATGGGGACTCAGATATCAGTCTGGGGATACTATCCAATGAGCTGGCTACAAATATGATGCCTTTCAGCCTGGCTCTAGATGAAAAAATGAGCCAATTTTTCCTCAAGATGAAGCATTAGTCAAATATTTTGATGTCAAATGGAGCATACCAGTTGATCAATCAACATGGTGATTGGATGATGATACCAACCAATGAAAAATTTCTGAAGAAATATTATTCTTAAGATAATGAAATCATCCGACCTCTTCTTCATTATAGTAAATGAAGAAATACTAATTTGGCGTCAGCGCACAGTTCCACACCTCGACTGAGGATACAAAATGAAAACAAATCCTACGTCTATACGACTAAAGATAGAGAAAAATTTGGTAAGCAAGCCCAAATGAAATCCTCGCTAATCCTATCATGTTGGGGGTAAAATCATGAATTGCCCAACAACGTCAAGGCAACGGGAAGAGAATCAGTTTCTCGTTAATCCATCATGTTAGGGTTAAAAAGCATGAGCTGCCTAATACTTTAAAAGTAAAGGAAAGAGAATAAGTTTCTCGCTAACCCAATCATACTGGGGTAAAGGTATGAACTGCCCAACATCATCAAGATAAAAAAAAAGAGAATAAATTTCTCGCCAACCCATTATGCTGGGGTAAAGGTATGAACTGTCCAATACCGCCAAGGTAACAGGAAGAGAATAAATTTCTCGCTAACCCTATCATGCTATGGCTAAAAGTATGACTATCCAACATCGTCAAGATAACGGGAAGAGAACAAATTTCTCGCTAATCCATTATACTGGGGTAAAGGCATGAACCGTCCAACAGTGCCAAGATAACGGGAAGAGAATAAATTTCTCGCTAATCCATCATGCTGGGGTAAAAGTATAAATTGCCTAACACCGTCAAGGTAACGGGAAGAGAATAAATTTCTCGCTAACCCTATCATGTTAGGAGAAAAAGCATGAATTACCCAACACCATCAAGATAATGGAAAGAGAACCAGTTTCTCGCCAACCCATCATGCTAAAGTTAAAAAGTATGAACTGCCCTAAACTGTTAACGCAAAGAGAAGAGAAAAAGTTTGGCGTTTAAGCCCAAATGAGATTCTCGACAACTTAACATGCTGAGGGGAATAGCATGGCTAGCCCAACTCAAACGGTAGTTAGTAAAGGCAAATCAAACCGGTTAATAGCTGGGGTTTTGCTAAAAATTCCAAAACAAATCTGTCACAACAGTATCCTTATCTGATTATAAGAGTACATCATTGCCCAAAGCTGCTAAAGTGAAGGAAAGAAAGAACGTTTGATATTCAAGTCCAAACGAAATTCTTGATAACTTACCATGCTGAGGGAAATAGCATGGTTAACCCAACTCGAACGGTAGTTGATAAAGGCTAATCAAACCCGTTGATAGCTGGGAGTTTGTTAAAAATCCTAATGAGATCAAATCTCCTGTCACGTTAAGATTTCACTTCTAACAGTCAAAAATTTTCTGTCACTTTTGTACTAGCAGATTCAATGACCCTTAAGAAATTTGTCACGTTAAAATCATATCTCTGATATCAGAATACAAAATCGAATCAATTTTTCTTTATGAGATCAAGTCCAATCAAATCTCCTGTCACGTTATGATTTCACCTCTGACAGTAAAACTTTTGTCGTCACTTTTCTCCAGCAAAACCAGTGACTCTAAAATATTTATCATGTTAAAATCATACCTCTGACACCAGAGTACAAAATCAAATCAATTATCTTTATGAGATCAAATCCGATCAAATCTCCTATCACTTTAAGTTTTCACCTCTGACAGAAAAGAAAACTCACACTGAACCAAGTCCAACATTACAACATCTGATGAACTTGTTTTTTATATCGTTAAGTTAAAGATTATCTCTGATGAAAATCATCTCTATCAAGTCAACAGTTATTTCTGATAGTCAAATTCTAAGACTAAATACGTTAACTGTCACATCTAGTTAGTCAGCTCATTCCTATCATGACCAGATCCTCTGAATAGATCGAGTTTTAAGACATATTTAATAATACCTTTGTGTTTTTCTAATCCGTTATACTAGATGTCACTAAACGGTTAGGATCTTATGAGTACGTTAACATCATACATCTGCTTATCATCTAATGAGCACAAATCTTCTTTCATCTAACGAGCATATTAACATCATACCTCTACTTATCATCTAACGAGCACATTAAAATCATACCTCTGCTTGTCATCGAACGAGCACGTTAACATCATACCTCTGTTTGTCATTAACGAGCACACTAACATCATACCTTAGCTTGTCATCTAACAAGCATGCTAACATCATACCTCTGCTTGTCATCTAACGAGCATGTTAACATCATACCTCTACTTGTTATCTAACGAGCACGTTAACATCATATCTCTACTTATCATCTAACGAGCAGGTTAACATCATACACCTGCTTGTCCTCTTTAGAGTACGTTAATATCATACCTCTGCTTGCCCTCTGAGCATATTAACATCATACATGTACTTGTCCTCTTAAAAGTACGTTAACATCATATCTCTGCTTATCCTCTAAAAAGCACATTAATATCATATCTCTGCTTGTTATCTAATGAGCACGTTAGCATTATATCTCTGCTCATCCACCATAAGACATGTTAAGAATTAGCTCTATTTATCAAATTCATCACAAGTTGTCTGTCATGCCCTCAGCCTCTAAACAAGATATCAAAAATATTTTTGCATGCAGTCAACAAATTTTCTAAAGCAAAAGCTACAAACGTCTAGCTGGGCCGCACAAGTATAACAGTCAACATCAAGAGAATTCACTAGAAGCAATTTATGATACATTGAGAAAGTTCAACAGTACACCTCCAACAACGAAAATCCGAGATAACGATTTCTAGAAGATGGTTTACAGTACACCATGAAATTGCGCTACACAATGAAAATTACAGAGCCAAAATTAAAAGAGTCCAAAGTGTTTTTAAATTCATTATAAATCAAAATAAAATTTTAAAAACTTTGGAGGGGGTTATGTAGACGATAAAAAAATATAATAACAAAAGAAAAAAGTGTCAGGGTGCGCCCGAGGGTGCTACCCGCGGGGTGTGCCTACGGGTGCTACCCGCGGAATGCACCCGCAGGTGCTACCCGCGGGGTACACCTGCGAGTGCTTCCCGTAGGGTGCACCCGCAGGTGCCACCCGAGGGTGCTTCCCGTGGGGCGCACCTGCTGGTGCTTCCCATGGGGCGCACCCACGGTTACCACCCGTGGGTGCTACCCGTGGGGTGCACCCACAGTTGCCACCCACACCCCGCGGTGCTTTGGTTACGTAGATTTGATCCGAATTTTCAGAGAATGGATACCCCCGATCTCGGTGTTTCTTCTACCGAATTTGGCTAAGATCTTATCCAAGCATTTATCCCTCGATATATAAAAAAGAGGG
This sequence comes from Dracaena cambodiana, assembly GCA_036321105.1. NCBI lineage: Eukaryota > Viridiplantae > Streptophyta > Magnoliopsida > Asparagales > Asparagaceae > Dracaena > Dracaena cambodiana. Next base: position 37,919,052 of record JAYEPQ010000007.1, read on the forward strand.
CAGAATTTTGAGAAGGAGAATTTTTCTAGAGACTATATTCCAGAGGAACAGAGAATTCTCAGAGGGCAGATCTTCTTTCAGAGTTTTAAGAGTAGAGAAATTCTTAGGGAGGAGAGTCCCAAATGAAAAGAAATAGGGAGACGGAAAAATCTCAAGAGTGGAGTTCCCTCTCCTTCTATGGAGAAATCAACCGACGCGACGTTCGGATCGTCAACGGAGTACATCAGCGAGGCTCCACCATTGCCAGACCGACAGAAATTAAAAAGGGGAATCATAATTTTTCATATTCTTGCAATTTCAGATTTTATTCTGTTATTTTCCTTTTATTGCTATATTCAAAATCAAATTGGTAATGTAAGAAAATCTACAAATTTCGGGCGTACAACTAATAATTACTTATTTGTGAATATTTGTCATTACTACTTTTGTAGCTAATGCCATTATATAATATTTTATATACATATAGTGATAGATAGCCATGTCTTTACGACGAGTTCTATTATCACAAGTTAGTTTTAGTGACAGTTAATGTCGTCACTATATGATAACTTTTCTATGATAAGTATTGTTGTCACAAATAAGATTTATTGATGACAAAAGTCATCACTAAAGAGTCATAATATTAACTATGTAATAAGTTTTCTGTAATAAGTATTATTGTCACAAATATGATTTAGTGATGTTGAAAATTCTGACTAAAGAGTCGTAATAGTTACTTTATAATGACTTTTTCGTGACAAGTATTGTTGTTTCAAATATTAATTAATGACAATAGCAGTTTTCACAAAAAGAAATATTATAGTAATAATCTAGTTAGTATTTTGTGACAAGTCATAATTATCACTAAAAACTATTTTCAATGACGGGTAACAAAAGTTGTTACAAATACTTTTAGTAATAGCTACATAAGCTACAATATTTAGTAGTCACTAAACTCGTCACTAAATATTTTCAGTGACAACTTGAAGATTTTTAGTAACGACTTTTATTGTCACAAAAAACATATATTCTTGTAGTGTTACTCAGCCATATCCTTCAAAGGCTACAGTGCAATAAATTACTCAGAAATTGAAGACTTCATTTAAATTTAAAAAACCTAAGAACAAGAGGCCATTCCCATTGAAAGCTTTGGCGATGCCGCAGTTGATGAAGATCGACAACTGCTTCCGAAATAGCTATGGAGGAGTGAAGAGCTCACCCATTTCGGCCTGTCCTGCCCAAATGAACCAAGTCCATGGATTTAAAACTTGGGGCACTCAGATCTGTAAGAGAGTCCTTCCTAAATCTTCTTTAAAAGAGACAAAAACTAGTGGGAGGGAGTGTTCAAGAGCGTCCTTTCTTACTCCAACTCTTTTTCCACTGTAGTGCCACACTATTCTGAATATATGATAGTCTAGATCATTCAATAACGTATTCGCAAAAATATATTAAGTCTCAGCATCGTTTGCCACATTAAAACATATCATAAAAATATCTTAATTGAAAATAAAACTTTTATTCAATAAATAAAATTAGATTTGCATAGCTATTAACGGAAATAACAACAGGAAAATAATTATGATAAAAGAGGAAAAAAAAATATTTCAAAAACAGAAGCAACATAAAATAATTCATACAAGACTGAAAAGAAAATAATGGTCTTATACTGGTTTCAGCTACTCTTAATTTGTTGTGTTTCAAATATAAATCAACTTCAATGGTTCAATCTCCAGATCTAAACATGCACACACAGGATCGTCAGTAAAGTGACAGATAATATAATGATATATAACTATGAAATCCTGAAAGTATAAATAAAAGAGACTTATGAATCATTCAATAATATCATATAAGCAGTTCCACGAATGTAAATGTCTATCAAATTCTTAGTCATGCATGTTAGTTTTATCTCTTTTAATTCATTCAAATTTTTTATATTATGGTATTTGGAATTTTTAGGAAAATATTGGACTAGTATTTCGAATGCACTTCCATAACCTGGAAATATAGTTGTAAAATTGTATTTCGTAACTCCAAAAAACGATCGTAAAGGGTATTTTGTAGCCTTGGAAAAATGATCGTAACAACCAATGGTTGGTAGGGATTACATTCGAAATACAGTTCCTTTCCATTACTTTAGTTTCCTATAAAACTCCATATCTTTCAATACAATGACTATACTACTTAAATATCGTTCAGTATCAATTTAGTACAATATTAAGATGCAGTATCACTATATTCAGTGACCTTATTATTACTTTCATTCAGTATAATTTATCATTTCATATCTTATGGATATTATAAGTTTAATTCTACCAATCTATATTGTCCAAATATTCATTAGCATAATGTCACTTTATTCATATCATAAATTAATTATATTGAACCTCTATAAGACAGTCAGCTAGGTAAAAGTAGGAATGTGGGGGACTTTCCTTACAATGCACGTTCAATAGTAAATAACCACCATCTTAAGTTCACTCTTCCTTAGTTTCCGACCAATGGATGATATAAAATCTAGATATCATTTGATCATGAATATAGTAATGTTAATTCTTCAAGTTTTTAATGAAGTATAACCACTTATTTACTAAGTTATCATTTATTCATCTTTAGTATGCAAACAATGAAATTTTAGTCTCATTAGGCAAGATATTCATGCCAAAATAACAAGTTAAACATAATGTATTTTTTATTTAATTATGACAGCTAACATTATAACAACAAACAATGTTTATAACATAAAAACAATCTACATGAAAGTAACTTCGATATCACATATTTATAAAAAAATAATAATTTAATAATATAACATATAAAGTAAATTCGAGAGAACACACCTTCTGCCGTTACCGCTCTGAGTCCAATCGAAAAACAAATTTATATTAATCATGAGATCATATTAATATATAGTTATACCAATTTTAGGTAATATAGTTATCACTAATAAACTTTTATGTTTATAAGAACAAAATAATGTTACAAATCCATCACCTTGGGTCAATGAGATAGGGATGAAACTTAAAAAAAAAAAAAAAAAAAAAAACCTTAGTTATTTCTTAGATACAGAATTGACAAGAGGGATTGAGCTCATATTTTAAATCTCCTTTGAAAGTTAATTAAGAAGAATTGAACAAAAACAAAGATGCAAAGAGAAAGTGTACATCATAATGCACGATCAGATAGTTGGCGCTCCACATGATAATCTCTTGTAGACGAGTTGGTCCCTTTAGTACACTTGTTTATTGACGAAAATACTCGACTAGAGGGGAATAATTACGGACTAAAAAGAGGTGAAAGTTCGAAAGTATAATTCCAATATGGTGTTAAAAAATGAATAAAGAGACTTTCTCTCTATTTATTAGCAAAAAAGATGATTACAATTATTACAAATTAGTTAGAAAAGATATCATTAGTTAAAAAATATTTAAATTCTAATTAAACTATACATTAGAATATTTTTTAGATTATGTCAGATAGGGAAGTCAAACTATAAGAAAGTCAATTTTTTTTCATTAAATAAGTTTTTTAAAATAACCTTTCATTTAATATTTTAATTTAAGTAAAACGATTGAAATTCTAAAGGTGAGGTGGGCGTACATCCGCCTCCATTCCCAGGCCCTTGAGACTACATCTTTGTACCTTTTTGGAGGAGATCTCTCTTCTCTTCATCTCTGCGGTATGCCTTACCAAACTTCCTCCTCTTTTTTGTTCCTTTTGGGAGGAGAAGATGGAGCACCTACCGATTAAATGACCGCCTCTAATTTGCCTCAGTCAACCCTATCACTGCCTTGGCCTACTTCTCCTTCTTCACTAGTTCCATCTTGAGGAAGATGTTGCAGCAGGGGTTGCTTTTTTCTTCAGCCAATATCTATGAAGATGATTGAATCAACGAACTTAAAGAAAAAGTACGAAGTAAACATACACTTATGTTTTCTGCTAACAGGACTTAAGCTAACACTAACTAAAGGTATCTTAATGCTAGAAAATTTAGTTATTCCACCAGTAAGAACGGAGTTCGTATAAAGCTTTTGCAAAATTGAACTTCTTTTTGGTGTTCGTATAAAGCTTTTTCAAAAAACTATTTTTTCGTTTTAGCTGTGAAATCACCATCATCGACCCTACCACTCTGAATTTGAATAAATTAGTAATATAAATAAAGACAAACTTGTCCCACCAAAATTTGTTGTTGGATGTTCTTGGATGATTTGATATCATAAAAGAAGTTGAAAATAATGGTAGACACCAGATAACATGGTGAAAGTAAAGAATAGCGAAAAATATTATTATATCCAACAAGTTGAGGGCAAGTTGGGACATGCCACTCTAATAGAAGTTTAGAATGTTGACCAAGAAAAGACAGATCAGGAACCTAAGCCCCAATGTCAAAGAATGGATATAAACTCCGAAATATTCATTCAAAAGAGAACAGTCGGTTGATCGGGGGGAAGAACTATGTAAGATGAGTTTCTTGAGAGGGTGATATCCAAAAGAAGAGCTTCAACCATACTATAAGTGGTGGTTAAGAATGTCTCCCACATAATCTCATCTAACTCCTTTATTATGTATTCAACATGAGCTTTACAACTCTTCTCAAGAAGTCGATGTTTAACCTTGTCAAAATTGGGTTTCCAAACACCCCGGTGACACCTCAAATCACACTGGTAGGCCCAAGTGTGTCCCAATAATGGGTAGGATAGCACCGGCGGGCACTCTCAATAGTGAAGTGCATGAGACCATTTTTATTTTTAAACAATCACATACAAGAGATATAGAAGTGCGCAAATATGAGATATATATCATAGTCTGAATCTATCTACTACATCATATGCATGAATAAAACAATATCCAAAAACATATATATAGAAATAATAAGCAATATATACATTAAAAGGTCACTCATATAGAATCAAGTATAGTATAAGAACATAGCAACATAAGTAATGAATATATATAAGAGTGTCCTGATACTATAGACAGAACTAGAAAGTAGGATACATATATACATACAAACTAAAATGATATATACACAAAAGGAATGGAGATTCTATGAAAAGAAGCTACCAGCACTCTGTACGCCCGAAAATTGAACCTTTGATTCCATTGAAAAATTGATGAATTACAATAGGAATTTATATTACAAAAATTCCGAAGAATTACAAGAACGGGAATATTGGTGGATTCCCTTTTTTAAGTGGGTACGGGTGGCGGTGGAGTCTTGTTGCTGCCTCCGTTGACTATCCAACTTGGAAGGGGATCTGTGAAGAAAACCTGCTCCTTCTGATCTCTCTCAACCTTCTGTGAAGAATCGCTCTGCCAGCTCCAAAGAAAAGTCCTCTCTCCGGTTAAATTTCTGTATTTTATAGACCGAAGAAGCTCCAAATCCGGCTCAATTCTCTCCTGAAAAATCGGATCACGGATTATCAGTCCAAAAATAGGAAACAAATAATCGGGAAAGAACGGAAAACAACCCGCAGGTGGCAACCCGCGGGATCGCCCCCGCGGGAATTCTCCCGCGGGTGTGCCCACTTAGCAAATTTAGGTTTTTTTTTTTTTTTTTTTTGGTATCTACACACTCAACTTACTCCTGAAATTGTAGATCTCCGAGGGGTTGGTCATCCTCGACTTCTACTACTATTGTCTCGATTGGTAGAGCTTAGTGTGATAATTCTAGAGGTGAAAACCCGAATAAGAATAAAAATCCTAACTCATGCAATTCTGTAGGAAGCATAAAAAATGTGTATGAATGAGAAAGTATGTTAAATATAACATGAATCAAGATTTACATAGCATATATAGTGTAATGTGATCAAGTAATAAGGTATGCCAATTATCACCAAAATCATATGGTATATGGTGTGCATGACATAACATGAACCATGAAGCAAATAGCATAATAGCATAATATGATTAGGCAATGAAGAAAATTCTATCATATTAATTTGGAACTGAATGGTGGGACTATTCACGTATTCTAAAAATATACCATACATACCCAGTATCACGGCTCAAGTACCAATTTTCATACAAACCGAATGCAATGCTGCTATGTGAATTAAATATCCCGTACATATTCGGGACCACGACTCAAGTATCGATTTTCACACCAACCAGATAGCATGCTACTAGGCGAATTTAGATATTCTGTATATATCTGGGACCATAGCTCAAGTACTAATTTCCTCACAAAACGGATGGTATGCCGCTAGGCAAATTTAGATATCTTATACATACCTGAAAGTATGGCTCAAGTACCATTTTCTACACAAACCGGATGGCATGACGCTAGGCGAATTATAAACATGACAGTAAAAACTGATAGTGGCAGTACACAGATCGGGGAATACATCCAAAAAATATAAGAACTTCTACAATGTGTTTTTCATTCCACCATTTATTTTTTCCATACCTACAATGTAGTATGTGCTAAGTATCGATGTGACATATGTAAATAAGAGTATATGTATTAATTGCTAGGTAAATATGAAACGACATGCATGGTAATACTAGTAAATACAAGAGTAATACTAGTAGGAACAAGAGTTATAGGACATGTTCACATATGTGAAGTATTATTTCTATGCAAGAATAACATGTACAACTAATAACATGCATAAATATACATATGTGAATGTATATCTATCTTGTATCAAATGTATATACACAAATATGGTATGTATGCTTAAGTATAAGCTATGCTAGCTGTAAAATCATCATGTAAAAGTTATAATAAAGGTGATTAAATATGTGTACATGGGTATCATATCATAAATCAAGACGTATATGTAAGGACAATGTACATGTGCCTATGTTACTGCAATTCAGTAGGCAGTCAGAATTTCTAGAACTTAATTGACTAGTGCAAAATGGAATTAGAAGTTAAGATTTAGTATAATTATAGAGAATTTAGTTATATTTCCAATGAATTTTGAATGAACTTAATTAGAATTATAAAACAAAAGCTATGGTTGATTTACCATGCATCTACTGCTATGGAAATGCAGCATTAACAAGTAAACTTTCATATTTGATTTGAGTAGGATAAGAATTGAATTAGAATCTAAGAAATTTAAAAATAGTAGATAATTCAATTAACTTTCCAATGAAGTTTGAATGAGCTCAATTGGAGCTCGAGAGTAAAAATTATGGTCATTTTACCATGGCTTGATACTGCAAAACTGCTGACCTAGTGCAGCAACAATTGATGAATTTCCAGATTATTTTTGGCTTGATAAATGGCTGAATTAGAATCTAATATAGTTGGATGAATTGTAGTTTAGTAAATTATCTATCTAATGATATTAGAATAAGGTCAATTGGAGTTAAGATGAAAAAATAATGACAGTTCTAAAATAGACTGATGTGTATATCTAGGCAGCAATACATTTTGTGCTGTGTAATATGCACAGTTTGATTGATGCATACAATGAATATCAAAACAAAGTCAAATTTGAGAATATATAATCTTTAAAAATATTTGATGATGCCTCAAATATCATATATGAGGTTATTGGATCAAGTAATCCCAAATTTAAAGGATTTTAGAGAGTATTCTTACCTCTAGTTGAATCCAAATCGGAAATAAACCGATATTGATGTGATTACTCCTTAAAATTAGAAAACAATTTCAAGAATCACACTACAAAATAAAGACAAGTGTTGAATATTTTCTCACATTAGCGGAGAAGATTAAAACTCATTTGGAGAGATTAACCTCAAGAACAAGGTTCATATAGAAATTTAATAGATCTTCAGCCTACTCTCAGGCTGAATATTTGGCGATTTATTTGAGAAAATTGGAGAGGGAATTAGAATTCATGATCTAAAAAAAAATTAAGAGGAACAAGAGAGAAAGATGTTGAATGTTTTCATATTTCTATAAATTTATTTCGAGGGTTAAACAGCTGCTGAAAAGTGAGTATGCCGCTATGTTTTAAAACCCTTAAACTAAATCCTAATGACAAGTTTGTCATTGGGTCAATTCCTATTATAAATTTTGTCAAGAATGAATGTTGGGATTAAGGAGATAAATTTGAAGTTGGTAGGAGATTAAAGTTGGAATTTATGATTTAATTTGATTATTTTAATCGAATATTTATCCTAAAATTGGCAATCCGGAATAATTCAAGAAAAATATGAAATAAATCAAAAATAATAAGATAAGAGGTCAACACTCTACGGAATTTAAAATTAAAAACTAGATTGAAACATATAGCTCAATTTACTCAGTTTCCGGGTTCTTAAGCTAATACGCATAATACAGAATAAACCGATATATGGGCTTAAGGGGTGTTACAGTCTATCCAGCTAACAAAAAATTTCATCTATAAAATTTAATCAAAAATGGAAGACAACAATAAGGTAGATTATGAAGCCATTATGCTTTAATAATAAGTTCAAATTTTAGGGTAGCCTACATGTTTCTTGAATACTCGGGTAAGTAGAGGAAGCCCCCATTAAATATAACGTGGCAATATCATTCCTGCAGAGTATTCAATTCTCATGTAGTACAATGTTAACGTTTGATGAAACTAATTGGTAGAGAAAATAACTATATTTTATGTTTTAACCTAAAAAAACAATAGCTTTGTATATATTTCTAATAATATATACAAAATTTCACTCAAATATAGATAGTAAACATAACCTACATGTATGGGCTTTATTTTAATTGGATATTTAACTTCATTTATAGATTCTTTGCTATCCTGTATCTACCCTGTGATCCCAGATATTATCACATTGGTGTTCCACTATATAAAACTATTTGACAAGATATGCCATCGGTATCTAGGAAAATCTAATAATCTACAACACGCTCCTAACAATAAAATAATAAGCACATGCAATTTATGGAGGATAAGGTCATAATCAGGATTAGAAGCAAATGATATGATATAGAAGAAGATAAGGAAATAAAAAAAATATTAATACATATTACTCACATGTATATAGCAAAATCCTAATGATACGAGTCAAATGATAAAAATTATGGCTATTCTGGTACCATTCTGTGACACCCCAAATCTTGCTGGTGGGCTCAAACGTGTGCCCCAATAATGAGTAGGGTGTGACTAATGGGCATTCTCCATACCAGAGTGTACGAAACCTTTTTATCAGACAATCACAAATAAGAGATATGGAAGCGCACAACTATGAGATATATATCACAGATCTGAATCATCTGCCACAATATCACAAGTTTAAATATACCAATATCTAAGAACAAATATATAAAAATAATAAGTACATCAAAAGGCTGATTATGTAGAGTCAAGGACAATATCAGAACAAAGTAACATAAGACTGAATATATACAAGAGTTCAGATACCACGAACAGAATTAAAAAGTAGGATACAGTACTGAATATATATAAGAGTGTCTAGATACCACAGATAAAACTAGAAGTAAGATACATATGCACATACAAGCCAAAATGATACATACACAAAAGGAATAGAAATCCTATGAGAAGCTAGCTACTAGCACTGGGCCTGCACCTGAAACTATGTCCGAGGGGTTGGTCTTCTTCCTCTACCGCCACTATCCAGGCTAGTAGATCTGGGGTATGATAATTCCAGACGACCCAAATAAAAATACAAACCTAAACCCGTACAATTCTATTGGAACCATAAAAAAATGTGTATGAATGCTAAAGTATGCTAAATATAACATGAATTAAGATGTACATAATATATATAGTGTAATGTAATCAAGAAATAAGGTAAGCCAATTATAACAAAATCATATGGTACATAGTGTGCATGGTGTGCATGATGTAACATGAACCATGAAGTAAATGGTATATATAACATAATATGATCAAGCAATAAAGAAAATTCTATCATATTTGTTTAGAACTAAATGGTGGGAGTATTCACATTTCCTAGAAGTATACCGTACATATCCGGTACCACTGCTCAAGTACCGGTTTCTACATGAACCGGATGGTACGCCTCAAGGAAAATTGCATATTCCATATATATCCTAGACCACAGCTCGAGTACTAGTTTCCATACGAATCGGATGACATACTGCTAGGTGAATTTAGATATCTTGTACATACTTGTGACAATGACTCAAGTATCTATGCAAATTTAGATATCCCGTACATATCCGATGTGATGGCTCAAGTACAAATTTCCACATGAATCGGATGGCTCGCCGCTAATGAATTTAGATATCTCATATATACCCAGGACCACAACTTGAGTACGGGTCTCCACATGAACTGGATGACATATTACTATGAAAATTTAGATATTCCACATATATCCAGGACAACGGCTCAAGTACCAGTTTCCATATGAACTGGATGGAATGCTGCTAGGCGAATTAGAAACAAGACAAGTTAGAAATCAATAGTACCATTACACAGATCAGCAGATGTATCCAAATAAGATAAGAACTTGCCCAATACGTTTCATTCCGCCATTCATTTCTCTCATATGCATAATATAATATGTACTTAGTATCAATGTAATATATGCAATAAGGGTACTATCAATAGTCAGTTGAATATGAAATGACATGCACTATAACAATGGCAAGTACACGTAATATTAGCAGGTATAAAGTTACAGACATGTTCACGTACGTGAGGTATTATTTCCAAGAAAAAATAACATGTACAAATAATAATAAGTATAAATAAATATGTGTGCATGTTTATCATATCTTATATCAAGTGTATGCACACAAATATGTCATATATGCCTAAATATAAGCTATGATAGGTATGAAATCATCATGTACATATAATGACAAGAATGATTAAATACATGTACATGGGTATCATATCAAAAATCAAGAGGTATATGCACAGATATAGTACATGTGCCTATGGTACTGCGACTCAGAGGCAGTAAAAATTTTCTGGTCTTGTTTGACTAGCCCAAAATGGAATTAGAATTTAAGATATGATATAGTTATAGATAATTCAATCATCTTTTCAATTAATTTTGAATGAACTCAGTTAGAGTTTTAGAAAAAAAATAATAGTTGATTTACTATAGACCTACTGCTACGGAAATGCAGCAGTAACAAGTGAAATTCTAAATTTGATTTGACCAGGATAAAATTTGAATTAGAGCATAAGAATTTGAAAAACTATAAATAATTCAATTATCTTTCCAATGAACTTTAAATGACTCTCAATTGGAGTTTTAGTGTAAAAATTATAGTTATTTTACCATAACTTGCTACTGCAGAACTGCTAACCTAGCAAAGCAACAATTGATGAATTTTCAGGTTATTTTTGCTAGGTAAATGACTAAAATAGAGTCTATAGTAGTTGGATTAATTGTACTTTAGTAAATCATCTTTCTAATGGTAATAGGTGGGTCAATCGGAGTTAAAATACAAAAATTATGGCAGTTCTAAAATGGACTGCTGTGTGTATCTAGGTAAATATACATTTTTGCGCATGTGAGTGTAATACATACAGTGAAACTCAAGATAAAGGTAAATTTGAACATCTATAATCTTTAAAAATATTTGATAATGCCTTTGATATTATATATGAGGTTATTGCATTAAGAAATCACAAGTATTAAGAATTTCAGAGAGTATCCTTGTCCCCAGTTGAACTCAAATCGGAAATAAACCAATATTGATATATAATTGCTCTTCAAAAGTGAAGAAAATTTTTTTAAGAATCATACTAGGAACAAAGGCAAGTACAATGGAATATTTTTCCATGTTCGTAGAGAGATTAGAGCTCATTTAGAGAGGTTAAACTCAAGAATAAGGTTCATGTAGCAATTTAATGGATTTTCAGCCTACTCTTAGGCTGAATATTTAGCAATTTATTTAAGAAAATTGGAGAGGGAATTAAGGTTTGAGGTCTGAAATGAAAATTAAGAGGAACACGAGAGGAAGATGTTGGATATTTTTAGAACTTTTTGAATTTATTTCGGGGTCAAATGGTGGGAAATTCTATTTACGCACTGAAGATTACTCTTCACGCCCAAGCTACTCTCTACACTGATCTTTCTTTTCAAAACATTACTAATTTACTCTCTACACCTAATTTTTCACGAAATTAACCCCCTCTCTCTCCTAATCTCATCCGTGATTCAGCCATAACCTCTTGCCCGCGTTCTGTCATCTCCCCCCCCTCTCTCTCTCTCTCCTAATTTCGCCGTTCTGTCACGGCACCCGTTTGGCTGATGGGCGCTCACGCTCTACGGGAATTTCTAGATGGGCACTGCTTTTTTCCTAGTGAGCCCACTTTTTCCAGTTAGCACACCCTCTCTTTTAAAAAGAGAGGGTTTTTCCTAGTGAGCACACCAAAATTCCTAACATATTCTCATCTCTCTCTCCGATTGATTTCTTCTTTTTCTTCTTCTTCATCGTCTTCTTCTTCTTCTTCTTCTTATTCATCTTCTTCTTTAATTTTCCACCTTTTCCCCCTCCCCCCTCTCCCCCCTCCCCCTCCCCCTCCCCCTCTCCTGTCCCTAATCAGATCCAGCCATCCGGGGTTGTTAGCCCGGATAGATTGGCCTGATCCGGGCTAACCAGTCCGGATCAAGCCCATCCATCCGGGCTAACAGTCCCGAATGGATGGAAGGATGAAAGAGGGGGTGACGTAGGGGCTCCCGCCGCTGCACGTCGGTGGCCTCCGGTCGCCTACTACGGTCTCACGTAGAAGGAGGTAAAGGAAGGGGAAAAACAAAGAAGGAAATGAAAGAGCAGGAAAATTTTGGTCACTAGGAAAGTGGGCTCACTAGAAAACTTTTTACAAAGAAAGAGATGAAGGAGAAGGTGAAGGAGGGGCAATTTTGCCAAAAAAATTGATGACAAAATGGTAAATAAAGTGAGCTTATTAAGTGGGCTCACTAGTAAATATGCTGTGCCCATCTGGAAACTCCCCGCTCTACAGATGTGCGCAGAGCTAGGAGAGCGAAGAGCGCCATCTCGCTCTGATTTGGAGATATTCTCCTCATTAGATTCATCGTTGCCTCCATTTTAAAGAAGATACTTTCCATATAATTCGATTTGATTCTAATCTGTCTCAAAATTTCTTTGTATTATTTTCTTTCAATTTTTTGGGGACAAAAAATGGGGGTTGAGTTTTCATTGATCCGAGTTTTCCTTGCTTGGTGCCTCTCTCTCTCTCTCTCTCTCCCTCTCTCTCTCTCACTCACTCCCTCCCTCCCTCCCTCCCCCGTCTCTCTCGTGTCGCCCCTCTCTCTCTCTCTCGTGTCGCTCCTCTCTCTCTCTCATGTATCACCATTCTCTCTCTCTCTCGGACTCCAAAGAAGGTTCAATGGTAGAAAGATGCAGGCTGAAGCGGGGGAGGAAGCCCGGGAGCAGGTGGGAGACTCCTATGAACCATGTGGAGGCGGAGCGGCAGCAAAGGGAGTCAGAGTTGCTCACTGAATTTAGTTAGAGTTCTTAACGATTTAAAAGGGTAATTTAGTTAAAAATTTTATTCGCAAACTTGTAATTATTTATAAATTTTAAATCTATGCGAAAAGAGTAAATTTTCGTGTGTAAATAGAATTTCCCTCAAATGGCTGCTGAAAGATGAGTATATTAATATGTTAAAAACCCTTAAATTTCATATTAATTATAAGTTTGTCATTAGGTTAATTCCTATTCAAGTTTAGTCAATGATGATTGTTGGGCTTCTAGAGATAAATTTGAAGCAGGTAGGAGATTAAAATTGAAATTCATGATTTAATTTGATTATTTTAATTGGGTATTTATCAGAAAATCGACCGATTCGGAATAATTTAAGAAAAATATAGAAAAATAAAAAATAATATGATAAGGGGTCTCCATTTTACGTAATTTAAAATTGAATATTAGATTAAAAGATATAACTCAATTTACTCAGTGTCCAACAGTATGAGTACCTATATTCCCTAATTGATACGGATAATACGGAATAAACCAATACACAGGCTTAAAGATTGAAGCCTCCCTCACCTTAAAGGTGCAATGAAGACCCTGCCATATCTATAATTCCAAATGAAAGAGTACTCCAAATGAAAGAGTACAGCATAAGAGATGAGGAGACCATGATAGGGAGTCAGGATTATAATTTGAATTTGATAGCTCGGACGTAGAAACTTGGGTCTATAAGAGAATACTTTCCAAGGTTCAGGGCTATACTAAAACTATCGTAACTCTACAAAGAAGGATTAAGAAAGAACTCAAAAGCCACTTACATAAAAGAAATGAAACTCAAGATAGGAAAGGCAAGAAATCGAAACTGACCTTTCAAAAGGAATAAGTGAAGAAACTCAGATTGCTGAAAGCATAAAAAAGCTGGGGGCTCTTGAAATCTCTAAAAATGTGGGAATGCAAATATTTTTCTTACCATAGGAATGGGGACATATACAGACCTCCACTAGTCCCTACCTACTCAGTAATTCTTCGGCAAAAAAAGAGTTCAACATGAAAATTTCACTTCTCAAAGTCACTATATGATCTTAACTGTTCAAATGATTGATGGTCTAATCCGAATTTGAATCACCACTCAATCACAGTCTCTTAATTAATTGGCTAGTCCAGTCATATCAGAGCAATGAGCAACTCAAACCGTTTGATTAGCGGACATATTTTTGTCCCAATCAAGCTATTCAAAGTGCCTCATGATAGACCGACAGATGGCACCATTCGGGTCCAAAGCGCCATGCTACTGAAACCTTAATCCCGAATTAAAGATCTAGTGCTTTCTCAAAAAGTCCACATGGATAACTTGCAAAGCTGAGTTGATTTACGAGGATGTGTAATTAAAATATCCATAAGCTAGTTGCCCATCTAAGAACGTGGAGGATTCTCATCTCCACTCCATTACGGTTAAGAGGGTTCTGAGAGGAAAACTTTCACGAAGGTCATATTAGTGACGTGCAGGAAGTTCCACGGAACCCTAGACTTCACCATATTAACTGTGAAAGAGCACTGACATGGGCCTCCATTTCACGTATCTATGTCTAAAAATGGATTACATGTGCCTAGTGCTAAACAAGGGCTCGCGTCTCGTGTACAAGTTGCCTCAAGACAAACCATGGTATTAAATAATCGCCTCTGTCTCATACGTGAAGTCGCTAAAGACAGATAGAAGGCATCCAATACCGAGAAAACAACCGAATGGAAAAACCGACTATTTATAATCTACTGAAAAAGTTGCAAACCCTGTTAAGAGTTCATCGAAAAAACTAAAGAGTTGAAGGCTAAAACCTAGGCCCAAATGAAGATATCTGCCTAGTCAGAAAACTTTTTTGCAACAAAGCAAATCAGTAGTGTTGAAGTCATGCGATCTCCACATGATCTTCTTAAGAGACAGAGTTGGAACACCCCATTTATATTCAGTTACACCAAACCAGTTAGCCATCAGTATCCTCAACAGAGAAAGAACTGAATTCTCAAAAGTTAGGGGAACCTATGTTTGGACATGGATATAGGGAGTACAAGGAAATCTGTATCTAGACGCAAAGATAGAAAATCCTGCTCCAAATATAATTACTCTTATAATTGATTGCCGAAAACTATAAATACCTCCTTATCCCAGGAGAGGAAGACTATTCCAAAATTCAATATTTAGCTTTCAGAGAAAAAATGAGTTTGTATGACTTATAATCATCTTTTTATATTAGAGATTAAGTCAAGATGACCAACTCTTTATCCGAAGTTGTAGGCTCGAGATATCTCGACTAAACTTTATAATAACTTGTCTAGTGATTGTTTGTATTTTCTTTAGGGTTAACTGGCAAAAGTACCCCGGTACTCTTAGCTGTATATCATTAATAACCCCTTAAAGAGGCCCCTTGAATAAACACGACAAGGTGTTAGTGTTATACAGTCAGGGAGTCTCTTTGTTGATAAAATTCTTAACAAGATATTTAATAGTTATTTATACAATTATGCCTTTTCTATATTATCTAAATGATTTCGTTGTAGGTGCTCGCTTGATTTCATATCTCGATAACTTAGTTAATGCACCCAACTAAAGTTTGAGTTTGTCTCGAATCCTAGACCTGTTTGATGTATAAGTTGGCTTCAGGAACCTAGTCGACTAAATTTGACATAAACACTTAGGTATAAATAAACTACAAAATTCAAATAGGAAATAAACTCTAAATAACACTAAATCGAAAGTAATCTAAACTAATCTATCATTTTCAACAAAATATGTTTAAATCAATTTTTGAGTAAAAAGTCAAGACACAAAAAATTAAATTAAATAAAGAGGAAATAATTAGAGGAATAGAGAAGAATATGCATGGTGAACAGAAATGGAGGGCTAGACACTTGGTCACAACACCCTATTGGACTCCTGTATAGAAAAATATTGACACAACATGCAAGTAATTTAGGATTTTATAATGGGAATCAGAAATTTGCTGGCAAACTAAGATATGATACAAGAAGAAAAGGAATTGGACATTATATATGGGCGAATCACACACTTGCTCTTTGTAGATAAAAAAAAAAAAAAAAAAAAAAAAAAAAAAAAAAATTGCTAAGTGGGCACACCCGCGGGAGCCCCCGCGGGTTGCAACCTGCGGGTTGTCTTTCGTTATTTTCCGTTGTTTTATTTCCTATTTTATTTTCCTGATATCCCGTGATCCACTTTTTCAGGAGGAATCGAGCCGGATTTCAAGTCTCTTCGGTCTATAAAATGCAGAAATTTAACGGGAGAGGGGACTTTTGACTTTTGGATTTTTGGATTGGGGGGAGATCCTTTCGGGAAGAGTCCAATTTTCCAGAGTCCAAATATCCAGAGAGAAGTTCCTCAATTCAGAGAGATCGGATCGTCAACGGAGTACAGAAACAAAGCTCCACCGCTGCCAGACCCACAAAAATAAAGGGGAATCGAAATTAATCGATCCCCATTCTTGTAATCTCGATTGTCTATTTTGTAATTTTTTTTTTATTGCTGTAATTCAAAATTAAATTGGCATATAAAGGAAGATTCAATTTTTTGGGCAAACAAGAATTGGCGACCACAGTGGGAGTTTGGGCGGCGCAATCCAATCTTTAAACTTTTTTTTCGGAGCCAGGCGTCATCGCCGGGTAACGATAAATAAATGTGAGGCGTCATCGCCCACCAAAATTGACAAGACGTCATCGTCTGTCAAAAAAAAAAAAAAAAAAAAAAAAAATTATGAGGCGTCATCGCCCATAAAAAAAAAAAAAAAAATTATGAGGCGTCATCACCCATAAAAAAAAAAAAAATTGAGGCGTCATCGCCCAAAAAAAAAATGACAAGACGTCATCGTCTGTCAAAAAAAAAAAATTTTGAGGCGTCATCGCCCAAAAAAATATGACAAGACGTCATCGTCTGTCAAAAAAAAAAAAAAATTTTTTTGAGGCGTTATCGCCAAAAAAAAAAAAATTGACAAGACTAGATACAACTCCAGGACGCAACCCGCAGATGGAATCTTGGGACCCGCGTAGACGCAACCCGCATATGGAAGCACGGATGCAACCTGCAGATGGAATCTTGGGACCCGCGTGGACGCAACCCGCATATGGAAGCGCGAGATGCAACCCGCAGATGGAATCTTGGGACCCGCGTGGACGCAACCCGCATATGGAAGCGCGGAATGCAACCCGCAGATGGAATCTTGGGACCCGCGTGGACGCAACCCGCATATGGAAGCGCGGGATGCAACCCGCAGATGGAATCTTGGGACCCACATGGACGCAACCCATATATGGAAGCGCGGGACGCAACCCGCAAATGGAAGCGCGGGCGCGGGACGCAACCCACAGATGGGTGGGACCCATCTGGGCCACCCGCACTTTTCTCCCTCTCTCCCGCACAAAAAAAAAATAAAGAATAAAAATAATATTAATAAAAAGGCAAAAAATAAAAAAAAAAGAAGGAAAAAAAAAGAAAAAAAAGGAAAGGGTGTTATCGCCCACAAAAAATTGACAAAGTTAAAAAAATAATAAATATTAAAAAAAAAGAGAAAAAAACATGCAGTATGAGTGCTCTACCCATGGGTTGTATCCAACGGATGCACCCGCGGATGCCAAAAAAATAAATAAATAAAATAAAAAAATTAATTAAAATAAAAAAATAAAAAAATATTAAAAAATATATAAAAATATAAACAAAAAAAGGTAAATAAATAAAAATAAACAAAAAAATAATAATAAATAAAAATATATTTGCAAGGCCTCATCGCTTACCAAAATAAATAAATAAATAAATAATAAAAAATAAAATGCTAGGCGTCATCACCTAAAAAAAAAAAAGGACATCATTGCAAACAAAAAAAAAAGAGAGATAAAGAAATAAAAATGTATATATAAAATAAAATGAAAAAAAAATGAAAAAAAAATGATGAACCGCCCAACGCCGATAAGGCTACGGGAAGAGAATAAATTTCTCGCCAACCCTACCATACTGGGGGTAAAAAGTATGAATTACCCAACGCCGACAAGGCTACGGGGAGAGAATAAATTTCTCGCCAACCCCACCATGCTGGGGGTAAAAAGCATAAACCGCCCAACGCCGCTAAAGCTACGGGAAGAGAATAGATTTCTCGCCAACCCCACCATACTGGGGGTAAGAAGTATGAATTACCCAACGCCGATAAGTTTACGGGAAGAGAATAAATTTCTCGCCAACCCCATCATATTGGGGGTAAAAAGTATGAATTGCCCAACGCCGCTAAAACTACGGGAAGAGAATAAATTTCTCGCCAACCCCATCATACTGGGGGTAAAAAGTATGAATTGCCCAACGCCGCTAAAGCTACGGGAAGAGAATAAATTTCTCGCCAACCCCATCATACTGGGGGTAAAAAGTATGAATTGCCCAACGCCGCTAAAGCTACGGGAAGAGAATAAATTTCTCGCCAACCCCATCATACTGGGGGTAAAAAGTATGAATTACCCAACGCCGACAAGGCTACGGGAAGAGAATAAATTTCTCGCCAACCCCATCATATTGGGGGTAATAAGTATGAACTGCCCAACGCCGACAAGGCTACGGGAAGAGAATAAATTTCTCGCCAACCCCATCATACTGGGGGTAATAAGTATGAACCGCCCAACGCCGACTAGGCTACGGGAAGAGAATAAATTTCTCGCCAACCCCACTATGCTGGGGGTAAAAAGCATGAATCACCCAACGCCGCTAAGGCAAAGGGAAGAGGAAAAGTTTGGCATTTAAGCCCAAATGAAATCCTCGACAACTCACTATGCTGAGGATAATAGCATGGCTAGCCCAACTCAAACGGTAGTTGGTAAAGACAAAATCAAACCCGTTGATAGCTGGGGGTTTGCTAAAAATCCCACGACAAATCTGTCACAACAGTATTCTTATCCGAATATAAGAATACATCACTGCCCTAAACTGCTAAGGCAAAGGGAAGAGGAAAAGTTTGGTATTTAAACCCAAACGAAATCCTTGACAACTCACCATGCTGAGGGGAATAGCATGGCTAGCCCGACTCAAACGGTAGTTGGTAAAGGCAAATCAAACCCGTTGATAGCTGGGGGTTTGCTAAAAATCCTGATCAGATAAATCTCCTGTCACGTTAAGATTTCACCTCTGACAGAAAAGAAAATTCACACTTCATCAAGTCCAACATTACAACCTCTGATGAACGTGCTTTTGATATCGTTAAGTTGAAAATCACCTCTGACGAAAATCATCTCCCTATCAAGTTAACAGTTACCTCTGATGGTCCGATTCCAAAACTAAATACGTTAACCGTCACCTCTGTTTAGTCAGCTTGTCCCTATCACGACCAGATCCTCTGAATAGGTTAACCTCCAAGACACGTTTAATGTCACCTCTGTCTTTTCCTGATTCGTCATACTAGATGTCACTGAACGGTTAGGATTAAAATAAGCACGTTAATAGTATACCTCTGCTTGACCTAAAATAAGCACGTTAACATTATACCTCTGCTTGTCCTCTAATGAGTACGTTAAAATCATACCTCTACTTGTTATGGAATAAATAAATATATTAACAGTTATCTCTATCGACCAAATCTTTTAAAAGGTTTATAACCAAAATTAAAGAATCGAAAGTATTTCGAAATTCAGTACGGTTCAATATAGAACTTCGAAAACTTTGGAGGGGGTTATGTAGATACAAAAAAAAAAAAAAAAAAAAAACTTTTTTGCTAAGTGGGCACACCCGCGGGTTGCACCCGCGGGATGCAACCCGCGGGTTCCATCCCGCGGGATGCAACCCGCGGGAGCCCCCGCGGGTTGCAGCCCGCGGGAGCCCCCGCGGGTTGCCACCCACGGGAGGATTCCCGCGGGTTGCAACCCGCGGGAGCCCCCGCGGGTTGCCACCCGCGGGAGGATTCCCGCGGGTGGCAACCCGCGGGGGCGATCCCGCGGGTTGCAACCCGCGGGTTGTCTTTCGTTCTTTTCCGTTGTTTTATTTCCTTTTTTATTTTCCTGATATCCCGTGATCCGCTTTTTCAGGAGGAATCGAGCCGGATTTCAAGTCTCTTCGGTCTATAAAATGCAGAAATTTAACGGGAGAGGGGACTTTTGACTTTTGGATTTTTGGATTGGGGGGAGATCCTTTCGGGAAGAGTCCAATTTTCCAGAGTCCAAATATCCAGAGAGAAGTTCCTCAATTCAGAGAGATCGGATCGTCAACGGAGTACAGAAACAAAGCTCCACCGCTGCCAGACCCACAAAAATAAAGGGGAATCGAAATTAATCGATCCCCATTCTTGTAATCTCGATTGTCTATTTTGTAATTTTTCTTTTATTGCTGTAATTCAAAATTAAATTGGCATATAAAGGAAGATTCAATTTTTCGGGCAAACACTCTTATACGAATCTATCGAAAAAAGGTTTGAAAACACTCAAATAATCAACATGACAAAATTAGGATTTAAAAATTAATTTCTCATCTATTTATCAAAACAAAACATATAATACAAAATATCTACATAAAAAACTACAGGTTGCAAATGTAGAAAAATTGAGCACAAAACTCTATTGCTAATGTGGGGGAATTCAGATGATGAATTATAAGTAAAAAAATGAAATTTTATTTCACTTTATTTTACAAACAATATAATTTGACTCCATAAAAACACTTTGGATATCATAAAAAGTCCGAAAAAAGTGGAAAGAACCCTAGCTTCACTCTTAACTTATTCTCTATATTACTTCCTCGAGTATTATGAGTCCTAAGTAAATTACAAGTATAAAAAATTACATGTGTAATAAAGTCATATACAAAATACATGAAGACCTTGAAAAAGATAATCTTCCGCATAAGTCTTTATCTTTCAAGCATCCTCTAGTGACTTTTCATTTCTAGATCATTTAAACATTCTTGATTCCTATCTTCCACATCCAGCCAATCCTTCAAGTACGCACACATCTCTAATGTGCTGGCCGCTATAAACCTCTTCCACTCTGTTAACACTTTACTACCTACATTAAAAATATATTTTGATATTACTGTGGATATCCAAGGTGTTAGTATATCACTGGCTATGTTGCAAAGTACATGATATATTTTTTTTCTTGTGATTTCTACCATTCCAAAATATCAAAAACTTCATATGATCTTCTGTGTTAGTCTTCGCAAATGTGTGATCAAGATAGTAGTGGATTTCATTAGATAAAGTGTGTGATGTTTTAGTTTTTTTAAATGCAACCTGAAATAGTTTATTTTTAACACTAGTTCTCCTAAACGTAGTTGGTTGGGTTTCTGAAGTTAGTTTCCTATTGCCACATATATCTTCATATGTAGAAGAATAATATCTAAACATACATTTATATCAGCTACTAGTTCTTGAATCTTAGTATCATAACTACTAAATTTATAGAATTCTGTAACTAAAAATTCCATCCCATCTAGTTTTGTGCATGGATCCTTAATGGTGCCAAGGAAAATTTTTAAAATAGCTTTGGTACTACAATATCTACATGAATTGGATTATTTCTAGACTCTGTAGAAAACCCACTAATTTTGATTAAATAATACAGTGCAGTTCGTAGCAAAAGTTTTGCTTCCTTCCATTGAATACAACTTGGATTACAACGACAGTGAACAAGAAAAAAACAAATGAGAGGATTTATAATTATCGCTCTCTTTTACAATATAAAGTGGGTTCGTGCAGCGATGAGATCTATCTAGTAGCTCTTTTGGACGATCTGACGTTGATGATCTTCTTGCTTGATGAAGACGAAGGCCGACTTGATCTTTCTCTGCTGATCTTGATTTGTTCAAGACTCTCATGCATAACTTGAACTTCTTTTATGCTCCAACAAGATCCTCAAAGGCCTCCTCAAGTAATATATATATATATATAT
Organism: Dracaena cambodiana; assembly: GCA_036321105.1. Lineage (NCBI taxonomy): Eukaryota > Viridiplantae > Streptophyta > Magnoliopsida > Asparagales > Asparagaceae > Dracaena > Dracaena cambodiana. Next base: position 37,941,304 of record JAYEPQ010000007.1, read on the forward strand.
ATATATATATATATATATATATATATATATATATATATATATATATATATGGTATTTATGGCCTTAGGATAATATAAGAGTTTCTATTTAAATAGAATTTATATTCATCAAGATTTCTAATCAAATATCCTAGTTTTGATTTAAATCTCTTGATTTAGAGTCCTGATTGAACTTAATTTGTGTATTTGGATAAGCCCAAATCTCAAACTCAATCAATTTATAATATTGGTTATATGCTCACGCGAAACTAATCGCATCAAAATGCGGAGCTAAGAAACCAGAACGCAGAGCTATTGATTAGCTCCGCGTTTTACTCAAATGCGAGGCTAAATATCCAGGCGCGGAGCTGTTAGCTTCGCGTTCTGTGTGGAAAACTTCTTTTGCCTAGAAATTTTCACTACCAACAGAACCCCCTCCAAAGTTTTCCAAAATGGTTTAGAACTTAGCAAATTTTGAAATACTTTGGATTTTCAAACTGAAACGCGGAGTTAAAATATCAAGTTACCCTCGCGTTTTGTTTAACATGCGAAGCTAATAGTCTGCGTTTTGCTTAGTAACTGCTCCGATCCTCACGTCGAATACCAAGAGGCGGGTTTTTTCATTTAAAAAGAGTCTTTAACTCTTCTTCTCCCCCACTTCATTCGAAGAGTTTTCCAAAGATCAGAGCTCATGCGACCAGGCGATTCAGGCGACCCGACTAAATTTCCCTCGATTTTCCGTCAATTTTCCCCAAGCTTTTGAGATTAATGGCACCCAAGAAGAATTCCTCATCGCGCGCCTCCTCACCATCGGTGGCCGGCGCTAGCAGCGGCGGTAGCGGCCGAGGCAGTGGCCACAATGGCAACACAGTTTTCGCCGCGCCCATCGAAGGTAAAGATCTCAACTTTTGGACCCTTTTAGAGTGATTTTGGATTGATTTGGCTTGGTTTTAACTGACCAATCACTTTTTACTAGCGAGATCACCGTTTTTCGGCCGTACGGCTTGGAAAAGAAGAAAGACCTCTGGTCTTCTTCTAAGCAAAACTATCGCGTTATCCTCGCGTTTGGAGACACGGAGCTATTTTTGCTAGCTGTCGCGTTTTCAATGCGAGGTTATGAACTTTAGCTTCTCGTTTGTAAACGTAAGGCTATTAGCTTCGCGTTTTATAAATCAACACGAAGTTACCTTTTATCTTCACGCGGAGTTATTTTTAGCTCCGCGTTTCTATACTTAGAAGATTTTCTGAATTTGTAAAAAAACTTTTTCTAACTCTTGATTCTTCTTTTGCAGTGGGGTATTCAGTGAACGCTCTCCCTCATAGATACTACTTCGAATTTGCTGGGGGTGGAGATTTGACGGCCCAATTTTGCTTCACCACTGATCTCTCGGCCTACAAGCCAGGTCTGAGGGAATGTGGGGAGAAGTTGATCAGGTACCATCCTGTTACTGCAAGAGAGATCATCACTGATGTAGCTTTCGAGACAACCAACAAAAAAGTGTTGGAGAAACCTGCATTTCTCTTTGGAGATATAATGGGGTATTCGGACCAGATCCTCTTTGAAGAGGAGTGCGTGTGACTCCACCAATCTGGCGACTCGCTGATGTTTCTACCCAGCATGGAGCGCAGTTATTCTTTAGTTTATTTACAAAGGCTAGCCATGCGTCGTGATTTAGAATGGGGGCTAACTTAGGAATATGACTGCGTTCCCACAGGGAAACTTGGTGCACACGGGGCTTATCAAGATAGTCCCACTCGGTGTATTACCAGGTTACTTCTAGGGAGAATTACCAAGGAGCACCCAGTGGGGGAAGTTCCTACCCGTGCACGGACTTTCCTGAGTGAGTTCATGGCTAAGGATGGCCAATATCCAGCCAACGACTTCATGATGCCTGCTGGGTTTACTCTTCCAGCAACATGTAGTGGGCCCGCCTCGTCAATACATGATACATTCCCATGAACCAGTTCTAAGGGAGATTGGCTTATACAAAACCATCATAAATGTTCAATTTGGGATTTCTCAGAGCTCCTATCATTTCTTCAGTCTGCTGGAGATGTACAACCCCGAGACTGGCACTTTCTTTACACTAGTGGGTGAGCTAGGACTTGCTCTCCACGAGATATTTGAAGTGTCCGGGTTATCAATGGGCGAAGTCCCTTATGAAGAGTACATCTCTATTACCGAGGAGCTGAATATACTAAACGCGAGAGATGAGCGCATCTACGCCACTTACTGGAAAATGATGTGCCACTACCGCATCTGTGCCGACATGGCAGGTGTGCGTAACTAAGGTATCGGCCACAAGAAGTTGGCCGATTACCTTTTTGCAAACCTGAACTCTAAAGAGAGTTCAGCAAGTGTCCACGGCCACAATCCTGTTGATGTCCAGGAGATTGATCGTCGCATTGCCAAGACGCGTGTTATATTTTATACCACCGAATCAAATGAAAGTGGATTCAACCCTGGCACCGTTTTTAAGAGCTTCCACTACCAGGCTTTGTTCCCAGTGTCCAATAGAGGCCTTATTGCTAGGTTTCTGATACTGTTGTTGAAAAGATGTGTCGTGTCGTCACTGCCGAAATAGGCAATTGCAATGAACGTGGTGTATCCAGCAGTTCTACTATCATACGGCCGACCCTTTGGACTCCTCCCCGCCATGGTGAGCAACCTGCAGAGTGGACTACGAGCGCTCTGTAACGGTTTCATCCCCGCCGACAAGGGCAAGGGAAAAGGAAAAGGCAAGTTAAAAGAGACTGCCAAGGCAAAGACTCCGAATCCTAGGGTGGAGATGCCTTATACTTATCTGATGGCGTGGCTCGTCATGCACTGCCCCTCTTTAATGAGTGCGGCTGAACACCCCCAGCTGACAAGCCATTTCTTATGGAGCTATACGAACGCTCCTCATGGAAGAATCACTATATGTCTCAAATCCGGAAGACACTCCGCCATCACCAAAATTACGAAATCTTCTGGTGCTTCCCAGACTTTCACGGTGGGGAATACGGGTCAAAGTTCAAGGATATCTCAGGAGCAGACAATTTTACCGTCTTATTCTCAGGAACGTTCTGATAGCTCCTTAATATTCGACCCGGGCACTTGGTGTATCGATAAGACACCATGTGTTATATCGAACTATACACCCGGAGCCGCTTTGCTCGTCAGTTTGGGTACACACAACTCTATGTGGGTAACTCAAACAAGAAGCTGACCTATGAGGAGAATTTATATGAAGATGCCCGCGGCTGGTTCCACTTCGTAGCTTGTGGAACCGGGGCTAAATTCGTGCTAGCTCAAAAGTCGCCAGAACTGAGCATGACACTAAGCTTCTGCACATGGTACAGTGTCGCCAACGCTGGCGTGCCTAACTTCTCCGTCAACCGTAGTTGTTGCAAGGAGATAGAAGTTTTCTACTCTAGTCGTAAGAGGGCCAAAAGAGTGAGGGTGAAAGGAATGGATGAATTCCTTGGTACGGCGGCCTCCATCAAGCATTGGTGACTCTGATGGAGATGACGATGATGGTGATGATGATGACGCTGATGTTGGAGGTGCTTCCCAACTTGCGATCACTCGTTCCCGAAGTCCAACCGTCAAACGCCGCGGACCCCCCAGAGAAGGGCCAGCCAAGAAGAAGAAGAAGCTGACTGCAGAGACCCTGGAGATCCCTAAAGAGGCCGCAGTCCAGTTTGCTATGGACTTACTCGCCTCGACTCTGCCTTTGGTGCCGACAGAGGAGAGCAGACCTGCAGAAGCCTCTAGCGCTACTGAGGCCCCGGTTCCTCCAACCGCAGACTCCGTCGAACATACCGCGATGCAACCTCTAGGTAGCGAGGCGGGTGTGCTTCTAGAGAGGCCACAACTCCTCCTTCAAGTCCCACCACTGGACTTGTATCCCCTGGTATGGTTCCCTTAAATTCTATATTCTATCTTCTGTTCCTTTTTCTATATTATATGTAACACTCCCTGTTTGCTCTCTGAGATGCAGATAGTCAGCTCCATTCTCCCATGCACTCAACTAGCAGGGTGGAGTCTGAGGAGCTGGTGGACTACTTTGGTACTACTAGATCAGTGGGCTGATTGGGTAGTTCTGTGAACGAGTTTGACACAGACTACTTCACACCGGCCCCATGCTCTATTCCTTCATCGACTCCTCCCATTGATGAATTAGGGAGTGATGATAGGACTGATGCTGTCGTGCCCAGAGACGCTCCCCTGTCTCCGATTCTACCATCTCCAACACCAATGGTTTGCTCTTAAAAAATTTTTCCAGTGGTTGTTGGTGTGCCCTCTGCTCCTCAGCCAGCAATTTTAACATCGTCAATGATAATGGCTATTGAGACAATGGTGGCCCCTCCTGCTCCTATTCGCTTACCAACAGGGGACGAAGATAATATGAAGTTCTCATTTGAAGCCACTTCTGACACAAGAGGAGCTTCGGGTGAAGACACTCCAACATCTACCCCTGTTGGCGGAGTTGCTCGACCAGTCGGTACCGATAATATTTCGCTTCGGCTTTGCAGTTCTACCAATTATTGGCTTTACTGACCCCGCATGTTATGAGTCTGGTACATGAGCGAGCTTCCTCTTCCCCGACTCCGACAGAAGCCACTCCTTCCCCGACGACATCTTCCTTAGCACTGCCTGCTCTAAACACAGACACCGTGGACCCACTTGAAGAATTCTTTAACCACAGTGTTAATGATTTCATGCGGCTGTTAAGGAAATGTATTGGGATGATCCTGGATGGAAGAGATTTTTTCGATCTCGGATGCCCAATGTTGTCCAGTTATCTGGACAATATTAAAAGGATCGGAGGACGTGACCGAGCAACTCCTTATCGGGCCCACTTAGAAGTTTTAGAAGAGCAGGTGAATACGCTAAACACAGTTCGCCAAGTGGATGTGGAAGCAATCACCGAGATCGAACTAGCGCGGCTACGAGCAGAGCTAAAGGCTCGTCAGGAGGAGCTAAGGCGACAGGAAGAAGGATGGTCACGGGAGTTGGCGGAGCTACAAGCCAACCAGGAGTCAGTTCTCAGGGGGCTGGAGATGGTGAATTTCGAGATCGAGGGGAGCCAAGTGGCCATTCTTAGAGCCAAAGAGACTATCGCTAAGGTTCAGCTTATTTTAGAAGCTAGCGAGTCTCGGCTAGGGGAGTCCGTCAGGAGACGGGGAGAGCTGATCCTTCAACAAGGACAGTTCGAGCAGGAGGGCATAATAAGGAGCCGTGCTATTGAAGAGTCTCGTCAGCAGTTGACCTAGCAACTCGCAATAAATGACGATGATTTACGCCGGCAAGCTCAACACGCCGTGGAGGAGACTTGTCGTCAAGTTATTAATGAGACGACGAATAAGTTGAAGATTTTGGAAGAGCCGTAACTCCTTATAATTTCATTTATTCTTTACTCTTTGTAATAAGAAGAACTCAACAATTCTTTGAATTCTTTTATTTTATTCTTTTGTAACTTTATTCTTTTGATTCATGAATAAAGATAATTCTTTTGAATCTTTTATCTGTTGGCTATAAATATTTCTTGCACAACAAATAATTTGTCATAAAATTTGTTTAAACAATCTAAGGCTTATATGCGTAACTTAGATCGTTAATCCCAACCAGGTCACAATTATTGACCACGGTGAAGCTCTTTTAATAGAGCGAACTCATAGTTTGGTAAAAGCGTTTAATTGCCTACACCACCAGAATAATCGGGTTAGAATCATTAACTTAGACAGAGGTGCCTAATTGCACATGCCTTAGTTTAATAGAGAAGTCCAAGTGCTCATATGCGTAACTTGAACAAGTGGATAGTTATACTTCTAGAGATATGAACCAGATGTGACAGTCACTTTATTTTATGCATAGTATTTTTTTCAAAAATTTACCGTTGATCTGCATCATCATTCTATCGCCATTCTGGTTCATTAAGCGATAGGCTCCACTAGAGTATATCGTCTCCACGATGAACGGTCCTTCCCATTTGGGTTCAAATTTACCCTTAGTCGTGTGGGTCAGAATCATTGGTCTTTTAATAGCCAAAACCAAGTCTCCTTGTTTAAAGGTCCTTGGTTTAATGTTCTTATTGAATGTTTGTGAGACTCGTACTTGATATAACTCAATTTGTTGTTGAGCCTGGAGATGCTTTTCATTCAGCGCTTCTAGTTCTCGCAATCTTTGTTGATGTCATTCTTCCGTTGTCATCTTTGTGGCAATTCCACTCTTAATGATGGTATCTGAACTTCCAGAGGCAGGATGGTCTCACTTCCATAGACCAAGGAGAACGGGGTAGCGTTTGTTGGGGTGCAAACAGTGGTGCGATAAGCCCACAAACACTCCCCTAACTTTTCATCCTAGTCTCGTTTATTGGAAGAGACGAATTTCCGAAGAAGTTTAATAATAGTCTTAATACAAGCTTCGGCCAATTCATTTGCCGCAGGGTTATATGGCGTTGAAGTAATATCCTTGATTCTGAACTTATCACAGAATCTTGAGAACCCCTGGCTGATGAACTGCTATCCATTATCGTGAATGATTCTTTGGGGGATGCCAAAACGGTAAATGACATGATACTTAATGAACTTAATTACATCCGTCATTTTTACCTCTCTCATGGGCACGGCTTCGGCCCACCTTGAAAAATAATCAGTTATTGCAAGAATAAACTAATGTCCTCTGGATGACGGGGGAATTATTGGCCCCACAATATCCATTCCCCATGCTTCAAATAGCCAGCTAGCAATAGTGTTGTGCAAGTATTCCAGGGGTTGATGAATAAAATTAGCATGTACCTGACATGCATGACATCGTTAGCGTATGCCATTGCATCGGTAATCATCCTCGACCAGTAGTATCCTAGCCTTCTTATGCGGTCCCCGAGTTTCGGACCGGGTTGATGAGCTCCACACATTCCATCATGCGTTTCTCTCAGCACTTCTTCGGCCTCTGCTTTTGATATGCAGCGTAGCAGGAGACCGTCATTCGATTTTCTATATAAAGTCCGAAGTGTATGATCATAATAAAATCTTTGAGCCTTCCTCTTTATCAAGGCAGATTCCTTTGGATCCTCAGGCAGCATCCCATATAAGGTATAATCCACAAATGGAAATCGCCAATCATGGGGTTCCAGAGTCAAGCCTGTTTGGCATACTTCCTTGGCCTGGAAAACCGTATCGGGGTGGAGGAGTTCTCTGCTTACAATAGTGATACTTTTAGTTGCACCTTGCAGGATTTCCAATGTTGCAGCTAACGCGGCAAGAGCGTCCGCATAGATATTCTCATGTCGAGGTATATGATAAATATAGAACTGTTCGAGATAACCTGCCAGCTCAATGGCTAATTGATGATAGGGGATGAGGGCTTCATGTCGACTTCATACTTACCCGTCATTTGATTGACGATAAGTTTAGAGTCTCCATATGCCTCTAGGTAGTTCACCCCCAGTTGCAGAGCCATTTTTAAACCAATAATGAGCGCATTATATTCCACCACATTATTTGTACACGGCTCTGTTAATGAGTAACCGTTAGGCAGTATGTGTTTATGTGGGGAGATCAGCACCACCCCCACTCCAGCAGCAGATCATCTGGCAGCACCATCAAAGAACATCTGCTATGGTTATTCTTTACTAGTTGCATTGACTTCTGACGTCTGTTTAGAGTTGGATCAAATTGGATGGTCTGCTAGGAAATCGACGATCGCTTGTCCCTTCATGGCTTTTTGAGGGACGAAGTGTATATCATATGGCAATAGCAATAATGCTTATTTCACCAATCGGCCATTTAAAGACCCCGGTTTTGTCATCAGGATTTTTAAGGGATTAACCCATGATATGACATGAATTGTTTGCCCTGAAAAATAGTGTCGCATCTTCTGAACAGCGAACACTAGGGCTAAACATTCCTTTTCAATCGAAGTATACAGATGCTCGACCCCGATCATTGTTCGGCTTAAGTAATAAAGGGCGTGTTCATGGTCGTGCTCATTATATTGAGCGAGTAATGCTCCTAACGCATTATCCATGGCCCTTACATATATGAGGAATGGTCGTCCAGGGACAGGTGCCATGAGGACGGGAGGTTTGGTAAGGTATTCCTTAAGATCGTCAAATGCCTGTTGACATACCTCATCCCATACGAAGGAAACCTTTTATTCTTGCTAATTGAGCCCCCTTTTATTTTTGCGCATTGCGCACACGAGGAGCCTCGCGTGGAGAGCCTTGCGTGATAGTGAGGCTCCCTCTTCTTCCCTTTTTTTCGTTTTAATTTTTTATTTTTATTTTATTTTTTTATTTCTGTTTTGAACTGAGCCTCGCATCCACGCGAGGCTGCCTCGCGTGGGTGCGAGGCTCACCCTTTTTTTTTTGTTTAAATTGTTCGGGAGCTCTTCAGCCTCGCATCCATGCGAGGATGCCTCGCACCCATGCGTGGGTGCGAGGCTCGCTGCCTTCCTTCCCCTTTTTATTATTTTTTTATTTTTTATTTAAATTTTATTTTTATTTATTTATTTATTTATTATTATTTGAATTATGATTCATATTTGGACTCGGAAACCCCCTTTTCTTAAGTCTGAAGAATGGTTGGCATCGTCTTGATAGGTTGGAAATAAACCGCCGGATATAAGCCAGTTTTCCTTATAACCCCCTCAACTCTTTAAGATTGCGGAGAGGTGGCATCTCATTGATCGCTTTTACCTTTTCAGGATCAAGAAAATTTCCTTTTAAAGTAATTATGAATCTAAGGAACTTTCCATTGGACACCCCTATGAAAGACTTAGCAGGATTCATCTTCAAGTAATGTCTTCGCATAAAATTGAAGACTGTTCTTAGATCTTGAAGATGATTTTCTTTATTTTTGCTCTTAACCGCCAAATCATCGACGTAACATTCCACGGTTTTGCATATATGTTCTTTGAATATTATGCTCATTGTACGTTGATAGGTGACACCAGCATTTTTCAATCCAAAAGGTATTACTGTATAACAGTACACCCCCAGCGATGTTATGAAAGTTTTGTGCTTTTCATCGTCCGGGTGCATTTTTATCTGATTATAACCTGAGAAGCCATCCATAAAGGACATCCTCTCGTAACCGCAGGTGTTGTCGATCATTACATCGGTAATCGGAAGTGGAAACTCATCCTTAGGGCATGCAGCATTTAGATCTCGGAAATCGATGCATATCCGAATCTTGCCGTTCTTCTTACGAACTGGTACTATATTGGCTACCCAATCAGGATGTTATTTTTCGCGAATAAATCTGGATTTTATGAGTTTATTAATCTCAGCAACTATCGCCTCCATTAATTTCGGTCGAAAACGTCTTTGCTGTTGTTTGACTGGCTTGGCGTCTTCTTTAATATTCAACAAGTGTGTGGCAATCTGAGAATCAAGTCCGGGCATATCCTCATAGCTCTATGCGAACACATCTATATATTCCTTAATAAGGGATATAAGTTCCTCCTTTTCGAAGAGAGTTAGCGTATCACTTATGAAAATGGGCTTCGGATTCCCTTCTGTTCCCATATTAATTTGTACTAGCATATCTTCTGTAGGCGGGTCACGCAGTTCAAAGCGGACTTTCCAGAGAGTGTCCATGTGTTTTGCCCAGGAATCATCTTGCACATCAATTGGTTCCTCGTTACTTTCTGGTGCGGCTGAAACCATGTTTGCTGTTAAAAACTGAAACCAGGCGCTAGTACTTAGATCTGAATTATGGTCAAGCGGATATAAATCTTCATCGGCCGAAGAGCTCTCTCCGTATCTATATGACGGAGAGGGAGGAGTGGACACATATCCTAACCCCCTTTGAGTTTTCTGATAATAATCTGGGTTCTTCCTTCTTGGTCTGAACGAGGATATGAGATTTCGTTGCCCTTTTCCAAAGTTTAATCCCGATTTTTAGGTAAAGTTATAATCCATCTTTTCCATCATTCGTCAGGATTTCTGTTCATATAAGTGAAAGTGAGGTGATGTTTGTTCATCACTTTCACTACTTGGTCTTTGGATAGGCGACGCGATCACTTTGCCGAAGACAATCGTTTTTTGTGATACATGTCGCGGAGGTACTTCAAAGAAGTGATCTCGTCCTTTTGTTATTTTAGACTGAGAGATGAGAGATGACCTTATTGGAAAATAATACGCCGCCAAAACTTCAAGTTCGGATAGGTCATCTGCCTCGGTGGAGGTACAAGAAGGCTCAAACTCTGTAGTTACAACAGGCTCGTAGACTAATTTCATATTTTCATTAATAATCCACTCATCCTCTGCTACATTGGCAACATTAGTATCAAAATTCACTTTAAAAATTATGTGAGGGTTTATCTCATAGTCACCCCATCATCCTCTTCAGGAGATTCGTATTCAGTATCTGCCTCATTACCACTTTCGTCTGGTTCCTAAGGCCTTTTGCAGTCATTATTGGAGACTTCGTGGACCGGCTTGTAGAGCATAGCATCCGTGAGTAGTTTTCTAGCCCTTTAAATGGTTGCCTATCTACAACTAGTGTCTGGACTTCTCCTTATTCGTCGCAGTATTTTATGCATTGATGGAGAGTCGATGGGACTATCATATAGGCGTGTATCTATGGTCACCCTAGTAGGATGTTATAAGACGTGTCTACGTCAATAACATAGCACGTGACTTCTGTCCTCAAATCTTCGATTTGACATCGAAATCGAATCTTCCCAAGGGGACGGCTATCATTAGCATATTTGTTGGTGTCAAACAATTGGGAGAGATTCCCAATAGCTGCATCAGTCTTCTGAGAATGACGCTTAATGCAGACCCGGATCGATTTGAATATGGTCCACCTTTGCGGATCCGACATATCCGGTAAATATAAAGGCCTATTATGCTTTATATTTCTCACCTGCATATCTTCTGGGGAAAAGATAATCTGTGGGACCTGCCTCCTCACTTGATGACAGCGGGAGCAGGAATCCTGTTCTTCATCAGCTGGCTCGACAATCTGAGCTAGGAAAGATTCAGAGTCTGCCAAGGCTTCTCTTAATGCTTCGCGAGTTGATTTTGACAATCGCAACAACTCATAAAGCGTGACTCGAGCTGGGATATTTACCAGCTGAGCTATTGTGTCAAATTTGAATGCAGCATCTTTGGTTTCTTCATCTTTTGCAGGATTTTTCTGGAAAAGAAGCCACTTTTGGTTTGCAGGCTTCGCGAGTTCCCCGTATATATTCTTCGGGTCTACTCTGGTGTAATTTTTGAGGTATGGTTTACCGGATCGAGTGTCGGAAGGGCCCGCCCCATCTTGATGAGTGGTCATAGCTTCGAGCTCCTCTTCGAAATCTGTGAAGGCTCCCGAGACTATATATTCTTCTTTTATTTATGCGGAAATAGTATTACTAGTCATCTTTCTCCTCTGGCTATTTGAGGTGGTCCATTGTTCATCCTGTAACAGATCAGGGCGGACCCACATGACTTCCCCTCTTTGTGTAGCTACAGGGACAAGTCCTTTCTGTACTCTTTTATGTGGGTCATAATTTTTCATGACCAGTTTTCCCTCTGATATTGGGGTCACCCCCGCAAGAAACTCATGGGTTCCTACCACTAGGATTGCCATATTAGTAGTGACATTTTTCTGTTCCTCTTTTAGCGTCAAGACTCCAGTTTCTATTAATACTTGGATCATGTTCTTCAGAGGGTAACAGTCCCTGTTAGGGTGTCCATCATTCCTGTGATAGAGACAATAGTTGGGGTCGTCGGTTTTACCAGCGTCCTCCGGTTTTCTATTTTTCGAAAGTTTCAACATTTCCTTCCTAAAGAGCAGATGAAAGAGTGTAGGCGTCTGTTCCGCCTTAAAAGTACAGATCCTATCTTATTGGGGCCTATTCTGTCTCGTGCCCTTTGATTTTGGGGTTTCGAGTTTGGATGATTTGTCTTTTGTGGAGCGGGATCTGACGCCATCACGCTTTCCCCTTGTTCTTGTTGTTATTCTGCGTGTGCGGTCTATTGTTTCCAGGATTCCTGACACCACGAGATTCTTCGATGTAGACACCAAAAAAAAAAAATTAATCTGCAGGGCCTGCCCGCAGGAGAAATTCCCGTTGGTGGCCAGCACCCGCAGGAATTCCTCCCACGAGTGCCCACCCGCGGGAGGAAACCCGCGGGTGCTGGCCACCCGCGGGAGTTTCTCCCACGGGTGCTGGCCAACCATGGGAGTTTCTCGCGGGAGGGCTTCCGCAGGTGCCATCCGCGGGAGCAATCCGGTGGGTAGGCACCAGCGGGAGCAATCCCGCGGGTGGGCACTCACGGGAGGAATCCTGCAGGTGCTAATCTGCGGGTTGTTTCTGCCTGTTTCCGTTATTTATTTTGCTGATATCTCGTGATCCGATTTTTCAGGGAGAATGGGAGTCAGATTTTGAGCTTCCTCAATCTATAAAAGACAGGAGTTGACTCCAGAAAAAGGGACTTTTGGACGATTTGGGGCGAGCTCGTTAAATCAAGGAGCTGAGCAGAGCCATCCCCTTCCCAGTCAGACGGTCAATGGAGTGCACCAGCGAGGCTCCATCGCCACCCGAACCCACATCAAAAAGCGAATAAATTAATATTCCCGTTCTTATTATTTCTCAATTTTTATAATTCTCAATTTTCTTTTGTAATCAAATAATTTTGCAATAGAAGGAGAAATTTAATTTTTGAGCAAATAAGAACTGGCGACCACAATGGGAGCCCCTCTGTTTACCACAGAGAATCTGGTGGCGCAGTCCGACCGGGTGCAGATCAGCTCAATGGTTGAGACGCTGGTCGTAGAGGTTGACCAGCAAAAATATGAGGAGTTCCTATCATCCTCGGATTCGGAGCCCAGGCGTCATCGCCGGGCGACGATTAAATAAGGCAAGGCGTCATCGCCTGCCAAAATTGAAAAGGCATTATCGCCATTCAATACTTACAAGGCGTTATCGCCCGTTGAAACTGACAAGACGTCATCGTCTGTTAAGAACGCGGCGTTATCGCCCATTCCAAAGTCAAGCAAAAAGTCAAACCAGGCCTTAATCCTCTCCCAAAAGAGAAATCTAAGGCGTAAAACTCAACGAGCACGCCTCAATCATACAGGAAGGGTTGCAGAAAACTCCGGGATAGTGAAAAATCTCGAAGCAAACCCACAGATGCAGCCACGGATTGTATCCCGCAGAAGCAACCCCACGGGTGCAAACCTGCGGCTTGCAACCGCGGGTTGCCACCCGCGGCTTGCAACCGCGGGTGCAACCGCGGTTTGCACCCCGTGGGAACAAACCCACGGGTGCAAACCCGCAGTTGCAACTGTGGGTTGCATCCTGCAGATGCAACCATGGGTTGCACCCCATAGATTCCACTTCGCGGAAGCAACGATGGGTTACGTTCAATGAACACAACTCTCATGTCTCTTCGAGCACGCCTATGGTGAGCACGCAACATACACCAAATATTTTAATCTCTCTATCAGAGGCGCGCGGGGCCCACACAACTATCCAGGCCAGTGTGCACTCCAGAAGAATCCGCAGAAGGGTTGGAGAACAATTTGATGTTGGAAAAGAGCTCAGCCCTAAAATATTGCAAACTCTCCAGTATTATGAACCGAATTTGCGACGCAAGAGGCGTCAGATGTAAATAGAGATGAGAAAGTACCTCAAGATTTGAGAGAGTATCTCAATTGGAAGAAGAACTCCTCACAAAATATTCCTCACTGCCAATGCGAACAGTTGATCTCAACTGTTCTATCAAACTGTAAATGCAACTCGAAACGGTCCGTTTTTGAGCGGATCGTTGAACCCAAAAGAATACGAAGGGTGAGAAAGGTGTGCTCTGGGACCGATTTTCCTGCCGCCTCATCGCATATGGTTAATAAAGGCAAAAGGTAGTTGGAAACAACCCTGCAGATATTGAAATCACTCCAGGGTTAAAAGGAGTTTCTATTGAGCCAGAGGGCGTGCGCCTAGAAGAAGTCTCTGGAAGGCTTGAGAGACAAGAAAAACGTCTCAAACAATAAGAGGAGACCATAGAAGAAATGAAACAACTTTTAATTGAGTTGTTAGCTCAAACTAGAAAGAACCAATTCTCGTCGTCCATTTCTGATCGGCTGGAAGGAAAACGACCTGTCCAAATAAATGAAGATAGCAATGACGAGAATGAAGAAATTCCTCCTCAACCAAGAAAGGAGGAGAAAGTAAAGGTTATCATCAACCCTCGTAGAAAAAAATAGAGAAGATGGAGAACCAACTACAAGCTCTCCTTCATCTCAAAAAACTGTAAGAGGTGGGGGTAGTCCGTCCCTATCCCATAGAATGGGAGACCGTACCTTATCCTGCAAAATACAAACCGTTGAACCTTCAGCCATTCGACGGTAGAGGTTCGCCGCAACAGCACATCTTCTACTTCCTGTTGCAGACCGGACACCTCATGGGGAATGATCCGACTATGACTAAAATATTTGCGAGCACTTTACGGGGCCCCGCATTTACTTGGTTCATACAGCTACCCCAGGGAACAATTAAATCATGGGCTGATGTAAAACGTGAGTTCTTAGCCCGATTATTTGAAGATGATACTGAAGTCTCTATACTATCCATGCTAGCGGCAAAGCAAGAGGAAGGCGAGACAGTCAAAACTTATATCGAGCGACTCTGAGAACTTTCTGTTCGATGCCCACATGGCATGATGCAGGACACTCAGGTGGAAACTTGCAGGCACAATTTGTTAACCGACGTTCTAGATAAGATGGACTCGGTTGAAGCCAAATCATAGAAAGATCTGCTTAAGCAGGGTGAACAGGCTAAAGATATACTTCGACGCCTCGAAAAGCAGCAGTCTGCAACCGGAGGCAGTACAAATGAACCTCCATTCCAATTTTTCCGTTCCAAAGGGAAAAATATAATGGCAATGGCGGTAGAAAGTAAACCGAAGCAGAAAGCATGGACAACTATAAGCAACACAGTAAAGTCACCCAGGCTTCATAAACAGTATTCGTTTAAGGATGAGCATATTGCTACTATGTTCAATCTGCTCAGCAAGTGCAAGATGCTTAAGTTGCCGGAGAGCAAGAGGCCTGAAGAGGTTGGGGAGACTAACGATCCGAATTACTGCTTGTACCATCAGATTGTAGGTCACCCACAAAAAATTATTTTATTCTAAAAGACAAAAGTCAAGCGTTGATTGACGTTAGAGCAGTTCAGCTCAAAGGGAACAAAAAAGGAGTTAGAGCTAACTCGGATATTTTTAATGTGGGTGGTGTAAAGGTACCACTTGGGCTCACAACAATTCCAAAGACGAGCTCAGGGCGGTTAATTTAAACCCCCATAACCTTAAAAAAAATAAGAATGATAAAATATATATATATATATATAATAAAATAAAATAAAAATAGTATGAACTGCCCAACACCGACTAGGTAATGGGAAGAGAACCAGTTTCTCGCCAACCCCATCATGCTGGAGGTACAAAGTATGAACCGCCCAATGCCGTCAAGGCAAAGGGAAGAGAATCAGTTTCTCGCCAACCCCATCATGTTGGGGTAAAAAGTATGAACCGCCCAACGCCAACTAGGTAATTGGAAGAGAACCAGTTTCTCGCCAACCCCATCATGCTGGGGGTAAAAAGTATAAACTGCCCAACGCCGTCAAGGCAAAGGGAAGAGAACCAGCTTCTCGCCAACCCCATCATACTGGGGGTAAAAAGTATGAATTACCCAACGCCGACAAGGCAACAGAAAGAGAATAAATTTCTCGCCAACCCCATCATACTAGGGATAATAAGTATGAATTACCCAAGGCTGACAAGGCAACGGGAAGAGAATAAATTTATCGCCAATCCCACCATGCTGGGGGTAAAAAAGCATGAATTACCCAACACCGACAAGGCAACAAGAAGAGAATAAATTTCTCCCCAATCCCACCATGTTGGGGGTAAAAAAAGCATGAACTACCCAACACCATCAAGGCGACGGGAAGAGAATAGATTTCTCGCCAACCTCACCATGCTGGGGGTAAAAAGTATGAACTGCCCAATGCCGTCAAGGCAATGGGAAGAGAACCAGTTTCTCGCCAATCCCTTCATGCTGAGGATAAAAGTATGAATTGCCCAAAGCTGCTAAAGTAAAGAGAAGAGGAAAAGTTTAGCATTTAAGCCTAAACGAAATCCTCGACAACTCATCATGCTGAGAGAAATAGCATGGCTAGCCCGACTCAAACGGTAGTTGGTAAATACTAATCAAATCCGTTGATAGCTGGGGGTTTGCTAAAAATCCTAATCAGATAAACCTCTTATCATGTTAAGATTTCACCTCTGACAAGAAATAAAACTCACATTTCATCAAGTCCAATATCACAACCTCTGATGAACTTATTTTTGATATCGTTAAGTTAAAAATTACCTCTGACAAAAATCATCTCCCTATCAAGTTAACAGTTACATCTGATAGTCAAATTCTAAGGCTAAATACGTTAACCATCACCTCTATTTAGTTAACCCATTCCTATCATGACCTGATCCTCTGAATAGGTCGAGTTTTAAGACATGTTTAATGATATCTCTGTCTCTCCCTGATCCGTCATACTAGATGTCACTGAACGGTTAGGACCTTAATGAGCATGTTAACATGAAACCTCTGCTTGACCTCTACTTATCATCTAACAAGTATGTTAACACCATACCTCTGCTTGTTATCCAACGAGTACGTTAATATCATTCTTTTACTTGTCCTCTAATGAGCACATTAAAATCATACCTCGCTCATATTTCATGAGATATATTAACAATTATCTCTATCTACCCAATCCTTAACACGCCTCATAGCCAAAAAAAAAAAATCCAAAGTGTTTCGAAATTCAGTATGATTCAATACAGAACTTCGAAAACTTTGGAGGGGGTTATGTAGACACCAAAAAAAAATTAATCTGTGGGGCCTACCCGCGGGAGGAATCCCGCAGGTGGGCACCCGCGAGAGAAATCCCGCAGGTGCTGGCCACCCGCGGGAGTTTCTCCCGCGGGTGCCCACTCGCGGGAGAATCCCGTGGGAGGGCTTCTGCGGGAGCAATCCCGCGGGTGCCCGGGCACCCGCGGGAGCAATCCCGCAGGTGGGCACCCGCGGGAGAAATCCCGCAGGTGCCAACCCGCGGGTTGTTTTCCGCCTGTTTTCGTTGTTTATTTTGTTAATATCTCGTGATCCGATTTTTCAGGGAGAATGAGAGCCGGATTTTGAGCTTCCTCAGTCTATAAAAGATAGGAGTTGACTCCAGAAAAAGGGACTTTTGGACGATTTGGGGCGAGTTCGTGAAATCAAGGAGCGGAGTAGAGTCATCCCCTTCCCAGTCAGACGGTCAACAGAGTGCACCAGCGAGGCTCCATCGCCACTAGAACCCACATCAAAAAGGGAATAAATTAATATTCCCGTTCTTGTTATTCCTCAATTTTTGTAATTCTCAATTTTTTTTTGTAATCAAATAATTTTGCAATGGAAGGAGAAATTCAATTTTTGAGCAAACATTCGACTCGGCAGATCAAGTCTTCGGCTTGCTCTCCTTGTTTGAGCAAATCTTTCCAAGTCATGGACTCTACGGCTCCCATTTTTAAGAGCACGTTGGTCTTGAAATTATGCCGGCACGTTTCTACTAGAGTTTCCTGGACCATTCAGTGTTTGCAGTGCACGGACTTCTCTCGGAACCTTCTATAAAGTCCTTTACCGCCTCTTGTTCCCCTTGTTTAGTTTCAAGGAAGGAATGAACCGATATTTTGGTATCATCCTCAAAGAAACGTGCGAGAAATTGTTTCTCAATGTCAATCCAGGTATTAATAGTACATGGAGGCAACTGCATAAACCATGTGAAGGCAGGCCCTCAAAAGATACTTGCAAATACCTTAATCATTACTGGGTCATTGCCCATCAAATTCCCTTCTTGAGAAAAGAAGTAGTAGATATGCTGACTGGGAGATCCCTTCCCGTCATATGGCTCCAACTTGAGTGGTTTGTATTTTTCAGGGTACGGCGCCAGATCCCATTCGGGCGGGTATGGTCTAGAGACCACTGATTCCTTCAACTCCTTCTTGTGCATCAATGTCTCTAGTTGGCTTTGTAACTTCTCAATTTTCTCTTCATAAGGGTCATGAAAAGAATACTTATCCTCATCCTTATCTGTCGAGTGAGCCTTTTCTTCTTTATCTTCTTCATTCATTTTGTTGAACGGAATTTCTTTTTCTTTCTTGGCTTTATCTTTGATAATTTTTTGAGTATTTTTTACCACCTTCAAGAGCATCATTTTAAGATCCTCGATCATCTTTTGCTGCTCTCGGATCATTTGTTCTTGGGCCTCTAATCTTTGATCAATATCGTCAGATTTATCTGCCATATGTGAGGTCATTTTCTATAATCTGGATGACGCCGAAGAACGAGGAGAAGCTATAGCCGAATTGTCGCTGTCGTCGTCATAAGATCCTTTTACAAGTTTCTTATAATTTTGAGTTGGGACAGCGCCTAACTTAAGTTGGGTAAAATGATGAGTTTTTTCGTCATTTAATTCCGAATCATCATTCTTTTCTATGATTTTCTTCCCCTTTCCAATCATGTTAGAAGTTACGATTTTCCATTCTTTTTCTTTGGGAATAGTCTTTGTCTTCTTGGCAGAGTTTTTGTCCGACTCAGTTAATCGGTCGAACACCGATACCCTATTCTTGCAGCAGCAACAATTATTCATGACAGCAGATGTTGCTGTCATAAGCTGCTTGTAATGACAAATAGGGTCAGACTGAACTTGATTTATACTCTTTTTCTTGGTTAAATACTCTCTGAGGTCAGTGGCCTTAGGTATGGAGTCGTGGGGCCCACTCAGCTATTGAGAGAGTACAGGGACCCGCTGGAGCTTCTTGAAATCAGTAGTGTCAAGTTCTGGTCTAATAGGACAATTAACAATCCTGATTTTATATTCAGGTTGATTTACGCGGTGCTGAGCAGTAGCTTCGCGTTTTGAAAAGCGGGGCTGAGAAATAGCTTCGCATTTTGAGTCGCGGAGCTGAAAATTAGCTTCGCATTTTGATACGCTAGCCTCGTGTTTTATGCTGGCTTGATGTTTTTGCAGAATTTTATCTTCTGGTATATTAGCCTCGCGTGAAAGAAAATTCTTGCACGCTGGCTTATTCTTGCGATTGACGCAAGTCATAACTTCGCATTTATCTCGATTTTTGTGATTAACGCAAGTTTGCCAATTATCTTCATGATTTATGCAAAGGTAAGGAGGTTTGCGATTAACGCAACTTTTACTGGCTTCACGTCTCTCGCTAAGCTCAGTATTAGCCTCGCGTGGAGAATCTTCACACGCTGGCTTTATGAAAAGTTTATCCTCGCGATTTACGCGAGTGTCAAAAATCTTGCGATTAACGCAAGTCTTACTGGCTTTGCGTCTCTCGCTAAGCTCAGTATTAGCTTCGCGTGGAGAATCTTCACACACTGATTTTAAGAGAAGTTTATCCTCGTGATTTACGCGAGTGTCAAAAATCTTGCAATAACGCAAGTCTTACTGGTTTTGCGTCTCTCGCTAAGCTCAGTATTAGCCTCTCGTGGAGATCACATGCTGGCTTGTTCTTGCGATTAACGCAAGTCACAGCTTCGCGTTTATCGTGATATTGACTGGTCTTGCGATTGGCGCAGGCCAGTTTGCGAGGGACTGTAGCCTCGCGTTCTACTGCCAGATTAGTCTCACGTTTAACGTAGGGTTTGAGGGCCTTTCGCCTAGCTCTCCGATTTCGATTGCGGAGTTGGGTTCTGATCAATCCAGTTCCCAGGCTTTCTTCAGTAGTAAAGAGGCCATCCTCTGTTAGGGTTTCCTGTCCAAACGACGGCTCTATGGTCGCGGTCTCCAAGGGTCCCCGGTTATCGGTGGATTCATGTTTACCCGATTCACGGGTATTAGAGCGCACGCGACGATAGCGTCGCGTTTCGATCAGGTTACCTGACTCAGAGGAGAGATACTCTTCGTACTTCTGATGGTCGATCTCCATGACTAGCATGTTAATGTCGGATCCGATTCTCTCGATGTCAGATTGCGCCACGATCTCTTCTTTGATGAAATAGATGTCTCCCACTGTGGTCGCCAGTTTGTTCGTAACAAAAACTTTGCTTCCTTTCATTGAATACAACTTGGATTACAACGAAAGTGACCAAGAAAAAAACAAACGAGGGGATTTATAATTATCGCTCTCTTTTACAAAATATAGTGGGTTCACGCGGCGATGGGATCTATCTAGTAGCTCCTTTGGATGATCTGACATTGATAATCTTCTTGCTTGATGAAGACGACGACCGACTTGATATTTCTCTGTTGTTCTTGATTTGTTCAAGGCTCTCACGCGTAATTTGAACTTCTTTTATGCTCCAAAAAGATCCTCAAAGGCCTCCTCAAGTGGGTATTTATAGCTTTAGGATAATATGAGAGTTTATATTTAAATAGAATTTGTATTCATCAAGGATTCTAATCAAATATCTTAGTTTTGATTTAAATCTCTTGATTTAGAGTCCTGATTGGACTTAATTTGTGTATTTGGATAAGCCCAAATGTCAAATTCAATTAATTTATGATTCTGGTTATCTGCTCACGCGGAGCTAATAGCATCAAAATGCGAAGCTAAGAAACCTGAATGCGGAGCTATTGATTAGCTCCGCGTTTTACTCAAATGCGAGGCTAAATATCCAAGCGCGGAGCTGTTAGCTCTGCATTCTGTGTGGAAAACTTCTTTTGCCTAGAAATTTTCACTACCAATAAGTGCAAAATGTATAATTGAATAATAAGTTCTAAAAAGTGCTCTAGTTGCACTTTCGAAGATGCTTAAGAAATTCTTGATGCATTCTAATTGCACCAATTCATTAGAACCCATAAAACACACGGGCAATTCTATTTTGGCAAATAATTGTAATGCAATGTTATATGGAAATGACTCTTTCCAAATCTTGTATGTAGAGTTCTAGCATGTTTTTACATCATGAGCTACTAATTTAGGTTTAAGATTAAAACTTTGACAAATTTGCTTAAAATTTTGTTTTATAGGAAAACTATATTTTATGAAAGCAATTGTATTTATAAGTTTATGTACAAATTCACCAACAACTCTCAAACTATCTTGCACATACACATTGATTATGTAACATACACATCAAATATGAAATAATTTTTGTCTATTATTTATTTTGTATAACTTTTAATTATTTCAATATCAACCATAATTTCATATGCGAATGGAAGTTTTTTCTTTCAATTCCAAAAGCAAAAAAAAAAAAAACATTTTTAAAAGTGCTTGACTAAGATTTTATGTGGTATTAGAAAATTCAAATTTTTTAAATCCTACTATTTTGTTTTTTAATGTACTAATCTTCATCTATATAATGGGAAGTTACACATATATAATAATTGTCATTCAAACATTCCCAACAATCGAAAGTAATTGCAATACGATAAAGTAAATAAGTAAAA
Source organism: Dracaena cambodiana (assembly GCA_036321105.1). Lineage (NCBI taxonomy): Eukaryota > Viridiplantae > Streptophyta > Magnoliopsida > Asparagales > Asparagaceae > Dracaena > Dracaena cambodiana. Next base: position 37,962,721 of record JAYEPQ010000007.1, read on the forward strand.
ATAGCAATTAGAGTTTGTCTCATATTTTGATATATTTTAGCAATATAGGACTTACATATGTTTCTAAGGACCTTTTAAAATTTTGGATTATATGTTGTTTTAATAAATTTTTAAAAATTTGGGTCTTCGCCTATAGAAAAGGGTTGTTTAGTGTAGACTATGTATGTAGCTAAGTGATCACTACCTGTTACAGGATTATATCTAAAGGTTTCTAAACTGCCATCAAATGTGCTAAGTTGTGTATTATAGATACTAAAAAAAATACTAAAAAAAAATATATGTATATAATAAAAATAATAAAAAATAATAATAACAATAATAAATAATAATAATAATAATAATTTAAAAAAAATTAATAGCGGGCCCCGCGAGAGGCTCCCGTGGGTGCAACCCGCGGGAATTTCCTGCGGGTGCACACCCGGGAATTTCCCGCGAGTGACCCGTGGGAGAATTCCCGCGGGAATCTCCCGCGGGTGCACCCGCGGGAATTCTCCCGTGGGTAGGCACCCGCGGGAGGCTCCCGCGGGTTGCCACCCGCGGGAGCGATCCCGCGGGTGCCATCCGCGGGAGCGACCCCGTGGGTAGGTACCCGCGGGAGCGTTTCCGCAGGTGCCAACCCGCAGGTTGTTTTCCGCCTGTTTTCGTTCTTTATTTCGCTGATATTCCGTGATCCGATTTTTCAGGAAGGATTGGAGCTGGATTTCGAGATTTTTCGGTCTATAAAAGACAGGAGAGGAGATTCTTTTGGGGAGGGAATTTTTGACGAGGCAATTTTCCAGAGGTCGTACTCCAAAAATCTATAGAGGAGTTTCTCAATCCAGAGAGATCAGATCGTCAACGGAGTGCAGAATTAAAACTCCACCGCTGCCAGAACCCACAAAAATAAAGGAAAATCGAAATCAATTAATCCCCATTTTTGTAATCTCGAATTTATTTTGTAGTTTTTTTTATTACTGTAATTCAAAATCAAATTGACAATATAAAAGAATATTCAATTTTTCGGGCATACAAGAACTGGCGACCACAGTGGGAGCCTCTTTGTTCATAACAGAGAATATAGTGGCGCAGTCTGATTTGGTAGCGATCGGATCTATCGTTGAAACGCTGGTCGTAGAAGTCGACCAGCAAAAATATGATGAATTTCTTTCTTCCTCTGATTCAGAGCCTAGGCGTCATCGCCGGGCGACGATGAAAAAAGGTGAGGCGTCATCGCCCACCGAAAATCAAAAGGCGTCATCGCTTATGAAAACTTACGAGGCGTCATCGCCCGTTGAAACTGACAAGACGTCATCGTCTGTCAAGTATACGGCGTTATCGCCCGTTCCAAAGTCAAGCCAAAAGTCAAACCAAATTTTAACCCGCTCCCAAAAGAGAAATCTAAGACGTAAAACTCAACGAGCCCGCATCAATCATACAGAAAGGGTTGCAGAAAATTCCAGGACAGTGAAAAACTTCGGAGCAAACCCACGGATGCAACTACGGGTTGTATCCTGCGGAAGCAACCCCACGGGTGCAAACCCGCAGCTTGCAACCACGGGTGGCAACCCGCGGCTTGCAACCGCGGGTGGCATCCTGCGGCTTGCAACCGCGGGTGCAAACCCGCAGGTGCAACCACGGGTTGTACCCCGCAGGAGCGAACCCACGGGTACAAATCCACAGTTGAAACTTCGGGTTGCATCCCGCAGATGTAATCGACGGGTTACGTTCAATGAACACAGCCCTCATGTCTCATCGAGCACTCCTTTGGTGAGCACGCAACATACACCAAGAATTTTAATCTCTCTATCAGAGGCGCGCGGGACATAACTACTCAGGCCAGTGTGCACTCCCGAAGAATCCGCAGAAGGGTTGGAGAATAATTTGTTACTGGAAAAGAGTTTAGCCCTGAAATATTGCAAACTCTCCAGTATTATGAACCGAATTTGAACCGCAAGAGGCGTCAAGATGCAAATGGAGATGATAAGGTACCTCAAGATTTGAGAGAGTGCTCAATTGGAAGAAGAACTCCTCACAAAATATTCCTCACTGCCAATGCGAACAGTTAATCTCAACTGTTCTATTAAGCTGCAAATGCAACTCAAAATGATCAGTTTTTGAGCAGATCACCGAAGCTAAAAGAATGCGAACGGTGAAAAAGGTGTGCTCGGAAACCGATCTGCTTGTTGCCTCATCACATATGGTTAATAAAGGCAAAAAGGTGGTCGAAAACAACCTTTCAGATAAGAAAATCACTCCAGGGTCAAAAGGAGTTTCTATCGAACTAGAGGGCGTGACAAGAAAAACGTCTCGAACAGCAAGAGGAGACTATAGAAGAAATGAAACAGCTTTTAATTGAGTTGTTAGCCCAAACTAGAAAGAACCAATCCTCGTCGTCCGTTTCTGGTCGGCAGAAAGGAAAACGACCCGTCCAAATAAATGAAGACAGCGAGGACGAGGATGAAGAAGTACCTCCTCATTCAAGAGAGGAAGAGGAAGTGAAGGTTATTATCAACTCTCACGTAAAAAAAATAGAGAAGATGGAGAATCAACTATAAGCTCTTCTTCATCGAAAGAAACTGCAAGAGGTGGGGTAGTCCGTCCCTATCCCATAGAATGGGAGACCGTGCCTTATCCTGCAAAATATAAACTGTTGAACCTTCAGTCATTCGACGGTAAAGGTTTGCCGCAACAACACATTTTCTACTTTCTGTCGCAGATAGGACATCTCATGGGGAATGATCCGACTATAACTAAGATATTTGCGAGCACTTTACGGGGGCCGCATTTACCTGGTTCATGCAGCTACCCCAGGGAACAATTAAATCATGGGCTAATGTAGAACGTGAGTTCCTGGCCCGATTCTTTGAAGATGATACAGAAGTCTCTATACTATCATTGCTAGCAGCAAAACAAGAGGAAGACGTGACGGTCAAAGCTTATGTCGACAGATTTCGAGAACTTTCTGTTCGATGCCCATATGGCATGATGCAGGATACTCTTGTGGAAACCTGCAGACACAACATGTTGACCGACGTTCTAGATAAAATGGGCACGGTCGAACCCAAATTATGGAAAGATCTGCTTAAGTAGGGTGAACAGGCCGAAGATATATTTCGACGCCTCGAAAAGCAGCAGTCCGCAATCGGAGGCAGTACAAATGAACCTCCATTCCATTTCTCCCGTTCTAAAGGGAAAGACATAATGGTAATGGCCGTAGAGAACACATCGAAACAGAAAGTATGGCAAACTATAAGCAATACAGCAAAGTCACCCAGGCTTCAAAAGCAATATTCGTTTAAGGATGAGCATACTGTTACTATGTTCAATCTGCTCAGCAAACGCAAAATGCTTAAGTTGCCAGGAGCAAGAGGCCTGAAGAAGTTGGGAAGACAAACGATCCGAATTACTGCCTGTACCATCGGATTGTAGGTCACCCTACAAAGAATTGTTTTATTCTAAAAGACAAAATTCAAGCGTTGATTGACGCTGGAGCAGTTCAGCTCAAAACTGAACAAAAAAGGAGTTAGAGCAAACTCCGACACATTTAATGTGTGTGGTCTAAAGGTACCACTTGGGCTCACAACAATTCCCAAGACAAGCTCAGGGCGGTTAATTTAAACCCCCATAAAAAAAAGAAAAAGAAAAAGAAAAATTATGAATTACCCAACGCAATTAAGGCAATGGAAAGAGAATAAATTTCTCGCCAATCCCAACATGCTGGGGGTAAAAAGCATGAATTACCCAACGCCATCAAGGCAACGGGAAGAGAATAAATTTCTCGCCAACCCCACCATGCTGGGGGTAAAAAGCATGAATTACCCAACGCCATCAAGGCTACGGGGAGAGAATAAATTTCTCGCCAACCCCATCATACTGGGGGTAAAAAGTATGAATTACCCAACGCCGACAAGGCTACGGGGAGAGAATAAATTTCTCGCCAATCCCATCATACTGGGGGTAAAAAGTATGAATTACCCAACGTCGTCAAGGCAACGGGGAGAGAACCAGTTTCTCGCCAACCCCTTAATACTAGGGGTAAGAGTATGGATTGCCTAACGCCGCTAAGGCAAAGGGAGGAGGAAAAGTTTGGTGTTTAAGCCCAAACGAAACCCTCGACAACTCACTATGCTGAGGGGAATAGTATGGCTAGCCCAACTCAAACGGTAGTTGGTAATGGCTAATCAAACCCGTTGATAGCTGGGAGTTTTCTAAAAATCTCATGACAAATCTGTAATAATAGCATCCTTATCCGAATATAAGGATACATCACTGCCCTAAGCTACTAAGACAAAGGGAAGAGGAAAAGTTTGGCATTTAGGCCCAAACGAAATTCTTGACAACTCACCATGCTGAGAGGAATAGCATGGCTAGCCCAACTCAAACGGTAGTTGGTAAAGGCTAATCAAATCCGTTGATAGCTGGGGGTTTGCTAAAAACCCTAATCAGATAAATCTCTTATCACGTTAAGATTTCACCTTTGACAACAAAACTTTTCTCGTCATTTTTCTCCAGCAGAGCAAGTGACACTCCAAAATATTTGTCAAGTTAAAATCATACCTCTGACATCATAATTCAAAATCAAATGAGATAAAATCCGATTAAATCTCTTGTCACGTTAAGATTTCACCTCTGACAATCAAACTTTTCTCGTCATTTTTCTCCAGCAGAGCAAGTGACACTCCAAAATATTTGTCAAGTTAAAATCATATCTCTGACATCATAATTCAAAATCAAATGAGATAAAATCCGATTAAATTCCTTGTCACGTTAAGATTTCACCTCTGAAAGAAAAAAAATTCACACTTCATCAAGTCCAATATTACAACCTCTGATGAACTTTCTTTTGATATCGTTAAGTTAAAAATTACCTCTGACGAAAATCATCTCTCTATCAAGTTAACAGTTACCTCTGATAATCCAATACCAAAGCTAAATACATTAACCGTCACCTCTGTTTAGTCAGTTTGTCCCTATCACGACCAGATCCTCTGAATAGGTTGAGCTCCGAGACACGTTTAATGTCACCTCTGTCTTTCCCTGATCCGTCATACTAGATGTCACTGAACGGTTAGGATTCTACTGAGCACGTTAACATGATACCTCTACTTTACCTCAAATAAGTACGTTAATATCATACCTCTACTTATCACCTAACAAGTATGTTAACACCACACCTCTGTTTGTTACCCAACGAGTACATTAACATCATACTTTTACTTGTTCTCCAATGAGTACAGTAAAATCATACCCCGCTCATATTTTATGAGATGTGTTAACAATTATCTCTATCTACTCAATCCTTGACACGCCTCATAGCAAAAATAATAATAATAATAATAATAATAATATGTGAATAATAATAATAATTAAATAATAATAATAATAATAATAAATAAAATAAAAAAAGTAAAACAATCCAAAGTGTTTCGAAATTCTGTATGGCTCAATACAGAGCTTCGAAAATTTTGGAGGGGGTTATGTAGATACTAAAAAAATACTAAAAAAATATATGTATATAATAATAATAATAATAATAATAATAATAATAATAAATAATAACAATAATAAATAATAATAATAATAATTTTAAAAAAAAATTAATAGCGGGCCCCGCGGTTGCACCCGTGGGAGACTCCCGCGGGTGCAACCGTGGAAGAACTCCCGCGGTTGCACCCGAGGGAATTTCCCGCGGGTGCACACGCGGGAATTTCCCGCGAGTGACCCGCAGGAGAATTCCCGCGGGAATCTCCCGCGGGTGCACCCGCAGGAATTTTCCTGCGGGCACCCGCGGGAATCTCCCACGGGGCACCCGCGGGAACGCGGGAGCGTTTCCACAGGTACCAACCCGCGGGTTGTTTTCCGCCTGTTTTCTTTGTTTATTTCGCTGATATTCCGTGATTCGATTTTTCGGGAAGAATTGGAGCTGGAATTCGAGCTTCTTCGGTTTATAAAAACAGGAGTTGAGTCCAGAGAGGGGACTTTTGGACAATTTTGGGCGAGCTCGTGAGATTAAGGAGCGAAGCAAAGCCATTCTATTCCCGGTCAGACGGTCAACGGAGTGTACTAGCGAGGCTCCATCGCCACCCAAACCCACATAAAAAAGGGAATAAATTAATATTCCCGTTCTTGTTATTTCTCAGATTTCTTTTGTAATCTCAATTTTCGTTGTAATCAAATAATTTTACAATGGAAGGAAAGATCCAAATTTTGAGCAAATATGTATGTTTTGTAAGTTTTCTACGTGTTTTTTTAGATGACCCGTTCACTGCTCATAGAAAAGGAATAAATTCTTTGACAGTGCTTACATCTAGCCTTTTTAGCACCATCCTCCTTAAATTTTTCAAAGTGATTCTAAATATTAGATTTGGAAGTCCTAGATAATGTGGGTACATATTAAGAAGGATCTAGAAGTGTGTAGATTTACTATTAGCATTAGAAGAAACCATGATATCCTGGAATTGTGAGGTGTGTTCATATGCTTGTGGTTGTGAAAGTGAGAAAGAAACTTGTGGTATATCGGCAAGTGGTTGATGCAAAAAACGATATATTAGAAGAAACTATGTTATCCTGGAATTATGAGGTGTGCTTATATGACTGTGGTTGTGAAAGTAAGACAAACTTGTGGTCTATCGGCAAGTTTGTGATCTATCGGCAAGTTTGTGATCTATTGGCAAGTGGTTGATGTAAAAACAATATTCTTCTGAAGTTAAAAAAAAAAGGGGAATAATTATGGCCGGTGGGTTCAGAAAACGAAGCACCGGAGGAGTAGGGATTCATTTTTTGTAAGTTTCAAAAAAATTGAATTAATTCTTACAAAAAGTAAATGTGTACCTCAACTTTGCTAGCCGAGAATAGAGCTTGAGAGTTGAAAATTGAGATGCAACGAAGGAGGAGATGGATCTTTTATCTTGGAAAGCTTGAATATGAGGGAACTTCATCTTATTTTTTTGATTGTTACTTGAGAGTTAAGAGAGTTTGATCTTGATTCTTGAATTCTTACTTGAAAGTATGATAGAGAGTTAGAGTGATGAGAGTTGTGTATAAAGAAATGAATATGAAATGGGATGTGGAGAGATTCATAGGGATGGAGGAGAGTTTTGCCAAAAAAATTGCGAAGAACCCCTTAAAGCTCTTTTGACTATTGGGTGGTTTTGCAAATTTTTTACAATCCCTATAATGGATATAATAGCTATTGGGGGGTTTCTGCAAAAACAAACTTTACAAAAAGCCCCCACTTACAAGCAATGGCTATGAGAGTCATTGCTAGCTGACTCGTACCTATGCCGGCATGCCACATGTCAGGCACACACGCCACTTGTCGTGCCGGCATGTTTCAGTCGGCCCGAGCCCCCTTGCTCGGGCATGGTCCGAATAGGGCTAACGTATCAGGTCTGGCTTGGCATAACTCAGGCAAGCCATGTCGGGCCACATGCCCGGCACGCGTCAGCACGTCCGGCCCGATTGCCACCTCTATACAAAATCAACTACATATGTGATGCATTCAAACAAACTAAATTCCAGTAAAATAAAAATCCCTCTTAAAATAAAATAAATAATTAAACGATTCTAACTAAATTTTTTCTCCATCAAAATGTGCTGTATAATCTGAAATCAGGTGTTCCATCCAGCTGTAGAGCTCCATCGCCTGTCGGGGACTTTGATTTCCCTCTGAATATTCGATCATTTCGTTTAGGCCAAATGATGTAGCGCAAGGCCTCAACGAAAACAGTCCCATCTGTTGATAGCACCGCATGAGATCGATCGGAAGCTGTTTCGAATCAATTTTAATACGTGTGATAAATTATTTAATGCAGTTATTATGGCATTTTGACCTTTATTTATTACATTATACTCTCTAATTGAGGCTGTTATAGACAGTAGAGAGGGCAATATCGTTCATTTATAAACTTGAGGGTTTAGCTCCTTAATTCTATACAAGCCTGATAATTCAAGATTTGTATCTCTTATCCAAACATTTGTAAAGAAAATAAAATATCTAACTTCTTCCAACTTCGCTGTTACCCTTCGTTTCGTTATGTGAGTTGTGAGTTGAAGGGTGACGATGCTGCTAGGGGAGACCTACACACTCAAAAAAATGGTGGAACTAGTGGTGTATTTTAAAAAAAAAAACACGTTTGATGGTATCAATTATAATTTTACACGATCAAAACAGAATTTTATGAATTGTTTTTGAATATTGATATTGAATAATATATTCTTATTTTTTAAAATAATAAAAGAAAAGTATCTATAAACAGTGGAAATAATTAAGTAATCAACCATAGCGCAGCTTATTAGAAACGAAAATCCAATTTCTGCCGACATATTAGAAGAAAGAGTTTCCAGAGTTTCAGAGTTTTCGTTGTAAGGGAGTTGGAAAGAATCAGTAATGTGGGGCCAAAAGCATATAAAAATTCAAAGATCTTTTTTTCCTTAATTCCAGCATGAAGTTAATGTTAGAAAAGCTCTCTTTTCTCAAAACTAATGATTCCTATGCCAAGAGAAATTCTATTCACAGACACCAACTTACTTTTGACGCTCATATTTGAAGCTCGAAAATAATTACATGTTCACCATCTTTCTTTTTTGGACTAAATTACCTTTTCAAATCTCAAATTTTTACAACTTTTAAAAAATTAAAACACTGGCATCATCTTCTTTCTCTCTTATGTCAAAAAAAAATAAGTCAAAAAAAAATAAATAAAAGAATCCTAAAATAATACTTCTCAGGGTTGCGATGGAGGCAAGGGGTGACGGAGGCCGGGGGAGGGTGACAGAGGCCGAGGAGAGCGATGGAGGCAGGCTGAGACATTGGACAGATTGTTGAGGTAGGTTGCGATAGATAGAAAAAAGGAGGGTAAGAATTATGAAAAAAATTAGACATGTTAAGTAAATATGACTGGATTCAAATTTAAAAGCAAGCATAACATGTGCATCAAGAGTAAATTGGTGTGCGTAAATAGAATTTCCCCTATTCCCAAAAAATAAATAACCTACAAAAAATACCCAAGCTATCCTTACCCCCTATTTCAAACCAATTGCTTTATTTTTTTTCTCTTAAATTTTTGTGCAAGAAAAGGAAGAAAAGAATAAACAGCTTTAGAAAAATACAAAACTATCCTTACTCCCCGAACAAATTGCATTCTTTTTTGGTTTTTTGGTGTTTTGGTAGGGATTTGGAGTTCATATGTAACTTCTCTTCGAACTCCTCTTACCAAACAAAGGCTTAAAATCTGATGCCTCTTATATCCTGACTTCACTTGATTGCCTAGAGAAGCTTGGTGGATCCAACAATTAACCAGGGTAGGAGTTTTAGGTGCACGATCAAGACATACCCTAATCATCCATTAAATTTAAAGGTGGATGAGAAATTCTCTAAACTAGCTAATACAAATAGATCATTTTGAAACTAATCACACACATTAAATCCTTCTCTTTTGCACTAATATATACTCTATACTGCAAAAATTTCTAAAATCAACAAACCGAGTCCTCGATATCATGTGCCATGAGGATCCAAATCCAAACCCACCAAGCGTGTTGATCACGTTGCTAGTTCCAGCTGGGTTGATATCTTATATCTGCAGCCGCTTGCGATGGCTAGAGAAGACAACAATTTATTAATAGCAACCTGATACAACAAATCTCGGTTAAAAGAGTCTCAAGATTCGATATGCTAAAGAATAGCAACATCTCAATGTATCCAAACTGAAAATGTGGTTTAAGTCACTTCATATTTAATTAACATTTTCATCATTATCAATTGTGCAAGAATCCGTCCGCCTGCGGAATTTGATATGACAATCTAAACACAAGGCTTAATTCACCTCTAACAAATGATATTCAGTAATAGTGGCCACTTAATCTTATCTTCACAATAACTTAATCCGTGATTAGCCCTTGAGCACTAACGGGACGGCGCATGTATCCACAATTTTAGCGAGTAGTTGTGCCGTGTGACTCATGCAATTAATTACAAATTTCATGATCACACCCAACGCCTATTTAAGCACAGCATTTGCGAATGATGAGTTATGTCTAAAGCAGTTGACTGTAAGATGCAGATCTGGGTGCTGGTCATCGTGGGCTTGTCCTCCATTCTGGGCTCCTTGGCCGAGCAATGTGGGAGCCAAGCGAGCGGTGCGGCCTGCCCCAACGGGCTATGCTGCAGCCAATACGGCTACTGCGGAACCACTGATGCCTACTGCGCTACCGGCTGTCAAAGTCAATGCGGAAGTGCGGGAAACTCATCGGTGACTGGTGGTGGCAGCGGTGGAGGAGTTGGTTCCCTTGTCAGCTCGTCCATATTCGAGCAAATGCTGAAGCATCGGAATGACGCAGCTTGCCCCGCTAAAGGTTTCTACACTTACAATGCGTTCATGGCGGCTGCGAGTTCTTTCAGTGGCTTTGGGACTACTGGGGATGCCAATACTCGGAAGAGAGAGATTGCTGCTTTCTTGGCCCAAACCTCCCATGAAACAACCGGTTAGTGTTGCATCCATTTGAAACATGAACGAGTAATATATATTGCTATAGAAACTGTGTCGACAACCAGTGATCTGATGATACAAGGCTTATTAATTAATACCGTTTGAGTGTAGGCGGGTGGCCGACTGCACCTGATGGTCCGTATGCTTGGGGTTATTGCTTTCTCAAGGAGCAAGGCAATCCTCCCAACTACTGCGTTGCGGACGCTCAGTGGCCTTGTGCTGCAGGCAAGGCGTATTACGGTAGAGGACCGATCCAGATCTCCTAGTAAGTTCAATTTCTCCATCTTTTTTCATGCATATTCACGAAAGAGTCGCTACTCAATAACCAATTTAGGTGAACCCCGATCTGCTATAAATTGATCGAGAATAACATAAGAAAACACATAAGTAATGATCCAGTAAATCATGATTTAACTAACCACCATGATCACATATATTTACTAACACATACCCAAAGTTCAGTAAAATTGGTTATACTGTTGCAGCAACTACAATTATGGTCCAGCGGGACAAGCATTAGGTTCGGACCTGCTCAACAATCCGGATTTGGTAGCTAGCGATCCAACCATCTCATTCAAAACTGCTCTCTGGTTCTGGATGACCCCGCAGTCTCCCAAGCCATCGTGCCACGACGTTGCCATCGGAAAATGGAAGCCTTCATCGGCCGATCAGTCGGCCGGACGAGCTCCAGGATTCGGCACCATAACCAACATCATCAATGGAGGTGTGGAGTGCGGAAAGGGGACAAATTCAGAGGTGGCGGATCGGATCGGGTTCTACAAGAGGTATTGCGACATGTTAGGTGTGAGCTACGGAGCCAACTTGGACTGCTACAACCAGCAGCCGTTTAATTGAGTTACATGCATGTATGTTATTAGAAAGATCCTTGATTGTAACGGGGATATAATATTAAATAAAATATAAAGCTTCCTGTAAGAATATTACATCTGATGCTACAGTGGTATCCCAACATTCTATATGATTTGGTGGAATTTGATTAGTTAAGGTAACTTCGATCAATAGACTATACCATATAAATTTGATGATTTCTAGACTTCTACCACTATTAATTGTTAACGAAACAAATGGTTTTCAAGTGGTCAGAAAAACTAATAATTTTAACATGTTTGACCAATGTCTTAGAATAACTAAAACGATCCAAATCTATGTACAAACAGGTAGTCATGGATTCAATTCAGGCATACGAACAAGAGGGTTAGGGGTCGGATTGCCCGAATAACTTGGCGAGCCTGCAGGAAGCAAAGCATCCCGGTCCTGGGTGTGGCGACAAACCCAACACACACAAAAAAAATATAATATTATAGTAACGAATTCGTCAATAAAATTATACTTTTGTAAGTCAATATATAATATGATTAAAGTCAAAATTCTATCGGCTGATTGAAAAAAAAGTATTTCTGAAGAGAAAGTTTGAAAAATACAATATCGAAGAGCAAAAATAGATTTCAATTTTGACTCCTAGGACTTGAAAAGAGGCAAACTTGAGATTTGAGAGAGGTAGACTCATAAAAATTGTACACAATAATTTAAAAACTTTTTGAGGGGGCCGGTTAACCAACCTGGCATAACAATGGATCCGGCCATGTGTATTGTTGGGAAACGAATCCCCCTCGAGATCATAGAGACGAAAACAACAATACAATCATAAGAAAAACATAAAAATTAATGTAGTTCGGCCGACCAATTTTGACGGATATCTACGTGAACAACAAGAGAGATTCATTGAGGAAAATATTATAAGAAAAGATTCAATCATCTTTTTACCTCTCTCATCTCTCAAAATAATGAAAACCATTTCTCTTATCTATTACTCTCATATCTAATATTACATACAAGAGATATATATAGTTTTTCTATCCTAATCCTATTAGAATAGTACCATCATTATCTAATTTGTGTGTCAATTCAATTAGAATTCTGGTTTTCTAACTCAAGTTCAATTGGGACTTTAAAAGATCCTCGGTCATATTTGAATACTCAACAGATGTAAGACACAAAGCCAACAATTTCCACCTTGGCTCGTATCTGATGAGATATGCATAATAGAGAAACTCAATTGTTCTCGTTATCCACTTCCCAGACATCCATCGTACGATTACCATGCTCCACTTACAGAAAACAAATTGTATAATTATCACCGTCTTCATACTTAGCACTTATGATCACTAAACCATCATCTCCTCCGAGCATTAATTATCACTAAACTGTACTCGCTTGAATACTCACGATTACTATACCATGTTCTTCACAAGCACTTATAATTGCTACACCATGCTCCATCTTCTGTTCGCAGCAGAAATTCGTTGCCTTCCTTCCATTGAAATAACTTAAATTACAACGAAAGTGAACAAAAGAAAAAGAGAACAAATGAGAGGATTTATATGTATCGCTCTCTTTTACAATGTGATGTGGGATCTGTGTGGCGATGGAATCTGTCAAGCAACTCCTTTGGACGATCTAACGTCAAACTCTTCTCTTGAAGATGGCGGCCGACTGTAGATGATTTTCTCTAGTCTTGATTCGTTCAAGGCTCTATGTGTAACTCGAACTTCTCCAAAACTCGAGAAAAAGATCTCAGATGCCGAAAAGAAGAAGAACCTCTATGGCTTCCCCACGAGGGTATTTATAGCCTTAGGATAATATGAGAGTTTCTATCTAAATAGAATTTGTACTCATCAAGGATTCCAATCAAATATCTTAGTTTTGATTTAAATCTCTTGATTTAGAGTTCTGATCGGACTTAATTTGGGTATTTGGATAAGCCCAAATCATAATCTCAATCAATTTAAGATTCTGGTTATCTGCTCACGCGGAGCTAATCGCATCAAAACGCGGAGCTAAACAACCAGAACGCGGAGTTATTGATTAGCTCTGCGTTTTTTTCAAACGTGAGACTAATATAGCCAAACGCGGAGCTACTGAGTTAGCTCCGCATTCTGTTGTGGAAAACTCTATTTACTTAGAAATTTTCACTGCCAACAGAACCCCCTCCAAAGTTTTCAAAATGGCTTAGAACTTAGCGAATTTTGAAATACTTTGGATCTTCAAACAGAAAACGCGGAGTTAAAATACCAAGTTTATCTCGCGTTTTGTTCACTTGCGCGAAGTTAAGTAGCTTCGCTTTTCAGTGAGTAATTGCTTATTAACTACTCAGTTGTCGGTGAAAAATTTCAGAAAAGCAAAGCAGATCCACGAATTCAGAGACAGAAGCCCGCAACTCATCGGATCTGCAAATCTAAGAAACTGAGGTCCGCGAATCTAAGAAACTGAGGTCCGCGATCCAGACGACGAAATAGGTTCGCGAATCTAAAACTGAGATTCGCGACACTACCCATAATTTTCTAGTGGGGGTTTAATACAAAGTCACCTGACCCGAACAGAAGAATCGCCACCTCGGATCGTGGGAGTAACTGCCAAACGAATGCAGCGACGTTACTTCGATCGTGGAAATAACCACCTAACGAATATGGCTGCACTTCTCGAGTAGTGGGAGCTAATCGAGCAAATATGGCGGGACGTTACTCCAAGCCCCCTATAAAAGGCGGGGAGCGAAAGAGACACAGAGAGAGAGAGAGACAGAGACGGACATCTTCTCCCAGAAGTTACCCCTTGTGATCAAGAGTAAAGAGCATTTTTTTCTTTCCTTTAGCCAACTGAGAGAGATTATACGGAGTGTCAACGGAGAGCAGGATCGTCCTCCATAGCTACCTAGAAACCTAGCCTTAAACAAAGAGGAAAAGCTATCTTTCTCATGTTCTGTAAACGGGAAACCGTCCGATTGTAACCCTTTTATTGAAAAGACTTCAATATAAAGAGCGTGCAATTTTCATGGCAAACAAAAGATTGGCAACTCCGCTGGGGACTACCATCACCTTCGGTGACTTGGTGGCAGCTCAATCCGACAACATTCCAGTTGGCAGTATGGTCAACTTGCTCACCATTTCTGTCGACCAGGAAAGGTATGAAGAATTTCTTTCTTCAAGCTCCAAGAGCCCTACTTCCCTAAGGGGATACCATAAAACCTCTAAGGGGTCAATTCCCAAGGAGATGGCAATAGCCCAGTTAAAGGAATCAACGGACCAAGATAGTCCAAAATCCCCTTCTTAACAACGGACTCTTTGCCAGTTCCCACAAAGACTCTTGATCTCTCAAGCAAAGTGGACCAAAGTCCCCGCTTCAACAAGGGGAAGCGACCACTACCCGCTCTGCAAAGCTGTCATGCAGAGAAGGAGGTTCCTCGTACTCGTGCAACGAAAAGAAAACTGAGGAGAAGCAAAGCTCGTGCCCTTCACAGAAACGCACAACAAAAGGGAACTGCCAACTCATCACGGCAGAAACCTACCATCCAAATATGGAAGCCTAAGGGCGAGGTTGATCAAGATGCAGAGGAATTCACTCACGTTTCCTACAGGAAGTAGAATGAACCGTTAGAGTTGTCCATAGTCGACACGGAGCATACATTCGCGTCCCAAGGGGAAAATATGAAGAAGCTCGCGAACCTCAAATTCGCAGAGGTACATGCCTATTCGCGAGGCTGAAACTCCACCGTCCCTGAAGTTATCTCTCACAAATGAGCCCATCACGAGGGACTCCAGTGCAAGAGATCTTAGGGAACTTCTAAACAAAAGAAGAGAAGAATCCCATGTATCTCAATGCCACTGTGAACGACTGATCAATACAGTACTATCTCACTATCATTGTTCAACTCATGCCCGATCCTCGGTGTTTTGTCGATTGTCGTCTCCGTCAACATCGTCATCCCAATTGGCAAAAAGGAGACGACGCGGGTTCGAGTTTTCTGAGCCGGAGTATCCCGTGATGACCTCCAACATGATAATAGTTGGAGAAAAGAAGAAGAAAAAGAAGGCGAAAAAAGTCTCTGAAGAAGAAATTTCTGACCCAGAGCTCTCTTCGAGTTCGAAAGACCTATCCAACGAAGAGCGAGGAGTTTTTCGGCACACGCGACTCAAAAGTGGAGTGGCGATCCCTATGAATTATAGACAGATGGCGGGTATCCCATCTGATGAAGAAGATATAGCCAAGTCTGTTATGGCTGAATCAAAGACGTCTGATTCATTCTTAGAAGACTCCGCCTCTGCATATATAATGCAGAACAATATCCCAGAAGGGTTCATGCGGAGAATGGAGGAGCAAGATAGGCATATCTAGCAACAACAGAATGCCATCAGCGAGCTTAAAGATATGCTACACGTTCTGATGGAGTTAGAAAAAGCTAAACTGAAGAATACAGGAAAGAAGACCGAAGAAGAAGGTCATGGTCCTCATAACAATCGAGAAAAAGAAGAACATCATAAAGATGATGACAACCGCTCTATGCACCAGGAGAGAAACGCAAATACTGTCTGGATGGAGAGCTTCCAGAACCAACTGAATGCCCTCATGCATAAGGGCGACCTACAAGAACTGAGTGTAGTAAGGCCATATCCCATGGAGTGGGAAACGGTGCCTTTCCCAGAAAGTTACAAACCGTTGAAACTCAAATCTTTTGATGGTAGAGGATCGCCAAACCAATACCTCTACTATTTTAAATCACAGATAGGGCATTTATTCGGAAATGACCCTATTATTACAAGAATATTTGTTAGTACCTTAACCGGACTAGCTTTTGAATGGTTCCAGAGATTAGAAGCGGGAACCATTAATTCCTGGAGCGACATGGAGAAAGCCTTTCTCACTAGATTCTATGAAGATGATATGGAGGTATCAATGCCGGCGCTTCTAGCCGCTAAACAATAGAAAGGAGAGTCAGCCCGGGACTTCATCAAAAGGTTCCGGAACGATTCTCTCAGATATCCGCATGGGATGCCAGAAAAGACCCTGGTAGAAACCTGTCGACATAATCTATCGACCAAGGTTCTAGCCAGGATGGGGGTGGTGAAGTCCTCAACTTGGAAGGATCTGGCCCTACAAGCTGAAGAAGCTGAAGAAATTGCGCAAAGGCTTGAAGAAGGAGGCGAGGAGAAACCGAAGCGAAGTGGTGATAACAGCTATAAGTCCCGACCCCGAGGGTATAAGGGAAAGGAAACAATGGTCACTGATGCGCCACAACCCACGAAGACTCCCCTGAAACTTCATCCTCAGATGCGAGTGCTACAAAAGCAATACTCTTTTAAGGATGAGCACACGAAGACTATCTTCAACCTCCTCATGAGTAAGAGGATGCTGAAGTTGCCAGAGTCTAAACGTCCAGAGGAAGATGGGAAAGTTAATGATCCTGACTACTGTGTCTACCATAGGATCATTACCACCCCACCCAAAACTCCTACATCCTTAAAGACAAAATTCAAGCCTTAGTAGACGCTAATGTCATCAAGCTTCAAGAGCACCAGAAGAAGGTGACTGCGAACAAGGTGACCGTCAAGTTCGGTAAATCACCCCATTGGATAGAGTCAACAGTTCAAGATGGAGTGCATCCCATCCATAGAGGCACGATGCAAGTCATGAATTTTGATCCACACCAACAGCAAAAGAAAGGACTATTCCCCTTTGAAATTGATGGGGGAGATACTATGGTTACATCCTGATCTCCTAAATGATGAACAATGGAGTTCCAGTTCATCTGGGAAGAAGCGAAGAGAGAGAGTCTTCACCTCCAATGTCGTTTTCGTAATTCCTGAAGGCGATGAGATCATTCCTGCTCTGACCGATTCGGAAAAAGAAATCGGAAATTCCTTGGTCCCCGGCGCAGACCCTCCCTCCGCGGGGACCCATTCGGGAAAAGATTACTTAAAGAATTACGGCCAAACAACAGGTTCTCAACCATCTCCAGAGAAAGTCAAGCAAAAAGAGCTGAAGTTTGACAAAGCTCTAAGGAAGAAGGGAAAAGAACTTGCGGAAGACTCGCGAAATTCATTCCAGTTCGACATCCTAACACAGTTGGCCAATATCCCTGCAAGGATAACCTTGTACGACCTCCTGAAGCTCTCCAAATCTACTAGGAAAATTTTAAGAGAGGCTCTGCAAGATTTAGAAGTGTTCTTGGCGTAAATACCAGAGATGATCGAAGAAAGAGAGTCTCTTTGCGCAACATGTCACCAGATCTCTGATAAAAATATCCCTTGCATCACCTTCTCTCCGAAAGATATGCAAGTCAGGAGTAATAAGCATCATCGCCCTTTGTATTATAAGGGATACATGGGATCTACGGAGATTGATCGTATTCAAGTTGATCCAGGCTCGACCTTGAGCATCATGCCGTGAAGGATGCTACGGTATCTTGGAGTGCCGATGAACAGATTAGCCGCAACCAATACTACTATCTTCGGGTTCAATGCTAACGGTAGTATATCCCTAGGTAAAATAAAGCTCAAGTGTCAAATCGGCGACCTGAAAACGGAAGTCATGTGTTACGTGATAGATGCGGACATGTATTACAATCTGCTATTGGGGAGACCCTGGATCCATAGCAATCTAATCGTGCCTTCCACGTTATACCAATGCATGAAGTATGTCGACGAAGACGCGAACGTGAAGATGCTCATTGCAGAAAAACAACCTTTCAAAGGAGTTGAAAACTACTTTACTGACGCGTTGCTGTACCAAGATGCGTTTAGCGTCGCAGATCGGCCCGTTCAGGATGACTCTGAGAGTGGCAAAGAGGCTGATACAGAATCGGGATCCGAAGATTCTGAATCCGAGGATGTGATTTGGGATGGTGAGTCCATTGTGATAAGCCTCGAAGGCCTTGATATAAATAATGCCGTTCACTCTGATGGTGAATGGGTGGTAAATGAAAATCTAAAATTTGCTTATTCTTCTGGTGTTGATTCTGAGCCCTCAAGCACTAGCACAGATGCATTTAGCGACTGTGTAAATGAGATATATTCTCTGATTTTCTTCCAAGCACCTATCCGATCATCCTTATATGAATTAAGTGATGACGTTGAAAGTGCTGACCAAGTTATTTTTAAGGTCCCTCCCAAAAACGGAACCCAAAAGGCCATAATATTTGGAAGAGCAAGTCATAGGAACAAAGAGAAATGTTCAGATTCTGAGGAAGAACAGGCAAAATCTGAGTTCTTCCATTATGATGAAAATTTCCGTGGAATAATAAAGAAAATGAGATACAATCTGGCCGAAGGTAGGGGGTTGAATTTCGGAAAAGAAAGGAAGACAATCCTCCAACCTTTTGTCCCCGAAGGGAAGCCGCCAGACTATTACCAGAAAACCGGCAGGGGGTTGGGATGCGTCACCACTTCCGAGGTCTCCTCAAGCGACAAAGATGAGGAAAGACAGTATGATCATTTGTCAGAATCATCATACTGGGATTCAGATGTCAGCATAGGTGTGATTTTTCACGAGGTATCCGCGAACATGGCTTCCGCAATCCAAGAAGACGAAGATTTGAAGGAAACCTCACCAGTAAGAGACGACCCTTGGGATAAGCATCTTAATATGGAGTGGGGGATTCAGTTTGAACAGCGGGAGCCCCCAACTGAAGATAAAGTGATCCAAATCAATATGGGAGATGAAAAGAATCTTAAACCCATATTTATAAGTGAGAACCTATCCTCGGAAGAAAGGAAGGAATTGTAATCCCTCGTCCGCGAATATATTGATATTTTCGCTTGGAGTTATGAGGAGATGCCAGGGTTGGATCCGAGCGTGGCGGTTCACAAATTGAAGATCCGACCAGAAGCTAAGCCAGTAAAGCAGCAACAACGAAGATTCCGCCCAGAGATCATGGAAGCTATAGAAGCTGAAATCAAAAAGTTGATCGCGTCAGGCTTTATTCGCGAGGAACAGCACCCTAATTGGGTCACAAATATAGTTCCCGTGACCAAGAAAAATGGAAAAATCCTAGTCTGTATAGACTTTAGAGATTTGAATAAGGCTTGCCCCAAAGACGAATTCCCATTACCCATCACTGATATTATGATAGATAATACTTGTGGGTATGAGCGTATGACGTTCATGGATGGATTCTCGGGATATAATCAAATAAAGATGTATCCCGATGATGAGAAGCACACGTCCTTTAGGATACCACTCGGAGTATACTGCTATACAGTCATGCCCTTTGGCCTAAATAACGCAGGTGCTACGTATCAACGCACCATGAATGCAATTTTCCAAGAGCACCTCTGGAAAACAGTGGAGTGCTACGTAGATGACCTAGCAATTAAGAGAAGAAACAAAGAAGATCACTTGAAAGATTTGAAGACAGTGTTTGACCTCATGAGAAAGCACCAGCTCAAGATGAATCCAGCTAAGTCTTTCCTGGGGGTCTCTAGTGAGAAATTCCTCGGCTTTTTCGTAACTTCGAAAGGAATATATCTTGATCCAGATAAAGTCAAAGCCATCCAAGACATTCCACCTCCCCGTAACCTCAAAGAGTTAAGAGGGTTGCAAGGCAGGCTGGCGTACATTCGCAGATTTATATCAAATTTATCTGGTAAATGTCAACCTTTCATCAGATTGATGAGGAAAGGAGTGTCGTTCATATGGGATGACGCATGCCAAAAGGCTTTTGAAGAGATCAAACAATATCTCACGAAGCCACCAGTGCTCGTGTCCCCAATTTCGGGAAAGCCCTTCCAGTTATATGTAAGGGCAATGGACTATTCATTGGGCGCTTTGCTAGCGCAGAAGGATGAGTCAGACCATGAGCAAGCCGTTTACTACCTCAGCAGAATGATGATCGGGGCGGAACACCGGTATAATCCCGTGGAAAAATAATGTCTAGCGTTGGTGTTCGCAATACAGAAAATGCGACACTACTTAGTTGGACAAACTATCCACGTTGTATCGAGAGTTAACCCTCTGAGAATATTAATGACTAAACCCGGGTCATTAAGTTCAAGACTATCAAATTGGCCTATTCTGTTATCACAATATGATATGCACTTCGTCCTATAGAAGTCTATCAGAGGACAGGCCGTGGCCGACTTCTTGGCCGAACATCCAGTCCCGGCATCCTCGAGGTTATATGAACAAATCCCAAGAGCGCTGGAGGAACGGGATTTAATTCCAGAAAAGGATGGTTCGAGAAGGTCTTCCGAATCAAATACGGTTTCGAAAGGTATATGGCAACTTTTCTTTGATGGTGCCTCCCGAATGGGATCCAAAGGAAAGACGACAGTGGGGCTGGGAGTTGTTCTCGTCTCTCCTCGCAACCACATTATTCCTCAAGCTTACTCATTGTCAAGCTCGTACTCCAACAACGTCACGGAATATAACGCCCTCCTAATTGGCTTAAGAATAGCCAAACAACTGGGAGTCAAATATTTAAAGGCATATGGAGACTCTCAACTCATTGTAAATCAAATAAAAGGGGAGTACGAAATCAAACTTGAAGAACTCCTGCCGTATTATCATGCGGTGATCAAGGTCGCTAACAGTTTCACTGGTTTCTATATCAGCCACATAAAGCGCCATCTCAATAGTTATGCGGATTTGCTAGCTTCCTTGGCTGCTACATTAGCCTTGCCCAAGCATGCTAAAAGGCAAATTATGGTAAGCAGTAAGGAATTGTTCTGTTCAAAGGATGAGCTCAAAGAAGAAGCGAAAGAAAACGAAGCTGACGCTTGTGCATCTAGCCTAGAGCCAAGGGATTGGCGTTTTCTTATATAGACTATGTCCT
Source organism: Dracaena cambodiana (assembly GCA_036321105.1). NCBI lineage: Eukaryota > Viridiplantae > Streptophyta > Magnoliopsida > Asparagales > Asparagaceae > Dracaena > Dracaena cambodiana. The sequence goes on from JAYEPQ010000007.1 coordinate 37,983,814, forward strand.
TTACGGGATATTACCCGAAAGTTCAAAAGAAAACCATTCAGAGAAAGGCCATCCGATTTTACTACAATGCGGAACTCCAGACGTTGTACAGAAAATCCTATGACGGAGTTTTACTTCGCTGTCTTTCCAACCATGAAGCTCAAAAGGTACTCGAAGAAGCTCATGCTGGCATCTGAGGAGCACATCAGCCAGGACCGAAACTCTGGAATAGAATCCGAATGATGGGTTATTATTGGCCTAAGATGATGATAGAAGCAGTCAAGTACGCCAAGAAATGTAGGGCCTGCCAAATACATGCAGACTTTATACATCAAGCTCCAGAATATCTCCACCTGATGGTTATATCATGGCCATTTGAGCAATGGGGTATGGACATCATAGGGCCAATTTCTCCGCCATCAACGAGAGGACACCGGTTCATTTTGGCCATAACTGATTACTTTTCAAAGTGGACTGAGGCCATCTCCCTGACCGAAGTAAAATCGTCAGATATTACCAAGTTCATCAAGCACCTGTGCTTTATCGCTTCGGGGTGCCTATAAGAATAATTCATGACAACGGACCTCAGTTCGTAAGCCAAATGTATTCCAGATTCTGCAACAAATACAGGATCGAGGATGTGGCTTCATCGCCATACTACCCTGCAGCCAATGGTCTAGCAGAAACCTTCAATAAGACCATTGTAAAACTTCTTAAGAAGTTTGTGTCATCCAATCAACGGGATTGGGACGAAAAGCTCGGAGAGTGTCTGTGGGCATACCGAACCACAGTCCGAACTCCCACCAATGCCATGCCGTTCTCCTTGGTATATGGATCAGAGGCAGTCTTACCTTTGGAGATCCAAATCCCTTCATTACGAGTCGCGTTAACAACAAGGATGACAGAAAAAGAAAAGTATCAGCAAAGGCTCCAAGAGTTAGAAGCCTTGGATGACAAATGCTTAGAAACTCAACAGAGTATCGAGCTATACCAGGCGCGGTTCTCCAGAACCTTTAACAAAACGGCTAAACGAAAAACTTTTAAGAAAGGTGATCTGGTCCTATCAGTTAGAAGACCAATCATAACAAACCAGAAGCCTAGGGGAAGTTCCAGCCAAAGTGGGAGGGACCCTTGGTCATTGATACGGTCTACTCCAACGGGGCGTATCGGTTGACAAAGCCTAATGGTGACAAGATCCTAATGCCAATCAACGGCAAGTTCTTGAAGAAGTATTATCCTTAGCAAAATTGCAGAACACCTCTTATAATAAGGCCTGGGCAGTTCTATGCTAGTCATGAGCAAATAGTTTCTCTGTAATCAGAACTTTGTCAATGAAAGTTCTTGGTTCCGGACTAAAAAGCCTTTTAGTTCGCGAATCAGATTTTTCTTCATATCAAATTTGCCAAGTAAAAAATTACCTCTGGCGAACCAGATTTCATTTTTCCAAAACTTGCCAAGTTAAAAATTGCCTCTGGCAAATCAGATTTTTCTTCATATCAAATTCGCCGAGTTAAATATTACTTCTGGCGAACTAAATTTCCTTTTTCCAAAATTTGCCAAGTTAAAAATTACCTCTGGCGAATCAGATTTATCTTCATATCAAATTTGCCAAGTTAAATATTACCTCTGGCGAACCAGATTTCCTTTCTCCAAAATTTGCCAAGTTAAAAATTACCTCTGGCGAACCAGATTTCCTTTTTCCAAAATTAGCTAAGTTAAAAATTACCTCTGGCGAATCAGATTTTTCTTTATATCAAATTTGCCAAGTTAAATATTACCTTTGGTGAATCGGATTTTACTTTTTTCAAAATTTGCCAAGTTAAAAATTACCTCTGGTGAATTAGATTTTCCTTCTATCGAAACTTGCCAAGTTAAAAATTACCTCTAGCGAATCAGATTTCCCTGTCCATCAAATTTGCCAAGTCAATAACACATTTGGCGAATCAAGTTTATCAACAAGAAGTTCTTTCATTCATACTAGTTTTGGGTACTTAGAAAATTGTGATTCATTTCGAAATTATCAAGTTAACAGTTATCTCTGGTAATCAATATCAGAATCATCTTTCAGATACTCTTAATTACGTATAAAGAAAAGAACTTCTTTATTCATCATCAGAACAAAATTACAAAGAATTTTCTAAGTGCTATACAGCCAATAAGAGTAAATACAAATTGCTAAAAAAAAAGAGGAAACTTGCTTCTGTAACCGTCTCTTTCGGTATGGTTCAGATCAAAAAAGTTTGCTTCTGCAGGCCCTTCTTCTGGAATGACAGACTTGTTTCTATAACCGCCTCTTTCGGTATGGATCAGATCAAAAAGTTTGCTCCCTGGCCTCTACTTCCAATTTGCTCTTGTAGCCTCCTTTTTTTTTTTTAAAGGATGGCTTAAAAGGTATAATCTTATTTCTTCTTTCCTACCACAATCAGGGACCTCCTAGTTGGTTCCCCCAGGGATGATACCAGTGAATTGATTAGTTCAAAACTGAGCATACCAAATACAAACCCCAGCTATATAGCTGACGGGTTGCACAAATTCAAGGTCCTGGTCATTAGTACCCCAACCTCGTGGGATACTAGGAAAGAAAAAAAATAATGCCCCAGACCCAAAATCTTCTCTCATGAAAGATATATGAGACCTTCCAAGCCCCTTGAGGCATTGGAAGCAACGAGCTCATTGGGTCTGGGCCATTGTTAAGGAGAATGACTACGGTTATCTCCTGCAGCCGAAACAAATCCTTGTTAAAAAGAAAGAAAAAGAAGGAAGAGGAGGGTATGAATCAGAAGAAGAGGTATATCTTAATTAAGGAAAATGACTACGGTCAGAAGGACCTTGTCAGTGAGACACCCAGCTGGATTGATGCAGTCTGGAGGTCTTGTGACATGCCAACTCTTATCCATCACTTCGGTTGAAGAAGAAGAAAACATAGCTGCGCTGGTGGATCAACTACAAAAGAGAGAAAGAGAAGAGAGTCAAGAAGAAATTTCCTCACGGCTGAATGATCCTTCATTGAAGAGAGCATGTGCCTTATATAGGCGATCTGCTAACCGTGACCTCCAGTTTAGAAGAGATAAGACTGAGATCTTCGGTCAAGATTTTCAGTTCAGATCTCAACAGAATTTATTGCTGTTGCATGGGACTCTTAGATATCACAACCCGGAGATCTCGTCATTAATAGAGGCATGCAACGCTTGGAATTCCACGCTCAAACGGCTGCATCCCATGGCTCACGGAAGTCTCTACATTCTGAAAAATCTACGGTCTATTCCGCGAACTTCCAGACGAAGTATCGCGGACCAGAATTTCAGAATCCGGGTCACGGGTTAGATATGGATAGTGTAAATCCGCGAATCCCTAAAATTCACGTGACTTAAGAAAGTCGCGTAACAGATATACATATACCAAAGTTTTACAATGGTTTAAAATTTCAGACAAAAGATGGCAAGTTCGTTACAAATCTTTGAAGAATATTTGCAAAATCACACCTCGGAAGGCCAAAATGAGGTTCTCCATAAACGACAAGGGAACTATTACAAAAAAAAAGGAGGAACCTAAAGCAGTGTACACTAGAGTTATACAACTCAATGGTTCAAGAGAACTTGTATTTTCTCCTCTACGTCATCAATGTCTTGCTGAAGGATCTCATAAGCTTGAACAGTAGTTTGGCGACGCAGTTTCTCGTCACTAGCAATAACATTCTGCGCTGCAGCAGCCTCCAGCGAATCCAATTCAGCTTGCATTGCCTGGAGATCCCTGGATATATTGTCCCCCTGACGCGATAAATAGGCGAGATTCCTCATTAACTCATCACGTTCCTTGGTGATCTTGGCTAGGAAAGCTTAGGCTTTGGCAATGGTCTCTTGAGTCCTAGTAATAGCTTGATCATGGCCCTTGACAATTGCAGCAGCGGCTTCCACTTGAAGAACCAGAGACTCGCGGTCTGATTGACCCTTTTCTAAAGAGGCCTTGCAAACATTTGCCCTCTCCCGAGTCTCCTTCTGAAACTTAAGTTATTCCTCTCTCAGCTTCTGGAAAATGAATTCCACTGTCTCAGATTTATCAGCACTTCTGGCTTTCGACAGAGATTCAGCATGCCTTTGAAGCTGAGTTATCATAAGCTTAAAAGGAGCAGCTCTATCCTCTCTACCAATGCTAACAATACCAATAGATAAATGTTGAGAACATTGGCGATTGAAGCAAAAGGAACCCCCTTTAGTATTTTATCGATACAGCGGTCCAGAAAGTGAAGGAAAGTCTCCACTAAGTTCTTCAGCAAATCACTCTCAAGTATGTCAATCTCTGCATGAGAAGGAGTAATACCGGATGAGGCAGAAGCAGCTTGATCCACAGCCAAGCTAGTACCAGGAGGAATGGCACCCCTGGAGATTTCCGCGGCACTACCAATCACAGTCTCCTGAACTACAGCATCAATTGGAGTGGCTGTGGCCAAAACTGTAGACATGGCAGCCGAGAGAATCTCTGCTTCTGAAGCATCAACTGCAGAAGTAGTAACTTTGGCCGTCTCACTCGTGTCAGCTCCCGCGATGGTATTGTCTGGTGAAGTCACCTTCGCGCCCATGCACTCTAAGTCCGGAGTCAAAACTGGAGCTAGAAAAAAAAAGAGAAAAAAATTTATAGTTAAGTATTACAGTATCATTTGATAAACTAGCATAATCGCTGAAGAAAGAAGATGAAGACCTGAAGGTTGGACACTGGATTCCCCAAGTCTGTACACCTCAGAACCAAACACTTCAGGCCCGTATACTTCGGTCTGAACATCCTCGCTCAAAAAGACGTATTTACCATGGTCTGAGGGAGGAGTAGAAGAGCGAAAATTGTCACTACTGGCATCATCATCATCGCCCCATTCATCTTGGTCTTCAGAAGGAGGTGCTGCTTTTGGGGGATCTGATGCGTGAGTCTCCCCAACATCATCTGTAGTGCCATGAGTAACAGGAACCACAGAGTCTTCTTGTAAAGCCGAAAGAGCACTAACTTCAACGTCGGCCTGGCCAATAGGAGGAATAGAATCCCTTTGAGTAATGGGAGCAGAGTCATTGCAAAGAACAGGTCCTTGGTTCCGACGCCTCTTGAGGGAGCGAAGAGTTAAGGAGGAGTCATCTTCATCCTCCTTGAAATCTTCAGTGAGGGACTCAGCAACCGGAGTGGGTGTTGCAGTTCCTGTTCTAAACAGGATGCTCTGCGAATCAGTTCCCTACGGAATGGTAGGCAAGTCGCTAAGACGCCTCAGTCTCTTTCGCTTATGTGAAGATTTCTCGGGAGAAGACTGCGATGGAGGAGAAGTCTTCCTCGACGTCGGATCAGGAGAAGCATCAAGGGAGGCAGCCTGAACCGGTGCATCAGTGTTCTCTTCCCATTGTTCTGATTCATTAGATATGCTGTCCCCCCTGAAGTCCTCCATCCCTGCCACTTTCGTACTGCCGGCCTTCTTTTTTTGGGCATACCAGGATCTGATCTCCCGCAGACTGGTATGGTGTATGTTGAAATTCTGAGGAGCGGAGTTAGCATCCGCAAACCATTTACAGAAGCAGAAGCTCATACTCGAGTTCGGAGTCTTGAGCGGAAGATCAAATTTGGCTTGAGTTCCACCTGCGACGAAGTGAAACCAAGCTCGAGCTCCCTCAAGAACATTCCCAACAAAGCTTAATTCTCTATTGGGATTACCAACGTAAAGCTGATCATACCCAAACTATTGAGCAAAGTGACTCGGGTAGTAAGGTTCTATATAGCAAAGGTTCCCCAAACGAAGGACCAGATACCCTGGGCGGATATTTATCAACTACCAGAAACATCCCGAGGATAGGGTAGTAAATTTATCAACACCAGCCGTGTCCACGAATTCTTCCCCGTATCCAGCATTAGGGAAGTATGGGAAACATCTGAACAACTCAAAAGTTAAAATATGACGAAGGGTTTTGCGGATCGCGGCCATGTAGTCCCCTTTCCATTGCGATCTCTCGTAGTGCTGCACTTTGGGAGCACTTAAGTCAATCTGCGAGTCTGCAAGACTCATCAAAGTAGGGCAATGTAGAACCAGCCAAGCCATCAAATAAGTATAAGGGAGTTCTACACGTGGATTAGGAGTCTTGATGACAGGATCTCCTTTCTTCCTCTGCTCCTTCACATTGTAGAATTTATCAGATATTCTTCTCAATCCACTTACGATACTGCATACCATAGCGGGCAACAAACTGAGTCGCCTACCCAATGCCAGTAGAACGGCTGGGTATACGGCCCCAATGGGTATGTTTTCCTGCGAAGGAATAACTCACTTTTTCAGCCAAACCAGCAAATAACCCGCCAAGAAGGCAGGGTCAGATAAAGGTTGAAGGGCCTGGTAATAAAAACTCTCAAAAGACGTCCCAGCTTTGAAAACGTCCTCGTCAGCTTCGGCAACATAAGCATCAGTTCCAAAGCTTGCAATTCTTCTCTCAACCTCCTTTTCAGAAACTGGAGGAGGCGAATAAAGTTCGGATTACTCCTAGAAAAATTAGGCAGAAGATATTGTAGCCACTTCTTTGGCTTCAAACTACTGGTGCCCGATGTGTGGGTACATATATGATAATGGCAGAGCAATTCCCAGTAAGTATCATAAGCCAAAAGGTCCTGAGTCTTCAGCAGATGGAGTTCTTCTCCAGTAGGGACGTACTCTTCATACGGGACGTCTCCCATAGGCAAGCCCGAGACCTCATGCATCTCATGGAGGGCGAAACCCAATTCGCCTCAAGGGCAAAAGATTGTACAAGTATCAGAATTATACAATTCCAATAAAGTAAAGAAATGGAATCTGCTGGCGGGAATGCCATGTTGAACAGCCATGATGGCGCGATACAGCCCCGCATGATGAAGCTGATCTCTAAATGATCGCAGAAAAAAGTCAGTCAAGACCGCCCACTCTCCTTTCGAAGAACAGTGAATCCATCCAGGGGGATGAAAGTCCTGAACAGGAAACTCTCCTTGTGCATTGATAAAACGGTGCAGGAAAGTCTGCGCAATTATAGAAACCTCGCCTCTGGGAAGATCATGTTTAAGCAATCCCATCAGCAATCCATGAAAGCTCTTCCCAGTACCACGAGAAAAAGCACCTTGAGCATTGAAGCCCCCAAACAGGATACCGTCTTGTGGCCTGTTTATGTGCCAGTCCATTTGCCTGTGCACAAAAAGGGACTGAAAGAATAAGAATAGATAAGATCTCTCTATATTGGGGAGAAACAAGTGGCGACTTTCAACTTGGCGGAGCCACTTGTAATCGCCATCTTCCAAACCACTGTCGGGCATTGAAATATAGTCCCCAAACAAAAAGACTGGTTTGAGTAATGGAGACCGATTATCTCCTTCGAAAGATAAATTGGTCAGCAGCTCTCGTAATGTTGAGCGAGAAGGGTGGAGAATCTTGTCTTCTCTCTCTTGGTTATCTGAGGCTGTACAATGGGGAAAGACATGTCCAAATCTGAACTCTGTCTTCCCATCATAGCCGTCAGAATATCCAAAATAATGATCCTTTAGCCATGGATGCAAGGCGTAATCAACTGCAAAAGACATTCAGATTCAGAGGTAAGAAGAAAATGAGAAAGGGACTGCCTTTCTGCTTTTTACCTCCAATCAAGGGTTCCTGCCGAACCACTATCGAGCTAGATGCAGCTTGAGGATCTCGACAACTCTTGGCAACGGCGTCGGAAGAAGAAGCTTTCTTCGGCATCTTTTGCGGAGAGAGGAAATCTCTCACACGAAGAATCAGATAAAAGATTGAAGACGAGAAGTCTAAGGAGTCCGAATGAAGAACTCAGATTTCAAATTTCTCGAGATAAGGGCAACCTCTCGTAAAGTGGAGGTTATATAGCCAGTGATTGGACGGCCAAGATCTCTGAACAGACGTGATATCCGGTTTGAATGACGTGGATACCTTTTCATTTAATGCGGATCAGAAAAACGCCTCGAATCTGACGCCCTAGAAAAAAAAACAACCGCCTGCCAGCCTTCCCGCTAAAGCTTGCGACCCTAATACAAAGTCGGTTTCTCCTCAAAAAGCGAAGTTTGCGACCCTGAGACAGAGCCGCTTCCTTCTCAAAAAGCGAAGGCTCGCGACCTTAATGCAGAGTCATGCCCCTTCAGAAAATAATTCGCGACCCTAATACAGAGTCGGTTTCTCCTCAAAAAGCGAGGTTTGCGACCCTAATACAGAGCCGCTTTCTTCTCAAAAAGCGAAGGCTCGCGACCTTAATGCAGAGTCGCGCCCCTTCCGAAGACAATTCGCGACCCTAATACAGAGTCAGTTTCTCCTCAAAAAGCGAAGTTCGCGACCCTAATACAGAGCCGCTTTCTTCTCAAAAAGTGAAGGCTCGCGACCCTAATGCAGAGTCGTGCCCCTTCCGAAGACAATTCGCGACCCTAATACAGAGTCGGTTTCTCCTCAAAAAGCGATTTTTACGACCCTAATGCAGAGCCGCTTTCTTCTTAAAAAGCGAGGGCTCGCGACCTTACTGCAGAGTCGCGCCCCTTCCGAAGACAATTCGCGACCCTAATACAGAGTCGGTTTCTCCTCAAAAAGCGAAGTTCGCGACCCTAATACAGAGCCGCTTTCTTCTCAAAAAGTGAGAGTTCGCGACCCTAATACAGAGTCGTTTTCTACTCAAAATTGAAGGCTCGTGCCCCTAATACAGAGACGTGTTCCTTCTGAAGCGAGGGTTTGCGACCCTAATACAGAGTCGTTTTCTACACAAAAAAAAAATGAAGGCTCGCGCCCCTAATACAGAGTCGCGCCCCTTCCGAAGATAGTTCGCGACCCTAACACAGAGTCGTTTTCTTCTCAAAAAGATGAAGAGTCGCGCCCCTAATACAGAGACATGTTCCTTCCAAAACAAGAGTTCATGACCCTAATATAGAGTCGTCTTCTATTCCAAGATGAAGAGTCGCGCCCCTAATATAGAGACGTGTCCCTTCAAAAGCAAGAAGCAGTAGTGGTGCTAATACAGAGTCACAGACTTCAATCAAAAGCAATGGAAGTTCTGATACAGAACAATTATATCCAAAGTATTTCGAAACTCCTCAAAGAATCATGAGAGTTTTGGAAACTTTGGAGGGGGTTTTGTCGGCGAAAAATTCCGGAAAAGCAAAGAAGATCCATGAATTCAGAGACAGAAGCCCGCAACTCATCGGATCCCCAAATCTAAGAAACTGAGGTCCGCGAATCTAAGAAACTGAGGTCCGCGATCCAGATGACGGAACAGGTTCGCAAATCTAAAGCTGAGATTCGCGACACTACCCATAGGTTTCGGGTGGGGGTTTAATACAAAGTCACCTGACCCGAACAGAAGAATCGCCACCTCGGATCATGGGAGTAACTGCCTACAGCGGCGTTACTTCGATCGTGGGAATAACTACCTAACGAATATGGCGGCACTTCTCGAGTAGTGGGAGCTAACGGTTGAGCAAATATGGCGGGACGTTACTCCAAGCCCCCTATAAAAGGCGAGGAGCGAAAGAGACACAGAGAGAGAGAGAGAGACAGAGACGGACATCTTCTCCCAGAAGTTACCCCTTGTGATCAAGAGTAAAGAGTCTTTTTTTTTCTTTCCTTTAGCCAACTGAGAGAGATTGTACGGAGTGTCAACGGAGAGCAGGATCATCCTCCATAGTTACCTAGAAACCCCGTCTTAAACAAAGAGGAAAAGTTATCTTCTTCATCTTCTGTAAACGGGAAACCGTCCGATTATAAACCTTTTATGGAAAAGACTTCGATATAAAGAGCGTGCAACTTTCATGGCGAACATCAGTAATTACTTAGTAATTGAACAGTAATTACTCTGAACCTTGCGCCGAATACCAAGAGGCGGGTTCGCTCTTTTAAATAGAGTCTTAAACTCTTTTTCCTTACTTCATTCGAAAAATCCAGGAATCTAGAGTTCAGACGCCGAGCGACTCATGTGAACGAGCGGTCTATGATCGGACTTCGTTCGATTTTCCATAGATTTTCATCATTAGGATATCATCTAAGAAGAGTACGACATCGCACGCCTCCTCACCATCGGCGGCCGTCGTTAGCAGCGGCGGCAGCGACCGAGGGAGCAGACACAGCGGCGAACCAGCTCATACCTCACCCATTGGAGGTAAAAATCTCAACTTTTGGACTCCTTAGAACAATTTTGGAGTGTTTTGGCTCGGTTTTAACCGACCAACCATTTTTGAAACGGCGAGATCGCTGTTCTCTGGCCGTAAAGCTTGGGAAGAAAGGATAAGATGGAGAAAAACTTTGGTCTTCTTCTTACGCGAAGTTCTCACATCATCCTCGCATTTGAAACACGGGGCTATTTTAACTAGCAGTCGCGTTTCAACGTGAGGCTATTTTGACTAGCAGTCGCGTTTCAACGCGAGGCTATTTTGACTAGCAGTAGTGTTTCAACGCGAGGCTATGAATTTTAGTTTCGCGAGTGAAACGCGAGGCCATCTCCTCAACTGCGCGCGGAGTTATTTTTAGCTCCGCGTTTTTATACTTAGAAGATTCTTCGAGTTTTGTAAAACTTTTTCTAACTCTTGATTCTTCTTTTGCAGTGAAGTACTTGGATCAGATCCTTTTTGAAGAGGAGTGTATGTGACTCTTCCGATCTTTGTCAGCAAAAGTAACTCTAAGGAAGGCAGAAGCATATGCTTTACAGCATAGTTGCAGGTTTCAAGGTCTGGCTCCGAAAGATAAACTCTTGAAGGAGTTACAAGAACTCTACAGCAGCTCATTAAATTTTCTTGAGGACTATTTCTATTAGATGACAATCTATGTCGCTTTCCAAAGCGATAGAAATGATCATCTAGGGCCTGTAGCATGTCGAATTCAACTTGTGCATCTTCAACAGGATTCTTGTAGTAGTATTTTCAGATGATCAACTAAGAACTTTTAAACAGATCATAGCTTACATTTGCAGAGGAGATCTTTTGCATGTGAACCAGGGAATTTCAACACTCCATGGAGGAGACTCGTTGTTGGATTATTGACGAGTCGATGAATAGGTTTAAAACTCTTGGGAGAGCTATAACTCCCTCTACTTTATAACCTTTTGCTTTATAAATAAAGACAACTCTTTTGACTCTTTTATTTGTTGGCTTCAAAATTTGCTTGCTCAACAAATAGATGGTTCATAGTTTTGGTAAAACAATTCAAGGCTCATCTGCGTAACTTAGACTGTTAGTACCGATCGGGTTATAATTATTAACCTTGGTAAAGCCCATTAAATAGAGCTCAGTGATAGTTTGGTGAAGATGTTTAAACACTTGTACCAAGATGATCGGGTAAGGATCATTTTCTTAGACAGAGGCGCCTAATTGCACATGCCTTAGAGTTTGAAGGAGGCAGTTCAAAGCTCTTATGCGTAACTTGAACTGCACATGCCAAGATGATCGGGTCATGATCATCAGATTTCAGCAGAGGCGCCTAATTGGACATGCCTAGAGTTTGGTTGAGACGGTTCAAGACTCTCTCGCGTAACTTGAACTATATCTTACTATCAGAGGTAGAAACTTAACATGACAGAATTTATAGGATTTTTAGTAAACCCCCAGCTATCAACGGATTTGATTAGCCTTTACCAATCGCCGTTTGCGTTGGCCTAGCCATGCTATTCCCCTCAGCATGGTGAGTTATTGAGGAATTGATTTTCCTCTCCCATTTGCCTTTAACAGCATTGGGTAGTTAATTTTATACTTTTACCCCCAGTATGATAGGGTTGGCGAGGAACTTGATCTCCTCTTCCCTTTACTTTAACAGCATTGGGTAATTGATTTTATACTTTTACCCCTAGTATGATAGGGTTGGCGAGGAACTTGATCTCCTCTTCCCTCTGCTTTAACAGCATTGGGCAATTGATTTCATACTTTTATCCCCCAGTATGATAGGGTTGGCGAAGAACTTGATCTCCTCTTCTCCCTGCTTTAACAGCATTGGGCAATAAAATATTTTTATTTATAGCACCCAAATAGCCATTCCAATGGCTAGCAAAAGTAGCGGAAACAACATGATGTTTATCATCGTAAATATTTTCGGCACCTCCAGCCAAATCCTGCTTCTAGCCAATGAGAATGACTTTGTCACGGCTGTGGTTCGGAGCGTATCCAAGGGGCTAGCTTGCAAGTGCGGTCTGCCCGCTTGGTGTCGATATTGGCTTCCCTACTGGTACAGGGATCGCTTTGGCAGGGAACTTATTGGTTCCTACTACTAAAGTTGTCATATTTGCAGAAACTTTCTTCTGTTTCTCTTTAAGTATGAGAACTCCAGCTTCTATCAATGCCTGAATTTGGTTCTTAAGAGGATAGCAATCCGTAGTTGGGTGCCCGACGTTCCGATGGTATAGGCAATAATTAGGGTCGTTGGTTTTACCAACGTCTTCTGGTTTTCTATTTTCAAAAAGTTTTAGCAAGCCCTTTCTGAGGAGGAGATGGAATAGAGTACCGGTCTGCTCAGTCTTGAATGTATAAGTTTTATCTTGTCGGGGCCTATTTTGACCTGCACCTCTCGGATTCTGAAGTCTTGGTTTCAGATCTGCAACTGACACCATCACAGCCTTACCTTTATTTTTAGGATTCTATGGATATGGCCTGTTATTCATAGAGTTTCTTGTGCTACGAGATTTCTCAATCCTGCGAATTATATCTTCCACCTGCTCTCCCTGCTTTAATAGGTCTTTCCAATTCTTAGACTCTACAGCTCCCATTCTTATCAGCACGCCAGTCTTGAAGTAATGCTTACAGGTTTTCATCAGGGTTTCCTGGGTCATACTATGTTGACAATACACGGACTTTTCCCTGAAGCGTTAAATGAAACTCTTAACTGTTTCTTCTTCTCCTTGTTTCGTCGCAAGGAGGGAATGAACCGATATTTCGGTACCATCCTCAAAGAAACGTGCCGAGAACTGTTTCTCGACATCATACCAAGTATTTATGGTTCCCGGGGGCAACTGCATAAACCATGTAAAAGCAGGCCCTCGCAGAGTGCTTGCAAATATTTTGGTCATTATGGGATCATTTCCCATCAGATGACCTGCTTGCGATAAAAAGTAATAGATGTGCTGACTGGGAGATCCTTTCCCATTATATGACTCCAATTTGAGCGGTTTATACTTTTCGGGATACGGTGCCAAATCCCATTCAAGCGGGTATGGTCTTGAAACTCCCGATTCTTTCAATTCTTTCTTGTGCATTAGGGCATCCAATTGGCTTTGTAATTTCTTGAACTTTTCTCCATGAGGATCATGGAAAGAATATTTGTCATCATCCTCATGTATCGAATAAGTCTTTTCTTCAGTTTCTTCATTTGTCTTAGGTGGCGGTTCTGAAGAAATTTTAGTCTTATCGTCGGCTATCTTCTGGGTATTTTCGACCACTTTTAGAAGCATTAGTTTGAGGTCATTAATGGCCTTTTGCTGACCTCGAATCATTTGCTCTTGGATTTCTATCCTTTGGTCAATATCATCTGACCTGTCTACCACGTGCGAGTGTGATTTCAGTGATTGGAAGGATGCACAAGATTGTATAGAAGCTATGGCTGAATTGTCGCTGTCATTATCATAAGAATCTTTTGCAAGTTTCTTGTATTTTCGAGGAGCGACAGCGCCTGATTTGAGCCGGGTAAAATGATGAGGTTCTTCATCATCTGCATCTGACTTATATTCTTTCTCCATAATCTTTTTGCCTTTGCCGACCATATTTGAGGTAACTGCGTTTAATTCTTTTTTTTTTATTTTGTATCTCAGATCATTCTTTCTCCTCTTTGGAGTACCTTGACAAGACTCAGTTATTCTGTTAAATATAAACACTCTCTTCTTAGTACAACAGCAATTATCCAATACAGCAGATATGGCTGTTATGAGCTGCTCAATGACATATTGAGTATGGCTGAGTATGAGTCATATTTCTCATTTTTGTCAAGTAATTTATGAGATTGGTGACCTTGGATGACGATGAATCATGGGGCCACCTGGTTGTTGAGAGGGTCCAGGGGCCCACTGAACCTTCTTGGAATCATTAAAGTCAAGTCCTAATCCAATAGTGTGATTATAAAACCTGATTCTATATTCAGGTTGATTTATGCGGAACTGAGAACTAGCTTCGCGTTCTGGCACGCGGAGCTGAGAATTAGCTTCGCGTTTTGATACGCGGGGCTGAATAATAGCTTCGTGTTTTTGCACGCTAGCCTCGCGTTTCACGCTGGCTTGGCGTCTCTGCAGAAGTTTATCTTCTGGGATATTAGCCTCGCGTGGAGAAAAATTCTTGCATGCTGGCTTATTCTTGTGATTAACGCAAGTCACAACTTCGCGTCTAGCACGATTTCTACGATTAACGACAATCTGCCAATCATCTTCGCGATTTACGCAGAGGTGAGACATTTTGCGTTTCTCGCAAATACTACTGGCTTCGCGTTTCTTGCTAAGCTAAGTATTAGCCTCGCGTGGAGAATTACACACTGGCTGTAAGGAATTTTTATCCTCGCGCTTCTCGCGAGTGTAAGAAATATTGCGTTTATCGCAAGTCTTACTGGCTTCGCATTTATCGCTAAGTCCAGTAATAGCCTCGCGTGGAGAATCACACGCTGGCTTTAGGGAAGTTTTATCCTCACGTTTATCGCGAGTGTCAAAAATCTTGCGTTTCTCGCAAGTATACCGGCTTCGCGTTTATTGCTTAGCTCAGTATTAGCCTCGCGTGGAGAATCACACGCTGGCTTTATTGAATTTTTATCCTTGCGTTTATTGCGAGTGTCAAAAATCTTGCGTTTCTCGCAAGTTGTACAAGCTTCGCATTTATCGCTAGGCCCAGTAGTAGCCTCGCGTGGAGAATCTCACGCTGGCTTTAAGAAATTTTTATCCTCACGTTTCTCGCAAGTGTCAAAAATCTTGCGTTTCTCACAAGTACTACCGGCTCTGCGTTTATTGCTTAGCTCAGTATTAGCCTCGCGTGGAGAATCACACGCTGGCTTTATTGAATTTTTATCCTCGCATTTATCGCGAGTGTCAAAAATCTTGCGTTTCTCGCAAGTTGTACTGGCTTCGCATTTATCGTTAGGCCCAGTAATAGCCTCGCGTGGAGAATCACACGCTGGCTTTAAGGAATTTTTATCCTCACGTTTCTCACGAGTGTAAGAAATTTTGCGTTTATCACAAGTGCTACTGGCTTCGCGTTTATCGCTAAGCCCAGTAGTAGCCTCGCATGGAGAATCACATGCTGGCTTTAATGAATCTTTATCCTTGTGTTCCTCACGAGTGTAAGAAATCTTGCGTTTATCGCAAGTGCTACTGGCTTCGCGTTTATCGCTAAGCCCGGTAGTAGCCTCGCATGGAAAATCACATGCTGGCTTTAAGGAGATTTTATACTCGCATTTATCTCGAGTGTAAGAGATATTGCGATTAACGCAAATCTTACTGGCTTCGCGTTTCTCGCTAAGCTCAGTAATAGCCTCGCGTGGAGAATCACACGCTGGCTTTTCCTTGCGATCAACGCAAGTTGTAACTTCGCGTTTAACGCGATAATGACTGATCTCGCGATTAGCGTGAGTCAGTTTGCGAGGGACCATAGACTCGCGTTCAATGCGGGCTTTGAGGGCATTTCGCCTTGCTCTCCGATTTCTATTTCGGAGTTGGGTTCTGGTCAATACAGTTCCCAGGCCTTCTTCGGCAGTAGAGAGGCCATCCTCTGCTAGGATTTCCTTTCCAAACACTGGCTCTATGGTCGCAGTCTCTAAGGATCCCCGTTCATTGGTGGATACCTTTTTACCCGTTCCTCGGGTATTGGAGCGCATGCGACGATAGTGTCGCTTTTCGTTCAGGTTACCTGATTCAGAGGAGAGGTACTCCTCGTACTTCTACTGGTCGATTTCAATGACTAGCATATTTACGTCGGATCCGATCCTATCAACGTCAGATTGCGCCACGATCTCTTCTCTGGTGGAAGAGACTTCTCCCATTGTGGTCGCCAGTTTGTTCACAGCAGAAATTCGTTGCCTTCCTTCTATTGAAATAACTTAAATTATAACGAAAGTGAACAAAAGAAAAAGAGAACAAACGAGAGGATTTATATGTATCGCTCTCTTTTACAATGTGATGTGGGATCTGTGTGGCGATGGGATCTGTCAAGCAGCTCCTTTAGACGATCTGACGTCGAACTCTTCTCTTGAAGATGGCGGCCGACTATAGATGATCTTCTCTGGTCTTGATTCGTTCAAGACTCTATGCGTAACTCAAACTTCTCCAAAATTCCAGAAAAAAATCTGAGATGCCGAAAAGAAAAAGACCCCTAGGGCTTCCCCAAGAGGGTATTTATAGCCTTAGGATCATATGAGAGTTTCTATCTAAATAGAATTTGTACTCATCAAGGATTCCAATCAAATATCTTAATTTTGATTTAAATCTCTTGATTTAGAGTTCTGATCGGACTTAATTTGGGTATTTGGATAAGCCCACATCATAATCTCAATCAATTTGAGATTCTTGTTATCTGCTCACGCGGAGCTAATCGCATCAAAACGCGGAGCTAAAGAACTAGAAAGCGGAGTTATTGATTAGCTCCACGTTTTTCTCAAACGAGAGGCTAATATAGCCAAACTCGGAGCTACTGAGTTAGCTCCGCATTCTGTTGTGGAAAACTCTATTTACTTAGAAATTTTCACTTCCTTCGTCAACACCTGGACTATCTGAGTACTCACAATCACTTATCATGTTGTACACCATACAAAAGTAATCGCTACACCGTACTCCACCTTAATGCAAAAACCATGACCATCTCTAGAGATATAGACGACTATATATTGCCATGTGCTCATCATGTCATGAAGTAAACGTATCAATTATCATGAAGTACCATACTGTACCTCATCATCGTGCAATCAACCAACTATCGACTATCGATCATTTCGGTCAACATCAATCCCTTGATCATCATAGATCACTATTGGTCTGCTCAAAATCTAGTCCAAACAGTGGATTTTGCCCATCTTCATCCACCACTGCATCCACAAATACTGAAAATCATAGAATTTGACTCCTCGATTACCTGTATCGGATTACGATTCCTCGATCCACCCTCCTATCAATAACAACTGTCGATTTATGCCTCAGAATCCATCTCAGCTCTCAACTACTCCTTTTGGTGCACATTGTCGAAACCTACAGTTGTGCACGTCGTCGGTTGTACCTAGCTGTTTTTTTCTCTTGTTCTTTTTCGTCTTGTATTTTCCTTTAATGTCTCTGCCAACCTCCTTACCGACTCGATATCAGATCAATCATCTCCGATCTCGATTTCGGATCCATAACTCCGACTCTGATACCACTTATTGGGAATCGAATCTCCCATCAAGATTATAGAGATGAAAAAAATAATACAATCATAAGAAAAACACAAGAATTAATATGGTTCGGCCGACCAAGTTCAATTTACGTCCACGAGAATAACGAGAAAGATTCATTATGAAGAAAAAGTTATAAGAAGAGATTCAATCATCTCTCTATCTCTCTCATATCTCAAAATAATGAAAGTCATCTCTCTCATCCATTGCTCCCTTATCTCATATTACATACAATAGATATATATAGTGTTTCTATTCTAATCCTATTAGAATAGCACATCACAATCTAATTGGTGTTTCAATTCAATTAGAATTATGATCTTCTGACCCAACTTGAATTGGGTCTTCTTGTGATCCTCAATCACATCTGGATATTTAACTGATGCAAGATACAAACCCAACAACTATTGCTAACAGTGATCCTCAATCACATCTGGATATTTAACTGATGCGAGATACAAATCCAACAATCTATTGCTAAGTGTTTATATGTAAGTATGGTCCCATGTCAGATAAGAAAGAAAGTCTATATGTTTAAATACAAAATTAGTACCTCTATCTAAAATCTTAAGTTTTTGGGTCAGATTGGTTCTCGACTTTGTATTTAGGCCAATCATGTTCTCGGGTGGGCCCGATATTTCTCCCCAACAACTGGTATCAGAGCTCAAATTCGGACCAGGTTGTTGTCGGATCAAGGATCCAGGTCGTGGCCCAAGGAGGAGTGAAATCGGTGTGAAGCTCGAAGTGGTTTTCGGGTGGTGCAAGTGACTTTGAATCTGATTTACCACGATACTCCATATGGATAGATTTATACCAAAAGTTGCTAGATCCTACAGATTGTGGTTCCCGTAAATAATTGCGATATACTTACAATGAAGGAACAAATTGTTACTAGTTCATATGTAAATATATTCCCACATCGGATATGACAAAAAAAGTTTTTGAGTTTAAATACAATATTGAGAGCTCTACCTATCAGTTTAAGTTTTTGGATTAAATTGCTTTTCGATTTTGTATTTAGACACATCATACTCCCGAATGGACCCGACATTTCTTCCCAACATATATATGTTTAGTGATAGAGAGAACAAAATGGATGTTGCCAACATCGAATTGAGTATCGAATTGAGTAGCTGGCAAGAGTCTCTTCTCACCGTCTCATTCTACGATGGCTCAGACACACTTCTACCCAAAGTGGATGTCCAACTTCAAGTCCAAAGTACTAAAAACGAAAGGCTAGGATCACATGTTGGATTTAAACATAAAAATCTCTACTTTGAATAGAGCCTACATACGTATTATTATTGCTCACGAACTGTTTTTAACAAACTAAAAAAATTACAATTAAGCCTCAGCCCCAGATCAAATTATAACAACAAATTTCTTTTCATAATATGCTCACAAATAAAAATATATAATCACAATTTCCCAAGCATAAACTGAGTCGCCGTGTAATCTCCTCCTTCGGTATCATGTGTTGTTCATAAATTGAGAATGTCTGCATAGGGAGACCACAGATCAACCCACGGACTTCTCAATTGGTTCAAGAACGAGTCATGCGACCATTCTATATTATTGTATTCTAGAACTTCATTATCTTGCAAACCAACAGATCCGCTTAATGCAGATGATGATGAATCTCCTTCATTCGTACTTTTAGTGAGCTCATTAGGAATATCCTCGCCGGCAATGGGAGCCCAGTCTTGAAGGTCTTGAAAGTTCACAAATGGTATGTCACTGAGCATTGATGCGATACATTGCGACCCTCTCGTATTCTCCTCTTCTATAGCAGCGCGCTGCTCCAGCTCCTTCATCGTGGTCGCCTTTCTGTACACCTTGCAAAGCACTATGTCCTCCTGATTACGCACGCTAATTAATATGTTGAAAGGTAGAAGAAATTTGTATATATGCCTTTACTCTATGTATAATCACTATAACTATCCAGTAAACTACTTGCTGCATATAAAATTGATACAGATTAAAATTTTATCAGTTATTCCCTTAGCGGACCTACCCCTTAAAAAGGTTCTTTAAATTATATAGCTAAACATAATAGACTAAATTCAACATCAACTTCCATCTTTTTTTATTAAATTGTAAGATATTACATTTGTATTCTTTTTGTACTGCAACAATAAATCATAGATATAGATAAAAACAATAATAAAAGGCAAATCAAAAGTCACAAATTCATTTATCTCGAAAAAAAGCCTCAAATTCATTATCAAAATTGTACCAACTTTTTAAAGCTTGCCAACCTTTAGTGGAGGTGGGCCGACAGAAGAGGAGGAGGAGGAGGAGGCATCGTCAGGCAGCCGGTACTCATTCATGACCCAGTCCGTCTTCGTACCACGCGGGGCCCGGCCTTTGTAGTACACCAACGTCTTCTTCAGCCCAATCAGCCTCTTTGGGTCGGCAGCGCTC
Source organism: Dracaena cambodiana (assembly GCA_036321105.1). Taxonomy (NCBI): domain Eukaryota; kingdom Viridiplantae; phylum Streptophyta; class Magnoliopsida; order Asparagales; family Asparagaceae; genus Dracaena; species Dracaena cambodiana. The sequence continues at coordinate 38,003,549 of JAYEPQ010000007.1, forward strand.
CGGATGGGCCGGTCCGATCCAGTCGCCTTCCAGAAACCCCGCTCTGTCGTGCGGTTCGGCCGCCCTCCGTTAGCCCGCTTCCGGTCCCTCGGCACGAAGAAGTACCACTCCCACTCCCCAATCTTTGCCAGCCCTGCTTCAAACAAGTAAAATTACAGACTAATTAATTATCACTCATCAAATAAAGATTAAGTTAATGATGGCTCTTAACACGGACCCGGAAGCTCCCATGGATCATGCTGGTAGAGATTGATCGTCCCGATGATGTCGAAGTTGAGCCTAATTCCGTCCACCATTTTCCGTAGATAGAAGTCGAGGAGCTCTTCTTCTGTCGGGTGGAATCGGAAGCCAGGTAAGTCGAGCTCGGTTCCGTTCTTCTCCATTACGATCTTATTTTCGCTCAAACACGAATAACTATAACGAAGATTTTAGTCCCAACTCTTATTGTCAGTCGTTACCCGACACTCAAAGGGTCTAAGAAAAGGATAAGTAACGAGCTTTATTATATAGACGGGAGTTGTATATAGAGACAAGTAGTTGATAAAGAATGTCAACTCAGAAAGTACTCATTAAACGATCATTTTACTTTAGAGGAGCCTGAAGCTTCAAGATTTGCATGGATCGAACACGTCCGTTGGATCGAGAAGATGACAAAGTTGAGAAAGGATTGGATGTGATTAGGCTTAGGAGAGGTGACGAACGGAATTTGGAACAATTAGGACTTAGTTGTATATTGCTTAATGTTGCTTTTGAAGGAACATTAGAAGAATTGTCTATCTAGAACTAGTAATTAATTAAACAAGTTAACTTTCCCTTTTTGACCTTTTATGAAGATTAATAGATATGCTAGATGTTAATTTTAACTAGTGCTAATTCCTAGAACTAAGACAGCCAGCTAGTATTGTACTTGGGACTCCAAATTTCTATTGTTAATGTGTGCTACAATCATGCTCCGTACGCAACTGTAGAAACTAGAAGCTGACGTCCAAATTTATGGACTCCTTGGAAGTTGCAAGAAAATTTTCTAGTTAGGAACCTAGTACTCAGCACTGTAAAAATTTCTAACATAGATTGCGATTTCTGCTCTTTCAGGATAAATTCCTCTCGGGGGGTAGGTTACAGGGAAATTATAAATGAGCCCACCATTTTGCTAAATGAGCCCACCTAAACAACTTCTAAGTGGGATCTCGCCTAGCAAAAAGAGTGGGCTCATTTAGAATTTCCCCAGGTTATAGGGTTCTGTGGACGCGGATGCTTGTGATGACCGGGTCAAAGTCCGAAGTGGCCGTGGGTCAATATTGTTATTCATCTGTTTTCAGTAATAATACTTCTATTCATGGGTTATTATATTCACATATAAATAAATACATAACATGACTCGATATTAGATTGTTAGTTGGTGGGTTATTTCTCGGGCAGTTTTCGAAATGCCATATAAAATGAAATACATTTATCATATAAAGATTTTTCCAAAATTGTCTGGCAATGAGGAAAACCTACACCATATTCATAATCCAAAGTCGAGAGATTAGAGTTTAACTCAAATTCGACTGGTTCATTAACTGGATCAATCACCAAATCGAATGCTAACTATTTACAAGTGTTCTTTCGAAGTTTTTTTCTTGATAATGAGAAGGAAGGAAGATAATGTGGAGTTTTTCATAAAATATCTAGCTAAGGGCTGGTTAGATCATAAATTTCTTTTTTTTTTTTTAAGCATAAATTCGTAGGTAAGTTCCCATATATTTTATTAATCAGTAATTAGCAAATAAACTAGAGTATGTAACGAAGAGAAGACTAGATAATAAGATACAAAATAAAATAAAATAGCCGCTAATTCTCATGCAGCCCCAACCCTATATCTATCTCGGTGATAGTCGCTAATTCTTGAAGATTGACCTATTATGTTGCCTGATCTGGTCCCTCTGTATAGATCATTTGTTTGAATCGATAATTAAGGAGAAATATGCAAGTGTGGTTCCCTCTTAATTTTCTTACTTTGAAAACAATTTGGGCCGCACTAGATCTGTAGTTAAAGTCCAAAACAAGCCATTTATGGGACTTGAAGAATAAAGGCTGAAGATGGGCTGATAAAAATCAATGTGGCAGTCAATCCACACAAATATTTTTTTACCGTGTACGAATCGCAAAATGAAAGTGCAAATTTTCTTCGATCCTGCTAACTTTTCGGCGCTTCCTTCTTCTTTCCTTTTTGCTCTGTTTAAGTTGATAGAAAATGAATGATAGAAAAGAAATGAAAAGGGAGAGAGAAAATAAAAGAAATAAGAGGTTCTTTGTTATTTCATATAGGAAAATAATAATAATAATAATAAATTTAAACAAATAAAACTAAAAAAGTGAAATAATAGAAATTAAAAAATAAAAGTAAAAAGTTTAAGGACAAACTTTAGATCACTTAATTTGGGCAAAGAAAAGAGCAAAAAAGTTCATATTCTTGCTTTTTCGGTCTATGGAATTGAGTCCTCTAGTTTGGACTACATCTAGTGGCTTAGTGCAGGCTTGTAAAAAATATACTTACATTTATGCTATTCTTTAAGAAATAATCGTGCAAATGTTTCTAAGAAGATCATTAGGGTTAATTACAATAAATTTCTATCCGTATATTATTGGAGGCGTAACACTTATAAACCGTAAAGACTTTTATTCGCACTTTGTTTTTAGAAACTTAAAGGAGTTAGACCGCAGTTTAATATAATCACTCTTATTATAAATGAATTATATTAAATTTATTTAAATCCAAAAATTCACTGTCCTCCTTCGTTTTTACTTTACCCCTGCGCCCATTTTGCCAGATCTGAGGTCAGGAGAGGAGGTGGGGAAATTCTATTTGCACACGGCATTTTACTCTTGACGTACGGTTTTAAAACTTATAAATAATTACTAGTTTGCCATTATTTTTTTGGACTAAATTACCCTTATAAATTCCAAATTAAGACTTTTTAAAATTTGAAATTACGACTCATCGTATTCCTCCTCTATTTTTTCTCTAAAATCCTAAATGATTTTTTTTGGTATTTAATAAAAACACATCTCCTACAAAATCATCTATTTGATTTCTTGACCCCTTAAAATTTTTTGCATTAATATTCCTGAAAAAATTAGAAGAATTTTAAATTTTTCGATTTCATTGTGACAAGTGAAATTTGAGTTTGGAATTTGCATTTGAGTTTTCTTATGCAAATGGAAAATTCCAACATGCAATTGATATCAGAGAACAAATTTAAGATACGATTTGAAATTTTTTTAGGTTTTATACATATTTGTTTGAATTTTATCGTTAATTAGTTTTTTTTGGAGACTTCGCTTGCTGGTCGGGTATTAATACCCGACCAGAACATTTCTTGGTCGGATATTAATACCCAACCAAAATGTTTTTTTGCTAAATGGAATTGGACAGGTGAGGAGTTAGAGAAAAAGAGAAGGAATATTTTTAGAAAAAATTTTGAACGCAGAAAGTAAAATGACGGGAAATTCTATTTGCACCCGGCATTTTACTCTTGACGCACGGTTTTAAAATTTATAAATAATTACAAATTTGCTATTATTTTTTTGGACTAACTTACCTTTATAAATTACAAACTAAAACTTCTTAAAATTTGGAACTACGACTCATCGTCTTCCTCCTCTATTTTCTCTCTAAACCCTAAATATTTTTTTTTTGGTATTTAATAAAAACACATCTTCTACAAAATCATCAATTTGATTTCTTGAACTCTTAAAATTTTTTACATTAAAGTTCCTGAAAAGATTAAAAGAATTTTAAATTCTTTGATTTCACCGTGACAAGTGAAATTTGGATTTGGAATTTGAGTTTGAGTTTTCTTATACGAATGGAAAATTACAATATGAAATTGGTGTGAGAGAACAAATCTAAGATACAATTTGAATTTTTTTTTTTTTAGGTTTTATACATATTTGTTTGAAATTTACCGTTAATTAGTTTTCTTTTATGGGGGAGATTTCGCTTGCTGGTTGGGTTTTAATACTCGATCAGCACTTTTCTTGGTCGGGTATTAATACCCGACCAAAATATTTGTGGAGGGGTATATTGGAAAAAAAATTGGATGCAGAGAGTAAAATGATAGTATTTCAAAATAGGAGTTTGGTGTAAAAAGTATTCAAGACGCTAAGAGTAAAATGCAGTGCGCAAATAGAATTTTTCAAAATGACAGTATTTTAAAATATGAGTTTGGTGTAAAGAGAAAGCAGGACGCCAAGAGTAAAATACCATGCACAAATATCATTTCTCCCTCCCTTTCCCTCTCCCTCTCGCTCTCTCAATCTTTTGATGATGCTTACCTATGGTTTAATGACGAAAACTGTGGTAATAAATTTCTGCACTTTTGATAATATTTTGATTTCGCATCTAACTCTAGAAGTCGGATGATGTTTAAATTTCCAATGCTTATATCTTTATGGATTTTGCCTGATGTGTTAATTAGAAACAGTGAGGGAGAAGTTAATTAATATTTTGCATTCATATAGGATTCATTTAGAATGTCGTCCACTTCTTTTTCATCATTGCAAAATTTCAGGATTGTCGATAGAAACATAGTTGCTGCAATTTTAGAGTGAGCACTTCCAGAGGAAATTCCAAAGTACAGATGTGGTGGTAGAATGAAGTTGATGACTGTTGGTTATTAATATTGCTAGTGACTAATGTTTTAGATTATATGGGCAGACTTGTTTGATTAACAGAATTACTACATAGAATTGCTACTGTAATCATGCATAAAATTAATTCTGTATTATACACAGGTTTCAGAATTATATTTCAATCAGAAATAAAGTTGGAGAATAAGAATTACAAATTTTTCAGATTTGAATTAGAAGAATACTCCTATTACTGTTTACAGAAAACTATTAAACTGCTTAAGTAGTTTACTATCTTAAACAGAATAAATAAGATTACTGAATTAAGAAAAACCTGTATTTAGAAAGATGTATGCAGAAGTTCTGATGAAGACAGGAAGATGACAGAACTGATGAAGACAGGAAGACGACAGAACTGATGAAGACAGGAAGACGACTGGAAGATGATCGAGGCTAGTGTTGAACACTATCTCCTTAAAACCGATTCGCCCTCCACCGCTTGCTTCTGGATTACAGTGGGCGTCGGTCTCCCAGGATACAACGACCGGTCTGCAACAGGAAGGAAGCCGCAATTCTGTTGCTCTACCGAATTTGATAAAGAACACTCTCTGTATGTATGTATGGTATAATGCAGGAATGACTCAGGAAGAACTGTTCTTCTGAAAACAGAAACTCTCTGTCAAAAGACCAAGTTTCTGTCGTCAGAAGAAGGAAGAAGAAAAGAAAATTCTGTATGCTGTGTATTCTAAAAAGTCTGGACAGAGGCCTATTTATAGGCCTCTGGGTAAACGGTCACAACGGTTGGCTGTTAACAGTTGTGACCGTTTAACGGCAACGGTTAACAGACGACCGTTGGATCTCAACGGACAATTCCTAATGACTCTTAACGGGTGCGGGTCGAATCCAAATAGCTGAACCCAATAGAGGTAAGCCGAATCCAATAGCACCAAAAAATCAAAGGCTCCTTAGCTCCTCGCGACGATGCGTACGTGCGAAGTGCCAAGTGCGCCACTAAAGCGCCCATTCGCCCTCGCACACGCGCGTGCGCGTGCGCGTGCACGTGCGGGCAGTGCGTAGCACCACCCGTGGTGCTCAAGATTTCTCCTCTTCTTACATAGGCAATGTCATGGAACAAATAATCCTATATAAACCCACATCCTAACAAACCTCTAGCCAATGTGGGACTATTTTTCTTCTTTCCTTTTTTGTTCCCATTGCTATGTACTCCCCTTTGAAACCATTTTTCATTCACCTAATTCATTTATTTTTGAACTAGTGAATTGGTTTAAAGATTCAAGTTCAAACATACATGGATTCAACAATCCCCCACATGAATGAAAATGACTTAGACACTAATGCAACTAAACAGAGAGTATAATAGAAAGTTACCGCATCGTGAGAGGTGACTTTTGGCTTTGAACCTTCCCTAGTGAAATATTATCGAGTTTACTCGCTAACCAGTGAACACGATGTTTTTGAACTGTTCAGCTTTTGATGTAAACAAGACAATAATATTCACACGATTTCTTTCAATTTTAACAGATTCTTATATTGTGTCCGTTTTGGCCCTGGACAACCTGGTAATTCTATGAGTGCTCTAGAGAATTTAGCCTTTATCATTCTTATAGAAGTGGCCCCTTCACACTCATATAGGTAATCTCTTATTAAGAGTATCCTGCCATACTCTACTTGGATTTCCAAGATATAATGATTATTAAAAGCTTAGCTTATCCTTTCACATTGCAGGTTAATCACTATTTTACCATAGAAATGAGATAGGAATTATTTCCTCAGTGATTCTTACGAGTTCCCCCACAATTCGGTTGTCCCTTTGAACCTAGATCTTGGGATCTCCAGTCAGCGAGGTTGGGTTGCCATTATGGAGTTACTCTATTTAGTAGGCTATAATCCCATTCCCCTCGATAACTTATATACTTGATCTCTGGTCAAGCCTTTTGTTAATGGATCTACCATATTATCTTTTGATTTTATATAATCAAGAGATATTATTCCGTTTGTAAGCAGCTGTCTTACAGTTTCATGCCAACGACGTATATGTCGTGACTTTCCATTATATAATACATTCTGTGCCCTTCAAATTGCTGATTGATTATCGCAATGGATGCAAATTGCTGACACAGGTTTAGGCCACATTGGAATATCTTCTAAAAAGTTTCGAAGCCATTCTGCTTCTTCTCCAACTTTATCTAAAGCGATAAACTCAGATTTCATAGTGGATCTGGCTATACACATTTGTTTTGAAGATTTTCAAGAGATAGCTGCACCTCCAACAGTAAATACATGACCACTTGTGGATTTGATGTCCTTAGAATATGTAATCCAGTTGGCATCAGTGTATCCTTCTATCACTGCTGGATATCTAGTATAGTGCAACCCATAGTTAGTAGTGTACCTCAAATATTTGAGTACTCTAACTATTGCTTTCCAATGGTTCTCCCGTGGATTACTTGTAAACCTACTCAGTTTGCTACTGAGTATGCAATATCAGGTTTTGTGCAGTTCAGTAAATACATAAGACTGCCAATGATCTGAGAATATTCTAATTGAGATATACTAGCACCTATATTCTTTGTAAGATGTAGACTCATATTTACAGGTGTCCTAGCTATATCATTATTTCTCTTGTCAAATTTTTCGAGTATTTTCTCGATATAATGTGACTGGGATAAGGTATATCCATCAGATGTCATGGAGATTTTAACACCAAGAATAATATCTGCAATACCTAAGTCTTTCATGTCAAATTTCTGTGTTAACATGAATTTTACCTCTTTAATTTGAGCCACCGTACTACCGGTGATAATCATGTCATCCACATATAAACATACAATGACATAGTTGTGCATATCCCCTTTTACATATACATATTTATCGCATTCATTATAACGAAATCCATTTGACATCATAACTTGGTCAAATTTTTCATGCCATTGTTTAGGTGCTTGTTTAAGTCCATATGTGACTTAACAAGTCTACACACCTTCTTTTGTTTACCTGGAACTACAAACCCTTCAGGTTGTTCCATGTAAATTTCTTCATCTAATTCACCATTTAAAAATGCTGTTTTACATCCATTTGATGAAACTCAAGATTATATAATGCAGCAAAAGCAATTATTAATCTTATGCATGTTATTCTTATTACAGATGAATATGTATCAAAGTAATCAATACCTTCCTTTTGTCTATAGCCTTTTATTACAAGTATAGCTTTGTATTTATCTATAGACCCATCAGATTTTATCTTTTTCTTAAAGATCCATTTATATCCTAATGGTTTACTTCCTGGAGGAAGATCTACTAGTTCCCAGGTGTGATTTTGAATAATTGATTCAATTTCACTATTTACAGTTTCTTTCCAAAAAGGAGCTTCAGGTGTAGACATAGCCTCTTTATAAGTTTGAGGTCCCTTTTCTAATATATATGTTAGAAAATCTGAACCAAACGATTTATTAACCCTGGCCGTTTTGCTCCGTCTACATTCATCCTCATTGGTTTTATTTCCAGAATCAGATTTCGTTTCTCTTATAACTTCATCACAAATCCTTTTAGGGGAACTTGGTTCATATTCTTTACTAGGAAAAATATTCTCAAAAAATACTGCATTCCTAGATTCCATAATAGAGTACTTATGTATCTCTGCATGATCTGACTTGAAAATAAAGAAACGATAAGCACTGCTATTGTGTGCATATCCAATAAATATACAATCAATAGTTTTAGGTCCAATTTTAGTCCTTTTAGGAGTAGGAATTGCAACATTTGCAAGACACCCCCACACTCTTAAGAATTTATAGCTAGGTGCTCGACCTGTCCATAATTCATAAGGTGTTTTATCTAATTTCTTTTGAGGTATTTTGTTGAGAATATGATTAGCAGAAAGCAAAGTTTCGCCCTACATGTTCTAAGGTAAATCAGAACTTATTAACATGGCATTCATCATTTCTTTTAATGTTCTGTTGTTATGCTCAGCAATTCCATTTTGTTGAGGTGTATAAGGAGCAGTTGTTTGATGTATAATACTATGTTCTGCACAAGTTTGTGCAAATGGTGATTCATATTCACTACTTCTATCACTTCTTAGTATTTTTATCTTTTTGCTAAGTTGATTCTCAACTTCATTTTTATATTGTATAAACATTTCAATTGCCTCATTTATTGTTCTCATTAGATATACATAACAATATCTAGTACAATCATTTATAAAAGTAATAAAGTATTTCTTTCCACCACTAGTTTGAACAGATTTTAAATCACAAATATCTGTATGAATTAATTCTAAAGGTTCAGTACTACGTTCTATAGAACGAAATGGAAGCTTAGCCATTTTTGATTCAATACATGTTTCACATTTATCATCAAATTTTATATTAAAATTAGGCAACATATTTAAATTTATTAATCTTTGCAAAGTATAATAATTTACATGTCCTAATCTACCATGCCAAATATAAGATGACTCAGTCATATAAACAGAAGAACCAATTTTATTATTAGTTTTAGTGGCAATGGTCATTACATTTATTTTAAACATACCATTTGTCATATACCCCTTACCTACATACACACCATTCTTTGTAAGTACAAACTTATCAGACTCAAATACAAGTCTAAACCCTTTCTTACTCAAGACTGATCCTGAGACCAGATTCTTACGGACATCTAGTACATGAAGTACATCAGTAAGAGTAAGTTTTTTTCCCGAAGTCATTTTTAGTACAATGTTTCTTCGTCCTTCAATCTTGGAGGTTGCAGAGTTACCCATGTAGAGTAGTTCTCCTTCCACATGTTCATATGTAGAGAACATCCACTTGTTGGTGCAGATGTGGCGAGTGGCCCCAGTATCCACCCACCATTCTTTAGAATTGCCACCAACTAGATTAACCTCTGAGACAACAGATGTACAATTTACATCTACATTTGCACAAAGATTTTCTTTTTCAGCCAAGTTTGCATTAGGATACTTCTTCTTCTTTGAAGAATCTTGTGCCTTGCGCACACGGCAGTCCTTTGCACGATGTCCAGGCTTGTCATAATTGTAGCACTTGCCATTGAATCTCTTCGAGTTACCACTCTTAGAGTCTTCACCATTATGCTTTCGCTTCCTGTCATTAGACTTATTGGAATTTTCCATAACGTTAGATTTAGAAACATTGTATGGATTTCCAATTTTCTTTTCAGAAAGATGGTTATCTTCTTCGATCCTCAAACGTACAATCAGATCTTCAAGTGTCATTTCTTTTCGTTTATGCTTTAGGTAATATCTGAATTTTTTCCAAGATGGTGGCAATTTTTCAATAATTGCAGCCACTTGAAATGATTCACTAATAGTCATACCTTCAGCATGAATTTCATGAATTATCACTTGAAGATCTTGTACTTGGTTGATTACTTTTTTAGAATCAACCATTTTATAATTCAGAAACTAACCGACTACATATTTCTTAGAGCCGGCATCTTCTGTATTATATTTCATGTCTAAGGACTCCCAAAGTTTTTTAGCAGTAGCAATTGAACTATATACATTATACAGTATATTGTCCAATCCATTGAGGATATAATTCTTACTCAAGAAGTCCGCATGTTTCCATGCATCAACCGCCTTCACTGATTGTTGATCATCTTCAACAAAAGTCAGCACAGTCTCCTTCAAGTACTTGGCCAGATTTAGTGTAGTGAGATAGAACAATATTTTCTGTTGCCATCTCTTAAAATCAGAGCTACTGAACTTCTCTGGTTTTTCATACTGGCTTGAAAGCACAGTTGGAGTAACCATGACAGGAGTTACCACAGTGGACATATCAGATGCAGTGGCCATCTATATTCAGAAATTATCTATCTTAATATTTTGTAATAAATTTTAACTTTCTAATAAAACTGAAAATCAATTCTTACTTCAAAACTGAAAATCAATTCTTACTCCAAACCACAAGATTTCTAAAAATATTTCTTCCTCTAACCAGATTTAACTATCTTTTTCCAGAAGCAATTAGATTTAAATAACTAGTGATTGAACACTATTATGAGAGTATTCGAAACTAATCTAAAACAAGAATTTCGGTTTTAAGATTGAATACTATTATGACAGAGTTCTAAATAATTTCACAACAGTATTCTAATCTAAAACAAAAATTAATCGGTTTTAGGATTGTTGGTTATTAATATTGCTAGTGACTAATGTTTTAGATTATATGGGCAGACTTGTTTGATTAACAGAATTACTACACAAAATTGCTACTGTAATCATGCATAAAATTAATTCTGTATTATACACAGGTTTCAGAATTATATTTCAATCAGAAATAAAGTTGGAGAATAAGAATTATGAATTTTCCAGATTTGAATTAGAAGAATACTCCTATTACTGTTTACAGAAAACTATTAAACTGCTTAAGTAGTTTACTATCCTAAACAGAATAAATAAGATTACTGGATTAAGAAAAATCTGTATTCAGAAAGATGTATGCAGAAGTTCTGATGAAGACAGGAAGATGACAGAACTGATGAAGACAGGAAGACGACAGAACTGATGAAGACAGGAAGACGACTGGAAAATGATCGAGACTAGTGTTGAACACTATCTCCTTAAAACCGATTCGCCCTCCACCGCTTGCTTCTGGATTACAGTGGGCGTCGGTCTCCCAGGATACAACGACCGGTCTGCAACAGGAAGGAAGCCGCAATCTTGTTGCTCTATCGAATCTGATAAAGAACACTCTCTTATGTATGTATGGTGTAATGCAGGAATGACTCAAGAAGAACTGTTCTTCTGAAAACAGAAACTCTCTGTCAAAAGACCAAGTTTCTGTCGTCAGAAGAAGGAAGAAGAAAAGAAAATTCTGTATGTTGTGTATTCTAAAAAATTCTGGACAGAGGCCTATTTATAGGCTTCTGGGCAAACGGTCACAACGGTTGGCTGTTAACAGTTGTGACCGTTTAACGGCAACGGTTAACAGACGACCGTTGTGCGCCACTAAAGCGCCCAATGCGTCCTAAATGCCCATTCGCCCTCGCACAATGGGCGTGCGGGTGCGGGCGGTGCGTAGTACCACCCGTGGTGCTCAAGGTTTCTCCTCTTCTTACATAAGCAATGTCATGGAACAAACAATCCTATATAAACTCACATCCTAACAAATCTCTAGCCAATGTGGGATTATTTTTCTTCTTTCCTTTTTTGTTGCCATTGCTATGTACTCCTCTTTAAAACCATTTTCTATTCACTTAATTCATTTATTTTTGAACTAGTGAATTGGCTCAAAAATTCAAGTTCAAACATACATGGATTCAACAATGACTACATGGACAACAAAAAATCTATGTCGGCATTTCGGCACTTGTCCGATTCGAGCTTGCAGTGATTGCTATGGCTCGAAAGAGATGGAGCAAAGATGCTCTAAATATATTGAATGAGAGGTATGGGGAAATTATTAATCAACAGGGTAATCCAAAAACAATATATGCCTAGTGTTGCGATGAATGTATCTCTCATAGGATGAGATGCGAAGCTTTGCAGGCATAACTAGATAAAAAAAAAAAATGAAGATTTATAATTAAGGAAGAAAGTGATATAGGAGAAACTGTTGATTAGGGTACTAGTTGGGTCTCTGCTGTCTTTTCTTCTTGTACTAATTTCCAAGTGAAGTGAAATATTATATTAGGGTGTGAAAAATGAATCATTGTAATAGTATTAGTATGTAAGAAGTAATTTCACGTACTATTGTGTGTTGATATATAAGAAGTCAAATATTGCAGTTATTAGTGTTCATCTACTATAATGTTGTCTATTTTGATACGCAGTTATTTATACCAATGAAGCCACATGATTTCATAGTATTGAACAGTGTTGTGTTGTGCTGTACTTTGTATTTCTCAGTGAAGCTTGTACAAAAGCACAACACAGCACAGCCTCCATTCAAGCCTTAGCAATATATTCATGATTCATGATTCATGATTCTAATCAGTGAAGCTTATTTATAATTGCATACAGTATAGCACAGCAATATATTGATAGCAAAATTCCATTGAAGCTAAAGATAGGTCTCACGTAGCCACAATATGCCACAAAATATGGCTTCAACCCCACAGGAAAACAAGCTTCTACACAAAAGTGCAGGTGGAACACAAAATATAGAGTGGGCATCAAAGTCAGGAGGGAGCACAAAATGCTGGCAGCCACAAATTATGTCATATGCATCACAACAAAACAAGCTTCTACACAGGAAATTCCAAAAATTTTGTAGACAGATGATAAAAGCTTCCATACATTATCAGCTGAATCAGTTAAACAAGCTCCCTAAGATTTACACCAACATGATACAAGTTCCCAGACATACACGTAACATCTCTGTTACATCTGTTTTAGTTCCATGGATACATATATCTGTATCAGTTACGTGAAGTATCTACACAAAATGATACTTAGTCACAAAATTCAAATAAGCTTCCACACAATGTTACATATACTCGATCAAAATCAGCTACAAAATTCCAGCACAGCAAAAACCAGATCACAACACAACAAAAATCTCTAGGTTAAACCTGAATCTTATGTGAAGATCCTAGTACAGTATACTATTTGCAAAAATTCCAGCACAGCACAACACTTTTTTGGTTCAGATGTCAGTGAGCAAATGAATTTGGTTCCTCCTATGTAAAACTTGCACCGAGGTTAAACCCTCCTCAATGAAACCTGCACACAAGCAATATTGAAGAAATCATTGAGCAATTGAATTTGGTTGTGTGTAATATGCACACAAATAATTACCACAGTTAATTGTGCACACAAATAATTACCTCAAATATACACCTAAGCCCATATCGAATCTTTTCCTAGGAATCTTGTAATGTAGCTTAAACACTCCCCGGATACTTCAACTTTCGGATGGAGCTTTCAAGATCAAACTAATCGAAATAGTCTGGATTGATGTTCTGAATAACATTAAATTTACCATCACTATATGCCCAGCGTGGGTTGTAAATAAACTTTCCACCACGGTGAATTTTAATGTCAAAAGACCCACTTGCTATTTGATCCCCACATACAAGTATATCTCTTCGGTGAAAAATGAAGTTAGGCTACAAATAGTATAGACACTTGGTTTGACAAATAAGGCCGAGGTGATAGAAACTTGGTCTCTTTGCTTTTGACCTTTCCTCCATTTAAGAAAGGGGCAAACTAGTGATTGCCGCCACCAATGAATGCATGTGCAGTCTAAGTTGCTGATCTCTCCACTCCGTTTAAGTTCCCAGGACCAAAATAAGTATAAAATTCTTTATGTGTTATAAGTGTTACACTCCCAATAGTACAATGGTAATTATGATAATTAACCCAAAAGATTATTATGTTATATTCTTGGTTGTTGTTATAGTTCGGAAAAAATAGTTGATTTATGTGATTTGATTAAATTATGGTTCGTAAATTGGACATATTGCATTCTCATTCATTATAAGGATGTGTCACCCATAAAACTAGATTTGTTCACCATCCATAAACCAATAATAGCTGCTACTTTAGACCAAGCTAGCATAAATCATTTTTATTTTTCCTTATTGTCATTTTCTTTTTATTTTATTTTATTTCCTAGTTACACTCACCACCATCTTAATATTTTCAAGATGAAATATCCCAACTATGGGCCACAAACACTGACGTTACTGGATCCAAAAACTCCATTTTCTCTTAAGTCGTATCCTAACTATTAGTTCTTTTTATCATTTATGATCATATCATCTTATTCTGTCCCTTTAGACAAATAAATAAATTAATCTAGTACATAATAATTTATGTTACTTGAGTTATCTATAAATAGAATAGATAAATTTTCTATGGAAAGATTACCTGCATAAATAGCTTCTCCTGCTTCAAAATTTGTTATGCTCACATTCACAAAATTTTAAATACAAGTAAATTGCAAAAGAAAATAACTTTATTTAGGAAATAAAATTCTTATTACATTGGATACTAGGAAACAATAGAAGTAAGGGACACATATCGACTAAAAATAATCCTCACTATAATAACAAGTTCGTAATATAAATAAAATACGTAGATGGAAAAACTAAGTGAAATAATAATCTGTTATTGGTCTTCTCCCATCTCAGTATAGTACTCTACATCATCAGCACTAGGCTTAATGAAATTTATCTTGAGATCTAGATATGCACATCCAGATTGTTAGATTACAAAAAAAATAAATATATAGTAAGTGGTGGGAAAATGTATGATTTTAACCATAAAATATGTTATATGATACTTATGAAAAAACTATAGAGTTTAAAAATTAAATAAGAATTAAAAATCAGTTATTTAAATAAGTCTTATATAGTATTTAGTCTAATATTATTTAACACTAATATTTTAGTATACATGTAAGTGTTCTAAATCTAGGATGTCATGATCTTGAAAAAACGAACTAATAAAATATTGATATTTTGAATGTTTCTGTACATACCCGAAAAATGATTGACCCTAAATGTCGATGTTGATCGAACTAGCTGTTAGGCAAGAAAAGGACAGATAAGGGATGATTCAACAATTATCACATGCAAATGAAGCAAAACATATATAAGCTTACAACTTGACAAGCAATATAGTCGAAACATAGTATACATCTGCATTCAATTTCTTTCCCCAATCCGTTACTATCAATAGTCTATCAGAATTAAAGTATATATTGTTCATGTTGAGTTTAAGTGATACTCATGCCAATTCGAATATGCTTCGTAACCAGTGCAATATTTCAATTCAGGTTTGATAAATTTGTTAACCACACAATTATCATATTCAAAGAGCACAATTATCATATTCAAAGAGATTGTTCGATCTATAATTCACTAAATAGATCAGAATATAACCACATCAAGAATTTGTTGGTTTCAAATATAGTAGAGATAACTTAGCTAGGTAAGAGTGAATGAGTGGGAGGTTCCAAGCATTCATTGATCCTTTCAGCATTTGCACTAAATTCTTGACTTGATATCGATACAGGATGACGTTACAAATAGTATTTTTACAATTACACATTCTTGTGATTTTACCAATATAATATCTATAATTATTCATGGATCTAGCTATGTTAGGCGATTTAATAAGTGCTCACTCTAATAACAAATCCATAAAATGAATAATTTAATTTCTAACAACATAAATAATAGTAGTATCATTAGAGAATAAATTCATTTGCAATAAAAAGTTGATTGTACAAATTGAAAAATATAATAAAATAATATTTTTGTATAGAAAACTACATGTTTAGAGAGTTAGAATTGAACTCACCTTTGTCAAATTCTTTCTGGCAATTCGATTAGCAACCAAACAAAACAATTTACAAATCAAGTTATTATAAATTATTAATAAGTGAATAACATGAATTTTAGTGATATTTAGGGGGTTTTTTTTAATACTTCTAAGCACTTAAAAGTCTAATTATATGTTCATGGGGTTAAAAAGGTCAGGATAAGTTAAAATGGTTAAATGTCAATCTTATTAGGTTTATAAGATAGCTGGGATGTAATTTTTAGATTATGGTTTAATGGATATTACGTGTGACTAACCTATGACTTATTAGATTTAAATCTAATATGAAGAAAAAAGAGGTCTCCACTAACCTTTAGCCAAAGGGACTAGAACCCAAAGTAGGAGGAGAAGTTGGCTGGTGGCAATGGTGACTTGACGAGGTAACGACGACTTAAGTGTTGGGGCAGTAGCTCCGATGAAGTCGTGGCAGGTATGGCAGTAGTCAATGCACGAGCAAGTATTTTCAGGGAAAACCGAAGATCTTTCCATTGTCATTGAGAAAATTTTAAAGATTACAGAAATTTCTCTTTGAAATCGATTACAATGAAAAAATTTAAGAAAAGAAAAAATAGACAAAAGGACTTATAGAATATGTCGCTCTCTTTTATCGAAAAATTATAGGATCAAAACAGCTATAAAGATTGATCTGTTTCTCATTGACGATCTGATATCGATGATTGGAGGTGGTGGAGATTTTTTGAGCTCATTCTTCTCTTCTGATCTTGGGAGAAGCTTCAGACTCTCTCGCGGGAGAGAGAATTGGCCAAAGGTTTCTTTTAAGTCTCTCTGGTGGGACATTTATAGGTTCCAGGTTATTGAGAGGGTTTTCTTGTAAATAAAAACAGAATCTTGTCGTAATCTTGATAAGATATTTGAATTTTCTTTTAATTAGATTTGCTACAAAATTTGTTGTATCTGGTCTTAATTCTGCACCTAAAAATCAATTAGAGTTTGATTAGAATTTGTAAAATGCACAAAATAATCCGGGGTGGGGCCTAATTTATTGTGCACATGAGACTAAGGCTGATGGCACTGCACGAGGCAAGCAACCAGCTTCGCCGCTCGAGGCAGACAACCATCCTCGCCCGTGAGGCGAGGTCCAGTCCTTCCCCCTTTTTTTCGAGTTCGAGTTTGGATGAATGCAGAGTTAATTTTTTTTCTCGTTCTACAAGCCTCCTCCAAAGTTTTCAAAATTTTATTTCTTCTGAAAATTTTGAAATATTTTGGATTCTTAGTCAAATTTGGTGTCCTAATCCTATACTGTTTACTTCAAATCCCACTATTTAAGCTGCCCAAGACCCTTCTTTTTCTCTCTATCTTTTTTTAAGAGTCCAAGAATGTCCTCTTTTCTCTTTTTTTTTTATACACTTTGTATTTTTCTTATGTAAAGGAATAATATTATTTTTGCTTTTCCATCTTATTGTGTGATTTTCAATCTTTGCAGCATACGGTACAAGGTGATGACATGAATTGAACATTGTCGGGACCTGATTTGGTGAATTGATTCCCATGTGATGAGTGGGCTTTGTTTTGGAGATGGTGGATGAATTCATGCAAGATAGAACTTGCTAAGAGTGTGGAGGTGTCTTAACAAGTTGAGCGTTTTGAGTATGATGTGACTTTTTTGATTGACAAATAGAGCCAATGACTCATCTGGATGACGACAGCACTGGTGATTATTAGATTGGGATTGAAGAACTATGAGCAAAGGTGTTCAGAAAATGTACCAATAGAACTTTAACAGAAGTATACTGTTAAGCATATTAAGATTTCTTGGCATGTTTACCGGGATATCTCTCCCTTTTGCTTTTTTGGCATCAGGTTGTTTCTACTCGCAGTATGATAAGACTGATCGAGGATTTTAGTTTCCTCTTGCCCATTGCCTCGAGGGCGTTGGGTTGTCCACACAATCTTTCTTATCATAATAGGTATTTGTTTAATAGATTGTTGAAGTGTGACCGGGTGAGGGTCAAAAAACCATGGGCAAAGGTGTTCAGAAAATATACCCATGGAGTCTTGGTAAAGATGCTCAGAAAACGTACCGAGGTGACTGGGCTAGGGTCAGAAAAGCATGAACATAGATGATCAGAAAACATACTCATGGGGTCTTGATAGAGGTGTTCAGAAAATGTACCAAAGGGTTTCGGCAGAGGTGTATGTTAAACATACCGATGGGGTTTCACTAGAAGTGTTTAAAAAACGTACTGGGGTGACCATGTTAGGGTCGGAAAAACCTTGAGTAGAGGTGTTAAGAAAATGTACTTATGGAGTCTTAACAGAGGCGTTCAGAAAATATTCCAAGGGGTTTCGCAGAGGTGTACTGGTATACATACCAAGAGGGTTTCAACAGAGGTGTTCAGAAAACGTACTGAGGTGACCATGTTAGGGTCGAAAAATCATGAGTAGAGGTGTTCAGGAAACATACCCATGGGATCTTGGCAGAGGTATTTAGAAAACGTACTAAGGGGTTTCGGAAGAGGTGTACTGTTAAACATACCGAGGTGATTGGATTTAAATTATGGAGTAGCTCTCCTAGCTGACAGACAGAGCGGTGACTTACCTGGCTGATAGACAGAGCTGGTAACCCTATTGGGATCATAAAGTGTACTATTTGTGCGATTGTTCAAATCTCATTGTCAAAAGTAAGATCTTAACATGACATGTTCGGTTGTTTTTGAGATGAGATGGTTTGAATCTCGCTGTCAGAAATAAGAGTTTAATGTGACAGTGTCGGTGTAACGCTGTACGGGTTGTCCCACAGGGATCTAAGATATTTTTGTGTTCCTTACTCTTTCATTAGTCTAACGGACTAATTATGAGTTTCTAGATTGGACTTGTTACTATCTAAATAGCCTAGGATCTAAAATCTACTAATTTCCAACTATGTTCTTACTTCTATTATCTTCTTCTATCATAAAAATTTGATCTTTTAGTTTAATCTTTATATAAAGTGCTCTAAGTATGAGCTATCAAATTGTGTGCAAGTATAACTCATCAAATATACTACTTTTCATAAAAACAAACGAAATCTTTAGATAATTCAATGAAAAAGACAAAATCAACAACTCAAAACCCTAACTAAGTATAGGCTATCAAGAAACCTAATTCAAGTATAACCTATCAAAGTCTTAATCTTCGAGTTCTTGTATTTTAATCTTTTTATAGAAAAATCATATCTTTATTTATTTTATTTAAGAAGAAAAATATTAGAAAGCAATTACATGGTGGATCCTAATTTCATCTACATCCTAGAGCTAAACTAATTAGCTACTTATATTTTTAATAAGCAAAATCAAATTTTTATTCATGAATATGGTTTACCCTAATCTAGAAAGCAGTAAAACCTAAATTAGAAAGTGATTAACTCTATCTAGAAAGCAAGTAAAGATCTCAAAACAATAGCTTACCTCTGGAGCACGGTGTTATGGCCGTCACCCTTTAGCAAAACCCTAATTTTATTAATTTAAAATGAGTACAAAAACTTCCAGGATTCACTTTTAGAATACAAGGATATGACCAATACAAGGATTCTCTTTTAGAATACAAAGATATAGGCTTCAGAAACCCAAACCCAATTTTAATACAATTGTGAAACTATAAAATTACAGCGAAACCACAGGAGAAAATTCGAAGAGTGGAACCCTTTTTGGGCTGACTATTTGGTGGTAAATGCCGCCATTTAGCGGCTCAATTATGTTCAATTCCTTTGATTTTTCTCTGACACGAGTCTCTTGTCTTGTATACTTGATTTTCCTGACTGTATTTGATTTTGAGTCTTTGCAGTATTTTAATCTTGTAGTTTTACTCTCTTTGAACTCTTTTCTGGACTTGATTTCTTAATCCGGTTTTGATTTCATGCCATCTCTTTATATGAATTGGATTACCTAAAAAAGACACTAAAAATACCCGAGTAGTATTTATTTATATACAAAAATAGATAAAGTATGGGAGGAAAAATACAATATATAATACTTATCAAAACCCTAGACATAATTTTTTCTAAAAGATTTAGGGTTTACAAGATTATTTTTTTTAATTTGGATGTGTGGGAGAAAAATATTTTCTGATGAGTTAGAGAAGAGAAGACGAAGGGAATGGTGCTCACTAAGAAAGGGGTTAAGTATTCTTTTGTCCAAAAAAATAAATGGCAAACTTGTAATTATTTATAAATTAGGGGGATGGTGCTCACTAAGAAAAGTGTGGTGCACATTTAGAATTTTCCTTGGAAGTGGGAAATTCTGTTCACGCACACCACCTTGCTCAAGATACTTTCCTTTCTCTTTGCACCGACTTTTAATTTTGAATCATTTTATATTTACTCAACATACCCACTTTGATCCAATTCTAACCCTACCTCTCTCTCTCTCTCTCTCTCCCTCTCCTTTTCCATCTTATTTCATCCTAGTTGGATATTACTATCCAACCCAAATAAAACTTGATCGGGTATTAAACCTAATCGGTATTCAATTAGTTGGGGTATTAATACCCGATCAGTGGTTGTGAGAGACAACTTAGTCCAAAAAAATGTTGGTAAACTTGTAATTTTATAGAAGTTACAAAAGTGGGTGTCTTGAGTAAAGTAGTGTGCATAAATCGAATTACTGCTTGGGTGTCTGGATATTCTATTTGAGCACACCACTTTGCTCACCAAGCCCATCTCATAAGTTATAAAAGTTTAAAAGTTTGCTAATTTTTTGCGGCCGAGTTTCTACCCTGGTTGGGTATTAATTACCAAACCATATTAAACACATTTGAGTACTAATCTCCGAATGTTGTGAAAACCACTGGGGATTAATTGCTCTATGGGCTTATTGAGTAATTTGGTGTAGTCAAATAGAAATTCGCTTGGAAGTCCATCAGTTTTAAGAGTTTTTGCATATCGATTCCTCAAAATTTCATATATTGATATTGGTCTCTCAAAATATTTAAGTTACTCCGGTTAAGTCTCTCCATTATCTCTTCCATCCAAATAAATTATTTTTCTAATTTTTCATTTTTATATATAAGTAAAATAACCTGAGTATCCGTTATTAAGTTACAAAGGGTTAGATAGGTTTAGGCTTCGGGTGAGGTTTTATTCACGCGATAGGCAGCAGTTAAGTGAGCTTATGTGATCCAGAGGGGTGACCTTGGGCGATCGACGGCACGTGGATCGGGAGGGCGGTGCATACGGACGGGTGGCGAGCAGCAGCTAGCAACAGGGTAGGGGGAGCTCTGGTGGGTAGGCCTGCTCCGGTGGGCGAGCGAGTGGGTGGTCGGCAGGCGGGCGGGCAGCAAGGGGTGAAGGAGGAAGGATTTGGATGCAATATACTTTCTCTCCTTTTGTTAATATCTGCGTATTTAGGAAACTTGTTAGAGTTAGGGTTTAGAGAGGTTTTTTTGTGAATTTGAAGAGGATTTTTTTTTTTTTTTTTTGCAAGAGTTAGGATTTTTTTTTTTTTTTTTTTTAATTTTTTTTTTTTTAATTTTTTTTATGTGATTTTTGTGGAATGTTTGCTGTGAATTAGCAAGGGGTGAAGTAGGAATTTTTTTTGTTAGAGTTAGGAATGTTTGCTGTGATAGTGATTTGAATTGTGAGTGTTTTTGTTGATTCAAAAATTTATTTCCTTATTTGATGTGACAGTGATTAGAAGATTTAGAGTGTTTTTTGTGAATTTGAAGATTTAGTATGATTTTGTGTATTTTTTATACTGTGGTGGGCTCAATTTTTTGTGCAGATGTGGTCAACGAGTGAGTTTTCATCTTCTTCAGGTTGCCATTATATAACTAACAATCTGTCTAAATCCTTCTACTCCTGGATTCTTGATATATGATACTTACCCGCCGACGAGCTAGTTAATAAAATAAGACAGAAGATGATGCTGGAGATGACTATAAGGAGAAATGCTAGGGCAAAATGGAAGGGAAAATTTGTATCATATGCTAATAGATACTGTTAGGACATCAACAAGAAACTTGGTACCATCCATATAACACAAGTGAGTTTGAGGCAGAGTTTAAGGATGAAATAATAAGGAAAACCATAAATATTAGAGAGAAATTTTGTTCTTACAAATGATGACAGTTAACTCTGGTCTACCTTGCATCTATATAGCTAATTAAATTGGGACCATAAGAAATACTCAGTGGGAGTTGTATTGTGCTAACCACTTCACAGTCCACAGGTATATCTTGAGTAAATTTACTTTGAATTCACTTTTCAAATTCATATTAATTATGCAAACTAACAAAGTATTTTCCTTGTGCAGGTAAACAAACAATCTTTGTTATTTAATTATGATAGAGATGTGATTTTAATCGAACAATTTTGTTGTAGTTAATGGAGTTTTCAAATGTGATGTTGAAGTTGAGAATATGTTAATAGACATATGATATGTAGTTTATGGTCATGGACCTTTTCAAATAATCTTGAGTAATGTATGAAAGGTGGAGTATGTTATGCTTTGTAATCAAACAACATGTTGAAATTCTGTTTGTGACATGGATGTTTATGTAATGAAGTTGGTTATGCATTGAAGTTTATGTGAAGATTAGATCTATATATGTTTTGATCATGTTAATGATCATGTCTATACCTTGAAATATATTTGAAACTATGGCAAGGATTTGATCTATATATAGTATTTTATTCTTCATTAATTTTCAATTCTATGTGGTGAGTTTTTGAACTGAGAAAGAGCTTAGTTCTTAGAACTAAGAACCAAGTTCTCAGTTCTGAACTGAGAATGTTTGAGTTCTCAGTTCTAAATTGAGGCGTTCTCAGTTCAGAACTGAGAACTTGATTCTCAGCTCTGAGAACTAAGGTCTCAGTTCACTGAGAATTGACTTCCTAATTCAGAACTGAGCTCTTCTTCCCATTTCATATTTTCTTTACTCGATAGATTTGGACAATGGTTAAACATCAACAAGGATGATTATAATCACAAGGATAATTCATATTACAATAACAAGCGTCGAAGTTTGATTAAAATCATACAATTGCATAAAGAACAATACTATATGATAATTTTGCTTAAAAGAATGATTATAATCATCATACTAAAGATCTTCACCAATTTCACCACGTCATTGATAAACACAAGATGATTTTTTATTTTTCTCAAACAGAATCTGAGAATCTTCGCATCTTCTACCACTTAAAGTGCCCAAAACCTTAGTTTCTTTGGCTCTTGTATGCAGCGCATCCCTAGAAATTCAAACCCCGGTTCAAACCTTACCTACAGGTCCACCTCCGAGCCGGAAAATTACATCCTTAGAGCTTCACATTTTCATCCCCAACATAGCTTGGATCTACAGTAAAATTGCTAGTAGAAGAAACCATTCTTCTCAAGTTTGCACAACATATTCTTGAGCCTTCAAATAAAGCTTTGAAACGAAGCTATAGGGAGGTAGGGTTTGGATTTGGTGGGTAGGATTTGGGGGAAGACAAGATAGAGGGAGGAAAGAGAAGTTAGGGTTCTAAAGAAAAGATGTTGAGTAGGGAGAAGTTTGGCCACCATAATTTCAAGAAGGAGAAAGAGAGATTAAGGATGAAGAGGTGAATCCAATCAAGACGAGAGAAAGAAAGAAGGAGGAGGGAAAGAGAGAAGAAACGAGAGAATTAACTGTCATTTCTCTCCTTTTATGTCCAAGCCTAGGAGTATAATGGGTAAAAAAGAGCAAAAAGTTAAGTTTCTTAACAAAAGTGACCCAGGGGGACTAAACCAAAGTAACTTAAATGTTTTAGAGACTAATATCAAAATATAAAATTTTCAGAGGTCGATATACAATTATTGAAGAATTAAGGAATCAATATACAAAAACCCCTAAATTTTAAAGTTCATGGAGATTTAGATAACATAAGTTCCATCTTTAGTAATGGACAACTACAATTCAAAA
This sequence comes from Dracaena cambodiana, assembly GCA_036321105.1. NCBI lineage: Eukaryota > Viridiplantae > Streptophyta > Magnoliopsida > Asparagales > Asparagaceae > Dracaena > Dracaena cambodiana. The sequence continues at coordinate 38,027,357 of JAYEPQ010000007.1, forward strand.
TTTTGCTTATTACTTTCACAAGCCCATTTGTCTAGAAGTTGTATGGTGACAAAATGTGGCTAAAATGGTTTATGGCAGTTTCTTAAAAAAAAAAAAAAAAAAAAAAAAAGGATATTAATAAGCATTTATTTTACTTTGGCCTCAAATTATTGCACAATTTTTTAGGATTTTTCAATGGTAAAAAGTTTTAATTAATTTGTGAATTAGTCATCATTTACTAGTTGCTCCAATGCTATTTTTGATTTCCATAATACTATATCTCCTTCCGAAAAGGATATTGCACTTAGACAACTACGAAACATGTATTTTATACATGTGCGCATCTCAGATGCAGTAAATCTTAAAATATAAGGGTGTGTTTGGCTATTTGAAGTAGTAGTAGATATGAAATTAAGAAGTAACTTTCAATATTGAAGTAACAAGAAGAGATTACTTTTTGTGTTTGTGTGCTCACTGTATGTCCAAAAATTGCATCTTTGATTCCATTGCAAAATTGATGAGTTACAATGAAAATTCAGATTACAAAAAGAAAATAGGATCGTTACAAGAACGGGAATATTAATGGATTCCCTTTTTAAGTGGGTTGGGGTGGCGGTGGAGTCTTGTTGCTGCCTCCGTTGACCGTCCGACCAGGAGAGATGACTCTACTCTTTTCTTTAGATCTCACGAGCTCGCCCGTAATCGTCCCCAAAGTCCCAAGAATCCAAAAGTCCCCTCTCCAGTTAAATTCTTGTGTTTTATCTGAAAAATCGGATCATGGATTATCAGTCCAAAAATAGAAAATAAATAATCGGAAAAGAACGGAAAACAACCCGCGGGTTGGCACCTGCCACCCGCGGGATCGTTCCCGCGGGTGGCAACTCGCAGGATCGCCCCCGCGGGTTGCCACCCGCGGGAAACCCCGCGGGTGTGCCCACTTAGCAGTTTTCAATTTTTTTTTTTTTTTGGTATCTACATAACCCCCTCCAAAGTTTTCGAAGTTCTGTATTGAGCCGTACTGAATTTCGAAATACTTTGGATTGTTTAATTTTGGTTATAAACCTTTTAAAAGATTTGGTCGATAGAGATAACTGTTAACATATTCATTTATTCAATAACAAGCAGAGGTATGATTTTAACGTACTCATTAGAGGACAAGCAGAGACATGATGTTAACATGCTTATTTTAGGTCAAGCAGAGCTATAATATTAACGTGGTTATTTTAATCATAACCGTTCAGTGACATCTAGTATGACGAATCAGGAAAAGACAGAGGTGACCTTAAACGTGTCTTGGAGCTTAACCTATTCAGAAGATCTGGTCGTGATAGGGACAAGCTGACTAAACAGAGGTGACGGTTAACGTATTTAGTTTTGGAATCGGACTATCAGAGGTAACTGTTAACTTGATAGAGAGATGATTTTCGTCAGAGGTGATTTTTTAACTTAACGACATCTAAACACGTTCATCAGAGGTTGTAATGTTGGACTTGATGAAGTGTGAATTTTCTTTTCTGTCAGAGGTGAAATCTTAACGTGACAGGGGATCGATTTAATTAGGATTTTGTCTCATTTGATTTTGAATTATGATGTCAGAGGTATAATTTTAACTTGACAAATATTTTGGAGTGTCGCTTGCTCTGTTGGAGCAAAATGACAAGAAAAGTTTTGCTGTCAGAGGTGAAATCTTAACGTGACAGGAGATTTATTTGATTAGGATTTTTAGTAAACCCCCAGCTATCAACGGGTTTGATTTGTCTTTACCAACTACCGTTTGAGTCGGGTTAGCCATGCTATTCCCCTCAGCATGGTGAGTTGTCAAGAATTTCGTTTGGATTTAAATGCCAAACTTTTCCTCTTCCCTTTGCTTTAGCAGCTTAGGGCAGTGATGTATTCTTATATTCGGATAAGAATACTGTTGTGACAGATTTGTCGTGGGATTTTTAGCAAACCCCCAGCTATCAACGGGTTTGATTTTGCCTTTACCAACTACCGTTTGAGTTGGGCTAGCCATGCTATTATCCTCAGCATAGTGAGTTGTCGAGGGTTTCGTTTGGGTTTAAATACCAAACTTTTCCTCTTCCCTTCGCCTTAGCGGCGTTGGGCAATTCATACTTTTACCCCCAGTATGAATGGGTAGGTGAGAAATCATTTCTCTTCCCGTAACCTTAGCGGCGTTGGGTGATTCATACTTTTTACCCCCAGTATGGTGGGGTTGGCGAGAAATTTATTCTCTTCCCGTAGCCTTAGCGGCATTGGGTAATTCATAATTTTTTTTATGGGGGTTTAAATTAACCGCCCTGAGCTCGTTTTGGGAATTGTTGTGAGCCCAAGTGGTACCTTTAGACCACATACATTAGATGTGTCGGAGTTAGCTCTAACTCCTTTTTTGTTCAGCTTTGAGCTGAACTGCTCCAGCGTCAATCAACGCTTGAATTTTATCTTTTAAGATAAAACAATTCTTTGTAGGGTGACCTACAATCCGATGGTATAGGCAGTAATTCGGATCGTTAGTCTTCCCCATTTCTTCAGGCCTCTTGCTTTCCGGCAAGTTGAGCATCCTGCGTTTGCTGAGCAGGTTGAACATAGTAGCAGTATGTTCATCCTTGAACGAATACTGCTTTTGAAGTCTGGGCGATTTTGCTGTGTTGCTTGTAATTGGCCATCTTTTCTGCTTCGGTGTACTTTCTACCGCCATTGTCGTTATGTCTTTCCCTTTTGAACGGGAAAAATGGAATGGAGATTCGTTTGTACCGTCTCCGGTTGCAGACTTTTGCATTTCGAGACAGGTCGAAGTATTTCTTCGACCTGTTCACCCTGCTTAAGCAGATCCTTCCATGACTTGGATTCGACCGAACCCATCTTGTCTAGGATATCGGTCAACAAGTTATGTCTGCAGGTTTCCACAAGCGTATCCTGCGTCATGCCATGTGGGCATCGAACAGAAAGTTCTCGGAACCGCTCGACATAAGTTTTGACCGTTTCGCCTTCTTCTTGCTTCGCTGCTAGCAAAGATAGTATCGAGACTTCAGTATCATCTTCAAAAAATCGGGCTAGGAACTCACGTTCTATATCAGCCCATGATTTAATTGATCCCTGGGGTAGCTGCATGAACCAGGTAAATGCAGGCCCCCGTAAAGTACTCGCAAATATCTTAATCATGGTCGGATCATTCCCCATGAGATGTCCTGTCTGTGAGAGGAAGTAGAAGATGTGCTGTTGTGGCGAACCTTTACCGTCGAATGACTGAAGGTTCAACGGTTTGTATTTTGTAGGGTAAGGCACGGTCTCCCATTCTATGGGATAAGGACGGACTACCCCCATCTCTTACAGTTTCTTTCGATGAAGAAGAGCTTGTAGTTGATTCTCCATCTTCTCTATTTTCTCCACGTGAGCGTTAATGATAACCTTCACTTCCTCTTCTTCTCTTGAGTGAGGAGGCACTTCTTCATTCTCGTCCTTGCTGTCTTCATTTATTTGGAAGGGTCGTTTTCCTTTCTGCCGACCAGAAATGGACGACGAGGATTGGTTCCTTCTAGTTTGAGCCAGCAACTCAATTAAAAGTTGTTTCATTTCTTCTATGGTCTCCTCTTACTGTTCGAGACGTTTTTCTTGTCTCTCAAGCCTTTCAGAGACTTCTTCTAGAAGTGCGCCCTCTGGTTCGATAGAAACTCCTTTTGATTCTGGAGTGATTTTCTTATCCGAAGGGTTGTTTCCGACCACCTTTTTGCCTTTATTAACCATATTTGATGAGGCAGCAGGTAGATCGGTTCCAGAGTACGCCTTTTTCACCGTCCGTATTATTTTAGGTTCGGCGATCCGCTCAAAAACTGATCGTTTTGAATTGCACTGACAGTTTGATAGAACAGTTGAGATCAGCTGTTCGCATTGATAGTGAGAAACATTTTGTGAGGAGTTCTTCTTCCAATTGAGATACTCTCTCAAATCTTGAGGTATCTTCTCCTCTCTATTTGCATCTTGACGCATTTTGCGTCGCAAATTTGGTTCATAATACTGGAGAGTTTGTAATATTTCAGGACTGAGCTCTTTTCCAGCATTAGATTGTTCTCCAACCCTTCTACGGATTCTTCTGGAGTGCACACTAGCCTGAGTAGTTGTGTGGGCTCCGCACGCCTCTGATAGAGAGATTAAAATTCTTGGTGTATGTTGCGTGCTCATCATAGGCGTGCTCGAAGAGACATGAGGGTTGTGTTCATTGAACGTAACCCGTCGATTACATCTGCGGGATGCAACCCGCGGTTGCAACTGTGGGTTTATACCCGTGGGTTCACTTCTGCGGGGTGCAACCTGCGGATTGGCACCCGCGGTTGCAAGCCGCGGGATGGCACCCGCGGTTGGCAACCGTGGGTTGCCACCCGCGGTTGGCAACCGCGGGTTGCCTCCCGCTTTTGGCAACCGCGGGTTGCCTCCCGTGGATGCAAGTCGCGGGTTTGCACCCGTGGGGTTGCTTCCGAGGTTTTTTACCGTCCCGGAATTTTCTGTTCCGGAATTTTCTGCAAATTTTGCTGTATGATTGAGACGTGCTCGTTGAGTTTTACGCCTCAAATTTCTCTTTTGGGAGCGGGTCATGAACTGGTTTGACTTTTGGCTTGACTTTGGAACGGGCGATAACGCCGTATTCTTGACAGACGATGACGTCTTGTCAGTTCGAACGGGCGATGACGCCTCATAAGTTTTCATAGGCGATGACGCCTCACATTTTTTCATCGTCACCCGGCGATGACGCCTAGGCTCCGAATCAGAGGAAGAAAGAAATTCCTCATATTTTTGCTGGTCAACTTCTATGACCAGCGTCTCAACCATTGAGCCAATTGGCACCCGGTCGGACTGCGCCACCAGATTCTCTGTCGTAAACAGAGGGGCTCCCACTGTGCTCGCCAGTTCTTGTATGCCCAAAAATTGCATCTTTGATTCCATTGCAAAACTGATGAGTTACAATGAAAATTCAGATTACAAAAAGAAAATAGGATCTTTACAAGAATGGGAATATTAATGGATTCCCTTTTTAAGTGGGTCGGGTGGCGGTGGAGTCTTGCTGCTGCCTCCGTTGACCGTCTGACCAGGAGAAGATGGCTCTGCTCTTTTCCTTAGATCTCACGAGCTCGCCCGTAATCGTCCCCAAAGTCCCAAGAATCCAAAAGTCCCCTCTCCAGTTAAATTCCTGTGTTTTATAAACCGAAGAAGCTCCAAATCCGGCTCAATTCTCTCCTGAAAAATCAGATCACGGATTATCAGTCCTAAAATAGGAAATAAATAATCGGAAAAGAACGGAAAACAACCCGCGGGTTGGCACATGCGGGATCGCTCCCGCGGGTGGCAACCCGCGGGATCGCCCCCGCAGGAATCCTCCTGCGGGTGGCAACCCGCGGGTGCTCAACCAGTGGTGTGCCCACTTAGCAGTTTTCAAATTTTTTTTTTTTTTTTGTATCTACACTCACTTTTACAAGAAAAAAATGTATTAGGAAGTGAGATATGATTATTATTTAATTGATTAAACAGAACATACTTATATTATTTTATTTGTTTAATATATATAAAAATATAATTTTTAAATGGTAATAATGGCATACAACCACAACAACAACAACTAAGCCTTTTATCCCAAGTATTTGGGGTAGGCTATATGAACCAAAAAAAGAATCACCAGATCAATCACTTTGGTATTTCTTCTTCATTCATTTCTATGAAGTAATATCTCATTATTTAAACCTCTAGACTCCATATCTTTGCGTATCACCTCCATTCATATTTTCTTCGGTCTTTCCTTCGTTCTGTTAACTTGTCCTACATTGATAAACTCCCCTCTTCGAACTGGTGCATTTGTAGACCTACGTTGCACATGACCAAACCATCGTAAGCGATTTTCTCGCATCTTCTCATCAATGGGAGTTACACCTATTTTAGCACGAATATCTTCATTTTTTATTTTATCTCTCCTGGTGTTGCCGCACATCCAACGCAGCATGCGCATCTCTGCTACACTTATCTTCTGTGAATGACGTTTCTTTATAACCCAACATTCTGTGCCATATAATAAATCTGGCCTAATAGCAGTCCTATAAAATTTTTCTTTTAATCTTAACGGAATGTTACAGTCGCATAAAACTCCCGTTGCCCTCTTCTATTTCAACCAGCCAGTTTGTATCCTATGGTTAATATCATTATCGATCTCTCCATCATTCTAAATAATAGAACCCAAATATCTAAATTGACTGCTCATTTATATCTCTTACCAATCCAGTTTTATAACATTATAGTTTATGATCCGTCGTTTACTAAATTTACACTCCATATACTCTGTTTTAGACCTACTCAATATATAACCTCTAGATTCTAATATATGCCTCCATAACTCTAACTTGGCATTTACCCCTACTGTTGTCTCATCAACTAAGATAATATCATCAGCAAATAACATACACCAAGGTATCTCATCCTGAATGGTTTTAGTAAGTTTATCTATCACTATAGCAAATAAGAATGGGCTCAATACTGATTCTTGATGCAATCCAACTGTGATAGAAAAGTAACTTGTTAAACCACCACATGTTCTGATATTGGCCACTACTCCATCATACATGTCCTTAATTATATCGATATACTTGATGGGAACTCTTTTCTTCATTAGTGTCCACCAAAGTATCTCTTGTAGAACCTTATCATACGCTTTATCTAAGTCAATAAATATCATATGCAAATATCTATTTCTCTCTCGTAATCGCTCTATAAGTTGAATTAAATAAATAGCTTCTGTCGTCGATCGTCCCAACATAAATCCAAACTGGTTCTCCGATATTTTAACAGTTTGTAGCAATCTATGTTCAATTACCCTTTCCCAAAACTTCATAGTGTGATACATGAGTTTTATTCCCCAATAATTAGAACAACTATGAATGTCACCCTTATTCATATACAGAGGTACTAGGGTACTTTTCTTCCATTCATTTGGTATTTTCTTATTTTGCCAAATCTTGTTAAAAAGTTCTATTAACCACCTCACACCAATTCCTCCTAAGTATCTCCATATCTTTATAGGAATCTCATCTGGACCAACAATTTTTCTTGATTTCATCCTCTTCAAAATCTTTTTTACTTCAGACTCTTTAATTCTGCGCATAAAGTTACGATTCATATCCTTACATTAAATAGTAAGATCTCCCAAATCTTGAGTAAAATTACCATTATATAATTTATCAAAATAATTTTTTCATATTTTTTTAATCTCTTCAACTCGAACTAGAACCGTCTGATCCTCATCTTTAATACATTTTACAGTACATAAGTCTTTAGACTTTCTCTCTCTTATTCGAGCAATTCTATATATATCATTTTCTGCCTCTTTATTATCCAACTTCTTGTACACTTATTTATATAATTTAGTTTTTGCATCCCGAACAGCTTTCTTAGCCTCTTTCTTTACTAGTTTATACTTCTCAAAACTTATTCTACTATTATTATTATTATTTTCAAATCTCTACAAAGGTCTCTCTTTGATTTTAATAGCCTTTTTTACCTCTTCATTTCACCATGAGCTTTTCCTTACATGGTGGAACACCGCCCATCGACTCACCGAATATATGTTTAGCTATCCTTTTAATGCAGCTAACCATTTTGTTCCATGTTACATTAGGATCATCATGGTCCTCCAATCTGCTTCTTTTACTACTCTATCTACAAAAACTTTTTGATTACCTTTTAATCGTTACCACTTAAACTTAGGATCTAATTTACACTTAATCTTTCTAAATTTCTTTCTAATCTGAATATCTAAAACTAATAGTCTATATTGGATAACTACACTCTCACTTGACACTACTTTACAATCAATACAACTAGCTCTATCTACCCTCTAGTTAAAGATAAATTTATTTGGCTTGCATTCAAACCACTTTTAAAAATAACTAAATGAGAAACTCTCTTTTTAAACCAAATATTCGCTAAATCATAAGACAAAGCAAAATCTAAAATTGAATGACCTGCTTCATTTCTTTCTCCAAAACCAAATGCTCCATGTACCCTATCAAACCCATTACGACTAGTTTCTACATGCCCATTGAGACACCATTAATAAATAGTCTTTTTCTAGGTGGTATTTCTTATAGTATCTCATCTAGGTCCTCCCAAAATTGATGTTTACTGGATTCATCAAGTCCTACTTGTGGTGCATAGGCGCTAATGATATTAAAAATCTCTCTATCTAAAATAAGTTTAACTAATAAAATTCTATCATCCGTCCTCCTAATCTCCACTACATCCCCAAGTAATTACTTATTTATGATCATACCTATCCCATTACGATTTCTATGTCTACCCGTATACCAAAGTTTATAACCGCAAGTCTCTATGACTTTAGCTTTTTCACCCACCCACTTAGTCTCCTGCACACACAAAATATTAACTCTCATTCTAATCATAATATCAACTAACTCTGCTAATTTACCTGTAAAGGAACCTATATTTCATGATGCTAATCGAAATTTATATTTATGAGCTAACTTTTTTACCCCCACCCGCTCATCAAGATGTGGGAAATCTCTTATATTTGACACCACATCCGGGTGTCGACATGGCGCGTTGCTTCTAGGCGACGACCTAATAACCCTCACACATTTTTCACTACACCCGGGCTCTAATGTAGCGCGTCGCTCAGTAGAGAACGCTCCAATAAATTCAAATTTTGGTTCATGTTATAATATGTGACAATATTTTACGTTGGCTGTCACTAGCCTACCACAACCCACATCCTTTATCCTGGCTTAGAACATGCAGTGCATAGCACTGGCGGAGTTAAATGGTAATGATGGCATGCAAAGAAAAAAATTATTTTGTTGTTTTGATTCACTACTTTCTAGAGCTCTTTCAAGCCAAAATGAGAGAAAGAAAATTTTGGAAATAAAGTACAACATAGACGCTACCTCAACGTATAAGAAATAACTTCCAACTTCTTTTTTGGCTAAACAAACATTTGAACTAGTGAAAGTAGTTTTACTTCCATTACTTCCATTCTATTTCCATGCAAACAAACACACTCTAAAATAAAATAATATCAATGACAAGTTTGGTGCTCGACTAGGAGAGTTCGAAAACTGGGGGAGGAGCCTCCTTTACCTCTCTCCTAACTTTTATTTTCTCTCTTTTCTTCTCCCTCCTCCTTATTCTTCTTCTTGTCTCCTCTCCATGGCAAGGTTAAGAGATCACTCTCTTTCGTTATCCTCTCTCCTTTCCTCATAAATAATTTTAGTCTTGTTAGTTAAACATAACTTAGCACTTTCATATATAAATAAAGTTGGGAATAAGTAGGTCCCGGGCCGGACTCACATTACCAACTCGTTTTATTTTTGTTAGGCCCAAATCCAACCCATTTATCATCTATTCTGAGGGCCAAGCCCGCATACAAAATTGATTGGGCGGTTCGACCTCAGTTGGTGCTCACTGATAAACTGTCGAACAATTTCACATAAATATTGTTTCTAATAAAATAAATCGGAAAAGGAGCACATTAATATGGATGTAAAAATATATAGCACTTTAGATTTGTTATCTATTATTGTGTTAGTTAATGGTAATTTGATTGGGAGAGGAATTAGATGCACAAAAAGAAAAATCGCTATATTCTAATTTCTAAGACAAGAATCGTGTTATAACGTTATGAAAATGGGAATTAAAGACTAGTGTTCTGAGCTTTTTTTTTTAATTTTTATTTTAAATGACGCCCTCATTCAGATCTAATGATCTACCTACCTAAAGGCCAAACTCGTGCATTAGAACGATTCAAAAGTGAATCTGAGTCGGAATAAAAATTCTATTTGTAACATGCAAGAATGAAGGGAATTTATAAAGGCCCGCTCTAATTCTCTAAGTGCAATCCCCACTCAACATGATTTTATTTACAAGTTCACCATTCATTTATTTGTACATGTATAATAATTCTCTTCATGTAGTTCTAAGGGGTAAGGATTAGAGGTGACGGCTAGGAGAGAGGCTGCGAGTGGAAGGGGAGCGGTCGTCAGTGAAGGTGGGGTGGTGGTGGGGAGGGTAGGGGAGGGGAAGGGGGCGGTGGCTAGGAGAGAGAAAGAGGGGGTGGCAGGAAGGGGGCCAGTTGAGCAGAGGTGGAAGGAGGGTGGGAGGAGAACAACAGGGATAATAACGGTTGGAAGTGAAAGGCTGGAGTGGAGAAAGGAGGGATCAGAAAGTGGTGGTGGAAAGGGATAGGAGGTTGGCCGGAAAGGAGGGGAAGGGGAAGGAGGGGTGGGATGATGGTCGAGGGAGGGGGAAGGAAGGGCAGAAGGGTGGTTAGGAGCGGGGAAGAAGGTTGGTCGGAGGTGATAGGTGTGGAGGAGGAGGACGAGGAGGAGAAAGTGAAGGGAGGGGTTAGTATGAGGAGGAAGGGAAAGGAAGGAGTAGGAGGGAGAGTGGGTGGAGGAGGAAGAACGGAGGAGAAAGTGGAGGGAGGGACTAGTAGAAGGAGAAGGGGAAAGAGGGAGGAAGAGGAAGGAGAGTGGGTGGAGGAGTTGGGAGGTTTTTGGAAGAGGGTAAGTTCAAATAATAGCGGTATGCTTTTAGAAAAAAACATAAATTTTCAAAAATCAGGCGGTGTACCATTGAGGAGCTGTTGCTTTAGAATTGGGGTGTGCCTTTATAAAGTCCTAAGAATGAACATTCAAAAGTGCACCCCAAACTCTAGCACTGAGACATTGTCAGACTCGAGCTAGAACTTATCCTAATTTTTAACACTATATATACATGAATTTTTTTTTGTCATGAAAAGACCATGGGGATTACAACCACTCTTATCTTGATCTTGATATACATCTCGCTACAATTTTGGTGAGCTTTGATGGAAAAGCCTCTTGCTAAAATGTTTTCGAGCCCAAATTTATACCCTCCATAGCAGTAAAATTAGCACACATATTTTTCATCCTTCTGAGTTTGCTGGACTTGAGCGTAAAAAAGCTAAACTAATCATTCTAATATCACGCAGTAACATTTGACCCTTATTATCATCTCTATTCAGAAACAAAGTAAGAATTCCCTTAGCATCCTCTTCAACACAATCCATTGACTCCAGCTTGCTTTAGAAGGCCACACAATATCAAATGCCCTGTTCCCTGAAGAGTACAGAAATGGAGTGTGCTACTGATGGGCATGCACAATATGCCATACATGAGACCAAAATATAATAAAACAAGCGAAATATGAATTTTAAACCAAGATAAAAAGGTCCACGATAAAACAATACGAAATAACTAGTTGCAATTTAGAAAAAAGAATATTATGGTTATAATAGTTTAAAAAATATAAGTCAAAAGCATATACGGTTCGTTATCCAGAAACAAGTATGAACATATAGTAATTAACAAAATAATAAGTATAAAATGAAATCCAGTAACAAATATATATATTTAGGAGTACAAAAAAAGTCAAGTCATATGATCGTTGTTTTTCTGCCTACTCCAGAAATTATGGATTGTCCGCTGGTAGCTCTACCTCGTAATTTTTTTTTACCTAATTTTGTGAGACAGTTCAGGATCAGACCCAACAAATAGCAAAATTGAGGCCATGCTCGAGACAATAAGTATAAAATAATACAAGTATAGATGAGGTTTTATATGATACATGACATGTAACGAATAACACCTAACATGCGAGGAAAGTAGTAATTGTAATATAACAATAATAGCAATAATAATAGTATGAAACTAAATGATGGTAACTCCTAAAAGCCTACCATACATATCCTGTATATGCGGAAGAGAACCAGAGAAACCCCATTAAATATCCTAGATTACATAACATGTCGAAGATTCTAGAGGTGACTCCCATATTCTCAAATGGTAGCCAACCATTTGTTTATGCGTACTCTTAACTTTAAGTGCTACTTATTTCTCACTCGGTATACAATTTCATTGTGCCATTACGGTCAAGAATAAGTTTCATGTAAGTTAATATTTGAAACTAGATAATTAAACTATTTATGCTTATAGGAGAACATCCATTTCGAGTCCAGGGTCATAACAACAGTAATGTATATACATGTCTCCCTCCAGGACTGGGATATAGCGATATAATATATAGAAATATCCCTTACTGAAGTTGAGACCACATCAATAATAAGTGTGTGTGTGTGTGTAGAGAGAGAGAGAACGGGAAATTTACTGGCAGTAAACAGAGTTCCTTCACCACCGTTTAGATGACCCAATAAAATTATTACACGTGGTGCCACTCAAGGTAACAAATAAAAAAATTTCCTTAATTGCCCTTTGAGTGGCGCCATGTGTAATAATTTTATTGGGCTACCTAAGCGGTGGTGAAAGAACTCTCTTCACCGCTGGTGAATTTCCCGTTTACTCATATATATATGTGTGTTTGTATGTGTGTGTGTGTGTGTTCCTTTCCGAAGCCGAGATCACACCAATAATAATACCTCCCATAACTATTAATTTGATTCAACTGTACAATATCCTAGTTGATATTTACATGTTATATATTGAGTAGGGAGTGCGGTCCTCTATTCTATCATTATCGGTACAATCAATTATACAAATACATTGTTAATGTGAATCAGTGTAATCCAATTTTTTGTACTCCATCTCTAATCCAAGCAATCACAATCTAAAACATGATGATGGTATATATGGTTGCATAAGTAGACATGAGTCATAAAATTAAATGACACATTTCATATTAGTCGAATTCTAAAAAGATGAATAAATATCAATTATATTGACCAAAGTGATATATAGCACTAGTCAAATTGTATCTTATGGAAACATGAGCCACTAAATAAAATGGCAAGTTAGAACATTAATCAATATTAGATCATAGCTTGGCACACTACAAAATAAGTCCATACATAAATCGTGACACAAAAATCACTAAAATCAAACTACAATCAGTCATACTAATCATGATGAATGCTAGTAAGTGGTGAACTTAAATAAAATATCAATTTATTTAAAAAAATATAATAATATTACATCAAAATATTAACAAATTTAATCCACTTTTTTACAATATTTCGAAAGTCTCAATAATAAATTAAATTAGCATTTGAGCATAGGGTGGGTGTACTATTACTATAACTAAACAAAGATAAATCTATTTATTTACTAGTTGTGCTTTAGCATATGAATATTTACCTAATTAATCTCTAGAATTAGTTATATTCATGATTCATTCTTCTAATTTACTTGTTAAAGCATAAAAATATAAGTTTAAACACTAATTCTAGTTATAAACAAATTTGTGAGCAAGAGGCGAAGGGTTACATGTAAGTAAAATATCTTTTATAGCTAATACAAGATAACCAAACTAAGATTCTACTTTCATCATGAATCATAATATCAAAATTCTATACATATAAAAACCACAACCTAAAGATTATCTTGATTCCATAAATCTAAAACCAATTAATCTAACTTAACTGATTTTTATTTATTTAAATCAAGTATAGTGTACATACTCATCAACTCATAGATCTAGGATTGATAACAACTTAGGTACAAAATATTTATATTTGCAAATTAAATGGAATAAATATGATTTAATATGCAAGTTAGCTCTTTGAGGAATTTAACAAATTCTAAACTATCTATAAAGTACAAACTAGATGTAAAGTAAAATCTAATATTAATAGATAATGGTCATTAACTTTTAAAGTAAAGTGCAATGATCCCCACCAAAAATTAGACAGCGGAACACCGACAACATATTTGCTTAGGAATATACTAAGTCTCTGGTAGAATAATATGAGTTAAAATAGTTTATAATTAGTTACGGATTCCTCCCCCAAAAAAACTAGCTACGATTACTTTTGTTGCTTCATAAGAATCATTTTAAACTACTATTCCTCTTGTCTCACATCTGATATAGAACTATTGAGTTATGAGGTATTACACTATCTCAAAATCTAGGCATGCATACCTAGGTCGTCAGATCGTGACCAAATATAAAGATAATAGCAGTATGAAAAGATAAAGATTAAAAATAACTAAAATAGACATGAATAATGCATATGAATATAAAAATATAGAACATAAATTAAGTTAATAACTAAGTTTCTGATAATATTTATTCTCAATACAATTATTTTCTAGTCTATATGTCAAATATTTTAATTTAAAATGTCATATATTATTGGAGAATCTCACGATGCTCTATATCTGTGTTTTGATTGTCTTCGGTACAGACCGAGAAAAATAATTATATGATTATCCGAAGCTGACTCAGACCTACACAAGGGCAACACTAGTATTATGATCTAATCTAGCTAATCACCACATATCCATAGTGTACGCAAAAATCAGTTATATAACTTAATTGAACTATGGAAACACAATATTCATACCAATTAGTATCTCCCATAACCAAGTATTATTTACAGTTGTTAAGGTCGTGTCAAATCCAGTACAATACATTTCCAATTAATATGATCTTGATTCAGTTCGAGTTAAACGATAGTTCAAGTTCATTATAATTTAGTGATTCTTATAGAGATGTTTTCAATTGTAACATGTTACGAAATTTCAACCACTAATTTAAGAAATTTCTGACTACATATCAAATAACACATATCATAATGATACACAATTAGATAAGAGGAAGGAAGTGGGAGATATTCTGTGCAAGCAAGTTTTTTAATTAAATAGCCACTTTCCTATATGACTCTTTTCAACCAACTATTGTCATACAACATTACAATCATCATCATCATCAATTAGCATTTAATTTACTAATTTTTTTTTATCTATTTATAACATATGCTTCATTTGAATAAAGTTTGTAAGATAATCAAATTACATATAAGACAATTCTGAAAAATAAGATATAAGTTATCTAAACAATTCTTGTTAATGCAAACAATAACTTATTTCATGACATAAATAAACAGTTGTATAATATTAAAATATAATTCATCTCTATCTTATAAGAATAGTGCATGGAAAAGTGAGTTCGAGAAATAACTTACCTTGGACTGAAAATGCATTCGTCAGATAACTTGACACTTAATTTTCTGACCAAAATCAACATTTACATAACAAATCATTACATAAATATTAAAATAGGAAAATATGGATTTTGGTGATCTTAGAGATTTTTCTTGAATGTACAAAAGTCCGTTCTTTAGATATGAAAGGCTAGTGAGATTGAAATAGACAAACTTTAAAGTCATATTATTGTGTTTATAAGATGATAGAAGTAGATTTTAGTTAAATTCTAGTTAAAGGGTTATCAACCTAGGTCCTGTAAAAAATAAATTTATTAAGAATGTGAGATGATCCTGCCTTTTGATAGATTCTAGGAGCGATAGGGAAGAAGTTGTTCAGAAATACGCTCTGGCGAGGTTAGTTGCTGGTGAGATAGTTCGGGCATGATGTATATTCGGGTAGTAAAGACGGCTCGCAATGTGACTCCTCTGGTAGTCGGTGCGATCTAGCGGTAGTCGACAGTGCTCCAATGGTTGATAAAAGAGGATAGAAGAGAGTTTGATTTGAAGAAGAAAAAGAACTAAGATGAATGGAGGGTTTATAGGAGTTAGAAGGTTTGACTGAAGGAGGAGATTAATAAAATTAAAGAGGGTCTCATAAATTGGATAAGTTTAGAAGAATTTTAAACATATATTTGAAATTTGTCAAATCTCATAACTGTAGTTGATTAGGGATTTTAATGATAAGTTTTTAAATTGTATTCAAATAAGTCAAATGGGTTTATTAATATAGTTGACTAATGAGAGATTTTAGGAATTGAATGATGGACATAATTTGAAAATTCAAAATAGAAGTTATATTTTATTATTACTAATTGAAAGTTGACTAGTAGTTAAATGTGATTTGTATTGGGTTCAAACAATAGCTTACATTTTATATTATTATTGTTATTGTTAAAATAATTATTCTTATTATTATTTTGAATTTGGGCCAAGAGAATGGGCTTGGCCTCTATTTAGATAATTCCAATATTATTCGGAAAATAGTTATGGGCTTTAGTATAAGAAAATACTTAATTAGAATAATAATTGAGAAAATAATAATTTGATAATAGATAAAATCTTAACAACAACATTTGTTTTTTTAAGAATAATCATACTAAAATTTCATAAAAAAATAATTAATAAATATATGCATTGGTTTAGAATAGTTACACCATAACCCCTTGGAACAAAATTTCGTCCTTGAAATTTCAATAAGTGTATTCATAAGTATATGCCATGAGCAATCCGTTTATTCCATGGACAACTCTTCACCATCTCGTCAATTGAGCTCGAAGTTCATCCATGCAAAAGATGAGTCATCTTCCAAAAAAATAAAAATAATTGGAATGAAAGGATAGAAAGTTTATTTTGAAATAAACTGATGTCAAAATATAAATATTTAGTTAATATTTGAGATAGAAATTTCTAGAAAAGAAGCATTTCTTAGGAACAAAATAAGAGATATGAATGGATCAACAGAATGAGACTCAAGGAATTCAGTAAGTACTGTGTATATATGTGGCAAATTTTTTGTATAGGATCCAAATCAATTCAAATCACTTGAACTAATTTAAGAATCTAAATTCTGATACCAATTGTAATGCCCCAACCAAAAAATTGGGTAGTAAACTGCCAACTATATATTTGCTTAGGAATGTGCTAAGTCTCTGATAGAATAATAGCATGAGTTAAAATAATTTATAATTAGCCATGGATTCTTCCTCCAAAAAAGCTAGCTAAGATTACTTTTTTGGCTTCATAGGAATCATTATAAATTATTCCTCCTCTTATCTCACATCAGTTAGTGGGTATTATGCTATCTCAAAAATCTTAACATGCACACCCATATCATCAGATCGCAACCAAATATAAATATAATAGCAGTATGAAAAGACAGAGTAAAAGTAATTGAAATAGACATGAATAATGCATATGAATATAAAGATATAGAATATAAATTAATTTATTAACTAAGTTTTTTTTAATAATGTTTAATTTAATTACAATTATCTTCTAGTCTTTATGTCAAACATTTTAATTTAAGATATCATATATTATTGGAGAATCTAATTGATGCTCTATATCTGTATTACGATTGTCTCCTGTACAGACCCGAGAAAATGGTCACATAATTAACCAGAGCTGACCTGGACCTATACAATGGTAACAGTAGTATTATGATATGATCCAGCTAATTATTGTGTATTCATGATGTGCGCAAAGGTTAGTTATACAACTTAATAGTACAGTTGAAATATAATATTCACATCAATTAGTATTTCCTCCAACTCAATGTTGTTTACAGTTGTCAAGATCGTTGCAAGTCCAGTACAATACATTTCCAATCAATATAATCTTGATTCAGTTCGAGTTAAGTATAATTCAAGTTTATTATAATTTAGTAATTGTTATAGATATGTTTCAATTGTAACATGTTACGAAATTTCAACCACTAATTTAAGGAATTTCTTATTATATATCATAATGACATATGGACAGGCAAGAGTAAGGAAGTGGAAGATTTTCGTGCAAGCACGTTTCTTAATTAAATAACCAATTTCAGTTAGAACTATTTTCTAGATACTGTTTCCATACAACATTACAATCATCATCACCAACAATTAGTACTTCATTTTACTATTTTTTTAATCTATTTATAACATATGCTTCATTTGAATAAAGCTTGTAAGATAATTTTCTTGCATATGAGACAATTTTAAGAACTAAGATATAAGTTATTTAAACAATTATTGTCGAGACATAAATAAATAGTTGTATAAAATTGGAACATAATTAATTCCTATCTAATAGGAATGGTGCATGGAAAAGTGACTTCGAAAAGTAACTCATCTTGGCCTGAAAATGCAGTCGTCAATTAACTTGACACTCAATTTTCTGACCAAAATCATCATCTACATAACAAATCATTATATAAATATTAAACTAGGTAAATTTGGATTTTGGTGAGCGTAGAAATTTTTATTGAATATATAAAAGTCCTTTATACATATGAAAGACCAGTGAGATTGAAATAGACAAATAGAAAAGTCATATTATTGGTTTTATAAGATGAAAGAAATAGATTTTAGTTAAGTTCTAGTTAAAGGGCTATTAACCTAGATCTAGTAACATATAAATTCATTAAGAAAGTGAGATGTTTCAATATTTTGATAGATTCTGGGGAAGGGGAAGGTGTTGTTCCGCAATAGGCTCAGCAAGGTTGGTTGTTGGTGAGGTGGCTTAGGTATGATGCATATTCGGATAGCAAAGATGTCTTGCAATGTGGCTCCTCTAGTAGTCGGTGGCAGTCTAGCAGTCGATGGTGCTCCGAAAAAGGAGTGAAGAGAGTTTAATTTGAAGAAAAAATAAAGAATTAAGATGAATGGAGGATTTATATATGAGTTAGAAAGTTTGACTGAAGGGAGAGATTCATGAAATTAAAGAGGGTCTCATAATTAAATTGGATAAGTTTAGAAGATTTTTAAATATATATTTGAAATTCATCAAATCTCATAACTATAGTTGACTAAGGATTTTAATAATAAGTTTTTAAATTGGACTCAAATAAGTCAAATGGGTTTATTAATATAGTTAACTATGAGAGATTTTAGAAATTGAATGATGGAGATAATTTAAAAATTCAAATGGGTCAAATCTCTTTTCTTCGTGTTTTTTAGATGAGAGAGTGAGACAGAATGAAGAAACCGATATAAAATATAAATGAGCGAAAAGTGAGAGTGAGAATGGGAGTAAAAGGGACCAAAACCATGACATCCCATTAAAGAGATTGCTAGCCATGCTCTTAACCCAAGTACAAGCATAGTGAAAATGTAAATTAAGATTTTGACTTGATTTAATTATATATATACACACACATGAGTAAACAGAAAATTCACTAACATAGAAGGAAAATCTTTCATTGATGCTTAGGCGGACCTATAATATATTACATATGGCGCCATGTTCCTATCATAATCCCATTAGAATAGCACTATCACCATCTAATTGGTGTTTCAATCCAATTAAAACTCTAGTCTTCCAACTCAAGTTCAACTGGGACTTCTTATGATTCTTGATCACACATGAATACTCAACGGATGCGAGACACAAATCCAACAACAACTTCCTTCATTATTAGATTCAACCTACACTTAATATCTCTAGTAGGTTGTGCATATTCATTTAAATGTGTTGGACAATAGATGGAGTTATTCATTTGATGTTAGCCATGATCCAATCTATGTCCTTCGTATGCTCTTATACCTATGAGATAAATTCTCTACTTGAATTTTTTTCCTTCCTTAAATGATGTTTTGATGTGTCTTTATAGGTCTTGAGCTAAAACGTGAAGACAAGGGACATGCATAGCATGAGGAGACATGCATAGATTGATGGCTATCGATAGACATACAAGCTTTGCCGATAACTATCTAAAATATGAAGACTGAACAAGCACCAGAGTGTCGCTATTAAAGCAGCCGTCGAAACTGCTGTGGACAACACAATCATACTAAGACTGCCCAAGGGCGGCTATAGAATATGTTGTTGAAGCAGTTTTCGACCCCACAAGCACATGTACGTGGATATGCTTCAAAACCTAAGGGAAAAATAGATTTCTCCTATATCGAAAATACTAGAGTTAGGTAATTTAGCTTTGGGAGTGTTATAAATTCCCCTTATACCATGTAGATAGAGATATAGAGAGATAGAGTGAGTTTAATTTATGTTTTTCTCTTTTGAGTTTTTTCTGAGAAGATAAAAACTGTTATTTTTGTGTTCTTCATGAGTATGATAATAACGGATTTTCTCTTCTTATTTGTTGACTATGATAGCTATGGCTAACTAATCTATTTTCGGCATTGGATGAAAGATGAATCTTTAGTCTTGAATCTAGTCTGCTTTCTAAACTTGCTTCTTGGATTTTATTGTGTATATAATCTTATTTTGTAGTTTTCCCATTTATCTTTTATGGAGATATATGAATTTGAATATTTGATGGTCTATTTCTTAATGGTATTATGATTACTACTTGAGTTGTGATACACCATAGAAGATCTGGGCATGACATATACTTCGAATATGAATAATTATTTTTATTATCCATAGTTAATATAACTTCAAGTTTAATATAGAATTTAATTTAGAGCTGAGTGTTCTAAAAGAATTGCATTCCACATGGAAAAGACTATGTATTCTATCCAATCGAGATAAAGTAAGCAGTAAACTAACAAATAATAAGACTTGGGGGGTTGCCTTATCTAAGTCGATACTTCCATGTTATTTCCAAATCATTCAAACATTTCTTTGCTTATACCAAAATTCCCAATATTCTTTAGCCATAAATTTTTAGTCTAACTATCTTAGCTTTAGATATAGAATTTTCAAGTGAATAATCTTACATTGACTCCCAAATATTACTTGGCGATCTTTTGTGCTTGGGAGTACTAATTAGATTGCATCAATTGTATTAGTTGCCGTGAGACTGAGTAGACAAAGAGATGAATTGGTGATAGATTTAGACAAAAGTTAGACTAGGAATATACCCTTCCTCTGTTAACTTATCTGATTCACTAGTTGTCTAACCTGCTCTCTCGACTCTTGATAGATTGAGAATTAACAATGAGTTCTTGGTCTTGTTGCATAAAGTTGTTAATCCTCTCTTCACTTTGAGCTAATAATTTCATGAGGTTTTTGCATGCATGTATTTAGATTGGAAGAAGCCTTGAGAATATTTTCAATATCCTTCTCACGTGATGATAGTCGCTTGTCATGCTCATTATCATAACCCTATGGTGGTATGAAGAATTGGTCATAGGTGGTCTAACTTGTTTTTCCCAGAATTGGTGGCATTTGGGTGTTGGTATAAACCCACATTAGGTCTTGGAAATTAGCAGTTAACAGGGAGGTTAATATTGCAATTAGGGCCTCCCGATATAGCCTAAGACTCCATGAGAGATTAGCATGGTTTCTCCAGTCAAAATCATATGTAGATGTGTATAAATTGTTCATTGGCCTGGAATACAATGCATTTACTTATTAAGGTAAGGGACCTAAATTTTTTATTATCAATTGATATTCTTCAATAATATTATTGGGAGTTTTGTAATTAAAACAAGTGGGAGTCTACAATTGGTTAAACTGACTAGCTTGGAAAGTACTAGAAAATTTCATTGCCTCTATCCTTCTCATAAGGACAGTGATCTCAGTTGCGAAGACCATTGTTACTCATCGAAATCGATTCATTGGATCTTTTAATTGGATTCTGCCACTGCATAGTCCTCCAAGATATATAGGTCTTAAAGAAATTCTCATATTTCTTTCTCATTCTTTTTCATAAACTTCCCCTTTACACAAACTCAAGAAGTGTTTTGGATGAGTAATCGAGATTTCATACACGATCTAGCACAGCCTCCACTTTGCTATCGCGTGGGGGTTGAGCTAAGAGGTCCTTGATCCATGCCAAATATTTCCAAGAAGCTTCTCCTAATATTTGACATAATTGATGCTTGCATTTAAAATCAAGGTCTTTTGTGTTGGTTAATACTTTTTAAGAAATATTATAACAAATTTGTTCCAAGAAGTGATTGATGACAATACGCATGTTATACAACCAATTTTGGGCATTGTCCTTGAGGTTGAAGGGAATAAAGTGGAGCCTAATTGCATCCTCAGAGAAATGTTGCAGCTTGATCAATACATATATGTCTGAAACTCATTAATAAAAGATATACATCATCAAAATCAGATCCAATGAATTTCGGATGATTTTCATATACTGTAGTTTGAGTTTAAAGTTGTTACTCATAGCTGTTGGCATCTTAATGTAGTATGGAAGTAAAGTGCGTATCGATTAACAATGATTATGAAGGATCGACATCTGTGAACCAATTTTCTCACCTATGATAAAATCTGATGTGATGAGACAACTGGATTTATCACGAACCCACACTAACATAAACCAATGGAGATGATGAAGGACAGATGGAATTGAAAGTTAACTACCTGCACAATCAACACATTAAATAAGCTTGAAAACAGAATAAACGACTAGCAAAATAAACAATTAATCTTGAAAACATAATAAAAGGCTAGCAAAACACCGTCAGTTCTGGCAATAACCTCAAGAACTTTATGTGAATTTTAATTCTATTGCAAGTGCACAAGTATTGTAGTATTTAGTAGGTCATCACATAGGGATTTTAACTGTTTTGTTATTCTCACTTTATTTGTATTTAAAAAACTAACAAAATGATTGACTAGATGGAAGATGTAGTTAATTATCTAAAGGCAAAATCTAAGATCTGAGAATCCATTAAGCAAATGATACAACTATGATTCTCTTTCTTCTCTCTTTTTTTATTATAGATACTCAGATAACATATAAGAAGATGATCATTTTAATTTGAAATCAATATCTTATTTATAAATATGAACTATTAAGAGAGAATCTCAAGCATAAAACATTAGAATAATAGAAATCATTGACTCAAAGCATATCATAAAGATTACTAGTTTTTTAAGCCAAATCCTCAACTTCAAAACCTTAGTAAATATATCTATAAAAATTGCTTAAGTTAAGATACCAAACCTTTATGTTTACAAATTGATTTCATTAAATCTTAACATGCTAGATGATCATGAAAATAAATATTTAGAGAAGATAAGATTCGAAAGTTAATATCCCATAGACCTAGCTTCATCTATCTTAGTTCCCTAGAAAATTAACTACACATACCTAGAAAGCATATAAAAATTATATTTTCATGAAAAAAAATCTGCATTAAAAAGCAAATATAATTACCTAAAGGACAGAGATCAATGAAGAAGAAGAATAAGAATAGCAAGAATGGGAGCAATTAAGTGTGGTGGACGGCCGCCGTTAGCGAGTTAATTCTCTATATTATTTTATTAATCGAAGAATCAATATTTTTTACAAGATTAAAATATTTATTTATAATACAGAGACCCATAATTCGTATCCAACAACTTGTAGAAAAATTCTAAATATTACGAAAGTTTTGTAGAGAAAAACCAGTAACTGAATCAGTAATTTGATTGCTAGGTAGCAGAATTGCTGCAAAGTGGCCGTGATCAATGTCACTAAAATGACTCCATATCTTTATCAAAATTGACCCGCAAAATTTTACCCTATGATGACCAAGTGAGACAGGTACTCAGCAATCTTGGCCGCTAGGTAGTAGTCAAACTCCTGAGTTTGGCTTAGAGCCTTTTATCATTAAATCTCTTGGTCTTTGTTTATCTTCTGGTCTAATCTTTACTTTAGTGCTCTAACTCAGATTGATTACTGAATCTTCATTTGTTAGCATTAAGAATTTCAATTTGCCCAAATTGGTTTCATCTTTACTTCAATTATTTATAACCTAAAAGTACACTAACACATATCATGAGTAACGCTTATTATTGTACAGTAAATGATTAATGTAGATATGAGTTCGCAAAGAATGATACTCATCATTAGATTACAAGTCAAAGAAGATGTTGAAAAGTTACATAGCCAAGTTTATTCGATTATATTTTACCGTCGGTGCATTGTTAATACTATTACGGTGCAAAAACTGATTGGTGGGTTCAAATGTGCGTTGGTTTTCTCAATCTCAACAAAGCCTATCCTAAGGATGACTTCCCTCTCGTTCACATAGACGTTTTCCTCGAGAACATTGCTAGCTACAAATCTTATCTTTCGTGGATGGATTTTTCAATGTATTAATCAAACTCATCTTGTTGACAAAGACCAAGAGCAGACTTCACTCGCTATGCCCTAGGGAGCTTTCTGTTATAAAGTCATGCGTTTTGGGCTCAAAAAAGCAAGCTATCTTTTTTTTGAAATAAAACAGCGGGTGGAATCCCTCCGCATTCCATTAGGAAGGTGATAACAGAACCATATAAAAAGTTACAGAGTTCGATCACTCGTATGAGTGATTCTCATAATACATTAGTTGTAAAAAACATAAATAAAAGATACATAAAAGCAGAAGCAGGTGTTGTCAAGTATTTTTCTCGTAATGCGGCAGAGTGGATTCCTTCTCCATATTGCAGATTGAATGGTGTGGATCATGCGTGTCCAGGAGAATCTAGGTCAATCTCAAAGGATACCCTGAAATCTGTATTCGCTCCTCATCAGAAGGTATATCTGTCCAAAGAGAAAAATTATGCATAACTAAATGAATGCAAGTGTATAAGGAGCGAGTAGTAGAATTAAAAATTCTATTATTTCTTTCTAACCAAACATTCCAATATAAAGCTGCGGTTAGAGTTCTGGCCAGATTTGATGGCCGACCATTTACACAGTCTACTCCAGATATAATTTTCCTCCTCCATATTTGGGTTTAGAGATGATAAACGAAATTACAATTTAGCAGTAAATGGTTGGTAGACTCTCCAACTTACTACACAGAATACAAAAATTTGGATATGACCAACCACGTCTTTGTAGTACTGGCCATGTGAGGAGGGCATTCCTATGGGCTAGCCAGAGGAATACCTTAATTTTCAGTGGGCATTTTGTATTCCATATCCACCTTGTGTCCTTAGTATTGACTCCGTTATCCATAAAGTGGTGATATGTGGATTTTACCGAGAATACTCTATTCTTATTCCATTTCCATATGGGTTGATCCTCGGTTGCCCGGGATGGTGTTATTTCATTTAGAATAGACCTTAGCTCACGGATCTGAGTTTCCTCCAATATTGAGATGGGATGTGCTAGATTCAGTCGTCATCTCGCTCTTCCCCAGTAGAAAGAGACTACCACATCCTTATTTAAGGACAATTCAAATACTATAGGGAACAGAATTTTGAGGTGGAGCTGTGAACACCACCGGTCATGCTAGAATGCAATTTTTCGACCATTTCCTAGTTTATATTGCAGATAGGCCAGACTATATGTCTGGTCTTGATCATCCCTTTCTAGAAGCAGGAGAAATTCAGTGAATTTCGGTCAGTCGCGTGCCATGTACCTTTTCGAGAACAGTATTTGGCATGCATAGCTTCTGGAGACTACCCTCGGGACGAGTGAATAAGTGCCACCACCATTTAGCCATTAGGGACAAATTGAAAGTTCTCAAGTCTAGAACTTCAAGGCCACCTGCGGTCTTAGGCCTACAAACCTGCTTTCAAGAAACAAGATGATATTTGTTGGAATTGGTCGTACCATTCCATAAGAACCTCCTTTTGATTTGATCTATTTTGTTTCTGACCTAGCATGGTAATAGAAAGAACGACATGTAGTATAGGGAAAGGGATGATAGAACTGCATTGAGTATGATAACCCTCCCTCCTAAAGATAGTGGCCCTCTCTCCAACTATCTAGTTTCTTCTCGAAGCAATCCAAAGTGGGTACCAGTCCTATTTGGAGAATTTTTCTAATTTAATGGGGACACCCAGGTATTTCATTGGGAATTTTTCTTCCTTACACCTGAAGGTCTCGAGGATAAGAGCCATAGTGAGGTTTTTGTGTCCTAGGCATATAAGGGAGCTCTTGAAAAACTTGATCCTCAGCCCCGACCATACTTCAAAACAGCGGAGGCCCCATTTGATGCGAATTGCCTCATGTAGACTATCACCTCCAAATATGAGTATGTCATCTGCGTATTGGAGGTTGATATGTGATGTAGAAGTAGATCCTGCGAGGCCTTTTATTAGGCATGCATCTTCCATTTTCCTAAACATTATATTTAGGCCATTAGCAATAAGTGTAAACAGAAAAGGAGAAAGTGGGTCTCCCTGTCCTAGTCTCCTCCTGAGCACTATCTCTTTCCCCGCTACACCATTAACTAAGATCTGTGTTTTTACAGATATAAGCCAGTTCCTTATCCATGAGATCCACCTCACACCAAAACCGCGAACGCGTAAAACCTCGAATAAACAATCACATTCTACCATATCATAAGCTTTCTTAAAATCCAATTTGAGGATGTATCCATTCAATTTGGATTCTTTGCAATGGTGAATAATCTCATATGCTGATGCTTCTTCCTCTAATATATTCCTTCCTGCGACAAATCCAGTCTGATAATCCCCAATCATAGTTTGCAATTTGGGTGCAAGTCTGTTGAAAATAATTTTTGTCATAATTTTAATAGAGAAATTTACCAAGGCAATGGGCCTATAGTCCCCAATCCGCTCTACTTGATCCCTCTTGAGGATAAGTGTGATGAGAGAATAATTGATTCTGTGAAGTCTGGAAGAATCATGGTAGATTTCGTCGACCAATCTTTTAAGATCTCCCTTAGCTACCTCCCAGAAAGTCCTATAAAACAACATTGGAAATCTATCTGGGCCAATTGCCTTTTTGGGACCCAATTTTCATAATGCACGCTTAATTTCTTCTTGTTGGATCTTTAGTTCCAATTCATGCAAGTTCGGACAGGTGGGCCATGCATTCCTTTTCATTCGCAATCTGAAATGATTCTTTGTTCCAAATAGTTTTTTAAAGTGATGGTATACATAGTCCTGTAATTGAGGTCCATGAATAAGCTCTTCCTCAGATTATAATGCATTAATCTTGTTAACTTTTCTATACATGCAAGCAGATCTGTGAAAAAAGATAGTGTTAGTATTCCCTTCCTTTATCCACATGCATCGTGCTCTCTGTTTCCACATTATCTCCTCTCTCATGTAGATTTCTTCTATGGTTTTTCGGAGATCGAGTAATCTGGAGTTCTCCGCCAAACTAAGAGATCTCATCTCTTCGTGTTTCTCCAAAGTGTCTATTTCTTCCAGTAACTTGGTTTTGTGCTTGCGGGATATAAGGCGATGTCTTTTCTCCCATCTCCATAATACTTTGCAGAGACGACAAAATTTAACACATATGTTACCCGTAGCATCTGCTACCGGGATTTGTTGTGACCAGCTCTCCTTGACGAGATCATGGACCTCTTCATGCTCTAGCCACCATTTCTCTAAATGGATTCTTTTCTGTTGGGGATGGTGCTCTCTAGAGTCTAGACAAATGAGTACATGATTAGAGGTGATGCGCTCTAGCGCTTTGAGATCGGCTAAGGGGATTTCATATCCCAATCTTGGCAAATTAGAACCCTATCCAGCCTGGCTAAATTTGGACTTTCTCTCATATCAGACCATGTGAATCTACGGTTGATCAGTGGTAGGTTTGTAAGTTGTAGTTGCGAGATGACCTCATTGAACATCTCTCTATGTAGGGGGCGACGGTCCGTTCCTCTTCTTTCATGAACGAACCTAGTTATATTAACATCCCCCTATGATCCAAGGAGAGCTCCATCTACCCCTTATGTTATTAAGTTTGTCCCAAAAAAGGGGATGTGACTGGGTGTCATTAGGGCCGTAAACTAATGTGATTGTTTGAATTCACCCATCAGAAAGCCTCTTTATTCTTATTGAGAGAGAGAATTGACCTTCCCATGTGTCTATTAGGGCGAACTTGTAGTAATAGCCGATTAATATGCCACCTGATGCTCCACAAGCATTTTTATAATGGAAAATAAAAGAATTATTAGGACCAATTGTCTTGAGCATTTTCTGGGAAGGATTAGTGAGTTTAGTCTCTTCCAAACAAACAATGTTAATTTTGTTGTTTCGGATGATCTCTGCGACCATACGTCGCTTGGTTGGGTTACCCAATCCCCTAACATTTCTAAACATATAGTTCATTTGAGTCTGGTAATCAAACTTCTCCATAAACGATGGGCATTAAACCCTCGTACTATTCCCCTTCGAAAACTTAGGGTCGTCCAACGATCTAAGTTGTGTTAAAATATTATTGGTCTTTACATCCTCTAATCCCATGTCAGTATCACAAATCCAGCCAAATAAAGTAACTCATTATCAGGAATGAAATTCAGTATATCAAAAATTTAAATGAGAGATACCTGGGGCAAGTTCCGAAATGAGAGCTTTACGTTTAGTAGCTGATATTGCAGTTTGGCCAGCCTGATATTGTTGACCTCCCCTTTTCTCCTCCAGTCTTCTGCTCCGTCTGTTTGGAGTGATCGCAGGAATCATCTGTTTATTTTCAAGGACCCCCTCTTCCAGTTCAGGAGCCCTGTGTGTATCCTCCATGGTCTTCAGGTTAGCTGAAGCTGGTCCTGTGGTTTCTTTGTTCCCTACCTCACTTGCTGGTAGTGTATCTAGTGGGGGCATGATTAATTTCTCTAGTGAGGTTCCAGGTAAGTCTTGTGTGGTGGCTCGGATCTGAAGTTTTTTCCTATCCCGCTCCCTTTTTGGAAGACGGGAAGCCTGTCTACGCCGTGCATTCATGGGAGTCCTTGTTTGTTCCCCTTTCATCACATTCTCTAATAACTTGGCTATTGTGTCTCGTGCAAAATCTTTATCCAGATTTTTAAGATGTATAAGAAGGCCCGAATAATCACTTTGAGAACCATTTATTTTGGAGCAGCCTTCAATATTAGTGGCCTCAAAATTCATTTGGGCTTCCTTTAAATCATTAGCTAACTGGGCATTGGGCAGCCCACAACTCCACTATTATTTCCATCCTTATTTTGCAATTGTGTTTTCCCTGCGGCTCCTTGGACACTTTTGTCCCTAAAGTGGGCCCCCTTATCCCGTGCACCTGATTCCTCTACTTTTTCTAGCAATAAAGGGGTTGGCCCAAGTTGGGAAGAGAGAAGTTGCTGGCCCGATACTTCTTTTCCAGGCGCATTAAAGCCCGAGCCTCTTCCCTCAGTTTTCTCCAGGCGCATTAATTGCGACCTGTCATTTCCTTTCCTCCCTCGAGCCTCGGGCTTGCCTCCTGTTCCTTGCCCAAATCCCTCATCTTCCCTTCCTCTTCCGAGAATCCTCTTCTCCCTCTACCCGGATTGAGCCCCTCTAACCGCTCCGAGAAGTCTTCCTTAGCTTTCTCTAGTCGCATTAAATGCGATCGGTCACTTCCACCCCCTTCCTCGAGCTCCGGTCTCGTCTCCTGTCAGTCACCCATATTCTCCATCTCCCCCTCCTCCTCCGAAAGACCCCCTCGCCATCTACCCAGATTGAGCCCCTTTGACCTCTCCCACTTCAAAAGATTCAAAATCAGTCGACCCCTTGAATTTCGACCAATGATGCTGAAGTTTGATCCTTGCTCATCGATTTGCGAGGATTCCCTTCGTAGCTCTGACTCCCTTTCCCCTTCTGGGGACTGTCCTCTTCCACATCGAGCGAAAGCTCATTGGCCTCCTATCTCCTCCGAGGGGCCTGGCTGACCGGGGGCTTTACCCTAAGAATGCTTCATTTTCTCCATCCAAAATTGGTTGGATCTTGGTAGCTCGGCAAAAATAATTTGGGGCTCTTTTCCCTTGCGACCCATGGGTCCATTCAGCTCTGATCACTTCACTGTCGTACTGATTGAGAGTCGATTCTTGTCCATGTGTAGAGTTTGTCCTACGGTCCCAAGCTTGTGTTCTATCCTCTTCCATGTGAAGCTCCTCCGGGAACCGGTGGGAGGAATAGTGACACCGCACGGCGGCTGATCGGATGAACCGACCATGCCGACTGCGAGTGCTACTCCTTCCTCCACCGAGACCGGGGTATTGAGCGGAAGATGATATTCCGGTGATGTATGGTCTATCCTATCAAAATTACAGATGATTTCAATTTTGATAAAACAGAGTTGTTCTCCGATGACTGCATAGAACTGTCGAGAAATCTTTGCGAGGTTCTTGCAGCCCACAAAGACTCTAGCAAAGTCTAGACTAGTCCTCTTGATTGTCTGATCGTTGATATCAACACATGAGCATATTTAGCTAACAATTTGCTGATATAAGTTCTTTTCCAGTGATGCAGCGGGATGCCATGGATGGCTACCCATGCCGTAACCGGGAACAGGTAAGTTCGGGAGTCTTCGTCCCCTCTCCATCCGTGAACTTTGAATTCCGCCCTAGTTTTCTGGCATACAATCATTGGTTTGGCTAATGCATAAGCCAGCCCTTCCTTCGATGGGGATTGGGAGAGAAATTTGTCATATTTCCTATCCGGTCTCCAAGGATGGCTTGCAAATTCAGGGAACAGAGATCTCGGTGTCTCTATGATATCCATCCCCGTTGGGTTAACGTTGCCTAGGTATATCACCCCTACAGTCCGGTAAGTTGAAATTTTTCCGCCATGGCCAATTCCGACGTCCGAATAAAAGCCACTGGTTTCGGTTGCTGGTTCTTTTCGACTGTCTTCAAGAGACTTTGGGATAGAGAGGTTTGTTGAGGTGGTTGCTTTCATTTCAATCCATCCCCAGTTTGAATTGATTTTCCTTGGAACCCATCCTTCTTGGCTGGTGCTAGTGGGCACTCCAATTCGATGCCCCAAAACCATGTAGAATCTACACCTAATGAAAGGGAAGTCATCATTGAAATGTCCTGATTTCCCACAAATCTAGTAGGCTTCTGGGCTACCAAGTGTTGGTTTTTTAGCCGGAGAGTGTTTCCGTTTCTTCCCTCCTCTGGTGTTCTATACAGAGGCAGTGGCTCGCTTTTTCTTTATTGTGTTACGGGATTTAACTGTCTGCCAATCGCCCTGTTGTTCATTTTCTTTTCTGGCAGTATGAGAGGTCTCACCCCTAGCGGCCTCAAGAAGTGCAAGTACTTCTTCCTCGGAGTAGGAACTTTTACAGTCAATGAGTGGGTATTTGGTGGAAGGGAGCACCGAAGAGGGAGGGGGATGAACTCCCTTCACCAGCGACTCCTTTACCACCTCTAACTAGCTTTTCCTTCTGTGCTTGGGGGTTTTGTCCTTATTGCTAGAAACCTCCTCTCGGTTTTTGCCCCGTCCTAGTCAGCCCCATCCGAAATCTATCGGAGTATGTGAGTGGTTGAAGGTCGTCCCCGGCCTCCCAACTTGCCCCTGAACACTACCGATGATGAGAGAGCTGAGGCAGAAATGCACACGACCCTCTGCTCCAGTTACTATGGTCAAAAAAGCAAGCTATCTTATAATAGGTCAATGATCGATATTTTTCACGACACGATGCACATCAATGCGAAGGCTTATATGGATGACATTCTGGTTAAATAAAAAACTAGAGAAGGATATATCTATATTCTGCAGTGCATCCTCAACCCGTCATGGAAGCATCAACTTATGATGAACCTAAAGAAGTGCATATTCGGAGTTTGCTCCGAGAAAAATACTCGGGTTCATGGAAGCCAATGAGGGATTGAGATCAATCCCACTAAGCTTCGAGAAATTGCAGTCATGACACCACCAATTTTCCCCATTGAATTGCGAGGATTTATGGGGCAAATCCAGTTCATTAGAATTAATGTTTATTTCTGAACAACCTTTAACATGTTAATGAAAGGAGGGATAAAGTTTGAATGGGATGATAGATGCCAGACAGCTTTTGAAGAGAGAAAGCATTATCTTCTTGAGCCATCAATTCTCGTGGCTCTTACCCTCGGAAATTAAGCCACATATTCTAGATGAATTTGTGGACATTGTACTCATGCAAATTGGTGAGTTCCACATGAACGTGAAAGCTATATATATATATATATATATATATATATATATTTTTTTTTTTTTTTTTTTTTTTTTTTTTTTTTTTTTTTTCCTTCCCTCATCCGGCCGGACTACGAAAAGGAAGTATTATGAAGTTGAAAAACATTTTTGGGCTTTAATATAGACTACTGACAAGCTTTGGCATCACTTTCTATCACAATAGTTGAGTATAGTTCTAAATTTGATCCTGTATGTTACTTATTTGAGAAGGGATGCCTCTCAGTCAAGCTCTCGAAATGTTAAAATATCGTGACAGAGTTTGATCTAGTAGTGGATTACTAACCAGTCCATATTGATTTCCTTGATAAGCACCTCGCTCGTTGTTCTCGTGGATAAAGATAGAGAACTTAAACAAATGTTTTCAAAAAATATTGCTTTGGTGCCTTGACTTGGAAGAACCTGATCAGTTCATCATGAAGGAATAGCAAAATGGAGTATGTGGCGGCCATGTCAACACCAAAAGCTTAATAAAAAAAAAAAAAAATCATGAGGATGTGATATTACTGGCCCAAACTGGAACGAGAATGTGCAAATTTTGTAACGTCGTGCCACACGCAGTTGTCAAATTTACACCAACATGACCGTTCACCTGAATCTCCACTGCATCCCCTGACAGGCCTATTATCATCATGCTAATGGCCCAAAATTAATATCCAGCAAACTAAGATTTTTGTGCTAAAAGTACATGAACATTATTCACAACTCATCAGCCTATTATCACCATGGTAATGGTCAATCTGAAACTACGAACAAAATTCTCCTCAAAATCAACGAAAGAACTCTGCAAACTAACTTAAGCAAAAAAATGATTGGTCAGGTAAACTAGTACATGCTCTCTGGCATTCTGCAGTTTGACTCGCTCACCTACTGCATATACTCCTTATACTTTGGCCTACGATATGGCGACGGTATTTCAATTCGAGATTTTGGTCCCTTCACCGTGGGTCCAAATCAGCAAAAGTTTAGGCATTGATGAAAAGCAAAGATGCCCTGTTCGCACAACTATATCACTGGATGAGCAACGATTGGAAGCATAATGGCAAATCAACTGAAAACTGAAATAAATTTCAATATTTTCTACAATAAAAATATAGGGTTTTTACATATCGATCCCTTAATTCTTTAAAAATTAAATTTCGATCTCTCAAAACTTCATATTTGATTTTAGTCTCCAAAACAATTGAGTTACACCATTTTAGTCCTTCCATTACTTATTACGCCAAAAATAAACCCTGCTTCTTTTTTTCTTATTTTTATATATTAGTAAAATGACCACAATGTTTATAACTTAGTTGATAGGTTAAAGGATGGTCTCGAACCTCTTCTTCCATTTCCTCACTGCCTCCCCCTCCCTCCCCTCCCTCAAGTTCTCCTACTATCCCAACCCTACTAACCCTAACCGCAATCCAGGAAACCCCAATCCCTTCGCCCACAGCCTTAAAAGGGAACCGAACCAAGAAGAGAGAGAAAGAGGTTGAGGATAGAGAGGAGAATCCAACTAAAAAGAGAGTGGGAAACCCAATCAAAAAGAGAGAGGTTGGGATGGAGAAGGGAGCCCAACTAAGAAGAGAGAGATATTGAGAATGGAGAGAGGAGAGGTTGGGATGGAGAAGTGAACACAACTAAGAAGATAGAGAGAATGAGAATGGATAGAGAAATCCGACCAAAAAGAGAGAGAGATTGAGGATGGAGAGGGGAACCCAAACAAAAAGATAGTAAGATAGGAGGATGGAGAGGGAAACCCAACTAAAAAGAGAGGAATAGAAGATGATGGAGAAGGGAACCCAACAAAAAAGAGAGGAAGAGATAAGGAAGTAAAATAACTGACTTTTTCCTCCCTTTCCAGGGATATAACCGGTATAAAAGGGCTAAAGAGTTAATTTGGCTTACGGAAGTGACCCAGGGGACTAAAAGAGTGTAACTTAAATATTTTGCAGGACTAAAATCAAAATATGAAGTTTTAAGGGATCGTTATTCAATTTTTAAAAATTAAGAGATCGAAGTGTAAAACCCCTAAAGAAATATAATGGCAAATCAACTATTTCTGAAAATACATTATTACAATTTGAAATTCAAAAATTAGTCCCAAACTATAGGATAATAAATATCTCAAATAGAGTTTTTCTACTTCTGCAGTTCAACTGAATCCTTGAGCTACACCAAACGTTCTTTTGTCCTTGAAGAGTCAAAACTATACTGGGCCATGCATTCCCTGGATAGTCATAGTCAGTCAGCAACTAATAAAGATAAACAATAAATAATAATCCATCTAAATAATTAAAAAATAACATGTCAATGAATAATAAATCAATGTGAGGAAAATCATATAAAATAGTGTTCAATCATGCATATCTATATATTTTATTAACTTTCCTTTATGGTTTTCACTTTTAGTTGAAATAATTGGAATATCGAGGATGTATGGAACTAAATATGTAATGCTCCACTATCGATTATAAAGGATAGTTGAGTCATTCAGTAAAATATTTGTAAAAATAAGTTAAGACTCAGTATAATATTAATAATTTTCTCATATCACAACAATATCTTAAAAAGTAGAACTTTTATTCAGTGGATAAAACCAGATTACAATACATAATGAAGGAAATAAACAGAGAGTACTAACTGAGGATAGAGAATAACATTTCAAAGAGGGAAGCAATGTAAAAAAAAAATGATTATTTATTGGCTTCAGCTACTCCATATATTGCTTCATATGTTCAATTTGCTCCATTAGATCGATCTCAACATATGGACATGCACAGTCAGGTCATCAAAATCATGACAAAATAATAATATAAAAGAGGTAAAATGTGAAGTGATCAAACTGAAATACTCTGTATGTATATGACACAGAAATATTTATGCATATGGAAATAAATATAAAACAAAATTTTATTTTAACTAAATGCTTGTTAATAATTATTTAACATATAATTACGTTCTAGTCTACATATCATGTCTACTAGTAATGGTGTCGTATATTATTGGAAGACCTGAGTGACGTTATATTCATATTTGTCTTTTGCACAAACATGACAAAATTATCATCAGGAATGTCCGTAGCTAACATGGACTTGCATAATAGCAAACAGTAATATTTAGATATGATCATGCAAACCACGCACTCATGATGTATGAAAAAAAATTAGTTGTACAACTTGCTAATACAACTGAAACATAGTATCCATATAAATTTCTATCTCCCTATATCGAGTATTATTTATAGTTATCAAGATTATGTCAAGCCTAACAAGTATATTTTCAGTCAATATCCGATCCTGATTCAGTTCTTGTTCAAGTTTAGTTCATCTTCATTATAGTCAAATAATATTTATGATGAATTTTTTAGTCTAAGATGTTAATGGAATTTTAAATATTAATTTAGGGATTTTCTAACTGCATATTATTATAGCAGACAGCCAGGAAAGAGAAAGAGATAATGAGAGGTTTTCCATACAAATACGTTACTTAATTATATAGCCACTAATTTCCTTCGAAACGCTTTCCTAGATGCCATTACCACACAATACTACAATCATTATCATCATAAAATACCTTTGATTAGTAAATTTATGAATTATTTTTTATTTGAATAAATTTTGTGAAAATACCAAATTTATGTAACTAAATAACACTTAATAATATATATATATAAATTAAGAATTCAAAATAATGGAAATTGAGGTTAAGGCAATTTTAAGAAGTAAGAAATAAATTTATTTAATCAATTCTTGTTAAAAGAAACAATACTTTATGTCATAAATAGTTCTATTTTAGAATTATAACTTATTTCTGTATAATAGGAACAGTGAATGAAAAATTGAATTTTAGAAGGAACTTACGTATGAAAATTTGTTCATCAAATATGTTCATGCACAAGTTTCTGATCAAAATCTAATTTATGTAAAAAATTATTTAAAAATATTAAAAATAGTAAAAGATTAATTTTTGTGATTTTTATAAAATTTGCTTGAATTTTAAGAACATAAACTATTCAAAGGTTAGTGGGTTTGAAACGAGTAAATGAATAGTATAGTCATCTTATTAGGTCTATGAGATGAATGGATATAAATTTTAATTAGGTTTTTGAATTGGATAAGAGTGCGAGATATAGCCTAATCTATTAAATTTAAACTTAATGAGAAACTAAGAGGTAATTATTACTAAACTTAATCGAAAAAGTTATAATCAAAGTTGCAGGTGTTGAGGATGAGGGATGACATTCCTACGCAACGATCAACATTCTGGTAGTGAGATATAGTGCCACCATGGTGCAGCAATGGCGGGCTCTGCCAAGGCTCTGGTCATTCGATCGGGCATGCTACAGGCAACAACAATTCTTATTGGCGACGGCTACTCGTGGTTGCGGTGATTGTTGGTGGCGATCCACGAGCAGAGAAGGAGAAATGAGAGAGTTTGGTTTAGATGAACAACACAAAGATGTATGGAGGTGTTATAAATAGGATTTAGGAGATTTGAATTAAATAAGAGGTAATGAAGTCAAAGAGGAATTTTGATGGAAAGTTTAAAATAACTCAAATGCTCATAAATGAGATTGATTTAAAAATCTTTGAAAAATATTTGAAATATAATCAAAGGGTTCATAAATGGCATAAAATTAGAATAATTTTAAAAACATATTAGAAATAAGTCAAAGGCCTATAATTGTAGCTGATATAAGGGTGTAAAGACAAGTTTTTCATTTGGATCCAAATGGGTTAAAGGGACTCGTTAATAGAATTGATTAATGGAGAAATTTAGGAATTGAATGATAGAGGAAAAAAGATAATGAAGTGGAAGGTTCAAAATTAAGTTTATTCTCTCATTATTATTGAATAAAAGTTCACTTAGTGGTTGGGTTGTGAGGGTAGTGAGTGTTACTGGTTTTGGATTCAAATTATGTCTTAGATATTACATTATTATTATTATTATTATTATTATTATTATTATTATTATTATTATTATTATTATTATTATTATTTGGGCCAAGGGAATGGGTTTGTGCTTGCATGAAATAGTCCAAATTTTTTTTACAAATAATAGTTTACAGACTTTAAGAAAAATACAAGAAAACATTTTATGCCTTTATGATAATAATTATTGAAATATTAATAGTTGAAAATAACAATTCGATAAATCTATTTTAAAATTGTAAATGACTCTATTTATTCAAATATAATAAAATAATATTATACAAAAATTTCATAAATAAATAAATAATAAATATATATGTACCTTGATTTAGGGTAGTAGTTATATCCTACCCCATAGAGAAAATTTTGTTTTTGAAATTTCAATAAAGGTACGTGAAACTCTGTGTCATGGTTAGTACGATTATTCTCTAGGCAGCTCTCACCGTCTTGTTGTTGAGAACTTTATCCACGAATAGGTGAAATATCATCCAAAGAAAATAAAGAGAATTTGATTCAATGATGGACTATAGAAATTGTATTTCAAAAAGAACTAATATCAAAGGGTAAATATTTAGTTCTTATTTGAGATGAAAATTGTCAAAAAAAATAATCTCTTAGGAACAAAATAGGAGACATCAATAGGCTAAAGGAATGGGTTTCAAAGAATTCAATGAGTATTGTTGTATATCTATGTCAAAATTTCTGTACAAGATCCAAATAAATTAAATTTACTTGAAATGACTTGAGAAATCTAGGCTCTTACACCACTCTATAATGTCCCACTATCGGAATACTAGACAGTTGAGCCCTTCGGTAATATATTCTTAAAAAAACATTGGATCTTAGTATAATATCAATCATTTCCACATATCACAATAATATAATAATAGAAAATAGAACTTTTTTCAATGGTTAGAAATATATTACAATATATATTGAAGGAAATAAGATAGGAAAGTAGCCGAGGACATAGAGTAGCATTTCAAAGATGGAAGTAATCTAAGATAATAAGAATCATCTACTAAATTCTAATACTACTTATACTACTTCAGATGTTTAATTTGCTCCACTGGATCTATCTTAATATCAAGACATGTATATAGAGGTCGTCAGATCAAAATAATAATAGTATAAAATAGTAAAATTTGAAGTGATTATACTAAAATAGTTATGCATGCATAAGATATGAAAATATTGATGCATAAGAAAATATATATAAAAGAGGAATTTATTTATTAATTAAATACTTGTCAATTGTTATTTGACTTACAGTTATATTCTAATCTACATATCAAGTATACTAATCTGGGGTGTCATACATTATTGAAAAATCTGTCTAATTTTATATTCGTATTTCGATTGTCCCCGCAATAATCCAAAAAATAGTCTCAGAATTGTCCGGAGCTAAAACGGATCTGCACAGTGGCTAATAATAAATTTTAGATATGATATGAAAAATCACTATGCACCCATAGTGTGCACAAAAATTAGTTGTACGACTTGACAACATAGCCGAAATTGTATTCACATCAATTAGTATCTCCCCAAACCAAGTGTTATCTATAGTTAACAAGATCATTTTAAATCTAATACAATACATTTGCGCTCAATACTCAATCCTAATTAAGTTCGAGTTCCATTTCAATTCAAGTTCATTATAGTCAAGTTATGTGTAAGAAGAATTTTTTGAATTAAAATGCTATTGGAATTTTAACTATTAATTCAAGAATTTTTCTAATTTCATATTATTCTGATATACGATCGTATAAGAATAAGGAAGTTGGAAGTTTTATAAGTAAGCACGTTCTTTAATTATGTAAGCACTTTCATTTGGAACTCATCCATAGATACCGTTATCACACAATATTACAATCATTATCACCATAAATTAGTATAACAATCATTATCATTATATATAAGCATTTTGATTTCGTACTTATAATATTAAGTAGTCCATTTATGACCTATTTTTTTTATTTGAATAGAGTTTGTCGGATTGCCAAATTTTATTTAACTAAATAAACTTAATGATATAAATAAAGAATTAAAAAAAAGTAAAATGAGCGAAGGCAATTTTTAGAAATAAGAAATAAATTTATTTAAACAAGTCTCGTTATTGGATTTATAGATTGATGGATATAGATATTAATTAGTTTTTTTATTAGATATTTGTGTTAGAACCAACCTAAATTCAATAAACTTATACCTAGTAAGAAAATAAGAGGATATTTTCACTAAATTAAAATGAAATAAGTTATAAGAAAAGTTCAAGTGATGAGAAGGATAGACGGTGCTCCGGCGATTCCAATAGTGAGGGATAGTGTCAACGCGATGTAGGCAGGCATCAAGCTTTGCCGAGGCTCCTGTCAGTCGATCGAGGCTGTTGCAGGCAGTGGTGATTATTGTCGATAGCGGTTACCGACGGTTGTGGCAGTTGCTGGAAATCAATAGATAAAGAACAAAAAAAGGAGAGAGAGTTTGGTTTAGAGGAACCTGACTAAGATGAATATAAATGTTTAAATATGAATTAGGAGATTTGACTTAAGGAAGAGATTAATGAAATAAAAGATGATTTTTGAAAGAAAGATTAAAATAAGTCAAATGCTTAAAAATAAGATTGCTTTATAAAGTCTGAATACAGATTTGAAATGGAGTCAAAGGACTCATAAATGGAATGATTTAGAAGAATTTAAAAAAAAATTCAAATAAGTCAAACGCCTCAGAATTGTAATCGATTAAAGAGGTTTTATAGATTCGTTAATAGAATTAATTAATGGGAGACTTTAGGAATTGAATGATAGAAGATAAAAAAGTAGGGAAGTAAAATGGAAGGCTCAACATAAAATTTACTCTCTCATTATTATAGAATAGAAGTAGACTTAGTGGTTGCGATGTGAGTCTAGGGAGTGTAATTAGTTTTGGGTTCAACTCATGGCATAGACCTTACATTATTATTACTATTACTGTCATCATTATTATTTTATAATAATAATAATAATAATAATAATAATAATAATAATTATTATTATTATTATTTTGAGTTGGTCCAAGAGAATGGGCTTGGGTTTGAATGAAATAGTCCAAAATGTTTTTAGTAAAATAGTTTATGGGATTTAGGAAAATATAAAAAAAAAGTTTATCGCTCTACAATAATAATAGTTGAAAATAATATTTTGATAAATATAATTTAAAATTATGCACAATTATATTTATTCAAATATATTAAAATAATTATACAAAATTTTCATAAACAATGCTAATAATAAATATGTATATCGGCTTACGGTGGTTACAAAATATAGTGAAAGCACCCACTAAAACCTGAGAAAATGAAAAAGGGAATATCCTATGATATTCCAGGAAAAGATAGCCAATGGTATTGGTTGGAGCCTTTTCGACCACCCTTCGTATGAGAAATAATAGCAAGTTTTGGTTGGACCTTTTCTGAACCTCTCCATGAATATGGTATACAATGGCAGCAATTACATTTAGTTTATGAGCCCAATATAACCTTGATTTTCTCTAGAACCCATGCTTTCATTCTTTTTGGTCTTACATTTTATTTACAGTTCTATTAATACTAATGGTAATGGTAATTAATTACAATATAGGTAATCAGTGTCTTTGATCAATTATAGTATATTAAACTCTTAAAATAATCATCATTGCCAACTTCACATTCAATTAGTATATCAAAGTTCAGTCAGTGACTTGCAATATCAAGTTAAATTGTCTTCTGCATCAAATATACAAATAAATTTTAAATTTCTTGCACATGGCAATTACAATTATTAAATCTCATAGGTATATGATTTTTAATCATTAGGAATAACTAAATGATTAATAATGTAATACCCCACTTTATGTAGTGTGGATAGATGAAATGTTCGGTATCAAATGATAATTCAACGAGCTTCAGCTAAAATTACAATTAGTTACAGTGGAAATATGGGCAATAAATGATAATAAACAATAATTTTTCAGTCAAAATAATAATAAATTCTTTTTCCTTATATTCAATAAAATGTAGTCATATATACTAATTATATCATTCTTAAAAGAAAATAACTACTAATATGTCGTATATCTTGTAGCTCGGCCTACTCTTAAAAATACGTTATATCCTGCTTTATCACCGGCGGGTCAGCCTCTAGGTAACAATCTACATTTGGACATGCATATCTAGGATCGTTAGTAAAGTGATCTAATAATATATAATAACGTATGTGAAATAATATTATCTCAAAAAAATAAAAAGTCATGTACAATTAAAACAACAAAAAATCTCATATCTTAACATATTATGTGATTTATTATTAGTCTTTCAATTGATATCTTTTAATTATATCATTTGGAAATTTAAGAAGATATAAACTTGGCTAGTTAGAATGCATCCCCATTTACTCCCGGAAGAACGGAACAGTAAATTTTATCAGAGCCTATCCCGATCCTCCCAAAAATGAAAACAGTGGAAGTTTTGAGTAGAGCTTATCCTGATCCTTCTATATGAAAAACAGTGACAGTTTTGGTTAGAGCCTATTCCGATCCTCCCAAAAAAGAAAACAGTGACGCAACTACATTCAGCCATCAAATTATATAAATTCTCAATTTCCTTCATAAAGCTAGTGTGTGTCAATTTCAGTATCAATTAGTCATTTCAGTAAATTTAGTTCAGAATATGGATTGCTCATCATTATTAATGTTTAGTTTTCAATAACAGTAATAGTAACATTAAGAAACAATATAATAATATAGTGGATAATTATCTATAACCAATCACATATTTTAATAGTTTCTATTCAGTTGGTGTCTTGTCAAGTCTCATATTAGTTTTATCTTCCTTTTCTTTTTTGTATTTAAATAAAATAAATGAATTAGAATTTAAAAAATAACATTTTTGACGCTACGTATATCTTTAAAATTGACAAGAATATAAATTCCATAAGAAAATATTTATACTAGATATTATAAAAACATGCACTTGAATTCAGATAAAACTAACATTTAAATATATAAAAATTTAAACTACCAACAAGTAAATAAATCATTTGGAATACTCCATTTTCTATTTTTATTTCTAGAATATGAAATACGAGGTCAATTACTATACAAAAAGAATTAAAGCTACAATGAAGCTCAAATTTAGAGGTCAATTACTATCAATTTAGAAGTCAATTGTCATAAAATGTGCATATTTGTCCACAATAGTGATTCACATGTATCATTAAGACTCGTTACACATGTGAGAAGATTCAAAATTTATTTTTATTAGTATTTTCATGAAAAATAGATAGAACTAGTTTAAGTTGTATGTATATTTTAATCAAGTAGGTAAAGTTATTAGTATCTACAGTCTACCTATCAAACTCATGCTAACTAAATATATATTTCTGAATGCTTTTCAATTGAGTTTACCTAAGAAAACTATCAATCTCTGCCAACCTATTTGGACATTAAATGTAACTATTTTAGTTTACCTCATAACTTTTGATCACAACTAAACTTAAAATTTTTGGTGTGCTTAAAAATTCAATTTTTATTTATAGTTGGAAAGCTAGCGAGACTTGTGTGACATGTTTACATAGATATTATGTTTCCATAACTTTTTAGGAGATGTTGTATAATAGGATTTCAACTTGTTAGTCAAACTGATATTTTTATCAATCGAGATAATATGAACACTATCTGCTGCCTTCGAAGAGAAAATGCCACTAAAAATTTTTGTACTATCATCTAGCACGTTTTAATTTGTATGCATTTCCTTCCTTTTTTGGGATAAGCAAGTTGTATGTAAGTTATTTGAGTGTAAATTTGTAACTAATTTAATAATTGAAATGAGTTCTAAACTTATTTAAATACTATACTATTTGTTTTTGAATTAGCGATAGTAATTTTATAATCACCAAACAACTGAGATGCTATTAACAATCATTACCACTTCAATACCAAACAGTCCAAAAGTATATCTAGTAGAGAATTCAGTAGGATCATCATAAGTTCACCCTTTATTAATGTGTCTATAACAAAAAATAGAACTTCCATAATGCACATAAACTTTATTTGAGACTTCTCATTTTTTGGATCAATTTTATTTTATTTTATTTTCACATAAAGCATGAGAGAATAATGCATACGTGCAGGCAATGGGGCAATAAAAAAGATTTATTTTAAAATTTTAATTAACTCGATGGAAGATGGAAGAATAAATAAACTTTAAAACTCACAAATTTTATCCTAAATAAGATAAGAAGTAATTGATCTATAAATCAAGTATAATATTTACTTTCAGGTGTATTTCAATATGAACATATTATCTATAATTTAACATAAAAATTAATATATACATCCTCATATAAAGATAATGCATATCATTAGCATGTTTGTTAGTGCTTGAAGGATGATAAAATCTCCAAAGATACTTCCAGACTTTCTGGTTGAAAATCTCTGTTTCTTTCCCCCTATTTCTCTGTTTTTTTTTTCACATACATTCTCTCAGTTTTTATTCTACGTTTGGGGGAGAGGATTGGGTTCTATTTAGTTAAAAGAGATTATATAATTAAACTAGAATCTTATTAGTCAAAAGAATCTGAATAACTAATTATTAGATATGAGCTAATTTAAGAATTAGGTTTTCTATTTAGATTGAACATCTATTTGAATTCTTATTCTATTAGATATGAATCAAATTAGAATCATTTTTTATTTTGCTTTTGTTAAAGTAAACCCGATTAATCCTTATCAAAGTTATTAGATAAGTATTAATCTAATTTATTTATTTAGGAGTTGGGATTTTATTTGACTTCTTTTTGTTTATTTAAATTTATCTTTTGAAATTTTTTTCTCACAAAATATTATTTTTAGTAAATTAAAAAATATTAAGTGAAAAAAGGTGGTGTTACATTCTACATCCTTAAGTAAAAATTTCATTCTTGAAATTTCTTAAAACTTAAGGGTTGCAAAAGTGGTTTAGACTTTGCTCAATTAGATACATGAATTACTCCTAGATGTCTTCCTCTCTCTCCCCAGTTGTCACTTGGGTTGAATATTGATTCTTAATCGTAAGCCTATTTAATCCTCTAAAGTTAATACAAAATGTCTTGCTTCTATTCTTCAACCTAGTCACAAGTACTAGTGCACCTAAAGTGAAATCTATGGTCTAATGAAAGTTTTAGGTTCTAATTCATCCAACTGATCCTTCACTTCCTCTAAGTCTTTTACTCATTCGATATGGTGCCATCAAGATAGGCGCAGTACTAAGAATGAGGTCAATAGAGAGCTCTACTATCCTATTTGGTGGAATCTTGAGAATTTCTTGAAGACGTCCATGAACTCTGACACTACTAAGAATATAAGTAGGAAAGCCATCTAAATAACCTAATACCCCATATGTACAACGAGCTCTAAATTCTGTCAGCTTCATGTTACTGTTGCTTCTAATAAATTCAAACTCCAGGTAATATGATATCTTAAAAATGACACTCCTCTTATGACAATTAAAAATTGTAAGGAAGGTATTTAAACTCAGATTTTCGGAGATCATGATTTTAACCATAAGCTATCACTCAAAATTAGTAATGGAAGTACAAAGAATTTTCCTCTTACAAAACTACTAATTGATAAAATCTAAACATCAAACGATAAATAATATCCCTGTTTCTCGTGCTTGTATTCAATTTAACGTTTAAATTATCATAGAGTAAAAGTAACATTATTTAGATAATAATATTAAAGTAAATATATTTACATAGTAAAATCATATTTATATATATATAGCTGCATTTAATCCGAAATAGTCTAACAAAATTAAACCAATTTCAAATATGTTGACTGTGATGATATTCAAGTTCGTCCAAATCACTTGAACCGACTTAAAGAGTCTAAACACTGATACCACTTGTAATGCCCCTATCCGAAAATTAGGTAACAAAATACTGGCAACATATTCACTGAGGAATATTCTAAGATTCTGGTAGAATAGCATGAATTAAAATAGTTTATAATTAGCCACATATTCCTCCCAAAATAAACTAGCTACATTACTTTTATGGTTTTATGGAAATCATAATAAACTACTCTATCTCTTATCTGTCATTCAATGTGAG
Organism: Dracaena cambodiana; assembly: GCA_036321105.1. NCBI lineage: Eukaryota > Viridiplantae > Streptophyta > Magnoliopsida > Asparagales > Asparagaceae > Dracaena > Dracaena cambodiana. The sequence continues at coordinate 38,071,828 of JAYEPQ010000007.1, forward strand.
ACTATAGGGGATTACATTTGATTGGAATAGGCTCCAATGAAATTTACTGTTCCATTTTCCCGGGAGTACACATAGATGTATTCAAACAAGCCAAGTTATATCTTTCTAAATTCTCAAATATCATAATTAAAAGATGTTAACTATAGGATATGAGATTTTCAATTATTTTAATTGTACATGAATTTTTATATTATTAAGATATTATTGTTTCAGCAAATATTACTATATATTATTGGATCGCTTTACTATTGAAAGTAAATGAGGTTTTGAAGAGGACGAAATCAAGAAAAATGGTTGGTCCCGATGAGATTCCTATAGAGCTATGGATATACTTAGGAGGGATTGGTGTGAGGTGGCTAACATATCTTTTAAACAAGATTTGACAAACTATGAACAAATAAAATTTTGGAAAAGGGTAATTGAACATAGATTGAGGTAAGTTGTTAAAATATCGGAGAATCAGTTTGGATTTATGCCGGGGCGATCGACGACAGAAGCTACTCATTTACTTCGTCAATTTATAGATAGATTCCGAGAGAGAAATAGAGATTTGCATATGATATTTATTGACTTAGTGAAAGCCTATGATAAGTTAGTGGACATTGATGAAGAAGAGTTCCTATAAAGTATATTGATATAATTAAAGATATATATGATGAACTAGTGGTCAATGTCAGAACATGTGATGGTTTAATAAGTAATTTTTTTTATCATAATTGGATTAAATCAAGGATCTGTATTGAGCCCGTTATTATTTATTATAGTGATGGATGAGCTTACTAGAGCTATTCAAGTTGAGATACCTTAGTGTATACTATTTGCTGATGATATTATCTTAGTTAATGAGACAAAAGTAGAGATGAATGCCAAGTTATAGTTATGAAGACACACATTAGAATCTAGAGATTTTAGATTGAGCAGATCTAAAACAGAGTATATAGAGTGTAAAATTAGTAAGACGGACTGTAAACTATAATGTTGTGATACTGGATGGGAAAGAGATACAAATGAGTAGTCAGTTTAGGTATTTGGATTTTATTATTTATAATGATGGAGAAATCGATAATGATACTAACTATAGAATATAAGCTGGCTGGTTGAAATGGAGGAGTGCAATGGAGTTTTATGCAACTGTAATATTCCATTAAAACTGAAGAAAAAATTTATAGGACTGCTATTAGGCCAACTTTATTATATGGCACGGAATGTTGGGCTATAAAGAAACGTTATTCACAGAAGATAAGTGTAACTGAGATGCACATGCTCCACTGGATATCCGACAACATTAGGAGAGATAAAGTAAGAAATAAAAATATTCTTGCTAAGATAGATGTAACTCCCATCGATGAGAAAATGCGAGAAAATCGCTTACGATAGTTTGGTCATGCGCAACATAGGTCTACAAATGCATTGGTTCTACGAGAGAAGTTTATCAATGTAGGACAAGTTAAAAAAATGAAGGGAAGAAAAAAATAAATTATGGATGGAGCTGATACGAAAAGATATGGATTTTAAAGCTTTAAATGAGGAGATATTACTTGATAGAAATTAATGGAGAGGAACTATCAAAGTGATCGATCCGGCGTGATTCTTTTTTGTTCGTGTAGCCTGTCCCAAATACTTGGGATAAAAGGCTTAGTTGTTGTTACTGTTGTTGTTGTTGGATCACTTTACTAATGATCCTGATTACACATGACCAGACGCAGATTGTTAACTAAAAGTAGATATGCCGAAAACAAAGCAGAATATAACGTACTTTCAGGAGTTGGCAGAGCAACAAGATATACAACATCTTTAGCAGTTATTTTCTTATAAGAAATATGTAATTAGTATATATTGCTACATTTTATTGAATGCAAGAATTTATTATTATTTTGACTAAAAAATTATTGTTTATTATTATTTATTGCCTGTATTTTTGCTGTAACTAACTGTAATGTTTGCTGAGTCTTGTCAAGTTATAATTCGACGCTATACACTCTAGCTGTCCCCACTACATAAAGTGGGCTATTACAGGTGGTATTAGATCTAGACATCAACTGGAAGTGTGTGGAAATAAGTTCCATAGGAAACTAAGTGCTACTTAAAACAAAGTGCTGAGCAAAAAGTAGAGGCCACTACTAGAATCCCACATTGCCTAGTGAACCTCTTTGATTAGTATGTCAGATCCTAAATGGAAAGTATGTAATACTCTTATAGTCCCACATTGGATATGAGATAAGAGATAAAGTAGTTTATAATGATTCCCATGAAATCATAAAAATAACCGTAGCTAGCTTTTTTGGGGGAGGAATCCGTGGCTTATTATAAATTATTTTAAGTCATGCTATTCTACCAGAGCCATAGAATATTTCTAAGTAAATATATTGTCAGCGTTCCACTATCCAATTTCAAGGTGGAGGCATTACAAATAAGTGCACTAAAAATATCTTGTACAACTCTTAGAACACTTGCCTAATAGTAGCTCTACTAGTGGGTCCATCACCGGATATTCTCGGATGTTAGGTTTCTTAATCAATTGGTAGCCCTATCGCTAGATCGAGAAACTTAATGCTCTAGATTCTTGACCCACCAATGTCCTACTAGTAGGGTTTGGAGGATCCCAACCTCTTTCCAGTTAATAACTTCACTAAAAATCCAAATCTTTAGCACTTTTAACAGATAATATTCACCACACATCATCAATAATATGATTCCATATAACCAAATAATTCTGATATTTGTAAATTGGTAATATATGAAAATACCATCTTCATATGTTTTTAGCAAAAATTTAATTTGGGAAGCAGCAAATCCAATTTATCAGTAATAAAGGATGTAAATAATTTATATAAATTTTGAAATAACAACAATGGAAATCTTGAAATATGGTATTTTAATAAGTCAAAGCCTCACATTTCATGAAATTTTTTGACTTTAATTAAATCCTTCCATAAAATAAACTTTCTCAATGTATAAAATCATTTAAAATTAAGCTAATTAACAATCGTTGTTTTAAGGATAGCTAGAAAAAGGCAACGAAGATCATAAATCTGTTAATTGAAATTAGATAAAGCGAAATATATTAGCTTTATTAATTACATTATAGTAAGATGGGTAAAACTCACAACTTTGATAATTAAACTATTCATAACAAATAAAATCATGTTCTTATCACTTAAAAAAAAAAAAAATACTAGATACGATGTTCTAATAGTGAGTTTAAACTATCCTAAATTTGGAGTTAAAAATCTGAGATTCTATCTGCTTTGAGAAGTCTTCGAAAGGGGCTAGGTCAACTAGCTAGAACCGACTCACTCTTTCTCTCTCTCTCTCTCTATATATATATATATCGAAAGGGGCTAGGTCAACTAGCTAGAACCGACTCTCTCTGTGTGTGTGTATATATATATATATATATATATATATATATATATATATATATATATATATATATATATATATATATATATATATATATATATATATATATATATATATATATATATATATATATATATGAGGAAACGGAAAATTCACCGACGGTGAAGGAAGTTTCTTCACCGTCGTTTAGGTAGCCCAATAAAATTATTACACATGGCACCACTTAAAGTAACAAATAAAAGAATTCTCTTAATCGCTGTTTGAGTAATGCCACGTGTAATAATTTTATTGGATTATTTAAGTGGCGGTGAAGGAACTCCCTTCACTGCAAATGAATTTCCCATTCTCTCTCTCTCTATATATATCCCTTCTTTTCTTTTCTCGTCTCTACTTAGAAAGAGCAAAGGCCGGCCATCAGGGTTAGTGTCTGTTCATAAAATTAGGTTGTTTCCATATAGTGGGGATACCAATTTTATTATGTTATTTAGTTGAATAGAAAGTAATATTGGTTAAAGAGTCTATATTCAACTTAAAATGGTTAAAAGGATGTGTTATAATATTAATTTTATTAGTTAAATATAGCTTGAAATCCTAGGAAAATTTTACAATCGAAGCATTCTATTTTATTTTAGATATTTTTTTCTTAAGTCTAAGTAATGATTGGATTCTATGTCTAATTGAATTGGAGAATTATATAAGATTTTAGAATCATATAATTGATTGTCTATTTTAAAATCATAACCATTTAATTTAGGCTAATGGCTTGGATTAAGATTAGCTAGTTCTAATGGATCAATTGTTCAGCCAACTAATAAAAAAAATAGTATTTAATAAAATCCTTCTCGTGTCATTTTTCTCCTCTTAAAATCTACTTAAATATCGGAAATATTTTTTTAAAATTTTTTTGAAGTATTATGCAAAAAAATGGATGTTACATCTTTGAGGCTGAAAATTGGAAATTGGGAGGGGAAGGGGCAGAGTTTCAAAATCAAGGCTTTAATTGGAGTAGCAGTGAAAATCTTTTGTAAGACATCATATAAGGTAGAAAACAAACTTGTACCAATGATTTAAGAGGTTATTGTTTGCCAAACTAGTCATCAGAAATTGGATGATAAAATTATCTGCAGTGAAAGAGGCCGGTAGCTAGACAGGAACATAAGTGGTAGAGGTAAAACGAATCATCATGCTAAGATCCTCCTGCTCTATATGATTAATTTGGGGAGATATTATGCTACATTATGCAGTTTGATTGTGAATGCGGGTATCAAATTATGAATTGGATTATTCACACATTGACAATAAGAAAATGTGAACGTATTAGGCTGTTCTCTACTTGGACAAGAATAATATTTATTGATGTTTACATCTACTTTGCAATAGTGATCTCCTTGGTTTTGAAAATAAATAAATAAATAAATAAATAAATAAAGGTTGCTTTCAGCTTGCACAAGCTATTGCGCCATAACCTTTGTTTATTTTCTTTTCTTGTTTGATCTCCTTGGTTTTTCCTTTTAATCATTTGCCCATCAACACCGATTGTAAATTTTCAATGTAAACAGACCCCAGAATAAACAACGAAACATCCTTCTCGGAGAAGTTTGCTCAAAAATGATGGCTTGACAAATAAAAATGGAGTTTTCCATGTCTCCACGGGATTTGGTCTTAATAACTGCAACATAGCGGTACAAGTGTCAAAGCCTCCGCATGCACATATGACTTTCTTAGATAACAAATAATTATTCACTATCAAGCATCACGATAGTAACGGGATGCCAAGCATTATATTCTATGCACATTGCACATCAAGAGAAATGAAAAATAAAAGAACAAAGAAAAAAATATTCTGCAGCTACTTTATGATATTTGGGCACCTTCAACATGGAAATTTCAGATACACGAATAGATATTCACACCAGCATTTCTCGTTAAGCTATATATTTCTAATGCGATCTCTATCAGTCTCACTGTAATGGCCCAAATTACACATCAAAAGGTCTAGCAATATATCTCATTTATAGGTAAGGTTTTTTTTTTTTTTTTTTTTTTTTTTTTTTTTTTTTTTTTTTTTTTACTTCTGGCGCATACCCCAAAAAATGGGTACAGAAGGCCTATAAAAAAGAAATGCAATTTGAATACACAATTTAAAAGAAATTATATTGTTAAAATCCAAAATATTATATTGCATTATCCAAAACAATTCTAAAGAAAATTGCAATATAATTTATTTAGAACTAACATTGCCCATAATAGATTTTTATTACAAAAAAGTAGGGCAATTAGTTAAATAATATAAATATAAGCTAAAGTAAAATACAATGAGTATAAAACAAAACGTGATTACATCAGTAATAAAGTCTTTAGCAACCTATTGGAGTTTGTTTACTCTTGAAAGAAAAAAATTTCGGCTCGTGGATTAATAAGTGTCATATATTGCATATTTGTAGCCTCCATATTTATCTATTTTTGTATATAAATAATACAACTTGGGTATTTTTAGTGTATTTTCAGGTGAAGCCTATTCCTACAAAGAGACGGTAAAAAATCAGAGCCGGATTAGGAAGCCAAGTTCAGAAAAGCACTAAAAGTGAGCAAAACTTCAAGATCATGATTCTGTAGAGAGTCAAAACTAATTACAGTCATCAAAATTAAAGGAACAGGAGAAGACACTCAAGAGGAAGAAAATTGGGGCCAAGATGTTGCATTATTGCCGCTATTTGGCGGCACAATGGGGCCCAAAACTGATGAATTGTTTTTGAGATCTTCAATGTAATTTCATAATTACTCACTTATATTCAGAATAGGGTTTGGTTCTCCGAAACCTATATATTGGCCATGTACTTGCAACTAGGGTTTTTTTATACGGTTTTGTACTTGAAAATTATTTAATAAAATTAGGGTTTGCCAAAGAGGTGACAATCGCAATACCATGCTCCAGAGGTGCGCTATTGTACAGAAGTTTATTCTTGTAAGTTAATTATTTTTATTTACTTTCTAGATAGATTTATCTTGCTTTCTAGTATAGATTATACATTGCTTTCTAGGAAAAATAGGATTTTTATTTGCTTTCATGATTAAAAATAGGATTTTGTTAATTAGGAGTATGATTAGCTAATTAGTTTAGTTCTAGGATGTAGATGAAACTAGGGATCAATTTTATATTATTCTATTTGTGTTTTTTATAAAATAAAAATAAAAAAGATAGGATTTTTCTATGAAAAAAGAAAAATACAAGAACTCATAGATTAGAACTTTGATAGGCTATGCTTAATTTAAGTATTTTGATAGTCTATACTTAGTTAGGATTTGGAGTTGTTAGTTTTTATTAGTTTTGTTGAATTAATCTAATGATTAGTATATTTCTATTCAAAAATAATTTCTTTGATGGATTATACTTGCACGACACTTGATAGTCCATACTTAAAATGTTTTAAATAGGAATTAAACTAAAAGATCAAACTTTTGTTGAAGAAATAAGATGAATAGTTAATATTTGGTTGTGAACTAGTGGATTTCATATTCTAGGCTAATTAAAATAACTTTCATTCATTTTAGAACCCTTACTTAATTCGTTAGGATGAAAGAATTAGTAAGAATGCAAAAACACCTAGATCCCTTTGGGACGACCTGTAAAACGCTACAACCGATATTGTACGCTTACAGTAAATTTATCACATAAAATTTTTGGTGCCGTTGCCAGGGGTCGACAATGTTTTCTTGCTTATTCTAGCATTTTATGGGTTAATAGTGTGTGTTGAGTGTTCATGGACCACAAAATGTAGATACAGAAAGGAAAAAAGATCAGAAGAGCTTCAGAGCTACGTAGCACAAACCAGAGAGAAAAACTCTCTGGTTCTGCAGCTAATTGGCAGCAAAAATAGCCAAATAGCGGCAGTTTAGGTGTATTCTGAACCCAAACTTTCTGCAGTTTTGTATTTTGGTTCTTTGGTTTTTTATAAAAATTTAAAAAAAAGTAGAAACATTAGGACATCACAATTTTTCTTTGGTCATAATTCTTCCACCGTTTCATCTTTACCACACCTCACTTCTTATATTAGTTTAGCAAACTCACGCATCCACTCACGGTCGCTGGTTCATGCCCCATTGGACCCGTGATCAATTTGGTCGACTAGTGAGATCAAATTTGTTCATGGGAGACAAGATGGACCAACCGATCCTGATCCTTCAGGATTGATATTACCCATTGCGCACATCACTACCGTCATGCATTAAACTTTCACACACAGTGGGTAATCACTATGAATTAAAGTTGCAATACATCAGCATGCTTTCTAAATTCACTTGTTCTGATTTTGAGGATGCATATTTTTTTATCAGTGAATTTCAGGAAGTGTGCATGATGATTAAACTGCAAAACTTATCAGATGACGCAACTAAACTCCGCTTTATTCCATTCGCTTTCAAAGATTCGTTGTAGTTTTTCTTAAGAAGTATTATTCTACGCATAAGACGGCAAAAATTCGAAATCAAATTAATCAATTCGGTCAAGTGCCAGAAGAATCTTTCTGAAAATACTTGGAATGATTCAAAAATTTGTTAGCTCAGTGCCCCCACCATACGATAGAAAAGTGGTGGTTGTATCAAATCGTGTACGAAGGACTCGATTACACATCCAAAGTTTTTCTTGAGTCCATATGTCAGCGGGAGTTCAAGAAAAAGAATGAGGATGAAGCGTGGGACTTCTTGAGGATTTATCGTGGAAAACTATGTAGTGGGAGAGTCCTGCTGAGAAACCCAATGCATCAACATCTGTAAATAAGGGTGGAATTCATAGCGTCGATGGCTCGATAGCTATCGAATATAAGACTGTAGCCCTTATGTGGAGAATTGAGGTGTTGGAGACTTCTAGTGCTCCACCAGTAGGTCAAGTCAACCAAATACAAGGTCTCACATGCTTCAATTGTAAAACTCCAAATTACGTCATGAAGGAGTGTCCACTGTTAATAAATTCTATGAGTTCGACACTTGAGCAGACGAATGCCTTAAATCCAAGACCCATGAATAATCCATACGCTTCTACATACAATCCTGACTGGAGAAATCATTCAAATCTCTCTTGGGGTCAGGGGCATATCAGGGAGCCCCCAACCCTAACATGCAACCTCCAGCCAATAGCAAGTTTCCAAGACCAAATGTGGGTGCGTATCAACACCCAAATGCTTTAAATAATGGGAACAACCAGAATAGACCACCTGCACAAAGCAAAATACATCCATAATAGGGGTCTAACAACGAACAAGAAAAGTGACTTCAGTCACTTGAGAAGAGTGTTAAAAATCTTATCAAGTCCTCGCCCAACCTTGACACACATATACAAAATCTCATGAAAGTGTCAACTGATTTTATTCAAAGAACTAATCAGCATCTGCTCGTGAACTCTCAGGCTATTAAGAACTTACAGCAGCAGGTTGGACAATTAGCAAGTCAAATAAGTGAACGTGGCAAAGATACTTTTCCAAGTCAACCCTTAACAAACTCTAACACCAGTTCCTCTAACTCAAATCAGTCTTATGTCAACCAAGTTAATGTCATTCACACACTTCGCTCTGGAAAGCTGGTTGACAATCATGTAGTCATGTCACTTGATTCCACTCCTAGTGCACGGCATGCTACACTCCCTGATTCCACGATTTCATCATCACCGCAAAATTCACCATTATCATCATCCCAAGATCCACCTACTAGCACGACAGAGGAGTTTGACCCTTTTGAATCTGATCCGCCTATCGACCATACTTATAAGTCGAAAGCTCCCTATCCAAATTGACTAAAGAAAAATTTTCCTCAGGTTTAGCACATCCTTGAGTTATTCAAGCAAGTTAAGGTCAATGTTCCTCTTCTTGATGCATTTCCAATAAGTACCTACTTATGCAAAATTCTTAAAGGATTTATACATGAAGAAGAGAACAACAAATATTCCAAATAAAGTCTTTCTAATTGCTAATATCTCTAGCATCCTCTCTAAGTCGGTACCTGTGAAGTACAAAGACCCTGGAAATCCTACTATCTCCTGCACCATAAGAACTACAGTGATTGAAAGAGCTCTACTAGATTTAGGAGCAAGTGTCAACTTGCTTCCTTATTCAGTGTACCAGCAGTTAGGACTAGGAGAGTTGAGACCTACAAGGATTACGTTACAGTTGGCTGATAGATCCGTGAAGAAGTCCATGGAGAGATAGAGGATGTTTTGATTAAGATTGGAGAGTTTATTTTCGTAGTTGATTTCATAGTTCTTGAGACTCAACTTGTGGTGGACCCACAACATTGTATCCCAGTCATTTCGGAACGTCCATTCCTAGCCATATCTAATGCTGTTATTAATTGCTGGAGAAGATCGATTAGACTTTCTTTTGGAAACAAGACACTTGACTTGAATATATTCAATTTAGGGTGCCAATCTATTGATCCACATGATGAGCCCCTAAAAGTGAATATGATCCAAGGGTTATCTAGTGAGCACCTAGAGGAAGATTTTTTTTGATGAGCTACATAGTTTAGTTGATGAGAGTTTTTTCTTAGATACACTTGATGAGTCATCTAATTATGTGTCTTCCATGCGATGAGAACTTCCACTTGAGTCATTGATGACTGAACCGTGAGTTTAATTATGACTATCTATCGAGTGTCCACTTGAGCTTGAGATGAAGATCCTTCCGAGTCATCTCAAGTATGCTTTCTTAGGTGAACACGATACACTACCAGTCATTATCTCTGCAGATTTAACTGAAGCTCAGGAAAAAGAACTCATATCAGTGTTGAAAGCACATAAGGAAGTTATAGGCTGGAGTATGGTGGATATTAAGGGGATTAGTCCATCTATAGTGCAGCATAGAATTTATTTATTGGATAATGCGCGACTTACAAGAGATCCTCGGCGTAGATTGAATCCAGTAATGAAAGAAGCTGTGAGTAAAGATATTCTTAAGTGCCTTGACAATGGGATCATCTATCCTATCTTTGATAGTACATGGGTGAGCTTGGTTCAAGTAGTGCCCAAGAAGTCCGGAATCACTGTAGTCGAGAACGATACAAATGAGCTTATCCCGACGCGCATGCAGACGAGATGGCGAGTTGGTATCAATTATAGAAAGCAAAATGTTGCAAGTAGGAATGACCACTTCCCCTTACCTTTTATTGATCAGATGTTAGAAGGGTTGGCTAGACATGAGTTCTATTGTTTCTTAGATGGATACTCTGGTTATAACCAAATTCTCATCACTCTAGAGGATCAGGAAAACACTACATTCATGTGTCCATTAGGCACCTTTGCATATAGACACATGCCCTTTTGGTTATGTAATGCGCCCGCCACACTCCAACGCCACACTCCAAATGTGCATGGTAAGTATCTTTTCTAACATGATTGAATGATTTCTCGAAATCTTTATGGATGACTTCTCCTTCTTCGGAGATTCATTCCAAGAGTGTCTGCATCATTTAGAATTAGTTCTCATGCACTGTCATGAGAAATATTTGACACTAAATTGGGAAAAATACCATTTCATGGTAAAAAAATGGCATAGTGGTAGGGCATGTCATCTCGAAGGATGGTATCGAGGTTGACAGAGCCAAGGTGGACCTCACCATGAATCTTCCATCTCCGCGATCTGTGAAAGATATACGCTCCTTCCTTGGCCATGCTGGATTCTATAGAAGATTTATCAAAAAAATTTAGCAAAATTGCTAGGCCTTTGACACATCTGCTGGTCAAGGATGTGCTATTCAATTTCATACCTGATTATCTTAGAGTATTTGAGCAGCTCAAGAAGGCGCTTACCACCACTCCTATCATTCAAGCGCCAGATTGGAGTCTGCCCTTTGAACATATGTGTGATGCATCTAATTATGCTATCAGTGTCGTCCTTGAACAACGTATTAATAAGCAGCCACATGTGATTTACTATGCAAGTAGGACACTTAATGATGGCCAGCTGAACTACTCTACTACAGAGAAAGAGTTTATGGTAGTCGTCTTTACGCTAGAAAAGTTTCGCTCCTACTTGACTGGATCATGGATTATAGTATACACTAATCATACTACTTTGAAATATTTGTTGACCAAGAAAGACACAAAAGCAAGGCTAATTTGATAGATCCTCTTATTATAGGAGTTTATCTCGAGATATTAGATAAAAAAATGCTGATAATTTAGTAGCTGATCACTTGTCTCGTTTGCCCAATACTCCAATTAATTCATGCACCATAAATGAATCATTTCCTAGTGAGTAATTGTTTGCATTAACGCGTGAAGCATGGTTTACTGATATTGTGAACTATCTTGCAACCAAAGAGATTCCATTTCATTGGTCCAAGCAAGACCGATATAGATTCTTGTCCCAAGTAAAATTCTTTTATTGGGATAAACCATATCTATTCAAAAATTATCTAGACTGGAACATACATCGATGCATATCTGACAATGAGATACAAAGTGTCCTCTCCTTTTGTCATGATTTTGCTTATGGAGGACACTTTGGTCCAAGGAAAACGACTAAAAAGGTGTTGCAGAGTGGCTTTTATTGGCCAACTCTTTTTAAGGACGCTATGAAATATTGCAATACATGCACACGATGTCAATTCGTAGGCAAATTTCATGGCGCAATATGATGCCTCTACAACCCATCCTTGAGGTCGAAATATTCGATGTATAGGGTATAGATTTTATGGGACCGTTACCCAACTCATTTGGAAACCAATACATATTGCTCGCTATTGATTATGTTTCCAAATGGGTAGAGGCAATTACCACAAAACCAAATGACAACAAAATTGTTGTCAAGTTCTTGAAAGATAATATCTTTTCTCGATTTGGTATTCCACAAGCTATCATTAGTGATAACGGTACCCATTTTACTAACCGGTCATTTGAGGCGCTCATGAGGAAATATTCCACTATCCATAAATTAGCTACATCATATCATCCTCAAACTAGTGGGCAAGCGGAAGTTTTCAATCACCAAATAAAACTGATTTTGAAGAAGACGGTGCAACACAATAGAAAGGATTGGTCATGTAAACTCGCGGATGCATTATGGACTTACCGTACCGCTTACAAGACCAATCTAGGCATGTCTCCCTATCGGTTAATATTTGGAAAAGTATGTCATTTACCGGTGGAGCTGGAGCATAAGACTTTATGGGCCATTAAGTTTCTTAACTTTAAGCTCGAAAAAGTCGGCGAACAACGGAGGTTACAGCTTAATGAGCTTGATGAGATTAGATGGGATGCACATGAGAGTGCTAAGATTTATAAAGAGAAGACTAAAGTGTTTCATAACAAAGTAATAATTCACAAGTCATTTACACCAGGGAAGAAAGTTCTCTTATATAATTCAAAGCTACATTTATTCCCAGAAAAGTTGAGGTCAAGATGGAGTGGACCGTACATAGTACGGGATGTGCACCATCATGGTACAATCGATCTCGAGAACCCCTAGCAACGGTGATTTATTCAAAGTGAATAATCAAAAATTAAAACTATTTTTAGAGACTTGAGTGAGCGATCATGTAGAGGTCGTGATACTTCACGACCCAATCTATGCACAGAGGCATGTATTTATTTGTAAATTAGAGTGTATATATATTGTTGTGTATTTCTAACATAATAAGTACAATAGAAGTTGAGGGCTGCAGAGTAATATATGATGGAAGGAGGGGCTAGTTAAAATTTGCATCTCTATAAATACCCAACCAGCCCCAAACCCAAACCCTAGTTGCCCTCTTCTTTTCCCATTGTTCTCTTTGTGGTCCTTTCAGGGCCGCAGGGATTTCTCAATTTTTGCTCCAACCAGAGGCAACCAGAGAGCAAATCTCCTAATCAACATCCTTCCCCAACTGGTTGTGCCCCAGATTCCCCCACTTTGCTGCCAAACAGGGGCCAAAACTACCAATTAGCAGCCAAAATTGAGGTTTTTCCTTTGAATCTTTAGGGGAGGTGAGCTTTCTGGACTCTCTATTTACTGTTAAATTAAAACAATTTTGTATGGTCTCTGGCATAATCTAATGGCATGGTTTGCTTGTGAAAAATACTTTGGTGAGATTTTTACTGCATTTTCGGTATATTTTTTATCCACCATCAAAAATTTGGGACAGAATTACCTGTTATACGCGCCCACTTCATTTTACATTCCAGAGTTAGTAGAAGAGTTTTATTCATGTTTTGCGAAATCTGATATTTCGGAGGATCGCAAAACCATTAAACTCCACTGGCATGGAGAAATCCACGAGGTGTATGCAGCGGCCATCTTTGCATCCACCGGTATCCTCCTTCACCTTGGGATTCAAACCACAGATGTTATTGAGGAATATCTTACACGGATGGGTCTGAATTGCATAGTGACACATGATAGAGAGATCAACAGCAAAACACTTTATCGCAATGTACACGCGACTTGCCAGTGCATGTAATGGGGATTACACACATGTCATTATTTTACACACCCACATTACACATTATTGATTGCATCATGCGTCAGGACACTCATTTTTGTATAGTTGACACGATTATAGATGCTAAGATGCAGTCAAGGACTAGTTTTCCTCTGTCATGTCTGATTACACAAGTGTGTCGCGAATTCATATTAGCTGCAGAATTTGATGCATATGCATCCTCACGTGTGTTCATAGCCGTAGAGTACATATCGGTGACATATCATGCTGCTGTTCCAGAAAATTGGAATAGAAACACGGCTGAAGAAGATATTAATGACACCGATTTAATACAAGAGGAGAAAGATGACGCTTTTTTTGACCAAGACCTGCCAACAGATTCCATTGAGCAAATCAATATTGTCTAGCATGGTCTTGAAAAATTTGGCATCTTTTGAAACAAAGTGACTATGGAGGAACTTCTATTGCACATGCATTCGTGCACCTACAGAATCGTGTAGGAGGCAAAGAGGACGACATCAATGATTTGTGTATAATGGCATACACAAGTTTAGGTATGGCGGAGCGGGATAGGAGATTTTTTGTGTTTTTTCTAGGATTTTTATTTTATTTTTAGATTTTTGAGTTACTTTATTTTACACTTTGAGTAGTTTTTGGGAAAACTAACTAAAAAACTTGAAAAAAAACATAAAAGAAAAAAAAAATCCAAAAATATTTTCTTCAATAAATCAATCTATTTACAAATAAAAGATTAAATTTAGATTTAAAGTTTGATATGAGATTAGATTGGATAATACACTTAGAATTTTATAAAAAAACCAAAAAATAAATACAATTAATAGTAATTTTTAGCTAAGTATACATATATTTTTCACTTCACAATAGTTTATTAGGTTAAGGATAAAGATGATAACGATTGAGTAGTCTTTTCTTTTTAAATAAAAAAAAAAAGAAAAAGGGGTGAGCCGGGTATTAAGGCAATAGCCTCAGAAATGAAAAAAGAAAAGAAAAAAAAGGGGTGAGCCTGGTATTAAGCCAATAGTCTCAGAAATAAAATAAAAGAGTATGATCTGAGTAATCGGGTACTTTGCACCTAAGCAAGTGTGAATATTCGCATGAAAGGTGAAATATTCGGAAAAAAAGAGAGAGTATGATCCGAGTAATCGGATACTTTGCACCTAAGCAAGCGTGAATAATCGCATGAAAGGTGAAATATTCGGAAAAAAAAGAAAGAAAAATTGTTAGGAGAGAGGAGCGGAATCATGAGTTAGAGTTAGAGTCCAAAACTGAACTAGACTATCACATATACACGTAGATGTATAAGAGCCAATGAATTATCTATTAGTGTATATTGAAAAATAGGATTTAAAATTTTGATTAAAACGATAGGTGTGTTTGATATGATACTTGACTTGAAAACTAATAAACTAAATGCGCTCTTGAGTTTGTATATTAGTGAGATTAATTAAAAAAATAAAAAATAAAAATAAGAAAGATTTTTCTTTTTTTTTGTATAAATTTTTTGTTTTTCTTGATTTTTTGTTATTCTTATTTTCTTTTCTTTATTCCTTAATCTATCTTCTTCACGAATTTTGTTGGTACATTCACTGCAAACCCTCATGAGACCCAACTCATTCACTAGGGTAATCTAAGGGTTTAAAGGCTTGTTGGACATGCTAAGTGCAATCGCGATTCCTACGAAAGTGAGTTATGATTTTTCTTTTTTTTTAGTCTAGGTTTTGCTCGTGAACTAGCAAAAGATAGGTGTGGGGGTGTGATAAGTGCCGTATATTGTATATTTATAGGCTCCATATTTATCTATTTTTATATATAAATAATACTACTTGTGTATTTTTAGTATATTTTTAGGTGAAACCTATTCCTACAAGGAAATTGTATAAACTCATAGCCGGATTAGGAAACCAAGTCGAGAAAAGAGCAAAAAGTGAGCAAACTTATAAGACCATGATTTTGCAGAGAGTCAAAACTGATTACAGTCATCAAAATCAAAGGAACAAGAGAAGACACTCAAGAAGAAGAAAAATGGGACCAAGATGTTACATTATTACTGCTATTTGGTGGCATTTGCCGCAAATTGGTGGCCTAATAGGGCCCAAAATTGATGACTTTTTTTTTTGGTCTTCGATGTAATTTTGTAGTTACTCACTTATATTCACAATAGAATTTGGTTCTCCGAAACCTATATATTGGTCATGTACTTGTATCCAGGTTTTTTTATACAGTTTTGTACTCGAAAATCATTTAATAAAATTAGGGTTTACCAAAAGGGTGACGGCCATAATACCGTACTCCAGAGGTGCGCCATTGTTCAGAAGTTTATTCTTGTAAGCTAAATTATTTTAATTTTCTTTTTAGATATATTTATCTTGCTTTCTAGTGTAGATTATATATTGCTTTTTAGGAAAAAAAAAAAGGATTGTTATTTGCTTTCATGATTAAAAATAGGATCTAATTAATTAGGAGTATGAGTAGCTAATTAGTTTAGTCTTAGGATGTAGATGAAAGTAGGGATCAACCTTATATTATTATATTTGTGTTCTTTATAAAATAAAAATAAAATAATATAGGATTTTTCTATAAAACAATAAAAATACAAAAACTCGTAGATTAGACCTTTGATAGGCTATGCTTAATTTAATTATTTTGATAGCCTATGCTTAGTTAAGGTTTGGAATTGTTGGCTTTTAATTGTTTTGTTGAATTAATGTAATAATTTAGTTTATTTCTATTCTAAAGTAATTTTTTTTGATGGATTATACTTTCATGACACTTGATAGTCCATACTTAGGATGTTTTAAGTAGAAATTAAACTAAAAGATCAGATTTTTATTAAAGAAAGAAGATGAATAGATAATATTTGGTTGTGAACTAGTGAATTCCATATTCTAAGCTAATTAGAATAACTTTCATTCATTTTAGAACCCTTAGTTAATTCGTTAGGATGAAAGAATTAGTAAGAACACAAAAACACCTTGATCCCTATGGGACGACCTGTAAAACGCTACAACCGACACTGTACAGTTGTAGTAAATTTATCACATCATGGATTCTCCTTGAAGATTTTAATACCTAGGCGTGTAGAGATAACCTAGGGGTCAGACCCAACAATATATAAAATCATGCATCTAATGGAAATAACGATAATATGAAAAACAGAAAAAGAGTTAATCAAAGCTGGGCATCAATGAATCGAAGAAAATACATGTATACGGTGGGGGACATTATGATCGCAATGAATTGAATAACACAATAATAATCCGGTATATCTGTGTCATAGCAGAAACCAATGTCAAATATGACGGAATAAAACTAGACATATAAACTAAATTAATGTAAGTAAGGTTAACACCTAGAATGATCCATTTGTGTCCTGAATACTCGGGCAAATCAGAAGAAGTCCCCATTAATTATAACATGCAATATCAACCACTAAGTATTCAATTCTCATATGGTACTAAGTTGATATTTGATGGAACTGATTGGTAGATAGATCACCTAACAAAGTGAGGATAATATCATCAGCATTAGATTTGACCCGCATCGGACCCGAGCCGCATTATTTCAAAACTGTGTCTTAGTTCCAACTTTTGCACCAGTTTACTAAAATCATCATAATTTTTTATTCCGACCTCCGATTTAGCTGATCTTAGACTTGTTGAGAAGATAATTCAAAGATCTAAATTTTTCCTCTTAATAGTACTTTGTAAGTTCACATTCTATCCTCTTCATAAAGTAGTTTAAAATTGAAGTTGTTGCAAAGCAGCAAGGTTCTTATATAATGTTTAGTAACTCTATGATATCTTTTGATTCCGAACATCGATTAAGCCTATCCTAGGTAATTCAATTCTCTACAACACTTAGTTATACTTTTTTTTCTAATTATTATATTAAGAGATAAAGATTATGTAAAATCTCAACAATTGTAAGACAACTAAATAATGACGGAGTTGTTAAAACTCCTCTTGGCTCTCCATGCCCCGTAGGAGTTTCGCCTAATTGTAGAACCCATCGATGATCATTACCTTGGTTTATTTACATGATTTTTATATTATTTTAATCATTTTAGTCTTGCCTAATCACTCTTTTCAACTCCACTGAGCCTACCTATCTTCACCAACTCCGCCAACAATACTTAGTTCCTGTCGACACTACTCATTCCGGCCAACACTATTAATTTTTGTTACCACTATTCATTATCATCACCATCTTAATCTCATTTTCATAGTCTTGATATTGCTTTTATTATTAATTTCGTATTCAATCATTCGAACTTGAGATAACCATATACTTGCATGTCAACCTGCACTTTAACCATATCATGCACATAAGTTGTATCACAAATGTGTCTTTTGCCTTGGTATGCAGACTTGATATGTGTTGTGACATGTTCTGAACTAGTACTCATTTGAGTAATACTCATAGAGCTAAGTACACATGGAGCTAAGTAATATATGGAGTAAAGTGCATGATATGTTGCAAGAGTCATCTTTTAGGTCTGTTGGAGCCATATTTCAGAATCTATGGAAGTACTTTTAGGGTCTGTAGTGGACATTTTTAGAAAACTTGGGAACAATTGAACATAATATGAGAATGGTACGGAGCTAAGTACACATGGAGTTAAGTGTTGCACGGAGAAAAGTGCACATGGTACGATGAGGGTCACCTCTTGAACACATGAACTCTTTCACCCGTTAATTACAAACTAGATCGAATAACTTACTTATCTGTTATTTTGCTTACAAAATTGTTAGATATGCTGAGTACTTGAAGTTTAATCACTATTATTTTACATAGTTAAATCATGCATTCATTATGTCATGACCCCGTATATATTGTGCTGATGCGTGGTCAGATTATATTATTTGGCAGGTCTTGAAACTTATTGGTAGTAGTAATAATAATTACAAGTATTGATTGTTGAATTATTCAATGATACCATAAGTATTTTCCAACTATCAAGAAAGAAACTTATTAGTAGCAGTAATAATCATTGCAACTATTCATCTTATATATGTAGTCTTAATTGATGCCAACTAATTAACAATATTCTTTTCTTTATTCAAGTGCTTTGCAATGAAACTGTTGACCTACTAGTTCAAATAGTTTTATTTGCTGCAGTCTTCCACTTGCAGAGATCCTATAGGGCCTTCTATGGTCAGCATGCCAACTCCGTTAAGGATACATGTGGAATAGGATATCATCTAACCAATATATGATGAAATCCACAGCCTTATGATCCAACATTTTTTCACACTTCATAAGTCATCTTTTCCGGCTTGGTGGAATCTCTCGCTAGAACTACATGAAAATCTTTGCAAAATAATAGATTTTTCGATCTAGGACTGTCATATAGTCCAATTTTTCAATCACAGGTTTTGTGAAATTAATAGTTAAATCCATGATAGGGAGAAAAAGACTGAATCGTGTTTTCAATCATAATGATTCTACTTTAAGGAGGACATCATTCTCCTCAAAAAATAATTATATTGGTCAAAACTTGTAATGTTTCAATGTAGTGGGTTTGTATCTCAAATCATCAACTGTCATGAGGGAATTTGTATAAAATATCATTCGATGACCTGGCTTAGAAAATTAAAAAAAAAGAACAGGTAACTACCTAGAGAGAGAGAGCGGAAGATTTTTTTTTCCAAAGCATACCAGACCAGAGCAGAAATCTACAACCAACACTTGGTAGGTGTCCAATATACTTGGCATAAGACAACATATAAGTTATTAATTCTCCACAATAGCACCCAAGTTGATAGAGTATATAACATTAGATATTAGCTGAACCTATGAAGTGCAAGAAGATGAAGTCCATTAGCTACATGAAGGGTGAACATGACTATATGTGTCAGAGTGATGGACTCATCCCCAAGCTTGAATTTGAAGAAACAGAGAAGCATTGCAGCCAGGATCTTCATTTGCCGATATGCATATTCCTTCCCTCTGGCAAATCCGTGGACCCCTCTGGTTAGAAAATTTTATATAAAAAAAAAATTTGAAACAACTCAGTCGCACGATTATCACAAGAACGACATCATATATTTATTTATTGTAAACTCAAAATATAAAAAAGCAGAGCAGATTTGCAGTATAATATTGCATGAAACATTAAGCAAGTTCAGCTAAACCTATAAATGGAAAGTTATATATATATATATATATATATATATATATATATATATATATATATATATAAAAGAAGGGTACAGTATAAATGTTGTTAGGATTGAGCAAAGTTATGGTATACTAAATGGAAACCAGTTGGGGGTTCAATTATATTATATGGATAAAAAAAAAAAAATTAGACCTACAATTTGACTAAAAAGATTGTTTGGAATTCAACTGTACTGGAAAAGCCTAAAATGATTCAACAAGATAATTTGTGGTCATTTACCCACACAAGGAATTTATTTATTTTTGTAGGTGAATATCCAAATGGGTTGGCTTTTATAAATAGAAAATATAAATTTGTGGTTGATGGCATATAGATTTTCCCCCTTTTTTATGCCGAAGGAGAAATGGATATAGAAGCTTACGTTTAACGTTACAAATTTGAATGGGCTTTCTGGCTGGAAAGAGCCATTCTCGAGCCAACGCTATGGCCTAAACTCATCAGCATCTTCTCCCCATAAATGTTTCATCCTTCTCATGGCATATGTCAGGTAGTATACTCCGTCTGCTTTCTGCACCTTGAAACCATCAGGAAGGACATCATTCTCATCTGCAATCTTCCCATCCTATCACAAAATCAGCAAGTCATCAAACAATCTATCTAGTTTAACTCCTGAGAAGAAGATGATTTGTCAGTATTAGCTTGCAAAATGAGATCAAAGAAAATTAACTGCCACTGGAACTGCTGGGTAGAGACGGAGAGTCTCTGTAATTGCAGCATGGAGAAATTGCATCTTGTCAAGACTTTTTCAGTTAAGCTCATTGCTAAATCTTCATATCTAGAACCTGATCCCTTAAATCCTGTTGCATCTTCGATCTCATTAAAGATTTTCTCCTGAATCAAGGGGTGTTTGCACATCATGTAGAAAAACCAGGAAAGAGTGTTTGAAGTGGTGTCCTTGCCAGCAATCAAGAAATTGAGAATTATATCCCTTAGATTTTTATCATTGATTTCCTCTGGTTGCTCCTGGCTCGCAATTATAAACCTCGACAGTATGTCTTCCTTCCCTTTCTGCAAAGAATACATCTAGAGTTAAAAAAAAATACTGTAGAAATAACGTATCCGTATGGATTTATAATAGATTAGTTCTAATGCATATGTACTATGTCAGTTTTGTAACGTTGTCGACTTGGGGTGTGCACACCGAAAGTTATGGTATGCTTACATCTCGTCTTTCGGTATTCATCTGCTCTCTCTTTTGGCGAATTAGTTGAAAAACAAAGTCATCAATCACTTTAACGTTCTTCTTGAGATTTGCCTCCAATCCGATGTTGAAGTACCTCTTCGCTTCCCAGAAGATGTCAGCGTATCGGTGGAAGACGATGTGGTTAGAGTCATCAAACGCCTTGCTGAAGCGGAATCCGAATGCATCTGAGCCAGAGAGAGTGTTCAGCTCAACGTCAAATCCCACCTTAAAGAACGAATCAAGTGTGGACTTCATCTAGAAATCCTGCAAGTAGCAGGGAAGTAAACTTTAGGACCGTTTGTCTGTTCGCAGCAGAAATTTGCTTCCTTTCCATTGAAATAACTTAATTACAATGAAAGTGAACAAGAAAAAGAACAAACGAGAGGATTTATAACTTATCGCTCTCTTTTACAATGAAAACGTGGAATCTCGTAGCGATGAGATCTAATTAGTAGTTCCTTTTGACGATCTGACGACGATGATCTTCTCTTTTGAAGATGACGGTGGCCGACTTGGATCTTCTCTGCTGATCTTCACGAATTCAAGGCTCTCACGCGTAACTCGAATTCTCTAATATGCGAAAAAAATCCCTAGGGCTTCCTTAAAGAGGTATTTATAGCCTTAAGTTAATATGAGAGCTCTATCTAAATAAAATTTGTATTCATCAAGGATTCTAATCAAATATTTTAGTTTTGATTTAAATCTCTTGATTTAAAGTTCTGATTGGACTTAATTTGGATATGTGGATAAGCCTAAATCTTAATCTCAATCAATTTATGATTATGTTTATCTGCTCATGCGGAGCTAATTGCATCAAAATGCAGAGCTAAGAAATCAGAGCGCAAAACTATTGAGTAGCTCTGCGTTTTGCTCAAACGCGAGGCTAAAATAGCCAAACGCGGAGCTACGGAGTTAGCTCCGCGTTCTGTTGTGGAAAATCCCTTTTTATTTAGAAATTTTCACTACCAACAGAACCCCCTCCAAAGTTTTCAAAATGGCTTAGAACTTAGCAAATTTTGAAATACTTTGGATCTTCAAACTGAAATGCGGAGTTAAAATACCAAGTTATCTTCGCATTTTGTATACTTGTGCGGAGCTAATAGCTTCGCGTTTCAATGGGTAACTGCTCAGTAATTGCTTCGATTTTCTCACCGAATACCAAAGGGTGGGTTTTCTCATTTAAATAGAGTTCAACTCTTCTTCTTCTTCACTTCATTTGAAGAACTTCCTAGAGATCATAGCCCAGGCGATCAAAGTTCAGGCAACCGATCGATTTTTGACCAATTTTTTTCCAAATTTGTCGTCGATTTTCACCATTAGAATGGCACCCAAGAAGAGCACGAACTCGCGCGCCTCTTCACCATCGGCGGCCGGTGCTAGCAGCGACGGCAGCGGCCGAGAAAGTGGCCACAACGGCGAGCCAGTCCATGCCGCGCCCATTGGAGGTAAACATTTCAACTTTTGGACTCTTTAGAGCAACTTTGGGGTGATTTGGCTTGGTTTTAACCGATCAATCACTTCTTTACCGGTGAGATTGCCGTTTTCCGGCCGTACGGCTTGGAGAAGAAGAAAGGCCTCTGGTCTTCTTCTATGCGAAACTATCGCATTATCTTTGCGTTTGGAAATGCGGGGCTATTCTGCTAGCTAGCTTCGCGTTTGTAAACGTGAGGCTATTAGCTTTGCGTTTGTAAATGCGAGGCTATTAGCTTCGTGTTTTACATATCACCGCGAAGTTACCTTTTAGCTTCGCGTTTTACTGAAACGCGAGGCTATCTCCTCAGCTTCGCGTGGAGTTATTTTTAGCTCCACATTTTTATACTTAGAAGATTTTCTGAGTTTTGTAAAAATTTTTCTAACTCTTGATTCTTCTTTTACAGTGGGGTATTCGGTGGACGCTCTCCCCCATAGGCACTACTTCGGATACACTGGGAGTGCGGATCTGACGGCCCAGTTTCGATTTACTACTGATCTTCCGGCCTACAAGCCAAGTTTGAGGGAACGCAGGGAGAAGTTGATCAGGAACCACCCTGCTACTGCAAGGGAGATCATCACTGATGCTGCCTTCGAGACCACCAACCGGGAAGTGTTGGAGAAGCCCGCATTTCTCTTCGGAGATATAATAGGGCACTCAGACCAGATCCTCTTTGAAGAGAAGTGCATGTGGCTCTACCAATCTGGCAACCTGCTGATGTTTCTACCCAGCATGGAGCGTAGCTATCCCCTGATCTATCTTCAAAGGCTAGCCATGCACCGTGAATTGGAGTGGGGGCTGAATCAGGAGTACGACTACGTCCCTACGGGCAAATTGGGCACACATGGGGCCTACCAAGATGGCCCACAAGATGCATCACCGGGTTGCTTCCGGGAACAATCACCAAGGAGAACCCAGTAGGGGAGGTTCCAACTCGCGCACGAACTTTCTTAAGTGAATTCATAGCGCAAAGAGGCCAATACCCAGCCAATAACTTTAGGATGCCTGGCTGGGTTTATTTTTCCAGCAACATGTGGTGGGCCCGCCTCATCCAATATATGATAGATTCCTATGAACCGATTCTGAGGGAGATTGGTTTATACAGAGCCATCAGAAATGTTCAATTTGGGATTCCGCAGAGCTCCTACCATTTCTTCAGTTTCCTGGAGATGTACAACTCTGAGACTGATACTTTCTTTACACCAGTGGGTGAGCTAAGATTTGTTCTCCACGAGATGTTTGAAGTGTCTGAGTTGTTAATGGACGAAATCCCCTATGAAGAATACATCCCTACTACCGAAGAGCTGAATATGCTAAAGGCGAGGGATGAGCGCATCTACGCCACTTACTGGGAGATGATGTGCCATTACCGCATCTGTGCCGACATGGCAGGTGTGTGTAACCAGGGTATCGGTCACAAGAAGCGGGCCGATTACCTTTTTGCAAACCTGAACTCCAGAGAGAGTTCAACAAGAGTTCACGACCACGCTCCTGCTGATGTCAAGGAGATCGATCGCTGCATTGCCAAGACGCGTGCCATATTCTATACCGCTGAATCTAATGAAGGTGGATTCATTTCTGGCACCGTCTTCAAGAGCTTCCACTACCAAGCTCAGTTTCTAGTGTCCAATAGAGGTCTTATTGCTGGGTTTCTGATGCTATGGTTAAAAAGGTGTGTCGTGCCATCATTGCCAAAAGAGGCAATTGCAATGAACGTAGTGTATCCAGCAGTTCGTCTTGCATACGGCCGACCCTTCGGGCTCCTTCCTGCCATGGTGAGCAACCTGCAGAGTGGACTACGTGTGCTCTGTAATGGTTTCATTCTCGCCGACAAGGGGAAAGGGGAAGGAAAAGGCAAGTCGAAGGAGACTGCCAAGGCGAAAACTCCAAACCCTAGGGTGGAGATGTCCTATACTTATTTAATGACGTGGCTTGTCATGCACTGCCCCTCTTTGATGAGTGCGGCTGAACATCTCTCAGGTGACAAGCCCTTCCTTGTAGAGCTATACGAACGCTCCTCATGGAAGAGTCAATACGTGTCTCAAATCCGGACGACACTTCGCCAACACCAGAATTATGAAATCTTCCGGTATTTTCCTGACTTCCCCGGTGGAGAATACAGGTCCAAATTCAAGGATATTTTGGAAACAGACAATTTCACCGTCTTATCCTCAGGAGCGTTCTGGTGGCTCCTTAATATCCGACCCGGGTACTTGGTGTATCGACAAGACACCATGTGTTATATTGAACTATACACCCCGAGCCGCTTCGCTCGTCAGTTTGGGTACTCTCAACTCTATGTGGGTAACCCAAATAAGAAGTTGGCCTATGAGGGGAACTTGTATGAAGGTGCCCGCGGCTGATTCCACTTTGTAGCTAGTGGAACCGGTGCTGAATTCGTCTTGCCTCAGAAGTCGCCAGAGCTGAGCATAACTCTTAGCTTCTGCATGTGGTACAGTATCGCCAATGCTGATGTGCCCAACTTCTCTATCAACCGGAGTTGTTGTAAAGAGATAGAGGCCTTTTACTCTAGCCGCAAAGGGGCCAAGAGAGTAAGGGTAAAAGGAATGGATGAATTTCTTGGCGCGGCGGCCGATCCATCAGATATTGGTGACTCTGATGGAGATGACGATGATGGTGATGATGATGATGATGCTGATGTTGGAGGTGCGTTTCAACCTGTAGTCACTCCTTCCTGGAGTCCGACTGTCAAACACCGCAGACCCCCAAGAGAAGAGCCAGCCAAGAAGAAGAAAAAGTTGGCCCCGGAGACCCTATTAGTCCCCCAAGAGGCAGTTGTCCAGTTCGCTATGGACTTGCTCGCCTCAACTCTGCCTCCGGCGCCGGCAGAGAAGAGCAGACCTATAGAAGCCCCAGCACTACTGAGGTCTCGGTTCCCCCAACCACAGAATCCGTCGATCATACCATGACACAACCTCTAAGTAGCGACGCTGGTGTGCTTCTAGAGACGGCCACAGCTCCTCCTTCAAGTCCGACCACCGGACTTGTATCCCCTGGTGTGGTTCTTTCAGATTTTATATACTATCTTCTATTCATTTTTCTTTATTATATGTAACACTCCTTTTTTTTATTTTCTGAGATGTAGGTAGTCAGTTCCATTCTCCCATGCATTCAACTACCAGGGTGGAGTCCGAGGAGTTGGTCGACTACTCTGACACCACTGGCTCAGTGGGTGGTCTTGGTAGTTCGGCGGAGGAGTTTGGTGTGGATTATTTCACGCTAGCTCCTCTCTCTGTTCCTACTTCAACTCCTTCAATCGACGAACTCGGGAGTGATGATAAGACAAATGTCGTCGTCGCGGCCGCAGCAAGAGAGGCTCCCCTATCTCCAAGTCTGTCATCTCCAACACCAATGGTCTGTTCCGAGGAAACTTTTCCAGTGGCTGTTGGTGTGCCCTTTGCTTCTCAGCCAACAGTATTAATGCCCTCTACCATTGTGGCTGTTAAGACACCGGTGACTCCTCCCGCTCCAAGTCATCTGCCAACAGGGGATGAAGAGAATTTGAAGTTCTCGTTCGAAGCCACTTCTGCCACGGGAGGAGCTTCGGGTGAAAACACTCCATCATCTACCCCTACTGGTGGTGCTGCTCGAATGACTTGTACCAGCGACAATTCACCTCGGGTCCCCTGTTCTGCCAAGTCTTTATTGGCTCTACTGGCCCCTCATGTCATGAATCTGGTACAGGGACGGGCTTCCTCTTCCTCAACTCCAACAGAAGTCACTCCTCCCCCGGCGACATCTTCCCTAGCACTGTCTGTTTTGAATTTAGACACTGCTGATCCTCTTAAGGAGTTCTTCAATCACAGTGTCAACGATTTTATGCGGCTACTAAGGAGATGTATTGGGATGATTCTGGACGGAAGAGATTTCCTTAATCTTGGACGTCCAATGTTGTCCAGTTATCTGGATAATATTGAAAGGATTGGGGGACGTGACCGAGCAGCTCCTTATCGGGCCCGCCTAGAAGCTTTAGAAGAGCAGGTGAACACGCTAAACACAGTTCGCCAAGCGAATGTGGAAGCAATCACCGAGATCGAGTTGGCACGGCTACGGGCAGAGCTAACAGCTCGTCAAGAGGAGTTGAGGCGACGGGAAGAAGGATGGTCGTAAGAGTTGGCGGAGCTACAAGCCAGCCAGGAGTCAATGCTCAGGGAGCTGGAGATGGTGGATTTTGAGAAGGAGGGGAGTCAGGTGGCTATCCTTAGAGCCAGGGAGACTATTGCTAAGGTTCAAGCTATTTTGGAAGCTAGCGAGTCTCGGCTCGGGGAATCCGTCAGGAGACGGGAATAGCTGATCCTTCAGTAAGGACAGCTCGAGTAGGAGGGCATAATAAGGAGCCATGCTATTGAAGAGTCTCGTCAGCAGTTGACCCAACAACTCGCAATAAATGACGATGATTTACGCCGGCAAGCCCAACATTCCGTGGAGGAGACTCGTCGCCGAGTTATTGATGAGACGACGAATAAGTTGAAGCTTTTGGGAGAGCTATAACTCCCTCTATTTATTCATTCTTTATTTTTTTGTAACTTTATTCTTTTGATTTATGAATAAAAATAATTCTTTTGATTCTTTTAACTGTTAGCTACAAATTTTATTTGCACAACAAATAACTTTGTCCTAAAATTTGTTTAAACAATCCAAGGCTCATCTGCGTAACTTAGATTGTCTAAGACCAACCAAGTCATAATTATTGACCACAGTAAACCTCTTTAATAGAGCAAATTGGTGCTTGGCGAAAGTGTTTAACTACTTACATCAGAATGATCGGATCAGGATCATTGATTTAGATAGAGGCGTATAATTGCACATACCTTAGTTTAATAAGGAGGTTCAAGTGCTCATATGCGTAACTTGAACAAGTGGATGGTTATACTTCTAGGGATATGAACCAGGTGTGATAGTAAATAATATCCCTTTTTTATGTATAGTATTTCTTCAAAAATTTACCGTTAATCGGCATCATCATTCTATCACCATTCTGGTTCATTAAGCGATAGGCTCTACTAGAGTATACCGTCTCCACGATGAACGGTCATTCCTACTTGGGTTCAAATTTACCCTTAGTCTTGTGGATTAGAATCATTGGCCTTTTAATAACCAGAACCAAGTCTCCTTGCTTAAAGGTCCTTGGTTTAACGCCCTTGTTGAACACTTGCAAGACTCGGGCTTGATACAACTCAATTTGCTGTTGAGCCCGGAGACGTTTTTCATCCAACGCTTCTAGTTCTCGCAATCTTTGTTGATGGCGTTCTTTTGTCGTCATCTTAGTGGTTAGGGCCACTCTTAATGATGGTATCTGGACTTCAAGAGGCAGGATAGCCTCACTTCCATAGACCAAGGAGAACGGGGTAGCTTTTGTTGGGGTGCGAACGGTGGTGCGATAAGCCCACAAACATTCTCCCAGCTTTTCTACCTAGTCTCGTTTGTTGGAAGAGACGAACTTCCGAAGGAGTTTAATAATTGTCTTGTTGAAAGCTTCGGCCAATCCATTTGCCGCAGGGTTATATGGCGTTGAAGCAGCATCTTTGATCCTGAACTTATCACAGAATCTTGAGAACCCCTGGCTGATGAACTGCGGTCCATTATCGTGAATAATTCTTCGGGGGACACCAAAATGGTAAATGACATGATGCTTAATGAACTTAATCATATCCATCGTTTTTACCTCTCTCATGGGCACGGCTTCGGCCCACCTTGAAAAATAATCGGTTATTGCGAGAATAAACCAATGTCCTTTGGATGACGGGGGAGTTATTGGCCCCACAATATTTATTCCCCATGCTTCAAATGGCCAACTAGCAACGGTACTGTGCAAGTATTCTGGGGGTTGATGAATAAAATTAGCGTGTACTTGACATTCATGGCACCGTTTAGCGTACGCCATTGCCTCTGTATCATCTTCGGCCAGTAGTATCCTAGCCTTTTTATGCGGTCCCCGAGTTTTGGACTGGGTTGGTGAGCTCCACACACTCCATGCGTTTCTCTCAGCACTTCATCTGCTTCTGCCTTTGATATGCAGCGTAGCAGGAGACCATCACTTGACTTTCTGTATAAAGTTTGAAGCGTATGATCATAGTAAAATCTCGGGGCCTTCCTCTTTATCGAGGCGGCTTCCTTTGGATCCTCTGGCAACATCCCATATAAGGCATAATCCACAAATGGAAATCGCCAATCACGGGGTTCCAGAGTTAAGGCTGTCTGGCACACTTCCCTGGTTTGAAATACAGTATCCGGATAGAGAAGTTCTCTGCTACCAATAGCAATACTTTTAGCCGCACACGGTGGGATTGCCAATGTTGTAGCTAGTGCGGCAAGGGCATCCGCATAGACGTTCTCATTCCGAGATATGTGATAAATATAAAACTGTTCAAAATATCCTGCCAGCTCGATGGTTAGCTGATGATAGAGGATGAGAGCTTCATGTTTGACTTCATACTCACCCGTCATCTGGTTGACGATGAGCTTAGAGTCTCCATATGCCTCTAGATAGTTCACCCCCAGTTATAGAGCCATTCTTAAACCAATAATGAGTGCGTTATATTTCGCCACATTGTTTGTACACGGCTCTGTTAATAAGTAACCGTTTGGCAGTATGTTTTTATGTGGGGATATCAGTACAACCCCCACTCCAGCAGCAGACCGTCTGGCAGCACCATCAAAGAACACTGCCATGGTTGTTCTTTGCTAGTTGTGTTAACCTCTGACATCTGTTTAGAGTTGGACCAAATTAGATGGTCCGCTAGGAAATCGGCAATCGCTTGTCCCTTCATTGCTTTTTGAGGAACGAAGTGTATATCATATGGCGATAGCAATAACGCCCATTTCGCCAATCGGCCGTTTAAAGACCTTGGTTTGGTCATTAAGATTTTCAAGGGATTAACCCGTGATATGACATTAATTGTTTGCCCTGAAAGATAGTGTCGCATCTTCTGAACAGCGAACACTAGGGCTAAACATTCCTTTTCAATCGGAGTATACCGATGCTCGACCCCGATCATTGTCCGGCTTAAGTAATAAAGGGCGTGTTCATGGCCGTGCTCATTATACTGAACAAGTAATGCTCCTAACGCATTATCCATGGCCCTTACATATATGAGTAATGGTTGCCTAGGGACAGGTGCCATGAGGACGGGAGGTTTAGTAAGGTATTCCTTAAGATTGTCAAATGCCTGTTGACATACCTCATCCCATACGAAGGAAACCCCTTTTTTATAAGTCTAGAGAATGGTTGGCATCGTCTTGATAGGTTGGAGATAAAGCGCCGGATATAAGCCAGTTTTCCTTGTAACCCCCTTAACTCTTTAAGATTGCAGATAGGTGGCATTTCATTGCTCGCTTTTACCTTTTCAGGATCAAGGAAAATTCCTTTTGAAGTAATTATGAATCCGAGGAATTTTCCACTGGACACCCCCATGAATAACTTGGTAGGGTTCATCTTCAAGTGATGTTTTCGCATAAGATCGAAGACTGTTCTCAGATCCTGAAAATAGTCGTCTTTGTTTTTGCTTTTGACTGCCAAGTCATCCACGTAGCACTCTACCGTTTTGTGCAGATGTTCTTTAAATATAATGCTCATTGCACATTGGTACGTGGCACCAACGTTCTTTAGTCCAAAAGGCATTACTGTATAACAGTACCCTCCCAGTGGCGTTCTAAAAGCCGTGTGCTTTTCATCGTCTGGATGTATTTTGATCTGATTATAGCTTGAGAAGCCATCCATAAATGACATCCTCTCGTAACCGCAGGTGTTATCAATTATTACATCGGTAATTGGGAGTGGGAACTCATCCTTAGGGCATGCAGCATTTAGATCCCGAAAATCGATGCATATCCGGATCTTGCCATTTTTCTTACGAACTGGCACTATATTTGCCACCCAATCAGGATGTTGCTCTTCACGGATAAATCCTGATTTTATAAGCTTATTAACCTCAGCGACTATCGCCTCCATCAATTCCAGTCGAAAACGCCTCTGCTATTGCTTGACTAGCTTGGCGTCCTCCTTAATATTTAATCGGTGCATGGCAATTTGAGGGTCATGCCTGGGCATATCTTCATAGTTTCATGCGAACACATCTATATACTCCTTGATAAGGGATATAAGTTCCTCCTTTTCCAAGGGAGTCAGTGTGTCGCTTATAAAAGTGGGCTTCGGATTCTCTTCCGTCCCCATATTAACTTGTACTAGTTTATCCTCTGTGGGCGGGTCACACTGTTCAAAGCGAACATCCGAAAGAGTATTCATGTGTTTTGCCTAGGAATCATCTTGCACATCAATTGGTTCCTCGTCGCTTTCTAGTACGGCTGAAACCATGTTTGCTGTTAGAGATTGAAACCAGGCGCCAGTACTTAGATCCGAATCATGGTCGAGCGGATGTAAGTTCTCGTTGGCCGAAGAGCTTTCTTCGTATTTGTATGGTGATGAGGGAGGAGTAGATATATATCCCAACCCCCTTCTAGTTTTCTGATAATAGTCTGGGCTCTTTCCTCTTGGTCTAAACGAGGGTACGAGATTTCGTCGCCCTTTGCCAAAATTCAATCCCGGTTTTTGGGTGAAATTATAACCCATATTTTCCATCATTTGTCGGGATTTTTGTTCATATAGGTGAAATTGAGGTGATGTTTGTCCATCACTTTCACTACTTTGTCTTTGGTTAGGCAATCCGATCACTTTTTCGAAGACAATCGGTTTTTGCGATACATGTCGTGGAGGTATTTTAAAGAAGTGATCTCATCCTTTTGTTACTTTAGACCGAGAGATGAGAGATGACCTTATTGGCAAATGATATGCCACCAAAACTTCAAGCTCGGATAGGTTATCTGCCTCGGTGGAGGTACAAGAAGGCTTAGACTCTATAGCTACGGCAGGCTCGTAGACTAATTTTATATTTTCATTAATAATCCACTCATCCTCTGCTACATTGGCTACATTATTATCAAAATTCACTTTAAAATCTATGTGAGGGTTTATCTCATAGTCACCCCCATCGTCCTCTTCGGGAGGCTCGTACTCAGTATCCGCCTTGTTGCCACTTTCATCGGGTTCTTGAGGCCATTTGCAGTTATTATTTGAGACTTCATGGGCTGGCTTGTAGAGCATAGCATCCGTGAAGTAGTTCTCTAATCCTTTGAATGACTGTCTATCTGCAACTAATATCTGGCTTCTCCTTGATCATCGCAGTGTTTTATGCACTGGTGGAGAGTCGATGGGACTATCATATAGGCGCGTATCCATGGTCGCCCCAGTAAAATGTTATAAGACGTATCTACGTCTATAACATTGCATGTAACCACCGTTTTCAGATCTTCGATTTGACATCGAAGTCGGATTTTGCCGAGAGGACAGCTATCATTAGCGTTAAACACATATATTGTAGTATTCGTTGGCGTCAGACGATGGGGAGAAATCCCCAATAGCTGCATCAGTCTTCTGGGAATGACGCTTATGTTGGCAGTAAAAATTTCTAAGTTAAAAGGATTTTCCACAACAGAACGCGGAGCCAGTTCAGTAGCCCCGCGTGTGGTTATATTAACCCTGCGTTTGAATAAAACGCGGAGATGTTTAATAGCTCCGCGTTGATTCCACAGTATGGCTAGTATTAGCCTCGTGTTTGAGTGAAACGCGGAGATGATCAATAGTTCTGCGTTAGCTCCGCATTTTGGTTATTTAGCACCACGTTTTGATGCGATTAAAGCTCCGCGTAAGCAGATAACCAGAATCTCGAATTGATTGAGATTATGATTTGGGCTTATCTAAACACCCGAATTGAATCTAATCAGAATTCCATCAAAACTAAGATATTTGATTGGAATCCCTGATAAATGTGAGTTCTATTTAGATAGAAACTCTGGTATTAACCTGGGGCTATAAATACCTTCCTGGTGAAACCCTAGGGATCTTCTTTTCGGCAATTGTCTTCTTTTGGATCCTTTGATATTTCAAGTACGCGAGAGAGCCTTGAAGTCAAAGGTATTCTTCTTCCTTTCGGTTCTTAAAGAATTCAAGTACACGAGAGAGCCTTGAGTTCGGGAAAGACCGGAGAAGATAGTCTACTATCGGCCGATATCTTCAAAAGAGCAGAGTTCGACGTTCGATCGTCCAAAGGAGCTGCTCGACTGATCCCATCGCCACTGATCCCACAAAATTTTGTAAAAGAGAGCGATAAATATAAATCCTCTCATTTGTTCTTCTTTTTATATTGTTCACTTCTATTGTAATTCAAGCTTATTCAATGGAAGGAAGCAAAGGAAATTTTGCAGCGAACAAACTGGCGACCACAGTGGGAGCTGTCTCTTTCACTGATGAAGAGATTGTGGCGCAATCAGACGTTGACTTGATCGGATCCGAAGTAGACACGCTGGTCGTTGAAATCGACCAGCAGAAGTACGAGGAGTTCCTCTCCTCCGGATCAGGTAACTTGGATGAGACACGGCACTATCGTCGCATGTACTCCAATGCCCGAGTGATGGGTAGAAAGGTATCCACCGAGAGACGGGGATCCTTGGAGACTGCGGCTATAGAGCCGGAGTTCACACAAGAAATCCTAGCCGAGGATGAACTTCCGACTGCCGAAGAAGACCTGGGGACTGGACTGACCAGGACCCAACTCCGGAACAGGAACCAGAGAGCGAGGCGTAGAGCCCTCAAAGCCCGCTTTGGACACGGAGCTAACACCAGAGGACGCGAGGCTATGGTCCCTCGCAAACTGGCTCGCGCTACCCGCAAGACCAATCTTTACCGCGTTAAACGCAAAGATATAACTTGCCTTAAAAGCAAGGAAAAGCCAGCGTGTGATTCTCCACGCGAGGCTATTACTGTGCCTAGCGAGAGACGCGAAGCCAGTAAGGGCTGCGCTAGTCGCAGAATACCCAACACTCGCGAGTTACGCGAGTATAAAAATTCTTTAGAGCCAGCGTGTGATTCTCCACATGCGGCTATTACTGTGCCTAGCGAGAGACGCAAAGCCAGTAAGGGTTGCGCTAGTCGCAGAATACCCAACACTTGCGAGTTACGCGAGTATAAAAATTCTTCAAAGCCAGCGTGTGATTCTCCACGCGAGGCTAGCGAGAGACGCGAAGCCAGTAAGGGTTGCGCTAGTCGCAGAATACCCAACACTTGCGAGTTACGCGAGTATAAAAATTCTTTAAAGCCAGCATGTGATTCTCAACGCGAGGCTGATACTGAGCCAAGCAAGAGACGCGAGGCCAGTAATACTTGCAATAAACGCAAGACTTCTGACACCCACGAGGAACGCGAGGACGATTGGCAAATAGTTGTCAGTCGTAAAAATCGTGCTAGGCGCGAAGCTATGATCTGCGTTAAATGCAGAGATAAGCCAGCGTGCAAGAACTTCCCTTCACGCGGGGCTATTATTCCAGAAGCTAAACTTCTGAAGACACACCAAGCCAGCGAGAGATGCGAGGCTAGTGTGGATAAGCGCGGAGCTATTCTTCAGGCCCGCAATATGAAACGCGAGGCTATTCCTAAGCCACACGAGGATCGGTCCGACCCCAGAGTCAGGGTTGATCAGTCAAAGAAGCTTTAGTGGGTTCTCAGACCTTCTCAAGAGTTGAATGGACCTCCTGACTCCACGGCTAAAGGCGCTGATCTCAGGGAGTATCTCTCTAAGAAGAGAAGCATAGAACAACTTCAAGCTGAACCTGTCTGTCACTGCCAGCAGCTTATGACAGCGGTGTCCGCCGTAATGAACAACTGTCGCTGCAGCAAGAACAGGATATCTGTGTTCGACCGATTAAACGAGTCGAACCAGAACCCTGCTAAGAAGACAAGAACCACTTCCCTGAATCAATGGAGAGCTGTAACCTCCAACATGGTAGGAAAAGGGAAAAAGATTGTAGAAACGGATGATGATTCCGAATCGAGCGATGAAGAACCTCCTCATGTCACTCGACTTAAATCAGGAGCCGTTCCCCCTCGAAATTATAAAAGGCTTGCGAAGGGTTCTTACGACGAGGACAGCAATAATTCCGCTATAGCCTTGCCTCCATCCTCTACATCGTCTCGGCTACAGAAGTCAGCATCGCATATGGCAGATAAGTCTGACGATATCAATCAGAGATTTGAAGCTCAAGAAAAGATGATTCGAGAGCAGCAAAAGATGATTGAAGGTCTTAAAGTCATGCTATCGAGATTTGTTAAAGATAATACCAATAAGGGCAAAGAAACTCTGAATGAAGAAGAACAGGAAGAGAAAGCCCACTCGATGCATGAGGAAGAGGATAGATTTTCTTTCTATAATCCACATGAAGAAAAGCTTGAAAAATTACAGAATCAACTCGAAGTTTTGATGCGTAAAAAGGAGTTGAAAGAAGCAGGGGTCTCAAGACCGTATCCTCCTGAATGGGATATGATACCTTACCCACCGAAGTATAAGCCGCTCA
This sequence comes from Dracaena cambodiana, assembly GCA_036321105.1. Classification (NCBI taxonomy): domain Eukaryota; kingdom Viridiplantae; phylum Streptophyta; class Magnoliopsida; order Asparagales; family Asparagaceae; genus Dracaena; species Dracaena cambodiana. The sequence goes on from JAYEPQ010000007.1 coordinate 38,106,877, forward strand.
AATTAGAGCCATACGACGGAAAGGGATCGCCCAGTCAGCATATATATTACTTCTTGTCCCAAGCAGGACATTTGATGGGTAATGACCCCATCATGACCAAAGTATTCGCAAGTACTTTGCGAGGGCCTGCCTTTACTTGGTTCATGCAGTTGCCCCCAGATACTATTAATACCTGGTTAGATGTCGAGAAATTATTTCTCTCACATTTCTTTGAAGATGACACCGAGATTACGGTTCATTCCCTCCTTGCAACTAGACAAGGAGAACAAGAAACGGTTAAAAATTTCATAGAAAGGTTCCGGGAAAAGTCTGTACATTGTAAATACGGAATGATCAAGGAAACTCTAGTCGAGACCTGTCGACACAATCTTAAGACCAATGTGCTCCTCAAAATGGGGGCCGTAGAGTCCAAGACATGGAGGGACCTGCTCAAACAAGGAGAGCAAGCTGAAGACTTGATTTGCCGAGTTGAAGAGTCCTGCGGGTCAAGAAGTGCTGGGGGTAGTAAGTCATATACCCAAAACAACAGCAATAAGAATAAAGGGAAAGCAGCGATGTCGTCAGAAGCTGTTCCTCAGAAAACCAGTCCTCCGCCAGAGTCGAAGCCTCAAGGTCAGCGAGGATCAAGGCAAATTAGGCCGCAGCAAGAAAGGAATTATACTTTCAAGGCGGAACAGACGCCTATCCTCTTTCACTTGCTCCAGAAGAAGGGAATGCTAAGACTTCCGGAGAATAAGAAGCCAGAAGACGCTGGTAAGACTAAAGATCCCAACTACTGTCTCTATCACCGGAATATTAGGCACCCTACTAGGGATTGTTTTCCCCTTAAGAACAGAATCCAAGCACTAATAGAAGCTGGAGTTCTGACGCTTAAGGAAGAGCAGAAGAAGGTCACTGCCAATATGACAATCATAGCGGTTGGAACCCACGAGTTTCCCGCAGGAGTGACTCCAATCCCAAAAGGTAAGATGGTCACGAAGAACTTCGATCCTCACAACAAAGCCCGAGAAGGACTTGTCCCTGTAACAACCCAAAAGGGGGAAGTTATGTGGGTTCACCCTGATTTGCTGGAAGATGAACAATGGACTACTTCAAGAGGTCAAGAGAAGAAGCGGACTGTTAATGCCATTTCTGCAGATATAAAGGAAGAATATATAGCATTGGGAGCCTTCACAGATTCTGAAGAAGAACCTGAAACTATGGCCACTCATCAATATGGGGCAGGCACTTCCGGTACTCGATCCGGGAAGACATATCTTAAGGATTACACTAGAGTAGATCCAAAAAACATCTATGCAGAACTCGCAAAGCCTGCGAAGCAGAAAGGACTTCGTTTCTAGAAGAATCCTATTAGAGAGGAAGGAGCCAGCGAAACTACCTTCAAGTTTGACATAATTGCTCAGTTGGCAAATATCCCAGCACGAGTAACGCTTTACGAATTGTTGAGATTATCAAAATCAACACGTGAAGCTCTAAGAGAGGCCTTGGTAGACTCTGAGTCATTCCTAGCTCAGATTGTCGAGCCGACCATCGAAAAACGGAACTCTTGCCCCCACTGTCATCAAGTGAGAAGGCAAGTCCCACAAATCATCTTCTCTCCAGAAAACATGCAGGTGAGGAATATAAAGCATAACAGGCCTTTATATTTCACCGGATATGTCGGATCCACAAAAGCGGACCGAATTCAAATTGATCCGGGTTCTGCACTCAGTGTCGTGCCCAGAAGATTGATGCAGCTGTTGGGGATTTCCCTTCATCGCTTGACACCTATAAACACTACCATCTATGGATTCAACGCTAATAACAGCCATCCTCTTGGTAAGATCCGATTGCGGTGTCAAATTGGAGACTTGAAAACGGAGGTTACATGCTACGTTATTGATGCTGATACCTCCTACAATATTTTATTGGGGCGACCTTGGATTCACGCTCACATGATAGTTCCGTCGACTCTTCACCAATGCATGAAATATTGCGATGAGGAAGGAGAGGTCTGGACACTAATTGCCGACAAGCAGCCATTCAAAGGGTTGGAGAATTACTTCACGGATGCTGCACTTTACAAACCAACCCATGAAGCCTCCATTGACAATCCTAGCGAACCTCCAAAGCCCGAGGACAGTGGCAACGAAGCCGACACTGAGTACAAGCTTCCTGGAGAAGATGATGGGGGTGATTATGAAATCAACCCCCACTTAGATTTTAGTCTGAGTATTGATAATGATGTAATAGAAAGTGAATGGGTTATTAATGAAAGTATAAGATTGGTCTATGAGCATGCTGTAGCTACTGAATCAGAACCCTCTTGTACTCCTACTGAAGTGGACGGCCTATCCGAACTTGAAGTTCTGGCGACATACCATTTGCCACTTAGGTCATCCCTTCTCTCTCAGTCTAAAATAGTTAGGGGAAAAGGTCACTACTTCGAAGTACCTTCCCAACAAAAGTCCCAAAGGCCGATCATGTTTGGCAGGGTAATTACGTCACCTCAACAAAGGCAAAACAGTAAAAGTGATGAACAAACATCACCTCAATTTCACTTATATGAACAAAGGTCCCAACAAATGATGGAGAAAATGGGATATAATTTTACCCAGAAGCCGGGATTAAACTTTGGAAAAGGGCGACGGAATCTCATACCCTCGTTTAGACCGAGAGGAAAGAGCCCTGATTATTATCAAAAGACCCGCAGGGGGTTGAGTTATGTATCTACTCCACCCTCATCACCATTGAAAGATGAAGAGAGTTCTTCGGCCAAAGAAGAAACATCTTCATCCTATCATGATTCGGATATAAGTACCGGTGCTTGGTTTCAATCTTTGACAGCCAATATGGTTTCAGCCGCGCCAGAAAGCGACGAGGAACCAATTGACGTTCAAGATGATGCTTGGGCTAGGCATATGGATACTCTCTGGGATGTCCGCTTTGAACAACGTGACCCGCCCACAGAAGACAAATTAATACAAGTTAACATGGGAACGGAAGAAAATCTGAAACCCATTTTCATAAGCGACACACTAACTCCTTCAGAAAAGGAGGAACTTATATCTCTTATCAAAGAGTATATAGATGTGTTCGCATGGAGTTATGAAGATATGCCTGGGCTTGACCCTCAAATTATCACACACCGGTTAAATATAAAAGAAGATGTCAAACCTGTTAAACAACAACAGAGGCGTTTTCGACCAGAGTTGATGGAGGCAATAGTTGCTGAAGTCAACAAGCTTATACAATCCGGATTCATCCGTGAAGAACAACACCCAGATTGGGTGGTTAACATAGTGCCAGTTCACAAAAAGAATGGCAAAATCCGGATATGCATCGATTTTCGAGATCTGAACACTGCATGTCCCAAGGATGAGTTTCCCCTCCCCATCACCGATGTGATGATTGATAGTACTTGTGGTTATGAGAGGATGTCCTTTATGGATGGCTTCTAAGGTTATAACCAAATCAAGATGCACCCGGATGATGAAAAGCATACAGCTTTCAGAACGCCGCTGTGGGTATACTGTTATACGGTGATGCCATTCGGATTAAAGAACGCAGGTGCCACCTACCAACGCGCAATGAGTGTCATATTCAAAGAACACCTGCGCAGAACAGTGGAGTGCTATGTGGATGACTTAGCAGTCAAAAGCAAAGACAAAGAATATCATCTTCATGATTTAAGAGTGGTCTTCGATCTTATGCGGAAACATCATCTGAAGATGAATCCTACCAAGTCGTTCATGGGGGTATCCAGCGGGAAATTTCTTGGATTCATAATCACCTCAAAAGGAATTTTTCTTGACCCTAAAAAGGTAAAAGCGATTAGCGAAATGCCGCCTCCCCGCAATCTTAAGGAATTAAGGGGGTTACAGGGAAAACTCGCCTATATTCGACGCTTCATTTCCAACCTATCTAGACGATGCCAGCCATTCTCAAAACTTATGGAAAAGGGAGTGTCTTTCATATGGGATGAGGCATGTCAGCAGGCATTTGATGACCTCAAGGAGTACCTTACTAAGCCTCCTGTACTAATGGCACCAGCCCCTGGGCAACCCTTCCTTATATATGTAAGGGCCATGGATAATGCTTTAGGAGCATTACTTGCTCAATATAATGAGCACGGCCATGAACATGCCCTATATTATTTAAGCAGAACAGTGATTGGGGCCGAACAGCGGTATACCCCGATTGAAAAGGTATGTTTAGCCCTAGTGTTTGCTGTTCAGAAAATGCAACACTACCTTTCGGGGCAAACGATTCATGTCATATCACGGGTTAACCCCTTGAAGATTCTGATGACCCAACCGAGATCCTTAAATGGCTGATTGGCAAAATGGGCGCTCTTACTATCACCCTATGACATACATTTTGTCCCTCAAAAGGCTATGAAGGGACAGGCAATCGCCGATTTCCTTGCAGACCATCCAATTTGGTCCAAATTAAAGCAGACATCAGAAGTCAACACAGTTATCGGAGAACAGCCTTGGCAAATGTTCTTTGATGGTGCCGCGAGACGATCTGCTGCTGGAGTGGGGGTTGTGCTTATATCCCCACATAAATATATATTGCCTAACGGTTACTCATTAACAGAACCGTGCAGGAATAATGTAGCGGAGTACAACGCGCTCATTATCGGCTTAAAAATAGCTCTGCAACTGGGGATGAACCATCTAGAGGCATATGGAGACTCTAAGCTCATCGTCAATCAGATGACAGGTGAGTATGAAGTCAGACATGAAGCCCTCATCCCCTATCATCAGCTAGCTATTGAGCTAGCAGGATATTTTGAACAGTTCGACATATATCACGTATCTCGAAATGAGAACATTTATGCAGATGCTCTTGCCGCATTAGCCGCAACACTGGCAATCCCGCTAGGTGAGGCTAAAAGCATCACCATTGGTAGCAGAAAACTCCTCCACCCAGACGCTGTATCTCAAGCCGAAGAGGTATGCCAGATAGGCTTAAAGTTAGAACCCCGTGATTGGCGATTTCCGTTTGTGGATTATACTTTGCATGGGATATTACCAGAAGATCCAAAGGAAGCCACCTCAATAAAGAGGAAGGCCCAGAGGATTTATTATGACCATAAACTTCAGACTTTGTATAGAAAGTCAAGAGATGGTCTGCTACTACGCTGCATATCGAAAGCAGAAGCAAAACAATTGCTGAAAGAAACACATGATGGAGTATGTGGAGCTCATCAATCCGGTCCAAAACTCGGAGACCGTATAAAAAGGCTAGGATACTACTGGCCGGATATGATCACGGAAGTAATGGCATACGCTAAACGATGCCATGCATGCCAAGTTCATGCCAATTTTATTCACCAACCCCCAGAATACTTGCACAATACTGTCGCTAGTTGGCCGTTTGAGGCATGGGGAATGGACATTGTGGGGCCAATAACTCCCCCGTCATCCAAAGGACATCGGTTTATTCTTGCAATAACCGATTATTTTTCAAAGTGGGCTGAAGCCATGTCCATGAAAGAGGTGAAAACGACAGATGTGATCAAATTTATCAAGCATCATGTCATTTACCGATTCGGCGTCCCTCGATGGATCATTCATGATAATGGTCCGCAATTCATTAGTCAAGGATTCTCCAGATTCTGCAATAAGTTCAGAATCAGAGATATTGCTTCTACACCATATAACCCTGCGGCTAATGGGTTAGCTGAAGTTTTCAACAAGACGATCATCAAACTCCTTCGGAAGTTCGTCTCTTCCAATAAACGAGATTGGGATGAAAAGTTGGGAGAATGTTTATGGGTTTATCGCACCACCGTTCGCACCCCGACTAAAACTACCCCGTTCTCTTTGGTTTATGGAAGTGAGGCTGTCTTGCCTCTTGAAATCCAGATACCATCATTAAGAGTGGCTTTAGCCACAAGGATGACGACAGAAGAGTGGCATCGACAAAGATTGCAAGAACTAGAGGCGTTAGATGAAAAACGTCTTAGGGCTTAACAACAAATTGAGTTGTATCAAGCCCGAATCTCACAAACGTTCAATAAGAACGTTAAACCAAGGACCTTTAAGTAAGGAGACTTGGTTCTGGCTGTTAAAAGGCCAATGGTGCTAACCCACAAGACTAAGGGTAAGTTTGAACCCAAGTGGGAATGACCGTTTATTGTGGAGACAGTATACTCCAGTGGAGCCTATCACTTAATGAATCAAGATGGCGACAGGATGATGATGCCGATCAATGACAAGTTTCTGAAGAAATACTATTCTTAGTATCCCTGGAGATACGCGTCTTCTTTTTCTTAGGCATGCGCATTGGGCGCCTCTGACCTAAAACCTGGTGTGTTTGGTTCTCAAGTTTGAACCACCTCCAGTCTTTCCTTAGGCATGCGCAGTTTGGCGCCTCTGACCTAAACCTGGTGTGTTTGGTTCTCAAGTTTGAACCACCTCCAGTCTTTCCTTAGGCATGCGCATTGGGCGCCTATGACCTAAACCTGGTGTGTTTGGTGTGCCCAGTTCAAGTTACGCGAGAGAGCCTTGAACCGCCTCCAGTTTGGTTCTCAAGTTTGAACCACCTCCAGTCTTTCCTTAGGCATGCACATTGGGCGCCTATGACCTAAACCTGGTGTGTTTGGTGTGCCCAGTTCAAGTTACGCGAGAGAGCCTTGAACCGCCTCCAGTTTGGTTCTCAAATTTGAACCACCTCCAGTCTTTTCTTAGGCATGCGCATTGAGCGCCTCTGACCTAAAACCTGGTGTGTTTGGTTCTCAAGTTTAAACCACCTCCAGTCTTTCTTTAAGCATGCGCATTGGGCGCCTCTGACCTAAAACCTGGGGTGTTTGGTTCTCAAGTTTGAACCACCTCCAATCTTTTTATTAGGCATGCGCAAATGGGCGCCTCTGACCTAGAACTTGGTGTGTTTGGTTCTCAAGTTTGAACCACCTCCAGTCTTTTTATTAGGCATGCGCAAATAGGTGCCTTTGACCTAAATTTCATGAATCCTGACCAGATCATCATGGTGTGCCCAGTTCGAGTATCATTATTAACTCATGGACCGCCTCCACTTGCCCAATGCTGTTATAGCAGTGGGAAGAGGAGATTAAATTCCTCGCCAACTCTATCATACTGGGGGTAAAAGTATGAAACCATTTGCCCAATGCTGTTATAGCAGCGGGAAGAGGAGATTAAATTCCTCGCCAACCCTATCATACTGGGGGTAAAAGTATGAAACCACTTGCCCAATGCTGTTATAGCAGCGGGAAGAGGAGATTAAATTCCTCGCCAACCCTATCATACTGGGGGTAAAAGTATGAAACCATTTGCCCAATGTTGTTATAGCAGCGGGAAGAGGAGATTAAATTTCTCGCCAACCCTATCATACTGGGGATAAAAGTATGAAACCACTTGCCCAATGCTGTTATAGCAGCGGGAAGAGGAGATTAAATTCCTCGCCAACCCTATCATACTGGGGGTAAAAGTGTGAAACCATTTGCCCAATGCTGTTATAGCAGCGGGAAGATGAGACTAAATTCCTCGCCAATCCTATCATACTTGGGGTAAGAGTATGAGATTAACTACCCAATGCTGATTAAAGGCAAAGGGGAGAGGAAATAAATTCCTCGACAACTCACCATGCTGAGGGGGAATAGCATGGCTAGCCCAACTCAAACGGTAGTTGGTAAAGGCCAATCAAACCCGTTGATAGCTGGGGATTTGCTAAAAATCCCATAAAACCTGTCATGTTAAATTCTTACCTCTTACAGTATGACTTGGAACACTCTGCCTAAAAAAAAAACAGATAAAACTACTTTTTGATGGCAAGTTATTTGTTGTGCAAAAAGATTTCCTAGCCAATCAATAAAAGAATCAAAAAGTAGTTATCCTTATTCATCATTTAAAAAGAATGGAGTTACAAAAGAAGTCTGAGAACTAATAAAGTTCTTTTTTTTATTACAAGTTCTCATTACAAAAGGAATGGAGAATAAAAGAAAACTATGGATCTTCGAGATGCTTTAACTTACTCATCGCTTCGTCAACCACTCGACGACGAGTTGCTTCTACAGAGTGTTGAGCCTGCCGGAGTAAGTCATCATCATTCATTGCAACTTGCTGGGTTAGATGCCGGCGAGACTCTTCCATAGTATGGCTTCTTATTGTCTCCTCCTGATCAACTTGCTCCCGTTGAAGGATCAACGCTTCCCGCTTCTTAACGGCTTCCCCTAATTGAAACTCGCTCGCTACTAAGATTGCCCGAGCATTAGCAATGGTCTCCTGGGCGCTGAGAATGGCAGCCTGACTCCCCTCAATTTCAGAGTTCACCAACTCCAAGCCCCTAAGAATGGACTCCCGACTAGCCTGGAACTCTGCTAACGCTCGAGACCATTCTTCTTCTTGGCGCCTCAATTCCTCTCGACGAGCAACCAACTCCGCCCGAAGACGAGCCCACTCGATCCCAGTAATCGACTCAACATCCGCTTGGCGAACTGTGTTGAGTATGTTCACTTGCTCTTCCAAAACTCTAAAACGGGCCCGGTAAGGAGCTGCTCGATCTCGTCCCCCAACTTCTTCGATGTTTTCCAGATAGCGGAATAACATTGGACGTGCGAAGTTGAAGAAATCGTGGCCAGCAAGGACCATCTCGATACATCTCCTTAGTAAACTCATAAAATCAACGACACTGAAGTTGAAAAGTTCTTCAAGAGGATTTGAAGTGTCAACAGACAAAGCAGGTAATGCCAAGGGAGATGTCACGGGCAGGGAGTAGTGGCTACCAGAGTCTAAGAAGAAGCCCGTCCTTGTACCAGATTCATGATGTGGGGAACCAGTAAAGTCAATGCAGATTTGGTGGAATCATGAACCTGAGAAGGAGGGCTGCTAATACAAGTCGCCCGGGTAGCGCCACCAACAGGAGAAGATGAGGGGGTATCTCCACCAGAAGCTCCTCCGATGGCAGAAGAAGCTTCAAATGAGAACTTCAAATTCTCCTCATCCCCGGCTGGAGGATTGGAAGCTGGAGGATTTGCAGGTATCTCAACAGCCATTATGGTAGAAGGCGTTAGAATCGCCGGCTGAGGAGCAGAAGGCATACCAACGACTACGGGGAAAGTCGCGTCAGAACAGGTGTTTGGTGTCGGAGACGGCAAGCTGGGAGAAGGAGTAGCTTCTTTTGCTGCGGCTGCAACAATTAACTCTGTCCTATCGTCGCTCCCAAGATCATCAATCGAGGGAACCGAAGAAGGAATGGGGGGTTGTTGCAAAGTGCTCTGCGTTTAGTTCATTTGCAGAACTACTTAGCACGCCTACTGAGCCAGTAGTGCCCGAGTAATCCACTCGCTCCTCAGACCCCCCTTTGGTGGTCGAGTGCATCGGCGAGAGGGCGTGGCTAACTGTACCTCAGAAAAGCAAAACAAAGAAAGTTGCATACCAGTACAGAAAAGAAAATAGAAGACGGAGTATAAAAGCTGAAAAAGTTATACCAGGGGACACAAGTCCAGTTGTCGGACTTGAAGGCAGAGCCGCTGTCGTCTCCAAAAGAATACCCGTCTCATTAACTAATGGTAGCGCTGCGGGTTGTTCAATTGTCTCTACCACTGGAGGAGCTGGAACTTCTCCAGCACTTGGAGCCTCAACAGACCCAATCTCCCCTGCCGGCGCTGGGGGTAGAGCCGAAGCCAATAAGTCTGAAGCAAGTTTGACAGCCACTTCTTGGGAGGCTATCAAAGTTTCATGGGCCAACTTCTGCTTCTTACCAGGCCTTTTCTTTAAAGCACCTCGGCGTTTGAGAGTTGGACTCAAGGGACGACTGATAACACGCTGGGGAGCTCCTCCAGCACCAGTATTATCATCGTCATCACCGGCATCGTCGTCGGACTCGCTGGCGTCTGAAGGCTCAGCCGCGGCGCCAAGGAATTCCTCCATTCCTTTTATTCTCACTCTAGAAGCACCCTGGCGGCTAATGTAGAAGGCCTCGATCTCCTTGCAACAACTGCGGTTGGAAGAGAAGCCGGGCACGTCAACATTTGCAATGCTAAACCATGTGCAGAAGCTGAGGGTCATTGCCAGTTCTGGCGACTTCTGGGGTAAGGTGAATTCAGCTTCGGTTCCGCCCGCCGCAAAATAGAACCAGCCACGGGCACCTTCGTACAGGTTCCCCTCGTAAGCAAGATTCTTGTTCGGATTACCCACGAAGAGTTGAGAGTATCTGAACTGGCGAGCAAAGCGACTTGGGATGTACGGTTCAATTAGACACTTGATATCTTGACGATAGACCAAGTGTCCGGGACGGATGTTGAGGAGCCACCAGAACGCTCCCGCAGATAAAGCAGTAAAATTATCTGCTCCCACAGCATCCTTCAGTCTCGACCCATATCCTCCGCCGGGAAAGTCAGGAAAACACCGGAAGATCTCGTAGTTCTGAAAGCTACGAAGAGTCTTCCGAATTTGGGATATATAATTGTGCTTCCATGAAGAGCATTCATACAGCTCCACAAAGAAGCACTTTTCACCCGAACGACGTTCAGCCGCACTCATCAGAGAGGGGCAGTGCAAGACGAGCCATGCCATCAGATAAGTATAAGGAAGCTCCATCCTGGGGTTTGGAGTCCTCGGCTGGGCAGTCTCCTTCGATTTGCCCTTTCTTTTTCCCTTGACCTTATTAGCCGGGAAGAAATCATGACAGAGTGTCCGCAATCCATGTTGCAGATTGCACACCATAGCAGGAAGAAGTCCAAGGGGACGGCCATGTGCGAGAAGAACCACTGGATATACCACGGTCATTGCGATTGTTTCCTTGGACGATGACGGCACGACGCATCTCTTCAACCACAGCATCAAAAACCCGGCGATGAGACCTTTGTTGGAGACCGAAAACTGGGCTTGATAGTGGTAGCTCTTGAATGAAGTGTCAGGACCGTATCCATTCTCATTGGAGTCAGTTGTATAATATAATAGATAACGACCCCTGACTATACGTTGATCGATTTCTGAGATGGGGACAGGAGGATGGCCATGGATAGTTGTCGAGCTATTCTTAGAATTCAAATTGGCAAAGAGGTACTCGGCCCATTTCTTGTGGCCGATACCATGATTACGCGCACCTGCCAGGTCAATGCAAATATGATAATGGCACATCATCTCCCAGTATGTGGCATAGACGCGTTCATCCTTAGCCATCAATATGTTTAACTCCTCGGTGGAAGGGATGTATTCTTCATAAGGGACTTCACCCATGGAAAGCCTGGAAACCTCGAACATCTCGTGGAGAGCGAACCCTAGCTCACTCACTGGTGTAAAGAGAGTGCAGGTCTCGGGGTTGTACATCTCCAAGAGGCAAAAGAAATGATAAGCACTCTGCGGGAACCCGAACTGGACATTCCTAATGGCTTTATATAAGCCGATATCCTTTAAGATGGGCTCGTGGGAATCCAACATGTACTGAACAAGGCGAGCCCACCACATATTACTAGAAGAATGAACCCAGCCAGGCATCCTGAAGTCGCTAGCTGGGTACTGACCATCCTTTGCCAGGAACTCACTTAAGAAAGTTCGTGCGCGGGATGGGACTTCTCCTACTGGAAGCTCCTTGCCAAATCGGCCTGGAAGCAAGCCAGTAATGCCTCTGGAGGGACCATCTTGATAAACCCCTTGTGCACCAAATTTGCCTGTTGGGACGCCATCTTGCTCTTGAGTTAGTCCCCACTTTAATTCCCGAGGTATCGCCAGCCTCTGAAGATAGACCAGGAGATAGCTACGAACCATTCTAGGCAGAAACATCAGCATTTCGCTTGAGTTAAATAACCAAATGCACTCCTCTTCAAAAAGGATCTCATCTGATTGATCCATCTGGTCTCCAAAGAGGAAGGCGAGTTTCTCCATCGCCTCTCTATTCAGAGTTTCGAAGGCTGCATCAGTTATAATTTCTCGCGTAGTAGCGGGGTGATACTTGATCAACTTCTCCTTGCGCTCCTTCTGGTCTGGCTTATATGAAGCAAAGATAGTGGTGAAGCGAAATTGGCCTGAAGGATTAGAACCACCAGCAAAGCCGAAGTAGTTCTTGTGGGGAAGAGCCTCCATCAAATACCCTACTGCAAAAAGAAGCGCCAGAGTTAGAGAAGTTTCTATAAGACAGAAAAAATTCTCTAAGTAGGGATGCGCGAAGCTAAAAATTAGAACGCGCGAAGCTAAGAATAGCACCGCGCAAAGCTAAAAATTAGACCGCGCAGAAGTCAAAATAGCCTCGCGTTTCAGTGCGACTGCTACTTAAAATAGCCTCGCGTTTCAGCGCGACTGCTACTTAAAATAGCCTCGCGTTTCAGCGCGACTGCTGCTTAAAATAGCCTCGCGTTTCAAAACGCGAGGATGACGTGATAACTTCGCGTAAGAAGAAAGTTAGAGACGTTTCTTCTTCTCCAAGCCTTACAGCAGGAGTACGGCGATCTCGCCGGTAAAAGAGTTGATTGATCAGTTAAAATTAAGCCAAATCACTCTAGAGATATTCTAAAAAGTCTCGATGGAGAGATTCTTACCCCCGATAGGCGAAATGTGGGCTGGCGCGTCGCTGCCATGGCCGCCGCCACCACTGCTTGCGCCAGTTGCTGATGATGGAGCTGCGCGAGAAGTAGCACGAGTTTTGGGTGCCATGCTGTGGAGAATCGACGGGAAGTTGGGAGAAACTCGGTCGGAAGAAGATTAGGTCGCCTGAATCTCTAAGTTTCTGGAAAATTCTCAAAATGAAGTGAGAAGGATAAGGAATAGAGATTTCATTTAAATGAAAGAAACCGCCTCTTAGAATTCGGCGCGAGTTTCGGAGAAAATGACTGGTCAGTTACTCTCCAAAATGCGAAGCTATTAGCCTCGCGCGATGATGGAAAACGCGAAGTTATTAACTCCGCGCAACTATATAAAACGCGAGGATAGCCTAGTGCCTTAGCTTCGCGTTCCTATGAAGAACTTGGATTTTTGGCGAGTGCAATTAAGCGCTTCCATCTAAGTTAAGATGAATCTTTTTCCGATCATTTGGGTATTAGTAATCTAAGTTACGCAAATGAGCCTTAGATTATTTTACCAAAATTATAAACCATCTATTTGTTGAGCAAGCAAGATTCTTGAAGCCGACAGATAGAGAGGAAAATAATTTGCTCTTTATTCATAAAAGAAGAGATTACAAAGAGGGAGTTATAGTTCTCCCAAAAAAAAAGCTTCTACAAATTCATCGACTCATCAATAACCTAACAGCGAGATTCTTCCGCGGGGTGTTGAAGTTCAATTCCAGAGTTCACATACAAGAGATCTCCTCTGCAAATGTCAACTAGGATCTGTCATCCGAAATGAAGCACAAGTTGAATTTGACGCGCTGCAAACCCTTATATGATCATCTAACAGAAATGGTCCTCAAGAAAACTTAATGGGCTGCCGCAGAGTTCTTGTAACTCCTTCAAAAGGAGCCAGAGCTTGAAACCTGCAATTATGTTGTAAAGCATATGCTTCTGGCTTCCTTAGAGTTACTTTGGCTGATGAAGACTGGTAAAGCCTCATACACTCTTCTTCAAGAAGGATCTGGTCCAAATACTTCACTACAAAAGAAGAATTAAGAGTTAGAGAAAAACTCTAAAAAATCTTCTAAGTATGGAAACGCGAAGCTAAGGATTAACTCCGCGACCAGTTATCAAAATAGCCTCGCGATTTAAACGTGACTGCTAAATCAACATAGCCTCGCGATTTAAACGCGACTGCTAAATCAACATAGCCTCGCGATTTAAACGCGACTGCTAAATCAACATAGCCTCGCGATTCAAACGCGACTGCTAGATCAACATAGCCTCGCGATTTAAACGCGACTGCTAAATCAACATAGCCTCGCGATTTAAACGCGACTGCTAGTTAAAATAGCCCCGCGCTTCAAAATGCGAGGATGACGCGATAACTTCGCGTAGAGAAAGATCAGAGTTCCTCTCTGACTTCTCCTTCTCCTTCAAAGCCTTACGGCCGGAGAGCGGCGATCTCGCCGGTTCAAAATTGGTTGGTCGGTTAAAACCAAGCCAAAACACTCCAAAATTGATTTAAGGAGTCTGAAAAGTTCAGAATTTCTACTTTCAATTGGTGTAGCATGGATTGGCTTTCCATTATGGCCACTGCCTTGGCCGCTGCCGCCGTTGCTAACGCTGGCCACCGATGGTGAGGAGGCGCGCGATGTCACACTCTTCCTAGATGACATCCTAGTGATGAAGATCTATGGAAAGGAGAATGAAGTTCGGTTGGAGATCATTCTTTCAAACTAATCTGCCTGAGTCGCCTGAGCTCTGAAGCTATTGAATTCTTCGGATGAGATGAAGAAGAAGATGAGTCAAAGACTCTATTTAAACAAAAATTCCGTCGCTTGGTATTCGGCGTGGAAATTCAGAGTAATTAATGAAACAATTACTCATTTCACTGAAAAAGAAGCTGATTAGCTCCGCGTAAGTGAGCAATAACGCGAGATAGACTTGGTATTCTAACTCCGCATTTTCAGTTTGAAGATCCAAAGTATTTCAAAATCTGCTAAGTTCTAAGCCATTTTGAAAACTTTGGAGGGGGTTCTGTTGGCAGTGAAAATTTCTAAGTTAAAAGGATTTTCCACAACAGAACGCGGAGCCGGTTCAGTAGCCCCGCGTGTGGTTATATTAACCCTGCGTTTGAATAAAATGCGGAGATGTTTAATAGCTCCGCGTTGATTCCGCAGTATGGCTAGTATTAGCCTCGCGTTTGAGTGAAACGCGGAGATGATCAATAGCTCCGCGTTAGCTCCGCGTTTTGGTTATTTAGCACCGCGTTTTGATGCGATTAAAGCTCCGCATAAGCAGATAACCAGAATCTCGAATTGATTGAGATTATGATTTGGGCTTATCTAAACACCCGAATTGAATCCAATCAGAATTCCATCAAAACTAAGATATTTGATTGGAATCCCTGATAAATGTGAGTTCTATTTAGATAGAAACTCTGGCATTAACCTAGGGCTATAAATACCTTCCTGGTGAAACCCTAGGGATCTTCTTTTCAGCAATTGTCTTCTTTTGGATCCTTTGATAATTCAAGTACGCGAGAGAGCCTTGAAGTCAGAGGTATTCTTCTTCTTCCTTTCGGTTCTTAGAGAATTCAAGTACGCGAGAGAGCCTTGAGTTCGGGAAAGACAGGAGAAGACAGTCTACTATCGGCCGATATCTTCAAAAGAGAAGTGTTCGACGTTCGATCGTCCAAAGGAGCTGCTCGACAGATCCCATCGCCACTGATCCCATGAAATTTTGTAAAAGAGAGCGATAAATATAAATCCTCTCGTTTGTTCTTCTTTTTATATTGTTCACTTCTATTGTAATTCAAGCTTATTCAATGGAAGGAAGCAAAGGAAATTTTGCAGCGAACAGCTTAATGCAGACCTCGGATTGATTTGAATACGGTCCACCTTTGTGGATCCAACATATCCGGTGAAATATAAAGGCCTATTATGCTTTATATTTCTTACTTGCATATCCTCTGGAGAGAAAGTAATTTGCGGGACCTGCCTCCTCACTTGATGACAGCGGGGGCAGGAGTCCTGTTCTTCGTCGGCTGGCTCGACAATCTAAGCTAAGAAAGATTCAGAGTCTGCCAAAACCTCTCTTAACGCATTGCGAGTTGATTTTGACAATCGCAACAAGTCATAAAGCATGACTCAAGCTGGAATATTTGCCAGCTGAGCTATTATATCAAACTTAAATGCAGCCTCCTTGGCTTCTTCGTCTCTTGCAGGATTTTTCTGGAAACGAAGTCCCTTTTGTTTCACAGGCTTCGCGAGTTCCCCGTATATATTCTTCGGGTCTACTCTGGTATAGTCTTTGAGGTATGGTTTACAAGATCGAGTGCCGGAAGGGCCCGCCCCATCTTGATGAGTGGTCATAGTTTTGGGTTCTTCTTCAGAATCTGTGAAGACTCCCGAGATTATGTATTCTTCCTTTATTTTTGCAGAAATTGTATTACTAGTCCGCTTTTTCCTCTAATTATTTGAAGTGGTCCACTGTTCATCATGTAATAGATCAGGGTGGACCCACATGACTTTCCCTCTTTGTGTAGCTACAGGGACAAGTCCTTTATGTGCCTTCTTATGTGGGTCATGATTTTTCATGACCAACTTCCCCTCTGGTATTGGGGTCACCCCCACGGGGAACTCATTTCTTCCTGCCACTGTGGTTGCCATATTGGCAGTGATCTTCTTTTGCTCCTCTTTTAGCGTCAAGACTCCAATTTCTGTCAATGCTTGAATTCTGTTCTTCAGAGGATAACAATCTCTGGTAGGGTGTCCGACATTCCTGTGATAGACACTATAGTTGGGGTCGTTGGTTTTGCTAGCATCCTCCGGTTTCCTATTTTATGGAAGTTTCAGCATTTCCTTCCTGTGGAGCAGATGAAAGAGTGTAGGCGTCTGTTCCGCATTAAAGGTGTATGTTCTTTGTTGCTGGGGCCTATTCTGTCTCGTGCCCTTTTGATTTTGGGGCTTCAGATTTGGAGAGTTCGTCTTTTGTGGAGCGGCTTCTGACGCCATCACTGCTTTCCCCTTGTTTCTGTTATTGCTTTGTGTGTGTGGTCTATTGTTCCTCAGATTCCTTGCTCCACGAGATTCTTTAACTCTGCAGATCAAGTCTTCGGCTTGCTCTCCTTATTTGAGTAAATCCTTCCAAGTCTTAGACCCTACGGCCCCCATTTTTAAGAGCACGTTGGTCTTGAGATTATGCCGACACGTCTCCACTAGAGTTTCCTGGACCATTCCGTATTTACAATGCACGAACTTCTCTAAAGTCCTTTACCGTTTTTTGTTCTCCTTGCTTTGTTGCAAGGAGGGAATGAACCGATATTTGGTATCATCCTCAAAGAAACGTGCGAGAAATTGTTTCTCAACGTCAAACCAGGTATCGATAGTTCCTGGGGACAGCTGCAAAAACCATGTGAAGGCAGGCCCTCGCAAGGTACTTGCAAATACCTTAGTCATCACTGGATCATTTCCCATTAAATGTCCTGTTTGAGACAAGAAGTAGTAAATATACTGACTGGGAGATCCTTTCCCGTCATATGGCTCCAATTTAAGCGGTTTGTATTTTTCAGGGTATGGTGCCAAATCCCATTCAAGCGGGCATGGTCTTGAGATCCCTGATTCCTTCAACTTCTTTTTGTGCATTAACGCCTTGAGTTGGTTTTGTAACTTCTCGATTTTCTCTTCACGAGGGTCATGAAAAGAATACTTATCCTCGTCTTCATATGTCGAGTGAGCCTTTTCTTCTTTATCTTCCCGTTCATTTTGTTGAACGGAATTTCTTTTCCCTTCTTGGCATTATCCTCGACAATTTTTTGAGTATTTTTGACCACTTTTGAGAGCATCATTTTAAGATTCTCGATCGTCTTTTGTTGATCTCGGATCATTTATTCTTGGGCCTCAAATCTTTGGTCGATATCGTCAGATTTGTCCATCATATGTGATGCTGATTTATGCAATTTAGACGATGCCGAAAAACGAGGAGAAACTATGGCCGAGTTGTCACTATCGTCGTCATAAGAACCTTTCACAAGTTTCTTATAGTTTCGGGCCGGGATAGCGCCTGACTTAAGTCGGGTAAAATGATGAGGCTCTTCATCGCTTGATTCTGAATCACCATTCCTTTCTATAATTTTCTTTTCCTTTCCGACCATATTAGAAGTTACAACTCTCCATTCTTTTTCTCGGAGAGCAGTTTTTGTCTTTTTAACAGGGTTTTTATCCGACTCAGTTAATCGGTCGAACACCGATACCCTATTCTTGCTGCAGCAACAACTGTCCACTACAGCAGATACTGCTATTATAAGCTGCTGGTAATGACAAGTAGGTTCAGATTGAACTTGATTTATACTTCTTTTCTTGGTTAGATACTCCCTGAGATTAGTGGCTTTAGATATGGAGTTGTGGGGCCCACTCATCTATTGAGAGGATGCAGGGTCCCACTAGAGCTTCTTGGAACTATTGGTGTCAAGTTCTGGTCCATCAGTGTAATGATCAATCCTGATTTTGTACTCAGGTTGATTACGCGGAGCTGAGCAGTAGCTTCGCATTTTGATACGTGGAGCTGAGAAGTAGCTTCGCGTTTGATGTGTTATATTTACTGCAAGCGCACAGTATCGTTGTAGCGCTGTACAGGTCGTCTCATAGGGATCTAGGGTGTTTCTGCCTTCTTACTTTCTCTATCGTTCACCGGACTAACCAAAGGTTCTAGGTTGAGGTCGGATTAATCTAAGTAGCCTAGGATATAGAATCCACTAATTTCCAACCATGTTCTTACTTCTACTATTTTCTTCTATCATAAAAATTTAATCTTTTTAGTTTAGTTTTTACTTAAAGTGCCCTAAGCATGAGCTATCAAGTATTGTGCAAGTATAGCTCATCAAAAGATGGTACTTCATATAAAAATAAACTAAATATTTTAGATAATTCAATTAAAAAGATAAAACCAGCAACCCCAATCCCTAACTAAGCATAGATTATCAAGAATCCTAATTCAAGTATAACCTATCAAAGTTCTAAACTTCGGGTCCTTATATTTTAATTTTTCATTTGAAAAATCATGGCTTTATTAATTTTATTTAAGAAGAAAAATATTAGAAAATAATTGCATGGTGGATCTTAGCTTCATCTACATCCTAGAGCTGATCTAATTAGCTACTCATGATTTTTGCTAAGGAAGATCAAATTTTAATTCATACAATGATAAACCCTAATCTAGAAAGCGATAAACTCTAAATAGAATGCAATCAAATCTATGCAGAAAGAAAATAAGAATATCAAAACAATGGGTTACCTCAGGACACGGTGTTGTGGCCGTCGACCTTCAGTAAAAATCCCAACTTTATTGAACAGCAAAATCGCAATACAAAAATAATTCCAGCGTCCAGAATCCCGTCAAAATACAAGGGTTAGCCCATAAATAGGCATCCGAAATCAAACCCTATTCCTAGCAGAACCTCAAAACTATAAAATTACAAATAAGCCCATGTAAAAAATATTCGTTTAAACAGAGACTGTATGACCACTAATTGGCGGCTTAAACCGCTATTTAGCGGCTCAATTTTGGAGTTTGGCTCTGTAATTTCTTCCAAGTGTGTCTCTTGTCCTGTAGACTTGATTTGATGGACTGTAGTTTACTTTTACTTCCTGAAGTACTTTGATATTATAGTCTCGCCCGCTTTAGAAACTTTTCGGCATTTGATTTCCTAGTCCAACTCTGGTTTCATGCCTTTTCCTTGTATAATTTGGATTACCTGCAAAAGACACTAAAAATACCCAAGTAGCATTTATTTATATACAAAAACAGATAAAGTATGAGAGGAAAAATGCAATATATGATATTCATCACACCCCCACACCTATCTTTTGCTAGTCCTCGAGCAAAACCTAAACCTAAAAAGAAAAACAAAAATCCTAACTCACTTTCGCAGGAATCGTGATTACACTTAGCACGTGCAACAAGCCTTTAAACCCCTAGGTTACCCTAGTGGACGAGTGTTGTCTCGTGAGGGTTTGCAGTGAATATACCCACAAAATTCAAGAAAAAAATAGATTAAGGAATAAAGAAAAGAAAAATAAGGATAACCGAAAATTAAGAAAAATAAAAATTTTATACAAAAGAAAGAAAAAATCCTTTTTTTTTTTATATTTTCGTCAATTGGTCTCACTAATATACAAACTTAAGAACGCATTTAGATTATCAATTTTTAAATCGAGCATCATATCAGATACACTTATCATTTTAATCAAAAATTTAAATCTTATCTTTCAATACGTACTAACAGATAATTTATTGGCTCCTATACATCTACGTGCATGTGTGATAGTCTACTTTGGTTTTTGGACTCCAACTCTAACTCATGATTCATCTCCTCTCTCATAATTTTTTTTTATTAAGAATATTTCACCTTTCATGCGAGTATTCACGCTTGCTTAGGCGCAAAATACCCGATTACTTAGTGCATACTCTTTTTTTTCTTTTTTCTTTTTTTTTCTTTTCTTTTTTTTTTTTTTAAGAATATTTCACCTTTCATGCGAATATTCACGCTTGCTTAGGCGCAAAATACCCGATTACTTAGATCATACTCTTTTTTCACTCTTGAGGCTATTGCCTTAATACCAGGCGCATCCCATTATTTTATCACTCTCGAGGCTATTGCCTTAGGCTCACCCCATTATTTTATTCTCACTTTTTTAAGAGAGAGAAGACTTACTCATTCGTTATTATCTTTATCCTTAACCTAATAAACTATTATGAGGTGAAGAATAGATGTATAATTGCCTCAAAACTACTATTAGCGATATTTATTTTTCGGATTTTAATCTTTTTTTTTCATAAAATTCAAAGTGTATCGTCCAATCTACTCTCATATCCAATTTCAAATCTAAATTTTGTTCCTTTATCTGTAATTAGTTTGATCTATTGATGAAAAAAAAATAAATTTTTTTTTTTAATCTTTTTTAATCTTTTTGTTGGTCACCCTAAAAACTACCCAAAGTGTAAAATAAAGAAACCCAAAAACCTAAAAAAAAATAAAATGAAATAAAAATAAAATCCTAAAAATCCTAAAAAAATAAAATAAAATAAAAATAAAATAAAATAAAATAAACATCTCCTAATACACTCCCCCACACCTAAACTTGTGTATGCCCTCATACACAAATCATTGGTGTCGTCCTCTTTGCCTTCTACTAGATTCACCATGTGCAGGACGTGCTCGTGCTGTAGAAGACTCACCCCTATCAATCTGTTTCAACCGGTTGCAAATTTTTCCAAGACCTTGCCAGACGATGTTGATTTGCTCAGTGGGATCAGCTGGCAAGTCTTGGTCAAAGAAGGCATCATCCTCCTCCTCTTGTGTCAAGTCAGTGGCATATATATCCTCGTTATCAACATGTCTGTTCCAATCTTCTGAAACAGCAGCATGATATGTCACTGAAATATGTTCGGTAGTGATCAACACGCATGAGGGTGCGTATGCGTCAAATTCGGCACTAGATATAAACTTGCGACACAACTGTGTAATTAAACACGGCAGAGGCAAACTAGTCCTCGATCGCATCTTAGCATCAATAATAGTGTCGAGTAGTTGTGTGCACATACAGAAGTGAGTATCTTGACGCATAATACAATCAACAACATAAAGTGTGGGCGTATAAAAAGATGATATATGTGTAATGCCCATAACATTAGTGTTGACCCAGCGGCAAGTTGCGTGAATATTTCGGTAGAGTGTCTTGCTGCTGATCCCTTTATCACGTGTTATTTTGCAGTTTGGGCCCATCTGTGTAAGATAGTCCTCAATCCTACCAGGCGTGTGATTCCCGGTATGAAGGAGGATACCCGTGGAAGTTGAGATGGCCTCTGCGTGCATTTCATATAATTGGCCGCGCCAATGGAGGTTTATGGTTTTGCGATCGTCCGAAATGTCGGATTTCGCAAAACTCGCATAAAATTCCTCCACCAACTCTGGGATGTAGAATGCATTAGATGAATAAATGAGGTAATTCCAACCCAGAGTTTCGATTGCAGCGGCAAAATAAACACTAAATGCCGCAAAAATTTCTCCAAAAAACTTCTCACAAACAAATCTACCCATGATATCGTACTGTAATTATCAATTTGCAATCTGATCAACACAGTAAATATAAAAGAGAGAACTCGTACCTCCCCTGAAGTTTCAGGGGGAAAATCCACAGTTTAGCCGCTGAATAGCGGTATATACCGCGGTTTGGCGGCTTGGAATTCACGGATGGCCGAGAGCTTCGGAGTAGTTGTCTATGCCGGTGATATGGACCTTTGAAGCATCTCTGGTAGAAGAAACGTTGAAGATCCTACACTATCCTGCAAAGAGAGAAACAAAAATCAAAAGGAGGAAGTGGGGAAGGAAGGGGGGCAGCTAGGGTTTTGGATGAAATGATTTGGGGGAAAATGAGGGCTGCTTGGGTGTATATAGGAATGGAAAATTACCGTTAGCTCCCCATCTTTCCCTAATTTTGCTTTAAAACCCTGCATCACGTTAGTAACATAATATACATGCTATTATACACATGACTACATGCCTTTATGCATAGATTGGATCGTGAAGTGTCATGACCTCTACGTTATCGCTCACTCGAGGTTCTAAAAATGGTTTTAGTCTGTGACCGTTTACTTTGAATAAATTACCATTTTTAGGATCCTCGAGATCAACTGCACCGTGATGGTGCACTGTCCGTACTATGTACGGTCCACTCCATCTTGATCTCAATTTTCTTGGGAATAAATGTAGCCTCAAATTATATAAGAGAACTTTTTGTTCAGGTGCAAATGACTTGCGAATGATTGCTTTGTCATGAAACACTTTTGTTTTCTCTTTATAAATCTTGGCACTCTCATATGCGTCCCGTCTTATCTCATCAAGCTCATTAATTTGTAATTTCCGCTGCTCGCCAGCTTTTTCGAGCTCAAAATTTAGAAATTTAATTGCCCATAAAGCTTTATGCTCAAGCTCCACCGGTAAATGACACACTTTTCCAAATATCAAACGATATGGAGACATGCCTAGATTAGTCTTGTAAGCAGTACGGTAAGCCCATAATGCATCAGCTAGCTTACAAGACCAATCTTTTCTATTATGATTTACAGTTTTCTCCAAAATCAGTTTGATTTGGCGATTGGAAACTTCCACTTGCCCACTAGTTTGTGGATGATATGGTGTGGCTAACTTGTGGGTAATGGAATATTTCCGCATAAGCGCCTCAAATGACCGGTTGGTGAAATGGGTACCATTATCGCTAATAATAGCTCGAGGAATGCCAAATCGAGAAAATATATTCTCTTTCAAAAACTTGACAACTACTTTGTTGTCATTCGATTTTGTGGCTATTGCCTCTACCCATTTAGAAACATAATCAACAGCAACTAATATGTATTGATTTCCAAATGAGTTGGGTAACGGTCCCATAAAATCTATACCCCATACATCAAAGATTTCGACCTCAAGGATGGGTTGCAGAGGCATCATATTGCGCCGTGAAATTTTGCCGACGAATTGGCATCGTGTGCATGCTTTGCAATATTCCACGGCGTCTTTGAAAATAGTTGGCCAATAGAAACCACTCTGCAATACCTTTTCGGCCGTTTTCCTGGGACCAAAGTGTCCTCCACAAGCTAGATCATGACAAAAAGAAAGAACACTTTGTATCTCATCGTTAGGTATGCATCGACGTATGATTTGGTCTTGACAACATTTGAACAGATATGGTTCATCCCAGTAAAAGAATTTTACTTGGGATAAGAATCTATATCGATCTTGCTTGGACCAATGGGACGGAATCTCCTTAGTCACAAGATAGGTCACAGTGTCAACAAACCATGGTTCGTGCATCAATGCAAACAGTTGCTCATCAGGAAATGATTCGTTTATGGGGCACAAATTAGTTGGAGCGTTGGGCAGACGAGACAAGTGATCAGTTACTGAATTATCCGCACCTTTCTTGTCTAATATCTCAAGATCAAACTCTTGTAGCAAGAGGATCCATCGAATAAGCCTTGCTTTTGCATCTTTCTTGGTTAACAAGTATTTCAAAGCAGCGTGATCAGTGTATACTGTAATTCGTGATCCAATCAAGTAGGAACGAAACTTCTCAAGTGCAAAGACGACTGCCAGAAGCTCTTTCTCTGTGGTAGAGTAGTTCAACTGGGCGTCATTAAGTGTCCTACTTGCATAATAAATCACATGTGGCTGCTTATTAATACGTTGACCAAGGACGGCACCAAGAGCGTAATCAGATGCATCACACATGAGCTCGAAGGGTAAGCTCCAGTCTGGCACATGAATAATAGGAGTGGTAGTCAGCGCCTTCCTGAGCTGCTCAAATGCTCTTAGACAATCAGGCGTGAAATTGAATGGTACTTCCTTGGCTAGTAAATGTGTCAAATGCCTAGCAATTGTGCTAAAGTCTTTGATAAATCTTCTATAAAAACCAGCATGACCAAGGAAGGATCGTATATCTTTCACTAATCGCGGAGGTGACAGATTATTGATGAGGTCTAGCTTGGCTTTGTCAACCTCGATACCTTTCTTCGAGATGACATGCCCTAGCACTATGCCATTTTTGACCATAAAATGGCATTTTTCCCAATTGAGTGTCAAATGCTTCTCATTACAACGCGTGAGAACTAACTCTAGATGATGCAGACACTCTTGGAATGAATCTCCGAAGATAGAAAAATCATCCATGAAAATTTTAAGAAATCGTTCAACCATGTCAGAGAAAATACTTACCATGCACCTTTGGAACGTGGCAGGTGCATTGCATAACCCAAAGGGCATGCGTCTGTATGCAAAGGTGCCGAATGGACATGTGAACGTGGTCTTTTCTTGATCCTCCGGAGCGACGGGAATTTGGTTGTAGCCAGAGTATCCATCTAGAAAACAATAGAACTCATGTCCGGCCAACTGTTCCAACATCTGATCAATGAATGGTAAGGGGAAATGGTCCTTGCTAGTTGCAGCATTAAGCTTCCTATAATCAATGCAGACTCGCCATCCCGTCTGCAAACGCATCGGGATAAGTTCATTTGCATCGTTCTTGACTACAGTGATTCCGGATTTCTTAGGTACTACTTGAACTGGGCTTACCCATGCGCTATCAGAGATAGGATAGATAATCCCATTGTCAAGACACTTAAGAATATCCTTCCTCACAGCTTCTTTCATTACCGGATTCAACCTATGCTGAGGATCTCTTGTAGGTCGTGCATTGTCTAGCAAATGAATTCTATGCTGCACTATAGAAGGACTTATCCCCTTGATATCAGCCATACTCCAGCCTATGGCTTCCTTATATGCTTTCAACACTGATATGAGTTTTTCCTCCCGAGCGTCAGTCAATTCTGCAGAGATAATGACTGGTAGTGTGTCGTGTTCACCCAAAAAAGCGTACTTGAGATGACTCGGAAGGGTCTTCATCTCAAGCTCAGGTGGACACTCAATAGATGGTCGTAACTGAACTCGTGGTTCAGTCATCAATGGCTCAGGTGGAAGTTTTCATTGCGTGGAAGACACATAATTAGATGATTCATCGAGCGTCTCCAAGAATACACTCTCATCAACTAAACCATTCAGCTCGTCAAAGAATTTCTCCTCTTGGTGTTCACTGGACAATCCTTGGATCATATTTTCTAGGGGCTCGTCATGTGGATCACTCGGTTGGCGCCCTAGATTGAATATATTCAAGTCAAGTGTCATATTTCCAAAGGAAAGTCTCATCGATCCATTCCGGCAATTGATAACAGCATTAGAAGTGGCCAAGAATGGACGTCCCAAAATAACTGGGATACAATGGTGTGGATTCACCACAGGTTGAGTCTCGAGGACTATGAAATCAACTGGGAAGATAAATTTGGACCCGTGATCAATTTGGTCGACTTGTGAGATCAGATTTGTTCATGGGAGACAAGATGGACCAGCCGATCCCGATCCTTCAGGATCGATGTTACCCGTTGCGTACATCATTACCAACGGCGCCAAAAACTTGATGTGTTATATTTACTGCAAGCGCACAGTATCGTTGTAGCGCTGTACAGGTCGTCTCACAGGGATCTAGGGTGTTTCTGCCTTCTTACTTTCTCTATCGTTCGCCGGACTAACCAAAGGTTCTAGGTTGAGGTCGGATTAATCTAAGTAGCCTAGGATATAGAATCCACTAATTTCCAACCATGTTCTTACTTCTACTATTTTCTTCTATCATAAAAATTTAATCTTTTTAATTTAGTTTTTACTTAAAGTGCCCTAAGCATGAGCTATCAAGTGTTGTGCAAGTATAGCTCATCAAAAGATGCTACTTCATATAAAAATAAACTAAATATTTTAGATAATTCAATTAAAAAGACAAAACCAGCAACCCCAATCCCTAACTAAGCATAGATTATCAAGAATCCTAATTCAAGTATAACCTATCAAAGTTCTAAACTTCGGGTCCTTATATTTTAATCTTTCATTTGAAAAATCATGGCTTTATTAATTTTATTTAAGAAGAAAAATATTAGAAAATAATTGCATGGTGGATCTTAGCTTCATCTACATCCTAGAGCTGATCTAATTAGCTACTCATGATTTTTGCTAAGGAAGATCAAATTTTAATTCATACAATGATAAACCCTAATCTAGAAAGCGATAAACTCTAAATAGAATGCAATCAAATCTATGCAGAAAGAAAATAAGAATATCAAAACAATGGGTTACCTCAGGACACGGTGTTGTGGCCGTCGACCTTCAGTAAAAATCCCAACTTTATTGAACAGCAAAATCGCAATACAAAAATAATTCCAGCGTCCAGAATCCCGTCAAAATACAAGGGTTAGCCCATAAATAGGCATCCAAAATTAAACCCTATTCCTAGCAGAACCTCAAAACTATAAAATTACAAATAAGCCCACGTAAAAAATATTCGTTTAAACAGAGACTGTATGGCCGCGAATTGACGGCTTAAACCGCTATTTAGCGGCTCAATTTTGGAGTTTGGCTCTGTAATTTCTTCCAAGTGAGTCTCTTGTCCTGTAGACTTGATGTGATGGTCTGTAGTTTACTTTTACTTCCTGAAGTACTTTGATATTGTAGTCTCGCCCGCTTTAGAAACTTTTCGGCGTTTGATTTCCTAGTCCAACTCTGGTTTCATGCCTTTTCCTTGTATAATTTGGATTACCTGCAAAAGACACTAAAAATACCCAAGTAGCATTTATTTATATACAAAAACAGATAAAGTATGAGAGGAAAAATGCAATATATGATATTCATCACGTTTTGATACTCGGAGCTGAGAAATAGCCTCGCGTTTGGATACGCTAGCCTCGCGTTTTACGCTGGCTTGATATTTTTACAGAAGTTTATCTTCTAGAATACTAGCACCGTGTGGAAGAAAATTCTTGCATGCTGGTTTATTCTTGCGATTAACGCAAGTCATAACTTCGCGTTTAGCACTATTTTTACAATTAATGCAAATTTGCCAATCATCTTCGCGATTTACGCGAAGGTAAGGAGTCTTGCGATTAACGCAAGTCTTACTGGCATCGCGTTTATCTCTAAGCTCATTATTAGTCCCGCGTGGAGAATCACACGCTGGCTCTAAAGAAATTTTATCCTCGCGATTAATGCGAGTATTAGAAATCTTGCGATTATTGTAAGTCTTACTGGCGTCGCATTTATCGCTAAGCTCAGTATTAGCCTCGCGTGGAGAATTACACGCTGGCTCTAAGGAAATTTTATCCTCGCGATTAACGCGAGTATCAGAAATCTTGTAATTAACGCAAGTCTTAGCTTCGTGTTTATCGTGATATTGGCTGGTCTTGCGATTAACGCGAGCCAGTTTGCAAGGGACTAAAGCCTCCCGTTTTGTGAAGTTAGCCTCGTGTTCAATGCGGGCTTTGAGGGCCTTTTGCCTAGCTCTCCGATTTCTATTTCGGAGTTGGGTTCTAGTCAATCCAGTTCCTGAGCTTTCTTCGACAGTAAAGAGGCCATCCTCTGCTAGGATTTCCTGCCCAAACGACGGCTCTATGGCTGCAGTCTCCACGAGTCCCCAATTAATGGTAGATTCCCGATTACCCGATCCTCGGGTATTGGAGCGCACGCGATAATAACATCGCGTTTCGGTCAGGTTACCTAACTTAGAGGAGAGATACTCCTCGTACTTCTGCTGGTCGATCTCTACGACTAGCATGTTCATGTCGGATATGATCCTCTCGACGTCAGATTGTGCTACGATCTCATCTTTGATGAAAGAGATGTCTCCCACTGTGGTCGCCAGTTTGTTCACAACAGAAATTTGCTTCCCTTCCATTGAAATAACTTAATTACAATGAAAGTGAATAAGAAAAAGAACAAACGAGAGGATTTATAACTTAATGCTCTCTTTTACAATGAAAACATGGGATCAACTAGTAGTTCGTTTTGACGATCTGACGACGATGATCTTCTCTCTTAAAGATGACGGCGGCCGATTTGGATCTTCTCTGCTGATCTTCACGAATTCAAAGCTCTCACGCGTAATTCGAGTTCTCTAAGATGCGGAAAAGATCCCTAGGGCTTCCTCAAAGGGGTATTTATAGTTTTAGGTCAATATGAGAGTTTCTATCTAAATAGAATTTGTATTCATCAAGGATTCTAATCAAATATCTTAGTTTTTATTTAAATCTCTTGATTTAGAGTTCTGATTGGATTTAATTTGGATATTTGGATAAATCCAAATGTTAATCTCAATCAATATATGATTATGGTTATGTACTCACGCGGAGCTAATCGCATCAAAACGCGAAGGTAAGAAACCAGAACGCGGAACTATTGAATAGTTTCGCGTTTTGCTCAAACGCGAGGCTAAAATAGTCAAACGTGGAGCTATGGAGTTAGCTCCACGTTCTATTGTGCAAAATCTCTTTTTACTTAGAAATTTTCACTACCAACATTGTCTTTGTATAGATTATCATTCGATGACCAGGCTTAGAAAATTAAAAAAAAAAAGGACAGGTAACTACCTAGAGAGAGGGAGCGGAAGATTTTTTTTTTTTTCAAAGCATACCAGACCTGAGCAGAAATTTACAACCAACACTTGGTAGGTGTCCAATATACTTGGCATAAGACAACATATAAGCTATTAATTCTCCACAATAGCACCCAAGTTGATAGAGTAGGTAACATTACATATTAGCTGAACCTATGAAGTGCAAGAAGATGAAGTCCATTAGCTACATGAAGGGTGAACATGACTCTATATGTCAGAGTGATGGACTCATCCCCAAGCTTGAATTTGAAGAAACTGAGAAGCATTGCAGCCAGGATCTTCATTTGCCGATATGCAAATTCCTTCCCCAGGCAAATCCTTGGACCCGCCTGGTTAGAAAATTTTATATAAAAAAAAATTTGAAACAACTCAGTCGCACAATTATCACAAGAACGACATCATATATTTATTTATTGTAAACTCAAAATATAAAAAAGCAGAGCAGATTTGCAGTATAATATTGCATGAAATATTAAGCAAGTTCAGCTAAACCTATAAATGGAAAGTTATATATATGTATATATAGGGTTAATTACAGTCAGACCCCCTGTAGTATTGGGTGTGTGTCACTTAACACCCCTGAAGTTTGAAACTCTCAAAAAACCCCCTGAACTTAGTTATTTTCACTCTCATTTTTTACTAAAGTGCACTCTTGTCTCTCAAATTTCTATTCTACCCTCATCCCTCCTTTTAACCAACAATAGGAATTTGAGAAATGAGGATAGAATAAGAATTTTAAGGGACAAGAGTGCACTTTAATAGAAAAGGAGAGTGAAAATAACTAAGTCAAGGGAGTTTTTTGAGAGTTTCAAACTTTAGGGGTGTTAAGTGACACATCCCCAATACTACAGGGGGTCTGACTGTAATTAACCCATATATATATATATATATATATATATATATATATAAAAGAAGGGTACAGTATAAATGTTGTTAGGATTGAGCAAAGTTGTGGTATACTAAATGGAAACCACTTGGGGGTTCGATTATATTATATGGATAAAAAAAAGTTAGATCTACAATTTGACTAAAAAGATTGTTTGGAATTCAACTGTACTGGAAAAGCCTAAAATGATTCAACGAGATAATTTGTGGTCATTTACCCACACAAGGAATTTATTTATTTTTGTAGGTGCATATCCAAATGGGTTGGCATTTATAAATAGAAAATATAAATTTGTGGTTGATGGCATATAGATTTTTCCCCCTTTTTTATGCCGAAGGAGAAATGGATATAGAAGCTTACGTTAAACGCTACAAATTTGAATGGGCTTTCTGGCTGGAAAGAGCCATTCTCGAGCCAACGCTCTGGCCTAAACTCATCAGCATCTTCTCCCCATAAATGTTTCATCCTTCCCATGGCATATGCCAGGTAGTACACACCGTCTCCTTTCTTCACCTTGAAACCATCAGGAAGGACATCATTCTCATCTGCAATCTTCCCATCCTATCACAAAATCAGCAAGTCATCAAATAATCTATCTAGTTTAACTCCTGAGAAGAAGAAGATGATTTGTCAGTATTAGCTTGCAAAATGAGGTCAAAGAAAATTAACTACCACTGGAACTGCTGGATAGAGACGGAAAGTCTCTGTAATTGCAGCATGGAGATATTGCATCTTGTCAAGAACTTTATCGTATTGCATCTTGTCAAGAACTTTATCGGTTAAGGTCATTGCAAAATTTTCATATCTAGAACCTGATCCCTTAAATCCTGTTGCATCTTCGATCTCATTAAAGATTTTCTCCTGAATCAAGGGGTGTTTGCATATCATGTAGAAAAACCAGGAAATAGTGTTTGAAGTGGTGTCCTTGCCAGCAATCAAGAAATTGAGAATTATATCCGTTAGATTTTTATCTTTGATTTCCTCTGGTTGCTCCTGGCTCGCAATTATAAACCTCGACAGTATGTCTTCCTTCCCTTTCTGCAAAAAATACATCTAGAGTTAAAAAAAAATACTGTAGAAATAACGTATCTGTATGGATTTATAGATTAGTTCTAATGCATATATACTATGTCAATTTTGTAACGTTGTCGACTTGGGGTGTGCACACCGAAAGTTATGATATGCTTACATCTCATCTTTCAGTATTCATCTGCTCTCTCTTTTGGCGAATTAGTTGAAAAACAAAGTCATCAATCACTTTAACGTTCTTCTTGAGATTTGCCTCCAATCCATTGTTGAAGTATCTCTTCGCTTCCCAGAAGATGTCAGCGTATTGGTGGAAGACGATGTGGTTAGAGTCATCAAATGCCTTGCTGAAGCGGTATCCGAATGCATCTGAGCCAGAGAGAGTGTTCAGCTCAACATCAAATCCCACCTTAAAGAACGAATCAAGTGTCGACTTCATCAAGAAATCCTGCAAGTAGCAGGGAAGTAAACTTTAGGACCGTTTGTCTTTTCCATGGCTAATGGTTCGAAACAAACCTGCATATCAAAAACAGCAGCTGAGGTTGCAGCCTGCCCAATTTTCATGGCTAGCTTGGCCCCAGTTGTTCGAAACACTGTGCTACTGAAGTCTCGGAGGACCTTGTTGGAGAACTCATAGCTTGCAAGCTTTCTCTGCTGACGCCATTTATCCCCATCAACGGCAAATATCCCATCACCAAAGAGGTCCCTCAATATGTCATAATTGTATTGCCCCTATGCAAACACATGACAAAGTTAACACAGATGCTGCACATTCCAAATAGTTAATAGGCTACAAAATGTAAATTCAGAATGCGTGCACCTTGCTGTATTTTGAAAAGTTTGTCTTCAGAACATGCTCGATATTGGAAGGGCAAGTGGTGTAGATGTCACTGAAGTAGGGCTTGAGGAGACGAAACGTCGGATGCATCGTGTCAATATCAGTTAGGTAATCGAAGATGGTGTCGAAATAGATGAGCTGATGGAAGACTTTTCCGGCGATAGGGGGTTTGTTTGCCCTTTGAACGGATTCTTTGACGAAAAATTTGAGGAAGGCAGCAATCGAACCTGCAACATAAAGAAAAATGATGACAGTAACTATGGAGACAACAGAGAACACAGAGCAGGTTAAGTTTCCAGCAATTTGTGAGATGTGGAACGCCATAGAAGTCTGTTCCAGATGATGGAAATGGATTTTATGTGTGTCTGTATATTTCTTTTTCTTTTTTTTTCTTTTTCATTTCCTAATTAATATACGCACTTGTCATATACATAATGACTTGAACCCCACTGATGAATGGGTCAATACAGGCATGCTTATTTTGAGAATAAAAGATTGTTAAAACCTTCATAAATGTTAGATACTGACTACCTCACTCCACATGCAAACTGGAGTACTGGCGACTTGAATTCTTGGTCTAGTTTTCTAGAAAGAGTTTTGCCATAGAATACCATATCTTTTTGGAATAAAATGAGAACATTCTAATTAAACTAGGTAAATGACACCCAAATTTTGTATTTCTACACATTATAAGACTGTTCATGTTCTACTAGCTGGCTTAGTCAGGTAAGATCTGTTATATTATTAGATAATGAATTTCAATAAAGTAAATATTATTGCATTGCATAAATTTTTCTAACTACCAAGACCAAGACAGGTGTAGCTCCACGGTAAGAGCTCAGAGTTGAGGAATGCGTGGTGGAGGATCTAGTCCCGTGTGTGTCAATTTGAAAAGAAGAATAAATAATTCCTACTCGCGGAGCAAGTCAATCCTAAACGGCCGTTGCGGACGATTCATGGTTCTTAGGAGTTAACCTTTCCTCCCGATCTGATCGGAGTAGCTGGAACAAATACTTTCATATTTTTCTCCTCTTATTTTATGGCCATGTGTAACTGTTGGGATTGAATTAGAGTATAGATGTAAGTATTAGAGAGAAGAAAATGGAATTGCCACCAAACTGAGTTAAATAGATGTCAAATGCAACGGAATAAAATAAATAATCACATATAATTAAAACACAATTAGAAATCACTAGGATTTTATAATGGTTCGAGATAATTCCAAGTCCATTATTATTCTATTCTTCTCAAATGACGAGCATCCACTACTAGTAAAGAAAAATCTAAATCATAACTCGATCTAGCAAGTAGTTACATAATTAAAACACTAATCTACTCAACTAGCCATTTATTGTGAATTATTCCCACACAAAGTATAATCCTAATACCCCACTAGTGTTATAAATTTTCCTCCAACGTTAATATGCCATGCAATCACACTGATTGTAAGCACATTAATTGGCATTACCTTGAGTAGGTCAGAAACCAATCAACATATTACAAAAATGAAGTTTTTAGACTAATCATCAAATATTAATTTAAGTTCAAGTTGAAAAGATCTTACGGTCATGATCGATATTTTTTCAATGGATGAGAAATGATACTTGATGAAGACATTAATGAAATTAGTATTTGACTTTGAAACACTCCTAAAAAAAATATGGATCTTAGAAGTAGAACACCTTTGAAAGAGTGTAAATGATAAAAAAACTTACTAAAATCTACAATATCTTTTCTTTTTTCCTTCAAACTCTTCTTTAAAAAAATTGCCGAAAGATCTCACTTTTCTTCTTCTCAAAATCCTTTTATAGATATAATTCCTCTTTTAAATTAATCTAATCTCTCGCTTTAATAAAGAATAAGTCATAGGCTTTAATTCCAAAAAGTCCTAATATGATTTGGGTTGTTTAGAAGCAAATCCAACTAAATTTAGAAACTTCTCTTTCCAAATAACTGTCCAAATCTCACTATTGTCGGTTTGAGCCTCCACTAGGTCACTAGTGGCTTTACTAGTGGATAGCCTTAGTTTTGTCAAAGTGATGTATGCCACAGTTGATTTTTCTAATGGCTACTCTCATGTTGGCTCAGGTTTTTGATCCACTAATAGGGTCACTTGTGAAATCACTAGTGAACTTTGTTATTCTTAGCAAATTAGCATTCTTCTCTTAAATGATACAGCAATAACTTCTCCATTCAAACTCCTTTCGGGCTGAGGTTCATATTATTGTGAAGACCATCCCGAGCACTGCAATCTGCAGTTGGCTTCATCATGAAATTCAAGTTTACTCTGTCAAATTAGCTATGTTAGTTGTAGTCATTGTATCAAACGTCGTTTCACATGATTCATCTATACATCCACTTTACCTACATATAATCCACATCATATGCCATACTACAAATAGAGTTTGTTATTAATCAAATTAAGAGTTATGTATGGATATTGTGAAGCCCACTCCGAGTTTATTTCTTTGAATTTTTCAAATTTGTGTTATATGTTTTGAATTAGTTTTTTAGTAGAAAAGAATAAAATAAAGATCCAGCCCACATCTTAGCCAATTGATCTAATCATAGCATACTAATAAATAAAATAAACTTGACTTCTTAACTTTGATTTGACCATAGATTTAATTAAAGAGATATGGCAAATATAGAGTTTCCATCTAGATGGAAGTCTCTAATCTAAAAGATAATTGTTTAATTAAAAATTGATTTGTGTATAAATATGTAGCCATAATTAGCCATAAATCTTTCCTAATCCAGAGAAATAGAAAAAAAAATTTGTGGATAAAATACATGAAAAAAAAATTGTGTTCAGTTTGAGCTCTTGAAGATTTAGTTGAGTTTTCAATATCCCTTTCAACCACAAATCATATATTTATCTTTAGATCAGGCCAAGGAAAGTTTATCTCACAACAAACATGCTAAAATAAGTATTTTAATTTTATATTGTTTCTAGTTTTTGGTTCTATTATATATGAATTTGTTTTATTAAAAGTTTTGTTAAATCATGCTTAAAGATAGTATTTTTTTTCTTTCTATTCCTATTATCTAGCATACTAATACATCTTCTAAATTCGGTTATGAATAGTAAATTCATTTTAATAATGTCAAAAAATTTTCTAAAGATATCCTATCTAGTCCTCTACAAATATTGTCTAATTCTTGATGGAATTGTGAGTTTTTCCCAAGTTATTAGACTATGGCTGTATTTCTATTCCAGTAATGGTAGGTTACAACTAGAAATTTGTAAAATATAGTATATAGCTCCAAATAAATTCTAGAAAAATATTGTTAAAAAAACTCATTGTTTAACAATTATTGTTTAGAAATTCTTTTGAAATGCTTGTTAATAATATGTGTTATGACCAAGTTATTATAATATTGTTATTGTTGTATTGAATTTTTAAACTAACCAATTATGGTAAAAGATACTGATTGAAAGATAGTTCACTTATCTACAACATCTGTTTAGAATGTTCTTCCAAATTTTTATGATATCTACAACATTTGTTTAGAATGTTCTTCCAAATTTTTATGAGTGTAGCAGGTACTATCCTAGTCATTATTCTATTATTATCACTAGTAAATGTAACTTAGCTGTGAAAAATCCAATTTTAAATATCTTATGCATAATAAATTAACTCAATAAATTTTGTAATAATTTATATGGCAAGGTAAATTTATTACCTATAACTTTCTTATGAAAAACATGTCACAGATGCATGATTTGGATCACCCAAATTAGCATAACTTTTGTTTAGATTGTTCTTCCAAATTCTTATGGGAGTAGCAGAGCCTAGTCATTATTCTATTATTGTCACTAATAAATGATAGTTTAGCAATGAAAAAACCAATTTTGACTATCTTAAGTATAATAAATAAACTCAATAAATTCTAAAATAATTTATGTAGCAAGATAAATCTATTACCTATAGCTTTTATTTGAATACAACCTTTTACAAATCTAATTACAGATATAGATATTTTTATTTACCCAATCTAGCCCTAGCCTTGACTAGTTCAATATACTGAGTTTCTGTATAGGATACATAGTGAGTAAAGGTTGATTGGTTCTTGCATTTAATTGTATTCTTATCATGGTAAAATGCACCTATTGATACTGTATATATGTGTCATCATGTTATTTATTGAAAATACCATTATACATTGTTTATTGCATCGTAGTTTGTTATAGATGCAATCACTTCTCACATATAAATAGAGAGAGAATTCTCAATTATATATTACACCAAATTTCATAGAATAATTTGTATAAATTCTTGATGTGGTTAGGCTGGGTTCTTGTTATTCTTTATCAAATTTTGTATGTCTTTATTTTAATTAAAAGTTCTTCACTTTTTTAGCTCATATTTTGATTTTCATATTTTTATTCTTTAAGAAATTGTTTTATTTCCTTAGTTAATAGTTACATCTTTTATGTCTAGTGTAGATGAAATTAAAAGTATAGTATGTTTAAATAAACAATCACTCATATGCTTCATATCAAAATCTAAGTCAGAATAATAAAAGTCTTGTGAATATTTAATTTACGGATTTACAATATATTTTATGGTTTTTATATATGTCATCTTGTGATGATCTCCAAATCACACACCAGTGAGCCTGAGAGTGTGTCCCAATAGTGGGTAGGCTATCACCATCATGCACTTTTAAAAATAAAGTGCATGAGGCTATTACAATACACAATAACAAGCAATAGCTAAGATAGCATGCATACAAGATATATATTATAGGTCTAGAAACTATCTACCACATCACATGCATAAAACATAGTAATATCCCAAAACAAGTATAAGGAAAGATAAATCAATGGAGTATATATGTGCATAGGAATACTACTCATATAAAATCAAGTACAGTATCAAAATAAGAGTAACATGTAAGTACAAAATATCTACAAATATGTCTAAACGAACAGAAATTTAAAAACATAATATATACATATACAAGTCAAAATGATATACATACAAAATAAATGAGGATCCTATGGAATGCGGATTACTAGAGCTCATCCTGTCCCTAAAAGTAGGGATCCTCGATATGCAAGGCTTCCTCCTCGAGCAACGTCATCACAGCTCTTGGATCTAGATGCGTTAAATCCACGGGTCAGAACCGAAATGAGAAAACGAATTCAAATTTGTGGAGCGCTATGAAAACCATATAAAAATGTAAGCATGAAATTCTAGTAGGAAGCAATATAAAAATATATATGCATGGAATCATAGAGAGTATGGTACACATAATGTAGCATAATAGGTAATGAAATGGATATTATATTTATTTACTTGGACTGAAAAGTGGGAGTATTCACATGTTTTTAGAGTGCACCATAATACCCAGTACCATTGCCATAAGTGCCATTCTCCACACGAGCTGAATGACATTTTGCTAAGTACCATGAATATTCTATGCATACCTAGGATGGCAGTCATCTATAAATACTCAAGAATAATGGTACTAATATACACATCAATGTATATATCCTAATAAGTCATGGACTCCACATTACATATTTTATTCTACTACTAACTTTCCACATTGCCCACAATGTACTATGTTTTAAGCAATATGTATGCATATATATATATATATATATATATATATATATATATATATATATATATATATATATATATATATATATATATATATATATATATATATATATATATATATATATATATATATATATATATATATATATATATATATATATATATATATATATATATATATATATATATATATATATATATATATATAACTAAGTCTATAGGCCAATTATCATGTTATCATTGTATCGTATGTAGCAAGGATTCATGTATAAGTGTGTCAAGTGTGGATATAAAATGCCACACATAGCAATATTAGTAAGTAAAAGAGTTATAAAACGTGTTCATGTACATGTGGTTTCATTCCCAAGTAAAAAATAATTAATATTTCATGTTACATGTGTGCAGGGAAGTGTGTGTGTATGCATGATTAGTATCTCAAGTATATTTTTATATACAGAAACCAGATATGAACAATAGTAATTATACATGTATGTGTGCATATCATATTACAAGGGTGGTAGTGTATGCATAATATGACATATAATTTGAAAATATGGTTTGATTGGTCAACTAGTATTGAAGAATAAATAATTAATAAGCTAGTTCAAGTTTGTCCTATGAAATATAATAACTCGAGGCTATATGAAGTATATTTAGAGCTTGAGCAAGAAAATTGTAAGTAGAAAACATTTATAGCTTTATGAATTATCTTCCCAATAAATTCTATATAATCTCAAATAAGATTCTAATAAAAAAGTTGTAGCGATTTTTCTAGCCTAGATTATTGTTGAATTGGCAGACCAAGTACACATCAGTAAGTTCAAGGTGACGTTTAAATGAGATAAAAGGGTTTCTAAACAAAAACTATAAATAATTAAATTATCTTTCTAGCGAACTAATATGAGCTGAATTGGAATTCTAAAACAAAAGTTATGGCTATTTTATTAAACAATTCAGTTATTGAATTATTGTGACTTGATACAATATAATGTTATAGATTCTAGGTAATTTTTTTGCTAGGAAGAAGGTTGAATCAGGATTATATTTCTACAAGAAAATTACATATCAATAAATTATTTTTCAAATGGTGCAAAAATGAGGTTAATCAGAGTTAAGACAAAAAGTTATGACTGCTTTATGAAAAACTACAAAGAATGGCAGAACATGACAGATTTGTGTTCTATTAGCATGTACGGTATGGTATATGTAATTAACTCATAGTAAATGTTGTTTTAAGTATTTTTAACCCTTCAGTTTGATTACCAATACACAAGGTATTTGCTCATGCATATGTATAGATGTTTATTTTGCTTAAAATGTAGAGTATCGATATGAAAATCTATAAAATATAATATAATATACATTTTAATACTAAATTCAAATTAAAGTTCCACTTAGTTGGTTAACATGAGATTGCTATGGTCTAGAATCTTTGAATATCAAAAAGCTTAACTAACTCAATTTGAATTATATTTTGGACACAAAATCAGAAAGGAACTGAAATTGATTTGGTTGGCCACAAAAAGTTAATGAATTGCACTAGAAGTAACCTCAAGATGGAAGATAAGTACGAAGAAGATAGCTTTGAGTTGCTAGAGAAGATTGAAGCTTAAGTAGTAAGAGAATACTCAAAAGTAAAGTTCAATTGGTTTTATGGTAGATAATCCTAAATTTCTTAGGCTGATTTATTGACAAATTTTTAGAAAAAAATAGATAATAGATTTTGGTTTCGATTCTAAAGAGAAAAATTAAGAGAAGGACATAAGAAATATGATTGATTTTATTAGGTTTTTATTGTAATTGTCTAAGAGGTGAAATGGGTGGTAAAAGAGATGAAAGATAAGGTAAAATAATCTTAAACTTTCATATATTTACAAGATTGCTATTGGGTCAAAAAAGTTTCATAAAAAGTCAAAGATGACTGTTGGGGATAAAATGAAGAGAAACAAATGTTTAAAAATGAATTAATTCAAATCCCTTTGGCCCAAAAACTGATTGGTTCGGAATTCCCCAAAAAATAAAAGTTATAATAAAATGCAAAGCATGATCTCTTCCTGGTGAAATATTTGGAGTCTAGAATTAAAAATAAGAATCAATTTACTTGGTGTCCACCGATATCAATATTCAGACTTCTAGACAGATATGGATGACAAGAATAAACTAATATAAAGATATAAAGATTAGGATCGTCGCACATCTATAATAATTTATAATTAAGAGTTGAGACCAAACTATTTTTCTCATAGAGTTATTTACAAAAGATTTTATTTTTTTGTATTTATTAATTAAAATATAGAATGATAGGTAATTGCAAGTTGAACATTTATACTTGTTGGTTATAAAATGATTATTATATATTATTATTTTAAAAGTTTTGCTTAGTTAACATATTATGGTTCTTAGGGATTCGGACCTAAGTGTTGTATTTTTATTTATTATTCTTTGTAATAAGTTAATCAGACAACAACTACTATTATCTCTTCTTCAATTTGCTTAAACTGAATTAGAAACTAGATTAAAACTATTTTAATACAAATCAACATACATAGTTACACAATTCAACACTATGTACTTACAGTAATTAAACTTTCACATAAAGAATCATGGAGAGTAAATAATGACAACTAAATTAGGTGAGGATCATGGAGAAGATCAGATAGAGCAAATAATAACAATAATTTAAACTAGGAGAGGATATGTTGAAAGGATCATGGAGAAGATTTGGCTGGAGTACTGTTAAATTCCATATTAATGGCAAGGTCTTGAATCTTGGTACCGAAACTTCTTGTAGTGTCAACCCTTTAGATACCTTCCCTTCCACAAGCTCAGATGAAACGAAACCCTCTTCCTCTTCCTTGTCTGAACTTAAAGTATCCATATCAATTTTCTTGTTCTTTTTTTGCTCTTATGCTCATTACAGTTGATGAATATATCGGAAGTTGTGCATATTTTTCTGTTATAGGCTACACACTTCACTCCTCTATGATGTATTTGGTACCTATTCTTTTATTTGCTTTCTGTTTGCATAGGTCTAAGTTTCATACTGTTTTATTTCTTTCCTATGATTTATTTATCTACATTAATTTGTTTTAGCATCCCCCCCACAAATGGTATCGTTCCCTTTGCTAGCAATGTCACTAGTGCAATGTGCTTAGAAAGTTGAAACAGGCTATAACACTCATTTTTTTAACATGATATTTTTAATTTTATAATTTATTAAAAATAATATTTTGTTTTGGAAATAGATTTATGTCACTAGAGAACCCACCCGTATCCAAACCAACTTGCCTAATTAAATAATCGTAATTAAGAAAATAAATAGGATTAATTAAAGTAGATTGATTATTTTCTAAAAATTAAGATAAGAATTTTGTTGGTTTACTTTAACCAAATGGATTCTAGTTTAACTATATATTGAATCTAAATAGAAATCCAATCTAAATCCTAGTTGAGATAGTAAAATTGATTAGCCTAATTAATATAGGATTTTACTCTCATCCAATTAATTAGATGTAATTTAAATTTGGTTCCTGTACATATTAGGATTCATATTCAAATTTGGTTTCTCTATTTTTAGGATTCTTATTTAAAATTAGTTTTCATACCTTTGGAGTTTCCATTTTTAATTAGGATAACGAATCCAATTAGAATTCATATTGGACTTTTCTACTATGAGTCAAAGTAGGACTATTAATTCTCTATAAAAAGGCCCCAACCAGTCATCTTTTCCCAAACACAATAAGTAAGAGAACAAAACATGGAAGAAAGTGGAGAAATAGAGGAAGTAAGAGAAAAGAGTTCAACCAAGTAATTTTGGAGCACCTTGGAGGTTTCAACCTCTCAAGCCAAACACTTGATTCATCCTAAATTAAGGCCAATGTGAGTACAACTCACTATAAATATACTATTAAGTATGCTTTATCTTTTATATTTTCTTATTTATTTATTAAAGATTCAATTGTGTACTAGTTCAAAAGTATGATTTAAAGTGAGCTCTCTAACTCACTGTAAACGTGCTAGTATTTATAATTTATCTTCTATATTTTCTTTTTTATTTAATTAAATATTAAATAATAAATTATATTTTCTATTTGGGAGGATCGGGTTAGACTCCGATCAAAACTGCCACTGTTTCTCATACAGGAGAATCGAAATAGGCTCTAATTAAAACTGTCACTATTTATCATATGAGAGGATCGGGATAAGCTCCAATCAAAATTGGATCAAATTACTGTTTCGTTTTTTCCGGAGGTACATGGGGATGCATTCAGACCAGCCAAGTTTATATCTTCTTAAATTTTCAAATAGCATAATTAAAAGACATTGACTGAAAGACTAATTGATAAGCCACATATAAGTGTTAAAATATGAGATTTTATATAATTTTAATTATCATGATTTTATATGTTACAAAGATATTATTAATTTCATATATTTTTGGACCGCTTTACTAACGATCTTGCTTATGCATAACTAGTTGCAGATTGTTACCTAGAGGTAGACCTGTCTGAAACTAAGCATTACATAATGCATTTTCAAGAGTATGCGGAGCTACAAGATATACGACATCTATAGTAGTTATTTTCTTTTAAAAAAATTGTAATTAGTTCAACTGACTGTAATGTTTACTAAGGCTTGTCAAGTTATCATTCGACGCCGAATGCTCAAACTATCAACACTATAGAAAGTGGGGTGTTACAAGTGGTATGAGAGCACAAGCTCTCTATATCTGTTTAAGTAATTTGAACGGATTTGGATATCATCACAATCAATAGATTCAAAATTGATTTAATTTTGCTAGACCATTTTGGATTAAATACAGCTATATATAAATATAATTTTTCTATGTAAATTATTTACTTCATTATTATTATTATCTATAATGTTATTTTACCCTATAAGGTCTAAAATTTAAATTGAATATAAGTACAAGGAGTAAGGATATCCTTTCTAGTTAGATGTATAGATTTTATTCAATAGAAGTTTGCAATAGGAAGATAACTGAGAGCGACTCCTATACCTTTTTGAGCAAATGTATAATCTGCTTTTGTATCCCATAGGTCTTAAGAAATTTCGAGGATGAAATTTTTGCTTAGGGGGGTAGAAAGTAACACTCACTTTTTTACATGATATTTTTCAATTTTATAATTTACTTAAATTTATATTTTATTTTAAAATTAGATTTATGACCCTATAGCACCCACCCCATATCCAAACTAACTTGCCTAATTAAGTAGTCGTGATTAAGAAAATAAGTAGGATTAATTAAATTAGATTAATTTTTATCTAAAAATTAAGTTAAAATTTAGTTGGTCTACTTTAACAATTAGATCCTAGTTTAACTATATATTGAATCTAAATAGAAACTCAATCCAAATCATAATTGAGTTAGTAAAATAGATTAGCCTAATTAATGTAGGATTCAACTTTCATCCAATTAATTAGATGTAATTTAAATTTGGTTTCTATACATATTAGAATTTAGATTTAAATTTGGTTTCTATATCTTTTAGGATTCCTAATTAAATTTGGTTTGTAAATCTTTTAGGATTTCTATTTAAGTTTAGTTTCCATACCTTTTGTGCTTCTATATTTAATTAGGATAGTGAATCTGATTAGAATTCATATTAGACTTTTCTACTATAAGTCAAAGTAAGATTACTAATTCCCTATAAAAGGCCCCAACCAATCCTCTTTTTCTAGACACAAGTATGAGAATAAAATATGGGAGAAAGAGGAGAAATATAGAAAGAAAGAAAAGAGAGTTTAACTAAGTAATTTTGGAACAACTTGGAGATTCAACATCTTTCAAGCCAAAAACTTGATTCGTCCTAAATTATGGCCAATGTGAGTCCAACTAACTATAAACATTCTATTAAGTATGCTTTATCTTTTATATTTTCTAATTTATTTATTAAAGATTCAATTGTGTACTAGTTCAAAAGTATGATCTAAAAGGAGTTCTCGAACTCACTGTAAACATGCTAGTAATTATGAAGTATCATCTGTATTTTCTTTTTTTATTTAATTAAAGATCAAATTATGTAGTTGAAACTCAATGAATATTGAAACAAGATATGATATGACACCTACCTTTATAATATGTGATTGATGATAGATTATTAATCATTGTATTGTTATATTTTTTCTTAATATTACTATTATTGTTATTGAATTGAACTTTAACGATTATCACAAATTTATATACTGAATTATATTTACTGAAATTGACAATTGATACTGAAATTGGTGTGCACTGGATTTATGAGGAAAAATTAAGGATTGATATGATTCGATAGTTGAATGTAATTATGCCACTATTTCTATTTTTGCGAGGATCAGAATAGGCTACGATCAAAACTGCCACTGCCTTTCATATGGGAGGATCGGGATAGGCTCCAATCAAAACTGCCACTATTTTCCATATGGGAGAATCGGGATAGGTTCCGATCAAAATTGCCTTTGTTTGTCTTTTTGAGAGGATCATGATAGACTCCGAACAAATTACATTTTTGTTTTTCTAGGGGTACACGGGGATGCATGCAGACCAGCAAAGTTCATATCTTTCTAAATTTCCAAATACCGTAATTAAAAGACGTTGACTGAAAGACTATTTGATAAGCTACACAAAGTGTTAAAATATGAGATTTTCTATAATTTTAATTATACATGATTTTAGATGTTATAGAGATATTTTTATTTTCATATGTTTTCTTATATATTTTTAGATTACTTTACTGACGATCTTGGTTATGCATGACCTGATACAGATTGTTACCTAGAGCTAGACCCACAAGAGACTAAGCATGACATAATGCATTTTCAAGAGTATGCAGAACTAAGGATATATGACATCCTTAGTAGTTAGTTTCTTATAATA
Source organism: Dracaena cambodiana (assembly GCA_036321105.1). Taxonomy (NCBI): domain Eukaryota; kingdom Viridiplantae; phylum Streptophyta; class Magnoliopsida; order Asparagales; family Asparagaceae; genus Dracaena; species Dracaena cambodiana. The sequence continues at coordinate 38,150,619 of JAYEPQ010000007.1, forward strand.
AAATTGTAATTAGTTCATATGGCTATATTTATTGAATGTAAGGAAAATTATTTTATTATTATTTGACTGATAAATTATTGTATTATTATTTATTGCCCATATTTTCATTGTAACTGACTGTAATATTTACTAAGGCTTGTCGAGTTATCATTCGATGTCGAACACTCTACCTATCCACACTACGGAAAGTGGGGAGTTACACACGCATTAATATTATAGTACTCTCCTCAATGAAGGGTTAACTTTAGTCCCAGATTTTTGATGTTAGAATTTCTATCGTCTTCCTCAATATTTATGGTATTGAAAATTTACAATATCAGACGTATCATATCGGCAGTATCAGATTTATCAATAAAATATTGGCAACATCAACTAGTAGTAGTGCTAATATTATAAGATCTTATATCGCATTGGATACCCTACTATATATATAATATATAATATATATATATATAATATATAATATATATATATATATATATATATATATATATATATATATATATATATATATATATATATATATATATATATATATATATATATATATATATATATATAGGGATTACTGTAGGTGAGCCGCCAGCTCAGGAAAAGTTACGTGAGTTAGCGGCAAAACTATAATGATCTAATAAATTTTCTTCAATTTTTTTCTTCAATTACAATCTCTATCTCCTTAACTTCTTTCAGATTAAATTCCATAAATTTTGAAGTTCATTTACCCTTTCATCGAATGCATACAAAATGTCTTATTCATTGAAATCCATTAATTTTGTATTATCTTGATTGAGGACCAAATCAAAACTAAAACCCAAGAAATTGGGTATGAGTGAACCCTAGGGGGTCGAGATCATAATCCAAAAGAAACTTTTTTAAAAAGATTATTATAGATAGTGGAAATGAACTACAGCTCAGGTAACTTGCGTGAGCTGTCAGCTCATTTCCATTTTTCTCATATATATACACACACACACACACATACACACACACTTGCTTAGAATATGTATCAATTTTAGCTGATATCTTAGGCCATACTTCATATTTTCACTTGGACGATAAAAGCTATATGAACTTAAGGCTCAAGCAAAAGTGCACGTGGGCTTACTACTGTACTACAGACTACGCACCAAATGTAGCTTGTTAACTATGTCAACATTTGTCATTGTATTTCAAGTGGCATTGTATCATTTAAACGAAACAATCCTTTATTGATTATTACTCTCTTCTAGCTTTACTTTTTTTTCAACCTCACAAACATTTGGCCATAAGTTAATACATTAGGAGGTTGCTGAATATATCCAATTAAAGTACTCTGCTTGATGCTGTTGTCCCATCAGTTATGATCCTAAAAGGTCATTCTTGGTTTGAGGAAAACCTAAGGAAAAGAAAGAATGTTGATGCAAACAAATTGTTTGGTTTGGAAGAAGAAAATTCAGAGTATAAAAAGAGATCTCTTAATGTAAAGTCTAAAATCTTCTCTTGCATTCTTTTTTCTTGCCTAGAGAAAATGAGAGAATATTAATTATTTGGGGTTGCTATCTTATGGAATCATGATAAAAGAACGGACCGACATAATGTGAAGTAAGTATTTTTCTTGATATTCTATATTTATTTTTAATTTGTATTAAAATTTATCATTTAATCTCACTGTACCGAACTTTCTTTCTCCTATTCTTACCTTCTTATCTTTTCTTTTCTCTTCTCCTACCCACTTCATTTCTTCTCCTCCTTTTTTATTTCATTTGTGGCCAAACTTTTTTTTTTGGGTGAACAAGCTCTAGAAATAAAGAATGATTAGCCTCTCCATAAGTTCGCTCAAAATGAAAACTTAGTTTATTTCTTGACATTATTTAGAATATTCAAATTGCAGTAGGGGATCTCGTGTTGTATTCCAATACACCGATGGCTTTGTTAATAACCAACTAATACGAACCATCATGACAACAATAACAACTGTTATTTTACTCCAATAGAAAAGGATAAAAGAAATCTACTCATGGCTGCCATGGGATATCATCACCCTTTGATGACCTAAGATGAAAATTACATCTAATGCTAAAATTTATTATTTCTTGTTAATCCATAGTATTTAGAGTTCTTTCATTGTCTTCTTTGCCTGTTTTATGCAGTTGGAGTATACATAGGTAGAAATAGATGGTTTATTAAGATTACAAGAAATTCAAATTAGATTTTAGTTGTGTTATATTTGAGAAAAGATATACCCAACAAAAGCTTTTAGCCTCCTAGCATACAAATTTCAAGCACTTTCAAATGTACAAACAATAGAATTGCCAGTTATTCAATTTATGTATTCTCTCAGTTCTTGTAAGAAGTAAATTATATTAAAAAGTGAACTTCAGCACGATTGTTTTGCTCAATCCTAAGTATCCACATGATTGGAACTAGTACATTAAACATTAATGCTAACTTTAGCTTGCATATAAGTAGATTAAAATTAATTATGTTTATAATATCCAAATTTTTTTGCTATTTATATCCTTTCTTAGTGTTTGATCGTGTCGAATAGGCTTACCGGGGTCAATTTAGACACTGAAATGATTTTTGATAGGCGTAACTTGAAATCCCTAGCTCCAAATGACATTTTGTCTTAGTGGTTATAGTTTTCCTAATATTTATAATTTTTAGAAATTAGGAAAAATTTCTAAATTTTGCAATATTAAATAATTCTTGTAATTATTTTGACAATTTATATATCTTATACGTACATTGAACAAATATAAAAAAAAATTCTAGTGCTTCTCTCTGTATTAATTTGGCAAATTTAGGAGATTATTGAATAGAATCGTAATTAGAAAATAATTAAATATACAATAATCCGAATTTGCTATACCTTTCACTCTTCTTCTTGTGGGTGGTGTTGTTGTGCAAGACTCAGGGAAGAAGAGTGGCACAATAATGGGTTTGGTGTCTTATTGAGAATGTTTTCTTGATCACCATGTCAAATATATTTACAATCTTGTCATAATTATTATATATGAACTCTTTTCTCCAAAATTTCATCTTCACTCATAATTCCCTTCATTCCCTCACACATACATGCATATGACAAGATAGAGGGGAGCAGAGGCAAGAGCTGACGGTGTAAGAGTTAGTTTAAGAGATTTTTCTCTAGCAAAACCTAGCTTTCCAAAGACAAATAGCTTTTTGAATTATTTCATTTCTATTTCCTTTTCTCTAGCAAAACCTATTTTTCCAAATGTAATATAGATTCAATAGCAAAGAATTTTACTAAAGGAGTTTAAATGTTACTATGTTTTTACATAGCAAGCCAAGATTGATGGTCCACAACGTATCCTGTAGTAAACTGTATAAGAATCACCTAACTTGTGACCATACACTATTGTGCTAATTTTCAGTAAGTCTTTTGGAAATTTTGAAACTTGGGATATGATTTTAGTCGCTCTGACCCATATACTAAGTAAAATATTAATTTTAGTTGCATCAAATCTATTTCTAAGTTTGGTCCTTAAGGTTTTTATAATTGCAATTTATTTTGATGATTCTAGAGACCTAATGACCTTTACATTTCAAACTCTATTGTTCATTTGGTTGGTTAAATGATAGCTTAGTAGTTGCTCAAAATAACTGTTGATGCATTATAATCAAATTATGCAAAATGTAATAAGTCTCGGCTAAGTAATGATACCATTATTTAAGTATAAAGCAAATTTTGATAAAATAGCTTACTTTATGTAGAGCATTTGATCACATAATGTGTGAATGATTAAAATGATACTTGGCAAGTTTAGATGATGAACAAAATGCATGATGCATGGTGGACATGATATAGGGGATAAATTGAAACAACATGATAGAGGGAATTGTGACAATATATGTGTATATAAACCTTGAATGGTTAAATGATTAGATGACTGTGATTAAATGATTAGCGATATTGGACATGTATACGGTAATAAATACTTATACTATGATGTCTTTATAGATCATGTGCACCATGTATCATAAATTCGGGGAAGGGCAGAAGTTATATGATGGATAAGAGTCATGCTATATAAGGATTAATGAAATGGTAAGGTTGAGATCTTTCTTACTGCAGCTATATGAGTAATACTGAATCACCAAGCAATAATTAGTATCAAGTGTTGTATATTCATTATTGTAATACAGTACAGGCTATATATGGTAATACTTAATAGTATGGCATGGTTCAACACCATACAATTGAGGTCGAGACTAGGTTTGTACAAGCACTTATATAATAATAAAGAATAACACTCTCCTATCCATTTTATACAGTTTCTAAAACTAACATGGACGATAACTGAGACCAATAGAATAGTTGATCAAGATTCATACAACAATTATTTTGTCATACTTATTTATTCATACTTGCTTATATGCTTAATTTATATGTTCACGACTAATACTGATATGAGCATACTCACATGCACTGATTTTCTAGTACTATGTTAGTACATCTCTTTCTTTTTTTTAAGTGTTACTTGCTAGATTTAATCCCCTATGTTCCAAATTCAAGTCTTGAAGAAGTGGAAGAAGAACCTGCACTGATCGGATATCTATAATATGTTGAAAGAAGTTGAAGGAATCAGGAATCTCAAGACCATACCCGCTTGAATGGGATTTGGCACCATACCCTGAAAAATACAAACCGCTCAAATTGGAGCCATATGACGGGAAAGGATCTCCCAGTCAGCATATTTACTACTTCTTGTCTCAAACAGGACATTTAATGGATAATGATCCAGTGATGACCAAGGTATTTGTAAGTACCTTGCGAGGGCCTGCCTTCACATGGTTTATGCAGCTGTCCCCAGGAACTATCGATACCTGGTTTAACGTTGAGAAACAACTTCTCGCGCGTTTCTTTGAGGATGATACCGAAATATCGGTTCATTCCCTCCTTGCAACAAAGCAAGGAGAACAAGAAATGGTAAAGGACTTTAGAGAAGTCCGTGCATTGTAAATACAGAATGGTCCAGGAAACTCTAGTGGAGACGTGTTGGCATAATTTCAAGACCAACGTGCTCTTAAAAATGGGGGCCGTAGGGTCTAAGACTTGGAAGGATTTACTCAAATAAGGAGAGCAAGCCGAAGACTTGATCTGTAGAGTTGAAGAATCTCGTGGAGCAAGGAATCTGAGGAACAATAGACCACACACACAAAGCAATAACAGAAACAAGGGGAAAGCAGTGATGGCGTCAGAAGCCGCTCCACAAAAGACGAACTCTCCAAATCTGAAGCCCCAAAATCAAAAGGGCACGAGACAGAATAGGCCCCAGCAACAAAGAACATACACCTTTAAAGCGGAACAGACGCCTACACTCTTTCATCTGCTCCACAGGAAGGAAATGCTGAAACTTCCATAAAATAGGAAACCGGAGGATGCTGGCATAACCAACGACCCCAACTATTGTCTCTATCACAGGAATGTCGGACACCCTACCAGAGATTGTTATCCTCTGAAGAACAGGATTCAAGCATTGACAGAAATTGGAGTCTTGACGCTAAAAGAGGAGCAAAAGAAGATCACTGCCAATATGGCAACCCCAGTGGCAGGAACCCATGAGTTCCCCATGGGGGTGACCCCAATACCAGAGGGGAAGCTGGTCATGAAAAATCATGACCCACATAAGAAGGCACAAAAAGGATTTGTCCCTGTAGCTACACAAAGAGGGGAAGTCATGTGGGTCCACCCTGATCTATTACATGATGAACAGTGGACCACTTCAAATAATCAGAGGAAAAAGCGGACTAGTAATACTATTTCTGCAAAAATAAAGGAAAAATACATAATCTCGGGAGCCTTCACAGATTCTGAAGAAGAACCCAAAACTATGACCACTCATCAAGATGGGACGGGCCCTTCCGGCACTCGATCTGGTAAACCATACCTCAAAGACTATACCAGAGTAGACCCGAAGAATATATACGGGGAACTCGCGAAGCCTGTGAAACAAAAGGGACTTCGTTTCCAGAAAAATCCTGCAAGAGACGAAGAAGCCAAGGAGGCTGCATTTAAGTTTGATATAATAGCTCAGCTGGCAAATATTCCAGCTTGAGTCATGCTTTATGAGTTGTTGCGATTGTCAAAATCAACTCGCGATGCGTTAAGAGAGGCTTTGGCAGACTCTGAATCTTTCTTAGCTTAGATTGTCGAGCCAGCCGACGAAGAACAGGACTCCTGCCCCCGCTGTCATCAAGTGAGGAGGCAAGTCCCGCAAATTACTTTCTCTCCAGAGGATATGTAAGTAAGAAATATAAAGCATAATAGGCCTTTATATTTCACCGGATATGTTGGATCTAAAAAGGTGGACCGTATTCAAATCGATCTGAGGTCTGCATTAAGCTGTTCGCTGCAAAATTTCCTTTGCTTCCTTCCATTGAATAAGCTTGAATTACAATAGAAGTGAACAATATAAAAAGAAGAACAAACGAGAGGATTTATATTTATCGCTCTCTTTTACAAAATTTTGTGGGATCAGTGGCGATGGGATCTGTCGAGCAGCTCCTTTGGACGATCGAACGTTGAACTCTTATCTTTTGAAGATATCGGCCGATAGTAGACTGTCTTCTCCTGTCTTTCCCGAACTCAAGGCTCTCTCTCGTACTTGAATTCTCTAAGAACCGAAAGGAAGAAGAAGAATACCTCTGACTTCAAGGCTCTCTCGCGTACTTGAATTATCAAAGGATCCAAAAGAAGACAATTGCCGAAAAGAAGATCCCTAGGGTTTCACCAGGAAGGTATTTATAGCCCCAGGTTAATGCCAGAGTTTCTATCTAAATAGAACTCACATTTATCGGGGATTCCAATCAAATATCTTAGTTTTGATGAATTCTGATTGGATTCAATTCGGGTGTTTAGAAAAGCCCAAATCATAATCTCAATCAATTCGAGATTCTGGTTATCTGCTTACGCGGAGCCTTAATCGCATCAAAACGCGGTGCTAAATAACCAAAACGCGGAGCTAACGCGGAGCTATTGATCATCTCAGCGTTTCACTCAAACGCGAGGCTAATACTAGCCATACTGCAGAATCAACGCGGAGCTATTAAACATCTCCGCGTTTTATTCAAACGCAGGGTTAATATAACCACACGCGGGGCTACTGAACTGGCTTCGCGTTCTGTTGTGAAAAATCCTTTTAACTTAGAAATTTTCACTGCCAACAGAACCCCCTCCAAAGTTTTCAAAATGGCTTAGAACTTAGCAGATTTTGAAATACTTTGGATCTTCAAACTGAAAACGCGGAGTTAGAATACCAAGTCTATCTCGCGTTATAGCTCACTTACGCGGAGCTAATCAGCTTCTTTTTCAGTGAAATGAGTAATTGTTTCATTAATTACTCTGAATTTCCACGCCGAATACCAAGCGACGGAATTTTTGTTTAAATAGAGTTTTTGACTCATCTTCTTCTTCATCTCATCCGAAGTATTCAATAGCTTCAGAGCTCAGGCGACTCAGGCAGATCAGTTTGAAAGAATGATCTCCAACCGAACTTCATTCTCCTTTCCATAGATCTTCATCACTAGGATGTCATCTAGGAAGAGTGCGACATCGCGCGCCTCCTCACCATTGGTGGCCAGCGTTAGCAACGGTGGCAGCGGCCGAGACAGTGGCCATAATGGCGAGCCAATCCATGCTACACCAATTGAAAGTAGAAATTCTGAACTTTTCAGACTCCTTAAATCAATTTTGGAGTGTTTTGGATTGGTTTTAACCGACCAACCAATTTTGAACCGGCGAGATCGCCGCTCTCCGGCCGTAAGGCTTTGAAGGAGAAGGAGAAGTCAGAGAGGAACTCTGATCTTTCTCTACGCGAAGTTATCGCATCATCCTCGCATTTTGAAGCGCGGGGCTATTTTAACTAGCAGTCGCATTTGAATCGCGAGGCTATGTTGATTTAGCAGTCGCGTTTAAATCGCGAGGCTATGTTGATCTAGCAGTCGCGTTTGAATCGCGAGGCTATGTTGATTTAGCAGTCGCGTTTAAATCGCGAGGCTATGTTGATTTAGCAGTCGCGTTTAAATCGCGAGGCTATGTTGATTTAGCAGTCGCGTTTAAATCGCGAGGCTATTTTGATAACTGGTCGCGGAGTTAATCCTTAGCTTCGCGTTTCCATACTTAGAAGATTTTTTCGAGTTTTTCTCTAACTCTTAATTCTTCTTTTGCAGTGAAGTACTTGGACAAGATCCTTCTTGAAGAAGAGTGCATGAGGCTTTACCAGTTTTCATCAGCCAAAGTAACTCTAAGGAAGCCAGAAGCATATGCTTTACAATATAATTGCAGGTTTCAAGCTGTGGCTCCTTTTGAAGGAGTTACAAGAACTCTGCGGCAGCCCATTAAGTTTTCTTGAGGACCATTTCTGTTAGATGATCATATAAGGGTTTGCAGCGCTTCAAATTCAACTTGTGCTTCATTTCGGATGACAGATCCTAGTTGATATTTGCAGAAGAGATCTCTTGTATGTGAACTGGAATTGAACTTCAACACCCCGCAGAAGGATCTCGCTGTTAGGTTATTGATGAGTCGATGAATTTGTAGAAGCTTTTTTTTTGGGAGAACTATAACTCCCTCTTTGTAATCTCTTCTTTTATGAATAAAGAGCAAATTATTTTCCTCTCTATCTGTCGGCTTCAAGAATCTTACTTGCTCAACAAATAGATGGTTTATAATTTTAGTAAAATAATCTAAGGCTCATTTGCGTAACTTAGATTACTAATACCCAAATGATCGGAAAAGATTCATCTTAACTTAGATGGAAGCGCTTAATTGCACTCGCCAAAAATCCAAGTTCTTCATAGGAATGCGAAGCTAAGGCACCAGGCTATCCTCATGTTTTGTATAGTTGCGCAGAGTTAATAACTTCGCGTTTTCCATCATCGCGCGAGGCTAATAGCTTCGCGTTTTGGAGAGTAACTGACCAGTCATTTTTTCCGAAACTCGCGCCGAATTCCATGAGGCGGTTTCTTTCATTTAAATGAAATCTCTATTCCTTATCCTTCTCACTTCATTTTGAGAATTTTCCAGAAACTTAGAGATTCAGGCGATCAGAGTTCAGGCGACCCGATCTTCTTCCGACCGAGTTTCTCCCAACTTCCCGTCGATTCTCCACAGCAATGGCACCCAAAACTCGTGCTACTTCTCGCGCGGCTCCATCATCAGCGACTGGCGCAAGCAGTGGTGGCGGCGGCCATGGCAGCGACGCGCCAGCCCACATTTCGCCTATCGGGGGTAAGAATCTCTCCATCGAGACTTTTTAGAACATCTCTAGAGTGATTTGGCTTAATTTTAACTGATCAATCAACTCTTTTACCGGCGAGATCGCCGTACTCCTGCTGTAAGGCTTGGAGAAGAAGAAAAGTCTCTAACTTTCTTCTTATGCGAAGTTATCGCGTCATCCTCGCGTTTTGAAACGCGAGGCTATTTTAAATAGCAGTCGCGTGGAAACGCGAGGCTATTTTAAGTAGCAGTCGCGCTGAAACGCGAGGCTATTTTAAGTAGCAGTCGCGCCGAAACGCGAGGCTATTTTAACTAGCAGTCGCGCTGAAACGCGAGGCTATTTTAAGTAGCAGTCGCGCTGAAACGCGAGGCTATTTTGACTTCTGCGCGGTCTAATTTTTAGCTTCGCGCGGCGCTATTCTTAGCTTCGCGCGTTCTAATTTTTAGCTTCGCACGTCCCTACTTAGAGAATTTTTTCTGTCTTATAGAACTTCTCTAACTCTGGCGCTTCTTTTTGCAGTAGGGTATTTGATGGATGCTCTTCCCCACAAGAACTACTTCGGCTTTGCTGGGGGTTCTGATCCTTCACGCCAATTTCGCTTCACCACTATCTTGGCTTCATATAAGCCAGACTCGAAGGAGCGCAAGGAGAAGTTGATCAAGTGATCAAGTATCACCCCGCTACTACGCGAGAAATTATAACTGATGCAGCCTTCGAAACTCTGAATAGAGAGGCGATGGAGAAACCCGCCTGCCTCTTTGGAGACAAGATGGATCAATCAGATGAGATCCTTTTTGAAGAGGAGTGCGTTTGGTTATATAACTCAGGCGAAATGCTGATGTTTCTGCCTAGAATGGTTCGTAGCTATCCCCTGGTCTATCTTCAGAGGCTGGCGATGCCTCGGGAATTAAAGTGGGGACTAACTCAAGAGCAAGATGGCGTCCCAACAGGCAAATTTGGTGCACAAGGGGTTTATCAAGATGGTCCCTCCAGATTCATTACTGGCTTGCTTCCAGGCCGATTTGGCAAGGAGCTTCCAGTAGGAGAAGTCCCATCCCGCGCACAAACTTTCTTAAGTGAGTTCCTGACGAAGGATGGTCAGTACCCGGCTAGCGACTTCAAGATGCCTAGCTGGGTTCATTCTTCTAGTAATATGTGGTGGGCTCGCCTTGTTCAGTACATGTTGGATTCCCACGAGCCCATCTTAAAGGATATCGGTTTATATAAAGCCATCAGGAATGTCCAGTTCGGGTTCCCGCAGAGTGCTTATCATTTCTTCTGCCTCTTGGAGATGTACAACCCCGAGACCTGCACTCTCTTTACACCAGTGGGTGAGCTAGGGTTCGCTCTCCACGAGATGTTCGAGGTTTCCGGGCTTTCCATGGGTGAAGTCCCTTATGAAGAATACATCCCTTCCACCGAGGAGTTAAACATATTGATGGCTAAGGATGAACGCGTCTATGCCACATACTGGGAGATGATGTGCCATTATCGTATTTGCGCTGACCTGGCAGATGCGCATAATCATGGTATCGGCCACAAGAAATGGGCCGAGTACCTCTTTGCCAATTTGAATTCTAAGGATAGCTCGACAACTATCCATGGCCATCCTCTTGTCTCCATCTCAGAAATCGATCAACGTATAGTCAGGGGCCGTTATCTATTATATTATACCAGTGACTCCAATGAGAATGGATACGGTCCTGGCACTTCATTCAAGAGCTACCACTATCAAGCCCAGTTTTCGGTCTCCAACAGAGGTCTCATCGCCGGGTTTTTGATGCTGTGGTTGAAGAGATGCGTCGTGCCGTCATTGCCCAAGGAAGCAATCGCAATGACCGTGGTATATCCAGTGGTTCTTCTCGCACATGGCCGTCCCCTTGGACTCTTCCTGCTATGGTGTGCAATCTGCAACATGGATTGCGGACACTCTGCATGATTTCCTCCCCGCTGATAAGGTCAAGGGAAAAAGAAAGAGCAAATCGAAGGAGACTGCCCAGCCGAGGACTCCAAACCCCATGGTGGAGTTTCCTTATACTTATCTGATGGCATGGCTCGTCTTGCACTGCCCCTCTCTGATGAGTGCGGCTGAACGCCGTTCAGGTGAAAAGTGCTTCTTTGTGGAGCTGTATGAACGCTCTTCATGGAAGCACAATTATATATCCCAAATTCGGAAGACTCTTCGTAGATCTCGAACTGTGTTTCAATTTTTGTAAATTCCTATTTGATGTCCTCTAAGTATGACGTAGCATATAAAACTCCGTGACAGGGGTGTCTGAATAATACCTTTAAAATAATAGGCTAGTGCTTTGATTGCTTTAACCTTCTCTTTTGGCTGATTTAATCTTAGATTCCACAAATTATCTAATAGACATTGTTGTACTAAATCTACCTGAAATTCAGTGATTCTGAATGACTCTTTACTCTGAGTGGCATACTGCTTGAGATATATATCTCCAAATCTCATGAACTCTCTAGAATTCATCTGCAAAGTTAAACACCAAAGAATTAGTCTAGATAATTTTTTTGAAATTACATGCTCAAGTTTTGGTCTGTATCTAGGTCCTATGAACTTTGTCCATTCACCTAATTTCTTTTTCATTAATTTGAATACTAATTTATTAATCGCTATACAGTATAGTCGATATGCATTGGTTATCCCTGGAATTTTTCGATCAAATTCTTTGTTTGCACACCTAGTCGTTCTTTTTGTCTTTACTCTTTCTTTGATGGGAAGCTCTATTTTATGACCTAAGAACTCTGTACCATTTTTGTTTGATCCTATTATTGATCTTCTTAATTTTTTATGGAAAAAATATTCATTATGATTCTTTGTGTATAAATTTTCTTTTATGATTTGTTTAAGGTGAAAAAGCATATTTCCTTGAAGGGTTCCTTTTACGTGATTTGCAAATTTTTTCTCATCATGTGTTTTTTTATTCTTTGTGAATATTATGACCTTTTGCCTAATTTTAAAGTATTTATTAGATAGTTTTAGATAGACTCTATTTCGTGGTATAATTTTTGAATTATTATTCCTTATATTCTTCTTTATTTGTAAACTATTACTTGGTGTTTTAAACACTTTCCTAACACATATCATCCTTTTGTTAGATCTGACATTATCTTTTGATTCTATTCTGTACTCATCATCTGTGGTCATTCTACTCTTGTTTTGATTTTGAATTAGGTTGTATATCCCAGGGTCAAACCTAAAATAGCGTAACAAATCTTTATGCTGGAGGTATGTGTCTTGTATCCTCTTGGCTAGATAGTCTTTTTCTTGAGTAGTGCTATTTTGATCTTTGTACAACTCTTTCCAGCAATTAATTATCTCAAGTATTGAGTTGTATTCTTGTCTGGAGTATATTTTCTTAGTTTGCATTATGTCAATTGGTTGTCTTGGACTAGTTCCTAGTCTGCCAATATGATCTATCCTTCCTACTACTTCTTTTGTCTCTCGAACTACTTCATTGTTTCTTATCGTACACTTCTCTTTCCCGTTAGGGGGTTCTTCGGAGTTTAAGATAACCTTTTCAACTGTTTTTTCTACATCATCATTTTGGCAGTTATTCTCTATTGGTTTAGTTTGCAAAATATTATTAAGGTTGTCTTCCTTCGCCTTTTCTTTATCCTTAATTGTACTGTTTACTGCTTTTGTTGTTTCTTCTTCACTACCTTCCCTTTTTTCTGGATTATCATCATTATTTTCCTTTTCTTCCTCTTCAGTTCTGTTTATGATACCGGGTTCAACCTTTTCTTGATTGGGATTATATTCATAATGACTTAATAGACCCTTAAATTTTTTATGGATTTCTTTGAGTTGTTCGGTCAGATCTTCCTTGGCTTCTAGAGTTAGGTCTTCCTTGGCTTCTAGAGTTAGGTCGGGACTTTTAGAGTTAGGTCTTCCTTGGCTTCTAGAGTTAGGTCGGGACTTTTATTTTGTTCTTTTAATCTTTCTATTCGGAGAACTACCTCATCAAATTTTTTTTGGAATTGGGATGTTCATCATATCATATATATCATTATACATGGTGTCATATTTACTATAACTTGTTCTATATATCTCGCAATTGCACAATATGCCGGTAGCCATCTAAGATGTCGGTGGATAACTAGTTCTGAGTAGCCTATGATGCCTAAAATCGTCTCTTAAGGATCACCCTACAAACGCCTATCCGTGGCAATAAAGGGATTACTTTTAGGAATCTGGGCTTTAAAATTACTCAATTCTAGTAAGGGATACTTAGAGTGTAATTAGGACAGTAATGATACAGATTGTGAAAGTATAGGACAAAATTATAGTCTATTTGATACCATATAAGTGCTATATGTTCTATAAATCCTTCCCCAATTTTCCTTAATTTTTCTGGTTCTTACTTGATTTTTGCTATAGTAACATTTTCTAATTTTTTGAATTTCTTATGATTTTTTCTACAAACATAGAGAATTATTAACAAAACAGATAGCCTAAAAAAAACTTTAGAAGCAAACAGTACATACCGGAACAGTAGCCATCACACCGGAGACTCTTTGTACAGACTGCAGACCCCTACCGCCCAAAAATGAACGTCCCCCCGGGCTCTGATACCAGGAATAAGTTACACACTAAGAATAAGCTGCACACTACTAGGAATAAGTTACACACTACTACTACTGTCACACAGCTGAAGCAGAAGAAGAAGAAAATACAAAGGGAAATACACTCAGACACACATAATTATACATATAGGTGGTGGAGAACTACAAGTTGTTGGTGGTCTGATTGGCAGGCATAAATCAGGTAAGACGGATGGGAGAGGATGAGAGGGTGAGAGAGGATGGTGATGAAGAAGAAGGCGCTGAGGAACTTAAAAGTGTTGGAGAAGCTTGCTGATGTTTTTGCCGAATTGCCGATGTCTTCCTCATCCTTCGGAAGCCTCCTTTTATAGACGACCTTCCTTGCACGAGAAGCTTCTTGAGAATCTTGTTGTAGATGCCTCGTCATGAGTCTTCACTGTTGACGTCTTGTCTCTGTCGGGGATCTTCACTGTTGACGTCTTGTCTCGAATCTATACTGTTGATGTCAGGAACGACCTTCCTTGCACGAGAAGCCTCTTGAGAATCTTGTTGTGGAAGCCTCGTCATGAGTCTTCACTGTTGACGTCTTGTCTCTGTCGGGGATCTTTACTGTTGACGTCTTGTCTCGAATCTGTACTGTTGATGTCAGGAATCTTTACTGTAGAAGTCTTTGTCACGAATCTTGTACTGTTGATGTCAGTTGCCAGGAATCTTTGCTGTAGAAGTCGAATCTTTGATGCCTGTCGTCTAGTGTTGTCTTCTTTGTGAAGCTTTGGAGGATCCGATGTTTAGGATTTTTGAGGGAGTCTCCTTTTTTTTTTATTTTGTCTAACTAGTCGCCCATGTTGTCGAGATTTTGTATGCCTTCATCTCTCATATGTCTTAGCAGATCCGATGGTGTGTATTCTTCTGTCCAATCTGCCATGTCTTACTGAAGTATTCTATTTTCTACCAATTTCTTTCGTCTATAATATTGAATTAATTCCTCAAGGGCTGACCTGATAAATTTTGGGACTTTACAATTTATTTTTTTGTCTATATAGACTCTGTAAATTTCAGTTTCTTTGGCTAATCTGAATCTATTTCCACTATATTTTTGCCAGTTGAATTCATATGCTATGGTTTTTGCTCTCCAGTGCCTGATTTGTCTTGGGATCTCTCTGTCACAAATTACCCCTCTTTCTTCTTTATCTGGATGTAGGGGATGGGCTAGTTTGTGTGTAATCCATGCACTGTATTTTGTAGGATACCATACGCTTTTTTGTATTCTGCTATTATGGAATCAAATTCTATTTTGAGCTGTGGCCTTTTTCCTATGAAAGCTTCTGAAACTGGGAATGCTAAAGAATCTGGGAGTAATTCTATACGATCTGGATGGCTAATGATTATTTGTGAAACAAATCCCATATCTAAGAAGTCTTTCCAACTATAATCTGTTCCATGGAGCTTTTCCGTCTTTATTTGCCCTAATTGCATTTTTAGTCTGTAGATGCTATAGGCTAACTCACATTGGCATTTTGGTTGTGAGAGGTCCATGATGTTGCAGATATTATTATTGATACATCTATCGGTGTTGGCATAATGTATCACCTGGTCTACAGTTACTTCTCTGCATCTTCTCTCTCCTTTTTGGATTTCTTTGAGTATCTGTTGCATGTCTTTGGCTTTTCGATAGAAATTGTCCTGAACTTTCTGGTGAATCTTCTGTCTGATATCTTCTGGAAGAAAAGATAATTCATCATTTGTTTAAAAAATAGTCTGGCTTGCGTGGCTTCCGTATCTCTCATATTTTGGAGACTCTGTCTTCTATCTTTTATACTTGATTCTGTTTCACTCTTATTTGCGAGGCGCTTCTTTCTTTCTTTTTCTTTGAGGCATTCTTTTTCTTTCTGCAAGCTCTCAGTTAACTGTGTTTGTTGATAGAGATCTTTAACCAATTTTTTCTTTTGTATTTTTAGATTTTTAAAGTGCTTCATAATAACTTGACAATCTCTACACTCTGTTGATAGTTCTGGCTTACTTGTACCCTGTTGATTTTCTTGTGGCATAAATTCTCTAAGGCTTTCGTCGAAATGCCAGGAGGTTGGAATATTATTTTTTGCATACTCTATAGCTTCTTTAACATTATAAAACCCTCTAAACACTGGATTATCATAGTTTGAGACTAATCTTCTAACTGTGTTCCAATTTTTGTAAATTCCTATTTGATGTCCTCTAAGTATGACGTAGCATATAAAACTCCATGACTGGGTTGTCTGAATAATACCTTTAAAATAATAGGCTATTGCTTTGATTACTTTAACCTTCTCTTTTGGCTGATTTAATCTTAGATTCCACAAATTATCTAATAGACATTGTTGTACTAAATATACCTGAAATTCAGTGATTCTGAATGACTCTTTACTCTGAGTGGTATACTGCTTGAGATATATATCTCCAAATCTCATGAACTCTCTAGAATTCATCTGCCAATTTAAACACCAAAGAATTAGTCTAGATAATTTTTTTGAAATTACATGCTCAAGTTTTGGTCCGTATCTAGGTCCTATGAACTTTGTCCATTCACCTAATTTCTTTTTCTTTAATTTGAATACTAATTTATTAATCGCTATACAGTATAGTCGATATGCATTGGTTATCCCTGGAATTTTTCGATCGAATTCTTTGTTTGCACACCTAGTCGTTCTTTTTGTCTTTACTCTTTCTTTGATGGGAAGCTCTATTTTATGACCTAAAAACTCTGTACTATTTTTGTTTGATCCTATTATTGATCTTCTTAATTTTTTATGGAAAAAATATTCATTATGATTCTTTGTGTATAAATTTTCTTATATGATTTGTTTAAGGTGAAAAAGCATATTTCCTTGAAGGGTTCCTTTTACGTGATTTGCAAATTTTTTCTCATCATGTGTTTTTTTATTCTTTGTGAATATTATGACCTTTTGCCTAATTTTAAAGTATTTATTAGATAGTTTTAGATAGACTCTATTTCGTGGTATAATTTTTGAATTATTATTCCTTATATTCTTCTTTATTTGTAAACTATTACTTGGTGTTTTAAACACTTTCCTAACACATATCATCCTTTTGTTAGATCTGACATTATCTTTTGATTCTGTTCTGTACTCATCATCTGTGGTCATTCTACTCTTGTTTTGATTTTCAATTAGGTTGTATATCCCAGGGTCAAACCTAAAATAGCGTAACAAACCTTTATGCTGGAGGTATGTGTCTTGTATCCTCTTGGCCAGATAGTCTTTTTCTTGAGTAGTGCTATTTTGATATTTATACAACTCTTTCCAGCAATTAATTATCTCAAGTATTGAGTGATATTCTTGTCTGGAGTATATTTTCTTAGTTGGCATTATGTCAATTGGTTGTCTTGGACTAGTTCCTAGTCTGCCAATATGATATATCCTTCCTACTGCTTCTTTTGTCTCTCGAACTACTTCATTGTTTTCTATCGTACACTTCTCTTTCCCGTTAGGGGGTTCTTCGGAGTTTAAGATAACCTTTTCAACTGTTCTTTCTACATCATCATTTTGACAGTTATTCTCTATTGGTTTAGTTTGCAAAATATTATTAATGTTGTCTTCCTTCGCCTTTTCTTTATCCTTAATTGTACTGTTTACTGCTTTTGTTGTTTCTTCTTCACTACCTTCCCTTTTTTCTGGATTATCATCATTATTTTCCTTTTCTTCCTCTTCAAATCTATTTATGATACCGGGTTCAACCATTTCTTGATTGGGATTATATTCATAATGACTTAATAGACCCTTAAATTTTTTATGGATTTCTTTGAGTTGTTCGGTCAGATCTTCCTTGGTTTCTAGAGTTAGGTCGGGACTTTTATCTTGTTCTTTTAATCTTTCTATTCGGAGAACTACCTCATCAAATTTTTTTTGGAATTGGGATGTTCATCATATCATATATATCATTATACATGGTGTCATATTTACTACAACTTGTTCTATATATCTCGCAATTGCACAATATGCCGGTAGCCATCTAAGATGTCGGTGGATAACTAACTCTGAGTAACCTATGGTGCCTAAAACCGTCTCCTAAGGATCACCCTATAAATGCCTATCTGCGGCAATAAAGGGATTACTTTTAGAAATCTGGGCTTTAAAATTACTCAATTATAGTAAGGGATACTTAGAGTGTAATTAGGACAGTAATGATACAGATTGTGAAAGTATAGGACAAAATTATAGTCTATTTGATACCATATAAGTGTTATATGTGCTATAAATCCTTCCCCAATTTTCCTTAATTTTTCTGGTTCTTACTTGATTTTTGCTATAGTAACATTTTCTTATTTTTTGAATTTCTTATGATTTTTCCTACAAACATAGAGAATTATTAACAAAACAGATAGCCTAAAAAAAACTTTAGAAACAAACAGTACATACCGGAACAGTAACCATCACACCGGAGACTCTTTGTACAGACTGCAGACCTCTACCGCCCATAAAGGAACGTCCCCCTAGGCTCTGATACCAGGAATAAGTTACACACTAGGAATAAGCTACACACTACAAGGAATAAGTTACACACTACTACTACTGTTACACAGCTGAAGCAGAAGAAGAAGAAAATACAAAGGAAAATACACTCAGACACACATAATTATACATATAGGTGGTGGAGAACTACAAGTTGTTGGTGGTCTGATTGGCAGGCATAAATCAGGCAAGACGGATGGGAGAGGATGAGAGGGTGAGAGAGGAGGGTGATGAAGAAGAAGGCGTTGAGGAACTTAAAAGGTGTTGGAGAAGCTTGCTGATATTTTTGCCGAATTGCCGATGTCTTCCTCATCCTTCGGAAGCCTCCTTTTATAGACGACCTTCCTTGCACGAGAAGCTTCTTGAGAATCTTGTTGTAGAAGCCTCGTCATGAGTCTTCACTGTTGACGTCTTGTCTCTGTCGGGGATCTTCACTGTTGACGTCTTGTCTCGAATCTATACTGTTGATGTCAGGAACGACCTTCCTTGCACGAGAAGCCTCTTGAGAATCTTGTTGTAGAAGCCTCGTCATGAGTCTTCACTGTTGACGTCTTGTCTCTGTCGGGGATCTTTACTGTTGACGTCTTGTCTCGAATCTGTACTGTTGATGTCAGGAATCTTTACTGTAGAAGTCTTTGTCACGAATCTTGTACTGTTGATGTCAGTTGCCAGGAATATTTGCTGTAGAAGTTGAATCTTTGATGCCTGTCGTCTAGTGTTGTCTTCTTTGTGAAGCCTTGGAGGATCCGATGTTTAGGATTTTTGAGGGAGTCTCCTTTTTTTTATTTAGTCTGACTAGTCGCCCATGTTGTCGAGATTTTGTATGCCTTCATCTCCCATATGTCTTAGCAGATCCGATGGTGTGTATTCTTTTGTCCAATCTGCCATGTCTTACTGAAGTATTCTGTTTTGTACCATTTTCTTTTGTCGATAATATTGAATTAATTCCTCAAGGGCTGACCTGATAAATTTTAGGACTTTACAATTTATTTTTTTGTCTATATAGGCTCTGTAAATTTCAGTTTCTGTGGCTATTCTGAATCTATTTCCACTATATTTTTGCCAGTTGAATTCATATTCTATGGTTTTTGCTCTCCAGTGCCTGATTTGTCTTGGGATCTCTCTGTCACAAATTACCCCTCTTTCTTCTTTATATGGATGTAGGGGATGGGCTAGTTTGTGTGTAATCCATGCACTATGTTTTGTAGGATACCATACTCCTTTTATGTATTCTGCTATTATGGAATCGAATTCTATTTTGAGCTGTGGTCTTTTTCCTATGAAAACTTCTGAAACTGGGAATGCTAAAGAATCTGGGATTAATTCTGTATGATAATGGCTAATGATGATTTGTGAAACAAATCCCATCTCTAAGAAGTCTTTCCAACTATAATCTGTTCCATGGAGCTTTTCCGTCTTTATTTGCCCTAATTGCATTTTTAGTCTGTAGATGCTATATGCTAACTCACATTGGCATTTTGGTTGTGAGAGGTCCATGATGTTGCAGATATTATTATTGATACATCTATCGGTGTTGGCATAATATATCACCTGGTCTACAGTTACTCCTCTGCATCTTCTCTCTCCATTTGGATTTCTTTGAGTATCTGTTGCATGTCTTTGGCTTTTCGATAGAAATTGTCCTGAACTTTCTGGTGAATCTTCTGTCTGATATCTTCTGGAAGAAAAGATAATTCATCATTTGTTTTAAAAAATAGTCTGGCTTGCGTGGCTTCCGTATCTCTCATATTTTGGAGACTCTGTCTTCTATCTTTTATACTTGATTCTGTTTCACTCTTATTTGCGAGGCGCTTCTTTCTTTCTTTTTCTTTGAGGCATTCTTTTTCTTTCTGCAAGCTCTCAGTTAACTGTGTTTGTTGACAGAGATCTTCAACCAATCTTTCCTTTTGTATTTTTAAATTTTTAAAGTGCTTCATAATAACTTGACAATCTCTACACTCTGTTGATAGTTCTGGCTTACTTGTACCCTGTTGATTTTCTTGTGACATAAATTCTCCAAGGCTTTCGTCGAAATGCCAGGAGGTTGGAATATTATTTTTTGCATACTCTATAGCTTCTTTAACATTATAAAACCCTCTAAACACTGGATTATCATAGTTTGAGACTAATCTTCTAACTGTGTTCCAATTTTTGTAAATTCCTATTTGATGTCCTCTAAGTATGACGTAGCATATAAAACTCCATGACTGTGTTGTCTGAATAATACCTTTAAAATAATAGGCTAGTGCTTTGATTACTTTAACCATCTCTTTTGGCTGATTTAATCTTAGATTCCACAAATTATCTAATAGATATTTTTGTACTAAATCTACCTGAAATTCAGTGATTCTGAATGACTCTTTACTCTGGTGGCATACTGCTTGAGATATATACCTCCAAATTCCATGAACACTCTGGAATTCATCTGCAAATTTAAACACCAAAGAATTAGTCTAGATAATTTTTTTGAAATTACATGCTCAAGTTTTGGTCCGTATCTAGGTCCTACGAACTTTGTCCATTCACCTAATTTCTTTTTCTTTAATTTGAATACTAATTTATTAATCGCTATACATTATAGTCGATATGCATTGGTTATCCCTGGAATTTTTCGATCGAATTCTTTGTTTGCACAACTAGTCGTTCTTTTTGTCTTTACTCTTTCTTTGATGGGAAGCTCTATTTTATGACCAAAGAACTCTGTACCATTTTTGTTTGATCTTCTTAATTTTTTATGGAAAAACTATTCATTATATTTCTTTGTGTATAAATTTTCTTTTATGATTTGTTTAAGGTGAAAAAGCATATTTCCTTGAAGGGTTCCTATTACGTGATTTGCAAATTTTTTCTCATCATGTGTTTTTTTAGTCTTTGTGAATATTATGACCTTTTGCCTAATTTTAAAGTATTTATTAGATAGTTTTAGATAGACTCTATTCCGTGGTATAATTTTTGAATTATTATTCCTTATATTCTTCTTTATTTGTAAACTATTACTTGGTGTTTTAAACATTTTCCTAACACATATCATCCTTTTGTTAGATCTGACATTATCTTTTGATTCTGTTCTGTACTCATCATCTGTGGTCATTCTACTCTTGTTTTGATTTTCAATTAGGTTGTATATCCCAGGGTCAAACCTAAAATAGCGTAACAAATCTTTATGCTGGAGGTATGTGTCTTGTATCCTCTTGGCCAGATAGTCTTTTTCTTGAGTAGTGCTATTTTGATCTTTATACAACTCTTTCCAGCAATTAATTATCTCAAGTATTGAGTGGTATTCTTATCTGGAGTATATTTTCTTAGTTTGCATTATGTCAATTGGTTGTCTTGGACTAGTTCCTAGTCTGCCAATATGATATATCCTTCCTACTGCTTCTTTTGTCTCTCGAACTACTTCATTGTTTCTTATCGTACACTTCTCTTTCCCGTTAGGGGGTTCTTCGGAGTTTAAGATAACCTTTTCAACTGTTCTTTCTACATCATCATTTTGGCAGTTATTCGCTATTGGTTTAGTTTGCAAAATATTGTAAATGTTGCCTTCCTTCGCCTTTTCTTTATCCTTAATTGTATTGTTTACTGCTTTTGTTGTTTCTTCTTCACTACCTTCCCTTTTTTCTGGATTATCATCATTATTTTTCTTTTCGTCCTCTTTAGTTCTGTTTATGATACCGGGTTCAACCTTTTCTTGATTGGGATTATATCCATAATGACTTAATAGACCCTTAAATTTTTTATGGATTTCTTTGTGTTGTTGAGTCAGATCTTCTTTGGCTTCTAAAGTTAGGTCGGGACTTTTATCTTGTTCTTTTAATCTTTCCATTCGGAGAACTACCTCATCAAATTTTTTTTGGAATAACTTGGGATGTTCATCATATCATATATATCATTATACATGGTGTCATATTTACTACAACTTGTTCTATATATCTCGCAATTGCACAATATGCCGGTAGCCATCTAAGATATCGGTGGATAACTAGCTCTGAGTAGCCTATGGTGTCTAAAACCGTCTCCTAAGGATCACACTATAAATGCCTATCTGCGGCAATAAAGGGATTACTTTTAGGAATCTGGGTTTTAAAATTACTCAATTCTAGTAAGGGATACTTAGAGTGTAACTAGGACAGTAATGATACAGATTGTGAAAGTATAGGTCAAAGTTATAGTCTATTTGATAGCATATAAGTGCTATATGTGCTATAAATCCTTCCCCAATTTTCCTTAATTTTTCTGGTTCTTACTTGATTTTACTATAGTAACATTTTCTAATTTTTTGAATTTTTTATGATTTTTTCTACAAACATAGAGAATTATTAACAAAAACCGTTAGCTTAAAAAAAACTTTAGAAACTAACAGTACATACCAGAACAGTAGCCATCACACCGGAGACTCTTTGTACAGACTGCAGACCCCTACCGTCCAAAAAGGAACGACCCCCGGGCTCTGATACCAGGAATAAGTTACACACTACTACTACTGTCACACAGCTGAAGCAGAAGAAGAAGAAAATACAAAGGAAAATATACTCAGGCACACTTAATTATACATATAGGTGGTGGAAAACTACAAGTTGTTGGTGGTCTGATCGGCAGGCATAAACCAGGCAAGACGGATGGGAGAGGATGAGAGGGAGAGAGGATGGTGATGAAGAAGAAGGCGTTGAGGAACTTAAAAGGTGTTGAAGAAGCTTGCTGATGGTTTTGCCGAATTGCCGATGTCCTCCTCATCCTTCGGAAGCCTCCTTTTATAGACGACCTTCCTAGCACGAGAAGCCTCTTGAGAATCTTGTTGTAAAAGTCTCGTCATGAGTCTTCACTGTTGACGTCTTGTCTCTGTCGGGGATCTTCACTGTTGTCGTCTTGTCTCGAATCTGTACTGTTGATGTCAGGAACGACCTTCCTTGCACGAGAAGCCTCTTGAGAATCTTGTTGTAGAAGCCTCGTCATGAGTCATTACTGTTGACGTCTTGTCTCTGTCGGGGATCTTCGCTGTTGACGTCTTATCTCGAATCTGTACTGTTGATGTCAGGAATCTTTACTGTAGAAGTTTTTGTCACGAATCTTATACTGTTGATGTCAGTTGCCAGGAATCTTTGCTGTAGAAGTCGAATCTTTGATGCCTGTCGTCTAGTGCTGTCTTCTTTGTGAAGCCTTGGAGGATCCGATGTTTAGGACTTTTGAGGGAGTCTCCGTTTTTTTTTTTTTTTTAAGTCTGACTAGTAGCCCATATTGTCGAGATTTTGTATGTCTTCATCTCCCATATGTCTTAGCAGATCCGATGGTGTGTATTCTTCTGCCCAATCTGCCATGTCTTACTGAAGTATTCTGTCTTCTACCATTTTCTTTTGTCTATAATATTGAATTAATTCCTCATGGGCTGACCTGATAAATTTTGGGACTTTATAATTTATTTCTATGTCTATATAGATAAATTTCAGTTTCTGTGGCTAATCTGAATCTATTTCCACTATATTTTTGCCAGTTGAATTCATATGCTATGGTTTTTGCTCTCCAGTGCCTGATTTGTCTTGGGATCTCTCTGTCACAAATTACCCCTCTTTCTTCTTTATCTGGATGTAGGGGATGGGCTAGTTTGTGTGTAATCCATGCACTGTGTTTTGTAGGATACCATACTCCTTTTATGTATTCTGCTATTATGGAATCGAATTCTAATTTGAGCTGTGGCATTTTTCCTATGAAAGCTTCTGAAACTGATAATGCTAAAGAATCTGGGAGTAATTCTGTATGATCTGGATGGCTAATGATTATTTGTGAAACAAATCCCATATCTAAGAAGTCTTTCCAACTATAATCTGTTCCATGGAGCTTTTCCGTCTTTATTTGCCCTAATTGCATTTTTAGTCTGTAGATGCTATAGGCTAACTCACATTGGCATTTTGGTTGTGAGAGGTCCATGATGTTGCAGATATTATTATTGACACATCTATCGGTGTTGGCATAATATATCATCTGGTCTACAGTTACTCCTCTGCATCTTCTCTCTCCTTTTTAGATTTTTTTGAGTATCTGTTGCATGTTTTTGGCTTTTCGATAGAAATTGTCTTGAAATTTCTGGTGAATCTTCTGTCTGATATCTTCTGGAAGAAAAGATAATTCATCATTTGTTTTAAAAAATAGTCTGGCTTGCGTGGCTTCCGTGTCTCTCATATTTTGGAGACTCTGTCTTCTATCTTTTATACTTGATTCTGTTTCACTCTTATTTGCGAGGCGCT